>CM068371.1:177445056-178645056 GCA_034769895.1 Magicicada septendecula | reverse complement strand
TTACGTATTTAAACGATGTTCCGTCATTACACGATGTTCGATTCATTATATTAGACGATTCATTACTTACACGACGTTCGTTTTATTTTCATTGCTTTATGTTTGTTTCATTGTCGCTTGTAAGTTTAGTGTCCGTTGCAGGTTTGGGCATTCTACTATAAACTCTTTCCCTCCGACAGAGTTTTTCGTATGTTCCGAGTATCGACCTATATTATATAAGGTCGCAAACACAAATTTATAAAAACTATTAATTTTACATCTTCTTGTGTCTATTGTGCACGTAGGCAAAGGGCGTTGCTAATTATTAATATCAATCGACCAAAGGCGACTTAACATTTAATGAACACAATTGATTTTAGTATTGTAATAGCAGACAGGCCAAGTGGACGATTTTCGTCTCTGTCTCTGTCTGTCTGTCTGTTTCTCTCTCTCCCCTCTCTCTCTCTCTCTCTCCATATCTCTCCCTCTCCCCTCGTCCCCTCGTCCCCTCTTACCGCCCCCCTCACTATCTCTTTATCACATATTGTCGCTTGACAAAGACACCTGCATGCTTCTAATGTTCTCGTCAGCCTTGTTACAGTCGATGTTCACGCTGTGAAACACTGAAGTACTGTAGAGTGTCGTGGGCATGTGTGAATTCAATGAAATCTTTGTTAGCCTAGTAACGAGGTGTTTGTCCACTGCACACTTCTAAGCCACTGTTAAAAATCTACTTTCAGGTCTTAACTGTTCTCTTCTGAGACCGAGTATTTGCTCAGTAACTTTTTGGCATCCTTTCATCTGCGTTTCGGTTTTCGAGACGTCTTTTTTCTTTGTAGTCTAACGTTCCTTGAATTCAGTCTTCTTACTTACGTGTCCTGACCCTCCTTAAACGTTGTATTTTCACCAGTGGTTGTCACCGTATATCGTAAAAATCACACCCACACACACACACACACACACACACATCTGATACAGTCTAAATATAAATGTGCTGCAATATGAGATTAATGCAGTATTGGTTTTCCTTAAGTTACTATCGATCATCCTTCGACGGTTAAGCTATAGGGCTATCACGTCAAACCCTCGTAGGTTCCATGACAAGATTAATACGTTACATTACCTATATTATAACAATATTTGTGTGGTCAACGTATAGCCTATAAATGGTTGACTCTTGCGCCCTAAGGTTGTGTGTGTGTGTGTGTGTGTGTGTGTGTGTGTGTGTGTGTGTGTGTGTGTGTGTGTGTGTGTGTGTGTGTGTGTGTGTGTGTGTGTGTGTGTGTGTGTTGGCTCATGCAGCGTGCATATGGCTGCGAAATCGAAGGAGAGAAAAAGGAAAAAATGAGGAAGAGCAAGTGAGAGGAGAGGGAGAGAGAAAGAGAGGAAGAGACAATAAAAGTCAAAATTTTAATTAAATATTTATAGCACAATAAAAAAGGCAAATAAATTAAACGGAATGACGACAAAGCCGGTAATTAGTGAAAGCTAAGCGGAGTGCAGCGCGTAGTGTATACATTGTATAATTAAATTCTTTAGTACGTAATGCCCGGTGAGTGAATCGCGTATTACGTTGTCATTTTTACGTACGGTCGGCTACCGCTAATGAACTATAAAAACACGTCGTATTGAGCAGAGCACACAAACAGCGTTAACGGTTTGGTTTGGTTAGCGTAAACACTGGCGATCCGCGTTAACCGACCAGCCTATTACCGGCCGCCGTATTTTTGTGTCTTATTGCCTCGCGCCATTCTACAGCCTACAAAATGCAAACCGATTAATAGATTTGGTTTTAGGGTAATCAGTTGAAAATCTGCCCCTGTAATGTTATTAATGTTGGTTTGTTTATAAATAAAATTACCGGAAAGTTGGTTAACTGAAAATGTTTATAGTGTTTGAGCATTACTTTATAACTAGAAACAGCTTAAAATGGACAATTAAAATGAACGATTAAAAAGTATAAGGTGTGTGTGTGTGGGGGGGGGGTATATGTGCGCACATGCGCTAATAAATTTTTCCCAGATAAAGTAACATAAGAATTTCGTGGTAACATAATTTTGTTGTTGTAAAAAAATATTCACGAAACATTTGGGTTCATCAACAGACTAACGCACAAAAGAAAATCAATATGGAATTCAGATACTAAAAAAAAAATCTAATAATATAATTACAGTAAAATATTAAATACTTTTTTATTCTTAGAAACGGTCACAGCTCATGCATATTCAAGACACCGGAAGCTAAATCCAGTTTTTTGGGGCACACGGTAATTTTCTTCAAAAAAGACCTCCAGGCAAACGTTCGCAGACATAGAATAATTATTTGCAGCTTGAGACTATAAGTCATCTTAAACACACACACACACACACACACACACACACACACACACACACACACACACACACACACACTGCTATAAATATGTACATACTTACACATGACTTGATTCCAGTAGAGTTTTTGTAACGACAATCAAAGGGTATTGGCGAAATTATACGTGAGGCGGTGTATAAATTGCTTTCATGACGACAAAGCGTGACAAAGATGATATAATTTACCTTATGATTTCCGTCAAGTGACTTCTAGCGTAATTTGAGCTGGGTTACGCGTTTCAGGCCATATGACCCATCTCTAGACCTTCACTCCAAAGGAGCTCGTTATATATTAAAATCCAGGGTAAAACAAACACACAATAAATAAAAATGTAAAATACAATGAGTGATCATAGTATCAGCGTACTAGTAACCGACACGGTGCACCGCGTGTAGTATGTCAAGACTGTGTCGATGGGCACTATTATTTAGTTTTATCTTTAAGCGATCGCAGCGCGGTATCAAACATTGTGTTGGACCTGAAGTTGGGTTTATCGTTGAGTATCTCTTCACATACATCGGAGTTACGACATACTCAACGATAAACTCAACTTCAGGTCCAACACACTGTATGATACCGCGCTGCGATCGCTTAAAGATAAAACTAAATAATAGTGCCCATCGACACAGTCTTGACATACTACACGCGGTGCACTAGTACGCTGATAATATGATCACTCATTGTATTTTACATTTTTATTTATTGTGTGTTTGTTTTACCGTAGATTTTAATATATAACGAGCTCCTTTGGAGTGAAGGTCTGGAGATGGGTCATATGGCCTGAAACGCGTAACCCAGCTCAAATTACGCTAGAAGTCACTTGACGGAAATCATAAGGTAAATTATATCATTATCATACAGTGAGTTGGATCGCATTAATTACGCTTAAAGTGACAAAGATATTTGTAAAATAGATTTTTCCATACCGTATCGTATAAATGAACAATCAAAATGAAGTTACTTTAAGAACAAAATATTCACGACAATGTTGCAGATGAGCCCACCGTACAGTGTACCCATAACACCATCACATGATAGACCAACTCATTACATATCGCCAGAATATCGCTCTAAATGTACTGTAGTAGGCTTCTGGTAATGGACAGAATAAAGCCGTGCGAGAAAACACCTGGTTCAATCATGTGTGTGGTGAAACACATGATTCGTTAGTAGAAAACACCTTTATTTTACTTTTTGCGTTATACATGAAGGAAACTAAATAATAACAATAAAAACATAATAAGGAATGTGTTCTATAATAAGAACTTATCTGTGTCTTACGCGTGGGCTTAAAAGTACGTCGGTATTTAACTGCTAGGCAACAAAATTAATTTTAAATAACTTTCTCTATTTTAGCTGACGATGGAAGCTTCAGGCTTCGATACACGTGTTAACTTAAAATGTAATCGTTTCCTTATAGAATAATACTATAGTTTGTCTATAAACAGTATTAATAGTACACACAACGATCAAAACTAAACATAGTAATAGAAAATAAACAAACATATCGCGCGCACACACAAGCACACGCGCTCGCGTATTCACGTAATTATTTATAATAATTATATACAAATTTTACTTATAATACTATAATCGCTGTAACAATATATGGTTCCCAACACAATTTGTAACACGAATACAAAATTGTATTCTATTTTTAATATTGAAATCGATTTTATCTTTTTTCATTTTGGTTTTACTCCAATAAAACCTTTTAGTAAACAAAACTATAAATGGCTAAAGTGATTGTAGATAGATTACAGGATAGGAGAAAACAGAAACGTGTAAGCACGGACGTTTCAGCAGTGGCGGTTCTAGTCTGGGGCCGGCGGGAGCAGGCCACCACTGAATCATAAGCTTTTTATTATACAATTTTTTAATTATGTACGTTTTTATTATGTATAATTTTAAGTTCCGTATTTTTCCGCTTTAATTATTATTGTTACTGCCACCTAATGAGATCTATCTGGATACTATGGAATATGAGAAAGAGGCTTGTGAATTTTGTGTCTGGATCATAGCACTATATGGTGTGGAAATGTGAACATTGAGGAAGGGAGAAATAATCCGATTGGAGGAGTTCGAATATGGTGGGAGAAGGATGCTAAGAAATCATATGAGGGAGTAACGAACGACGAGGATGTGCGGAGGCCAGATGACGCGGGCCGAAAGGTAATCCTGTCAGGAGGAGATGAACGGCGAACTGGACGGGACACATCGTGAGATGTAAATGTAGGCCTATTCAAAGTATGTTAATTGAGTAACAGATTGAAAAAAAACAGACGCAGAAGAAGGAAGAGGGTGGCATGATCTGCAGGACGGTCAGGGATATAGAGAGCTGGAAGAAAGTCCATACCCAGACTGACAGAAGTTGCGAGAGGCATCTTGCCCCTCGGTTTGTTTACGTCTTCGACACAAGGAGTTAGGGTCCAGTTCCCCTTTCCATGATGTGAGTACAGCAGAGGAGTTCGTCAATTGCTCCAGCCTGACTCCACGCTGGTAGCGTGGCTCCCTTTAGGATTCACCTGCAGGAGCTATGAGGAGCGCTGGTGTCGGCAGGATCGTTGAGTGCTACTCCCAGGCGGATGGCTCCCTGCACACCTCGCGGTTTCCCCTTCCTGGGAAAAGCCCACAGGACAGGAAGGTTTATTGTATCATGTAATTAAAGTATCACGTACTTTACAGGCACTAAATAAATACTCTTCTTGATACTTTAACGTGTTACTTCGCGATTTTAATTAGTGACCTAATTTATACGTTTAAATAACAAACTATTATGACGTTCGCTAGATTACTAAAAGTTTGTATAGAGCTACGCAGGTTTCGCGTGCTCGTCTTGGAATTTTTACTTAAAAAGAACTCCCGTCTTCGCTTTCGTCTCTCTTTTTATAGTTTTGCTATTGATCCATCACCACATTTCTGGTTGAAGACACTTTCATTGGTCAGAGTTTGAAATATTCCCCGGTGAATTTGAAATTCTCCATTCCTGTCTCGTTATTTTCATGCGTGCAGAACTGACGCTTTTTCTTATTGGTTAAACAGTGCGGGCACGTTATTTTTTACCGCGTGGTCGCTTAGCTGTTAAAAACGACACTACTTTCTAAAATCGTAATAAATATTGGGCTGTCATCTTTTGTCTCCTGAAGGACATCGACCGGCTTTTTCTAACGGTACATGTCGGTTTTTTTACTGTTTTCATACACAAAACAATTTATGCGTTTATGACAAACTAGGTACAACCGTCTATTGTATTTTTCTTTTATAAAATTGCTAAACTGCTACAATTGTTATTTTTTAGACAAAGCTTTTCATCATCATTGACATCTTCAGGTCTTAAACAACAATATAACGAATAAGACAAAATTAATGTCATTAGATATAAAAGATATGTACACCAATATACCAATAGCAAAAACAGTAGAAATAATAAAGAAAAACAAATTAAGTAATTTAGAATGGAAAAACGAAATAATAGAAAGATTAGAATTATGCCTAAGCCAGAACTACTTCAGATTTAACAACAAATTTTACATACAAGAGAATGGATTACCAATGGGATCACCGCTTTCACCATTAATGGCAGAGATATTCATGAATAGCTTTGAAATCAAAATTTTAAAAGATGTAGATAAAGAAAGAAGAATTAAAAAATGGATCAGGTATGTAGATGACATACTAATAGTTTGGGAAGGTGAAGTAAATGAATTTAAAAAATTTACGGAAGAATTAAATAACATAGAAAATACAATAAAATTTCAAGAAGAAATTGGAGGATTAGAAATTAATTTCCTGGATATCAATATAAAAATTGAAGTTAACAAACTCAAATTCGATATATATAGGAAAGAAACATACTCAGATTTAATAATTCCACAAGAATCATATCATCCAGTCAATTATAAAATGGCAGCATTAAATTCATTTTGCTATAGAGCTATAAATTATCTAGAAAATGAAGAACTCAAACAAAAAGAATTAAAGAAAATACAACAAATAGCAAAAAATAATAATTACAACCCTAAAATAATTAATAGAATAATTAAGAAAATAGAGGAAAATAAAGAAATAGAGAAGAACAAAAAAGAAAAAACAATTGAAGAAAAGAAATATAAAGGAGCAATAACATACATAGGATATCAAACAAAAATGTTACAAAAATGCTTCGAAAAATACGAAATACAGATAGGAATAAAGAAAACGAAAAATGTATTCGAATATATAAAAAATGCTAAAACAGAAGAAATTCCATTAACAGAAAAAAGCGGCGAAACTGGAAGAAAAAAAAAAAAGTTGTTTAAGACCTGAAGATGTCAGTGATGACGAAAAGCTTTGTCTAAAAAATAACAATTGTAGCAATTTAGCAATTTTATAAAAGAAAAGTAAGGATGGCTGCTAATTTAAACAATATTGTATTTTTATTTCGCTGGCGACAGACTGTCGGCACACAAGCCTCGCCCTGTTCATTCTTTACTCTATGTATTACTTACATTTATGTGTATTACAATTGCATATCTTATCATACCTCTATAACTATGATTGATAATTGAAGTTTTTATCTATATATTACACATATTGCATTAATTTAAAACGTTCCACAGTAACGTTACATCTGTCCCCCGAAATGATTTCTCTATAATTGTCTTAGAGAATTTGAGACATTATTTTGTATGCCTCTTACAGCATAACCATTCAATGAAGGGTTTGTTTACAATTTTGGTGTGACACACTTTAACAATATGGTCAAAACCGGTCCCCTTAGCTCGTCACTCTCGCTTTCGCTCGGAGGGTTGGCGCGGTCATTCACATCTTACCACCCTAACTTCTACCTTACATAATACTACTTTTTCACACCCTTGCTTACCCGCTACGTTAACATACATTTCAAACAATCACTATCTCCTTTAAATTACATTATTCTTAGTACATTACATGGATTTACACACACACAGAAATTTTTTTTTTCATTAGATTTGTTACGTACAAAAATTTTCATATTAAGTTAAGTTACATATAAATTTTTCATGTTAAGTTATGTACAATTTTGTTTTATGTTAAGGAAATTTACATATATATTTTTTTTATGTTAAGGTACGTACAAATTTGTTTTATGTTAAGGAATTTTAATATTATTGATTTTCAAATTTCCTATTAATTATAATGACTCATCCATGGTAGTATGGCTTCATCTGCCTGACGTTGAAAATGCCTCGCACCGATTCAAGGTCGTCGACCTCAGCTACCACGTATGTTGCACCCCCTTTGACCTCCTTGACCTTGTATGGGCCTTCGTAGAGCTCACAAAATTTCGCAGTGATTTTATTTGTTAAATCAGAGATCGGGTTGGTTCTGATCAGCACCAGGTCTCCAATATTGAACTTCAGCTGCATTTTCCCTTCATTATGTTTCCTCGCTCTCTTCTCACCCTTTCTTTTCAAATTTTGGTCGATTTCACCTGGGTTTACCTTCCTTTCGTCCTTCATCAGTTCTTTGTCAACGTACATCTCCCACACTCTTTTTGGTTTCCGACCCCATTGAGCCTGATGTGGTGTCATCTCGATGGTGTTGTGATATGTTTCATTGATACTCTTTTCTACCAATCGAATATATTTAGCCCACTTTGTGTGGTGTCCACCCACCAGTATTCGAAACACATTCCCTAGCTGTCTGTTTACCCTTTCCGCTAGGTTTGTACATGGGTTCCGAATAGCAGTGTACTTTGGTTTAATCCCAAGGTGGATTAAGTTCTTCACCCACGATTTACTGGTGAATTGGGCTCCATTATCGGTTAATATAGCATTTGGTTTACCTACCTCCTGTATATATACCTTTAACTTCTTAATTGTTGTGGCAGTCGTTGCTCTCTTCATGGGATATAATCTTACATATTTAGTAAAGTTATCTATAATTATTAATAAATATTTTACACCGCCCGTTGATGTCGGTAGTGGTCTATAGAAATCCATGCTGACCAGCTCTCCTTGGGCCTTTGGTAATATTGGTTTGGTCTCACCAATTCCCTTTCTGTGGTGATCCTTACATTTTTGGCATCTTTCGCAGTTTCGGATGAATCGTTTTGTAAATTTAGACAAGTGGTCCCCCGTGAAGTATTCTTTGGCTAGTTCATATGTTCTTTTTATACCAATATGACCATATATTGTGTGGATCTTAATTTCTTGTACGACTTCTTCTCGCGTGTGCCGGATTACCTGTTCTTTTCTCTCCAGTTGTTCGTTCACGTGCGTTTGACATGTTTTCATCTCTTCATTTACCACTTCCTTTGCTTCCGATCTCACTTTTGTTAATAATTCTCGGTTCTCGCGCCTAATCCCGCTGAATTGTTGTTCTACTTGCAATCTGTACTCGTTTAACTGTTGTGTCATGTACTGTTCAAGATCCTTCTTTAATTGTATATTGTTTTCATGCATGCTCTCTTTAACATCTTCAATTCTTTTTTCTAGCTGCTTGGTATTTTCTGCCAGTTTTTCCGTCATGTGTTGCGTTAATTTTTCTTCCAATTTTTCCGTCCGTTTATTGTTTTCCGTTGTTTGTTTAGTGATTTCTGTCATTTGTTGTGTTAATTGTTGTAGCATTGTGACCATGTCTATGTTTGTTATTGTATGTTGATTTGCGCTGGTTATGTTTTCTTCTGCCCGTCCCCTTGCCTCTGAAGGAACCGGTGCGGTTTCGTTATCGGTTAGTTCATCAAGTATTCCCGTCTCTCCCATCTAGTTATTAACTTCGAACTCCCCTTCATCACTATTATTGGTATTATAGTTACTTGCCATTTTTACTTCACTATTTATATTTCTATTAAAATTCCTTAATTCTCTAGTTTTACTTCTAGTTAACATTAATTTTAAATTTTTATATTCTATTTCTTATTCTCTATTCATCTCATTTTACCGAGCTTACTTAATTTTATAATCAAGCTCCACTAGTTGGGCGGCAAATATAACTTAAATTACTGCACCACGTTTGGATGCGCCAAATATAACTTAAATTTTAACAACTACACCACGTTGTTGGCGACAAATATAATAATCTCTTAAGGGCTCTTATTTTTGATGTCGATTATAATGATTTATTTTATTCATGATTTAATTTTTTAATATCTGTTACTAAATTCTTTATTCATTGTTATGTAATTCATTAATTCGGTTGGGCGCCAGAGTATGATTATCCCAGGGTTTATTAAGAAAGAAAAACTCGTTCAGTTCAGATACCAATATACTATATTATTCCATTTTCTTACAACTAAGGCATTTGACATTTTATCATAACATTATGATATTTAACAGAACATTATTGATACGTTAATATACTTTTACTACTAGCTTCAACGTATCATGATTCTTTACTATTACTATTATTTTGTATTCTTCAGTTAACAAGCTGCAGTTTATATTCTATTCATCTGACATCTATATCTGACTCATATCAGATTGCTATTACTACGATATTCAATTCATTCTCTTAATTATACAGTGATTACTAATAATACCTTTCTAGTATGTCATTTTACATAAATTGCATTGTTAGTATCTGAACTCGCGTGGGTTTTTTGAAAATGAGATGAGTTATACTATGGTAGATATTAATTTTTTTTATGTTTATATATTATAATTCTGAATTGTTAAGATTTTTAGATGTTACTTGTTTGCAGGATTCCAGACTTTGATTAGCTGCTCTACGTCACTTATTACACTTCACTTTCACTACACATACTTGATTAGCACTTCTTAATCTTGAATACACGCTCGCGTTGTACTTACGTCACGCACATAAATAAATATACTTTTCAACTCAACTTCTCACGCACATCTGAAATATCTTCCGAACACGTACTTTACGCGCACTTATGACATATTCTTCCTTCACGTACTTTACAGGCACTAAATAAATACTCTTCTTGATACTTTAACGTGTTACTTCGCGATTTTAATTAGTGACCTAATTTATACGTTTAAATAACAAACTATTATGACGTTCCGCTAGATTACTAAAAGTTTGTATAGAGCTACGCAGGTTTCGCGTGCTCGTCTTGGAATTTTTACTTAAAAAGAACTCCCGTCTTCGCTTTCGTCTCTCTTTTTATAGTTTTGCTATTGATCCATCACCACATTTCTGGTTGAAGACACTTTCATTGGTCAGAGTTTGAAATATTCCCCGGTGAATTTGTAATTCTCCATTCCTGTCTCGTTATTTTGACGCGCGCAGAACTGACGCTTTTTCTTATTGGTTAAACAGTGCGGGCACGTTATTTTTTACCGCGTGGTCGCTTAGCTGTTAAAAACGACGCTACTTTCTAAAATCATAATAAATATTGGGCTGTCATCTTTTGTCTCCTGAAGGACATCGACCGGCTTTTTCTAACGGTACATGTCAGTTTTTTGCTGTTTTCATACACAAAACAATTTATGCGTTTATGACATACTAGGTACAACCGTCTATTGTATTTTTATTTCGCTGGCGACAGACTGTCGGCCCACAAGCCTCGCCCTGTTCATTCTTTACTCTATGTATTACTTACATTTATGTGTATTACAATTGCATATCTTATCATACCTCTATAACTATGATTGATAATTGAAGTTTTTATCTATATATTACACATATTGCATTAATTTATAACGTTCCACAGTAACGTTACAAGTTCGTTAAGACAAAGACATAAATCATTTAGCGTAGTTATGACATTGTTTTCCGACCGGTCACTGGACACTATCTGTACGTAGCCTACAACTCACGTAAATAGTTGTGAGCGGCCAACTAACTGGCTTTCTACATCAACGAATACTAATTAAATTCTCCAGTAATTGCTCCCGTTTTACTACGGCAACAGCTTTACAGATTGTAGTCGCCGATTAGATAGTGAAATTAATGAAACCGACGCTGCAATTGGTATCACTTTATCATAAACAATAGTGACAGTGATAACAATAATAATAAATTAAATTAAATACTAACATTTTAAGATCTAATTAATCTTTTAAAATAGATGTGTAGAAAGCGAAAATAAAAGAAGTTATTGTTAAAAAACAATATAAAAAAATTGAGAATGAAAGTTTTCGTTTTGTTGTTCTAAAAATGGTAATATGAGTTACAACGTTGTCTCAGTGTTACAATTCATATCGCACATGACTTTATTATTCTTCTTTATTCTTCACATCGTATGGGCAAAAGGAGTTAGCTAATTCAGCATTTGGTTGTTGTATTTTATTTGGTTATCAATCTAGTCAGTTTGAATTTCGAGAGTCTGAGAACTCGAAGACAGTTTGGGGCGAATGGGAGTTGGAATTCCAACTATTGCGTTCACATTTTTTACTACTGTAGTTTTTCTACCACCAGCTTCCCTAAGACTTTGCTCCAGTTTCAAATAATCGAAGTAAAAGTGAAAATGGGAAAATAACATATGGACTAGAATGACGTTAGTTACATGCTTTCGTTCCGTAAACCTTTGCTCGATTTCCTGTTCAACATATAAAAATGCAAGAGAGTTTTCATTTTTACCTTGATGTTTTGTGTCTGACCGTTTGGGGAAAGTCTCACCGATATTTTTGAATTCATAAACCGACTTAAATAAAACTTAGCAAGCCATGCCCCACAGACCAATATTGCTTTTGAGACTGATCTCCTTAAAAATAGTGGTACGGGTGTGACCGGTCAAAATTTAGGAAAAAACGCAAAACTCCGTTTGGAGTATCAAATTAGAGAATTTCAACAAAAATCTAGATACAGTGTTCAGTTTTGGAAATTTCAAAATATTTGGAAATTAGAGCATAAAAATGGATCAAAAACTTGTAAAAATTTTACAAACCCATGTCGGGTACCAAATTGAAGACAATTCGATAGAATTGAAACAAAAACCTACAGTTTTAGATATTTTTAAAATTTTATGTCAGCAAAGCCCAAATTAGATTTATATGGAATGGATTGAAATATTTTGAAAAATCCATGTTGGGTATAAGAATAAAGAGAATTTTAAACAAATGAAGTGTTTTATTCTTCGTATTGTTGAAATTAGCAGCCATCTTTACTATTTCTTTTATGAATTTGCTAACTGCTATAATTTTTTTTGTTCGACTAAGCTTTTCGTCATTACTGACATCTTCAGGTCTTATACAACGTTGTATAAGAGTTGTATAAGACCTGAAGATGTCAGTAATGACGAAAAGCTTAGTCGAACAATAAAAAATTATAGCAGTTAGCAAATTCATAAAAGAAATAATGAAGTGTTTACTTTGAAAATTTGTTACTTTGTAAATTTGTTAGCGGGCCAAAAATAGAAATCGCAATTTCGAAATGTTATAAAACTTTGTGTGGGGCACCAGGGAAAGACTTCTGCGGTCCCATACAACACCGTAAGATTTTTGTTTGTATACTGACTTTGAAGCTTAGCTTAGGCTACTGTCTTTAACTTCTGCAATTGAATATTTAGGCTAAAACACATAAAATTTAAACAATAAAAAACAAAATGATGAAATATGAGGAACTACGAACTCGTATGTACGGTACCCTTGTTGTGGTGTTTTTATGTTAACGCCAAGAATAATTCGTATGAAGAACTTTCTTCGGAGTTTCAAAATTCAGAATTTGATTTAATGTAATAATAAATGTATTTGGTCCGAAGTAGTGAGCGAGTTCAGCGTCTAGTGTTTGAGTAGTCTGCGCCGGGACAGGTGAAGGTCAGAGCACACAGTGGCTGGCGGCTATAAACAGCGTGCCTGTGGACCCAGCGTTTGTTTCACCTTGTCTACATATTATCTCCTCTCACTCCTCCACCGCGCCGCAGTCTTTCTTCATCTCGCTGACCTTAATCTCCGAGAGCAGTTCCTGTATGCTTCTTTGTTTACTGCACATCCAATTACCTGTACGCATCTTATATTATGAACGATTGTTGGGAAAATAAACATAATATTTTGTAATATTTTGTCCACCCATTATCGACAAATTGGGTGCCACTACAGAACCTGTTTTCTTGCTTCAGTACTTAATTATAATAAATGTTGTAATGTTTTGTATGTCGAGTGGAACAACACACTTTTAATCTCATACATATTACATACGATGGAAAATAATGGATATTCAAAAACAATTATTTTGAAGAACAAATATGAAACAATCTGGTCTATAACGTCGGTGGATTCTAAAAATTAACGCAGCCTCAGCTCCAATTTTTAAGAATTTAGCGTCTGATGTGGATTAAGGAGAGTTCACTTACATCGTCACAGCCATTACAATCACCGTGAATGCACTGCTTAAGTATCTCGTAGGATACATAATTCAAATAAAAAGTAGGCCTATTCTTACACTGTAATCCTTTGAATAAGTCTTGTTTCTACTGACAGAAATTTCAGTCGCTCCCAGTGCGCCTAGTTTGATTTACAAAGGCTGGGTCGCAAGCATTGCAAAAATTTAACTAGAATTCACTAACCAAACTGGACTTCTAAAATCCCGTATTCTAGAATTATTTGTCTCATCCGTCTATTTCAGATTACATAGGCCTAATAACAATATATGACGTGTTCGTTGTCATTGCGTAAACGCTGGCTTTGTGTTTTTAGAATGAGCGGACAAGTTGAGTTAGAAGCAACCTTTGGTTTTCTGAAGTAACATACATGAATATATCAAGTTTTGTCACATATTATAAGTTATACTGCTAGTTTTTATAAATGAAGTAAAATCGAATTTCCGAATAACCATTTTCCCCGGGTTAAATCGTAATAAAAATGCACACAAGATTGTATCACCGTAACGGTGATCGAACTTCACACTGAAGAAATTGCGAAACATCCTTGTTTAAAAATGTTTCAGTAATAACGACAAAATCAATCAGCTTGATGCTGTATGGTTGTAGTGAGCTATTCCAGTGAAGCACTTCACAAGTGTCTTCTTGGAGAATGTGTATGGCTTTCTTGAATGGGCATGGGAATAAATAAGAAAGTTTTATTGTATCTCCTTCATACGAAGGTGGTAGACAACTCTTCGCCAAGCAATGACCGGTAATAAACAGACGTATTTCAAAGTAGTTTAATTTTTTAATTATTAAAAGAAGTAGGCCTACTATGGGTTAAAATAATTAACGTAAAAATAGATTTTCATTGTTCTGCGTTTTAACATAAAATGTTCAGTTTAAAATTTATGTTTCTGTTCTGGATGGCGGTACTCAGTGTTTTATTATGGACATGTTTAGGTGGTATGTTAGTTCATTTATTTGTGTGAAACTATGTGTCAAATACGAGTAGCTTGAAACCTCTTGAATCCAGGAGTGACAGCAAGAATACGAAAGTTTAAACAAAAATGATAGCTGTTACACATCATATTGTGTTAAATAAAGGGAGACCTAACGCTTTTGGTAAAATTTTAATTTATAAACAACGCATAAAATATGATTACAAAAAGAAAATACAAAATGAAGGCGGCATTATAGTTTTCAGCTATTCTGTGTTCGTTTGGTTACATTTGACTGAATATAACAACAGAAAAAGAATTATTTGGACGGTGTTTTTCCTTATTGGACTGTTATTTAAGCAGTGATTGAAGAAAAAGTTGGTTGTTATGTTTGTCAGAGACTTCTAAGTTATTCGTATTACTGTAATGTCACACAATCAGACTGTCACTGTTCATCATAAACTCTTTTCCTCCTGTAGTAATGTAGGAATTGTTGTTTTACTAAGTACAACTTGTTATAATTAGTTATCTGTTACTTTCTTCCAGATACGTTTACGTACAATAAAATTCGTTTAGACTTGTGTTTACTTTTGTTATCAACACTACCAAATAAAAACCTTATCAAATGAAGGTAAGTTACAATTTTTGAAAAGATTCATCACATCTTTCAAAACATCACTGCGAAAATGGTAGAACAAAAACGATAAACATAGTATGGCCATTTCTGAAGAATGGAAAAACGTAGAGCAGGGGCAGAATGGGAGCCAGGTGGAAGAAGGCGGAGAGGTAAATTCAGGAGGAACTGGATTAAGTGCAGGTCTTCAGCCAGGGAGTAATGATGACAACAGGCATAAGTGGTAAAACTCAATCAACGGGGATTGGTGGCATTTTTTGGAAATTCCTTGTATACGTTAATACATACTGTAACATGTACGTATTATGTGTTGAAATTTGTTTAAATATGTAAATAACGTATGCCTTTGGGTTACTTTGGTTTTCGACAGGAGAAAACACTCACGGCTGACAGACATTCTTAAGTAAATAAGGTACAAGGCATAATTCTGCTATAAAGAAAGCAAAATACTATTTACTATATTTGTAAATTTGGTATCTTAAATAGTTGTTATAAGTTATGTATATTTCTTATGGAAATCTACTTCCCACTTGTAACTGAATAAATCAGCAATATAAATTGAAATGACTTTTACCTCAAGGTAACGAATTTTTGTCTGTATTTTGTTTTTGGTCAGTTATTAAGTTTCGATATTCGAAAGTTGAACTGCAGCCTATTTTGTTTTTAATTTGAAGTATTATAGTGCATAGACACAATCACTACATGTGTGGTCGAAGTTCATAACTATCAGACGGTTGCTCTATAATATAATACAATCGATTTACACATTCCCTGACTGCGGACTGTCGGTACGTTTTAATTACCGTAGAATAACTTAACGTCGTTTAGTAACATCAACCAAGGAACTGCGAGTAACTTTATTACAATGTGTCCACGCGTCTGGTTGTTATGAATTCGACACGCAACACACACACGCTCGTGATCTGAATTAAATTAAGTCTTGTTGGCTAGTTTTTAATTAAAGGACAGCGATTTTGAGCATCTTTTTTTTCTACATCCAGCCTCCTGATTGTCTCCACGTGACACGTTTCATCATACTCCAAGATAAAATTGGACGTGGCCACCACTGTTGTAAGAACTTAAGTCTTGTAAGAAAACAAACGTTTCCACGTAAGCGACAGAAATATCAATTTATATCCTGTTTGAATGGTCATTATCACTGATATTTTATAGTATATCTATTACTGTTATAATTTTGTCAGCACCACTGCCAGCACAACCACCACCACCACCATCATCATCATCAGTACCTTTAGCAGTACTTTTAGACGTTTTGTTTCCTTCATTCATGTTAAATGATCTTGCAGTTTCTTGTATTATGGAGTATTCTCTACACAAATTCATGTCGATGTCGTCACTTCCTTTTCTGTTTATTAATTCTGCGTACCTCCGGTATATCTACTGCTGTGTTAGTGATCGTCTTCTTCTTCTTCTTCTTCTTCTTCTTCTTCTTCTTCTTCTTCTTCTTCTTCTTCTTCTTCTTCTTCTAAATTATAATATAATTGTTCTTCTTGCTATTGTTGTTATTGTTGTTCTTATTCTTCTCATTATTATTATTATTATTATACATTTGAGACAGAAACCGTGGTTACTCTAATGACATGCAAGTTTGGATGTTTGCATCGTTAAGTGGAGATTACGTAAGCTTTTGGACTCTCAACCAGAACTCACACTGACTTACTGGTTTTTCACAGCATCCTTCACGGACTTCGCGGATTGCCCATGAGCATCGGTTTAAAATTGCCCAACTATGTAATAGGTGCAAAGCCTATATTTGCAAATAGCCAAACAGGTTCACGTAGTCCTATCGATAGGCATATTAACATTGCCAACCTCGACTGCTTTACTAACACAAGTCAATTTAGCACTGTTTAAAGGTGTAAACATAGTCCAGCCGAAGACAGCTGCGCAGTCAAGAGTATTCGGCGTGTTACAAAGTGCTCTGTACTTACATTATTCAAAGAGGTAATAAGTTGGGATGGGTTTAAAAAATAATTTTAATGTTTTCTGAACAAATCTCTCGCTTTCACCATGCAGCTATCCCCAGTAATAAAAAAGTTCACCGCTGATGGAAATTTCCCCTCAATACTGAAAAAAACCTGAGCCGAATGTAACAAAATATTTTTTTCTTTGCGTCAGTTAATACATCAATGTGATTTAATCCACAGTAGTCTCAAGGATACATAGACCTGCAAGCACACAAAAAATAGTCTCATTTAAGTGTATGGCATCCGAGGAATGGCGAGTTAAGTTTCTAAACTAACTAAAGTTCCTGTTTTTCTTAGTATAGCATTTTTTTATAGTTATATTGTAATTGTAACTTTTTTAAAGAGACCCAAAAGACTTAAAGTAACATTATTTAAAACGCGTGACAGTATTTAATGATTATTTTGAAGTTAATTTCTCGATTACAAAATTTGAAGTTAGCTAGTATAGGCGAGCGGTTTCTCCATAAGAACAATGTATTTTCCTATCTCGCCCATAGTCTCATATGATTTTGGACAAGATATGGATAAAAGTGAAATTCTCTGTCTGGCATTTCTTTGACCCGCATATCCATTTCGCGGAGTAGATTAATTATGTAAACTATACATACATGCTCCCGTCTTTCTTTTTACAGTCTCTCCTGTAACTAATCCGAAGAGATCTCAGAATTAACGTTTTCAGCAGCTGTGATATACCATGATTGGATATCAGTCATTCACTACACTTGTTTTCTGTTTTTCCGTTCCTACACTTGAACCTCTTCTACACCCCAGTGGGTAGATCGGTAGGATGAGGGGATGAATGAACGCTTTGAGCAAAAAATTGTTTTATTTTCGTATATTTATTAAAATATTACCTTCTTACATTACATGAAATATAATACAGATCTAATCACCGAATACAACAGCGCGGATCATCATCATCAGCAAGGATTAAATCAAGGATGGTTTGTTCCAGATTCAAACAGGCAAAGTCTGTAGCTGGTCACTCCAACGCATCCTCGGACGTCCCACACCTCTCCGTCCCTTCGGGTTATAGTTCCATAGTTGTATGGGGATGCGGCATAATGAATATGTCCCCTTGATATATGTTACTAGCATATCGCAGGGCAAGACGTATGGTGGAGCTGTCACCTTCAGGCTGAACGTCCAGCCCGATTTTCTGTCTGGGTGTTCTCCCACAAACTAGGTGTCTTACCAGACTAAAGAGACCATTTTTCCCTGTTCAGGTGTCCACAAGGATCTTTAGTGTGGTGGTTTCCTTGCCTCCCACATTCTACGTCGTTAACCAACGAAAGGTTATCCGTCTTTAGGAGCAATTTCTCACCCCAAGAGCAAGAGGGTGCCCTATCCTCTACTTGACAATGACAAGTAGAGGAGGGACAGCTTTACCGGCTGTCACTTGATCTCCAGAACCGCGTTAGCCACCTGTAAGTGTTACCCAGCCCCCACCACTTGGAGGTGGAGCTGGATATTTCCCTTCATCAAGAAATGAGACCATAAGGGACCACAATGAAACTCATCCTCTCCAGTACTTTGGGGGACAACGCATCGGATGTGACTGTTATTAATGGACATTATTTTGACAACTTGCTAAACATACGAACCTACGATAAGAGGAACGTCTACCAAACGCTTCAGTAGTGTTCCCAAGAAGGTAGTAAAAAAATCAATAAAGAACGCGTTGCTCAGTCTCGTTAACGAAGCGTTCCACCGTCACCGTCTTAATGAACGGAATCTGAAATCGGAAAGTTACCCGTGTAATGAAAATAATTTTACATGATGTATGGTTATTGCCTGTACATATGCGCAAGTATACCGAGGCAAACAAGCGCAGTAATATTGGTACGGGTGCAGAAACACCGTCTCGAAGTGCAATTAAAACACCACTTGATGTTTAATACCTGCGCTTGGAGTTAGTTCGCCTTACGCAAACGCGGCCGCTCGCGATAAATGTTATATTTTATTTTACTCCGGCCGTATATTATTTATGGTTTAATACGCCCTTACCGCGCGTTAATTTACCGCCGCAAACACTTCAACATTATCCGAAACGTCTAATGCTGCCGACACTCATGATTACCTCCTCACAGCAGCACATAGAAACGTATAAATGTATGGTTATGGGAGGACGGGCTTGCCATTCGAAATTCTAATAAGATGTAGAAGCAATCGTTTTTTAGAAATCTCATTTGTGTTACTGCTTAGGCTACTTTGCAAGCGTATTCACATGGAATCTGATTCTTCTTTTGGCACTTACATTTATTAGTCCAAGCTGACGCCCGTTAATGTAGCTCCCGAACTGACGTGAGAAAACTGCACGTCATGAAACAATCGTCGTTTTACAAAAAATATATAAGTTATAAAAACGATTCTCTCAATACGTGATTTTAGAAACGCGTGACTTGTTGTATAATTATAAAATAAAACTCCCAGTTTTCGAAAAGGACTAATGGCTTGACTTCATTACAGTTGACCAGTGGTGCGACTTAGCATTTGATCATTCAAGTTTCTTCCAAGGTTCGTACTGAATATTGGAATTACTTATGTCACATACCGCAATCTTGCTGAAACTGCATTTTTCCAACCGATCTCCTTCTAAATTAGGCAACTTGCTTTAGTCTTATTTTGTCGCAGTCAGAAACGTACCCAAAATTTTGTTTTTTTTTTTTAGGGGGGAGTCAAAATTGGATTTGAACGTGAAATCAAATATGAAAATATCTGTTCCGGAGCGTTTCCTTCCACAAATATGAGGGAGTCCAAATTGCATCGAGAGCAAGATATGTGAGGACCCAAAAGTCGGATTTGAGGACATCCTGGAACTAAAGAAACAGATAAAGAGAACAGTAGAAACATTTACAAACGCTTTCTGTTTTTTTTTTTTTGTCAGATTCCAATATACAAATGTGTTTAGTAAAACTTGAATTTGACTTACTCAGTTCCTGTTATCGACGACATAATTCCTACTACAAAGGGCAGTCTGATAATGAATGTCGCAATAGTAGGCCTAAATCATTTTTTGTCATTTAATTCAAAAAAGGTAAAACGACCTTACGCTTCTAAATTCTTAGAAACAAAGAAACAAACTTTGCTGTAATGATACCCTGGAGGCCTATCGTGAAATAAAATATAAAATTGTACTTAGTGTAAATGTAATTATTCTCAATCCCATCTTTCTAAGAACGATATTGACTCTTTAACCCTAAGTTAATAGGTTTCGGCAGTTTCAGTTTTTCGGAAGAGGGTCTGGACTCCTCGGACCTCCCCCCTGGCTACGTCCTCGGTGGAAGTGTCAGTTTACCAAATTAGCCTACATTTATAAATGTTGTAATATAATTTAAATATTACAAATATAAATAAAAATTATGAACGTTTGTTTTAATACGCTCCACGTTGGAAACGCCAATTTGTAATATAATTAAAATATTACAAGTATAAAAATAAAAATTAAAATAATTGATATATAGAGAGATATATTGTGTGTGTAACTTTTGTGCTAACAAAAGGTATTGTGCTCTTCTTTTAGCCCCACTAGTTGGGCAAGTCAATTTGTAATATAAATACAATTACAAATAAGAATAAAAATAAAATTGATATGCGTTTTACTATTGATATTTTGTTTGTCACTGGGTTAGTCTGACTCCTTAAAGTCCCACTGTTAGGCTAGTCAAATTGTAATATAATTTCAAGTGTAATAATAAACAAAATATAAAGATATTGATGATAAGAGTATGTTATAACTAAGTGTGTTGGATTGATAAATAACAAATATATCAAACTTTAAAAATTTTGCAAATATTTTTTCTTGTGCTTGTATCGAAATTGACTGAATAATTTAATTTAATTAATTGATAATTAATTAATTATTTAAGTTTGTAATTTCCTCCTATATCTATTCTCTCAATGTGAATTATGTTTTTGCTTAATAAAAAATAATAACATTAATAGTAGAAATAAAAACAATGCTGGTAACTGAATACTGATTTGCGTTTATTCATTCAAAATTGTGCGCCAGTCAAACTGCGCATGTCCCAGGCATTGGCTAATATTCGCCACAGTCGGCAGTGAGACAGATTAACAAATATATTTTTTACAAGTTAAATTTATGGTTCTTTTAACGAGTCGAAATGGTCAGAGGGCAAGGAACAAGATACATTTAACAGGTATTCTTAAACTAAATGTTAATATCTGAAATAGAACAGAATTATTATTACAATTGTCAATTAGAAAGAAATTATTTAAATTTCGAACCAAGTCGAAGAAATGACGTCACTCTGCTCCAGGAAGCACTGCACCGTCTATGTGAGAAATTCAGCAATGGCCGCCGTCTGCTTGGTTTTAATCTGCTATGATGCCGTTGGAATTGAAGATCTTCTCCCACAGAAATAAAACGATGTTCCCTTTTCCTGCGAAGTGGTGTTGTTCCAAAATATAGTATTGAATGTCCCCTCGTCGTCTGCGATGTCGAATTCTGGATGGATCTCTTGTGTAGTGTAGTGTTCAAATATGCGTGTTGGTTTTGTGAATTCGTTCCCAAAAATTGTTTCAAAATGGCTGTCGATTTCTGGCGTTAAGTTTTATGGTGTTATTCTGTGTTTTTGGAAACTTGTGAAGTGTTAGACATAGATAAATAATGTTATTTCACTTGTTAGTTCATCTCCGTTACACGCCACATAACCACACTTGGTTTTAATATAAATTATTTGGTTTTCAAAACTCCACTAATACATTTTTCAACTGTTCAGCTTTGCGATTAACAATGGACTAAACGACGCAACGTCGTCGTTTTAGGGCAATTTGTGGTATGTCTTTTTCCTCTTCATATTGTTTAATTATAAAATATCTGTCTAAGACTTGTTTCACTATCTAACTATACATAACAAGTTTTCTTATTTTTTACTGTATTTCAAATATTTATTAATTTTACATGAATCTAACTATTCAGTAATATTGATTATTTAATTTTACATCTTTTGATATATAGCTGGGTTTGTTTCAAACTCATTTAAGCCCAAAAATTACAATTTTGCATAATAATTGCCTGTCTCATATTTTGTACAAATTCAGTGTTTTAAAGGTTTTTATTTGTTTTTTCGGTATAATATTTCCATGGAATACACCTAATAACTCCGTAATTACTTTGCTGTTAGTAATTTGGTTATTAAAACATTTCAATATTGATTAATTTGCTGTTTAGTCTGATTTGATTACTATCATAAGCCTATTTTTGACTGTTTCCAAAAGAAGTTAATTTTCTTTCTTTTGTCATTCTATTTGCTATTAACTGTATCTGTATTAATTATATTTTCAATTCCTGTATTGTATGTATTGAATTCTATTCCTATTACATAGATTAATTCTTTGATAGATAGTTTTTTTGGTTTATAGGCCATTCTGTGTTTACAAACATAGTGTCTTGGTGGGTCTGTTTGTACATTATACATGGTTTACTGATTTGAATAAAACTATTACATTTTTCTGCCCTACTTGCCTCTCTGACTTACACAATGGAAAATTAAATGACATGATTTTAATTACAATAGAATATCTTGTATCTACTAAACTTTCTTTATACTAATAACATCATTGAACCATAACATGAACATCTTATGCCTAATTTTAACAAAAACATCTTATTATCAACTATTTTCCATATATCACCTAATTTTAACGAAAACATCTTATTCCTATTATTTTTTCCTGTATCATCAAATGATAACAACATAGCTTATCCTAGACATAATTTAATTAGAAAACATAAAAAACTCCTATTACTAGTAACACTGTCAGTCACTAACTGTCTTGTGTATGTATTATTCTTATGAAAACACTTTAACTGTGATAAAAAAAACTCGTGTATCTATTTACACCTTACATCTAAAATATTATTTAATTAATAATAAATAATAAACATCTTAATATTAGGCATACCTTCAGTTATGAACTGTCCTTTGGTATTTTTGTCCTCACCATTTATTTAGTTATAATTAAAGAAAACATTTTATATGTAATAGTCCTTCTTATATCTAATTTAAAACTCTTATTACTAGTAATGTTGTCAGTCCTTAGACCGTCTTTCATTTCAATGGTTTTATTATTATTATTCTACACTCATGGTAGTCTTTTTATAATACTTAAACCTCATTGAAGATTTTTTCATAGATTTTTTAACTATGTTTCTCACTGTACACTCTGTAGTTCCTTAATTTTGTTATCTCACTTCACTTTATTGTATTCTACACTCTGGTAGTCTTTTTAGTGAGTTCTACTCTATGGTAGTCTCTTTTGGTATATTTTTTGACATGTTACACTTACAACTAATATACAATTTGTTTTTATAGTATTGTATCTTGTAACTTGTTTGGGGTTTACCTATATCGGTTTCAATTTTGTCTCATGGTATTTATTATATGATTAACATTTTGTTTTGGCATATCTCTTCCTGGTTCTGGTCTCTGTTGGAATCTTGATATGTTTCGTCCCTTCTTCAAATATCGCATTAGTAGTTTCCTTATTAAAATGGTTTCATGACAGATTATTTCCTTTTTTATGGTCCTTCCCTTTTTGTACTGCTTCCCCAATCTACTGGGTATACTGCTGGTTTAACTGGTTTTTTCATAGTAGGTTATTTTAATTAATGGTTTTCTTTATTATCTTCCATTTTTATTAACATTTTATAGACTTAATTATACAGTTTCTAGTGTAATCCTTAAACAATTTACTCCTCTCACTCACTATGGAACTTTCTCTTTTATTTATGTAACATTAATTCAAATGTTTAGTGTGATAATTTTGTCATGTTACATATGCTCTCCTGTAAAAGTGATTAGTTCAGATCATACTCTGTATGGATGAAATAATTACTACTAATTCTTTTGTATTTACATTTTCTCCGTGATTACATGTTTTCACTTTATATACCTTCTTTTTCCACCATTGCTTCCTCTCAGCTGATGTGTATCTCCTTCATTAGTTTCTTTTTTCATTGATAAGTGATCTTCAATCTTGTGTATAACATTATCATTTTATATTCCTTCTTATTTCGTGCTTCCTCACCAGTATGTTTACTCCCTAACATTCCCTAACAAATTAATTGGAACAGTTCAGAGTGGCACTTTTGGCTTCAATCCCTGCTGTCCAATACTTCAATTGAGTCCAGAGGTATTATCATCTCTGCTCAACACATAAGACTGATGGCATTTTCTACATCCAGTCATAAAAATAAATAAACAGTAAAAGTAGTCATTTTTGACTAAAATAAACATCTTTAGATTCTTCACTTCATAATACGTTATATTAATTAATACTTTTATACACTTGACTCTTCTTCTCTCTTAAAGCTTATTCCATATTAGGTGGTTTAGGTATGTGGTATCATATACATTTTATCATGTTTACATAGTAAGTAGTATTTATATTTACTCTTTCTACCATCTGGTATCCATTGAGTTACTTTTATTACTCATGGTATAACATGAATTAATTCTTTATCACTTTCACTATAACAGTGGTTGTTGTAACAGCATTATCATTATTAGTATCAAGTTTTTGTTTTTTGGTTTCTGGTCTCACTATTTGGTCTTTAGTGAGCTGGTCCTTCTTCATTGTTCCATTTTGATTAAATTATTTTCTTTGTGAGTTTGGTTAATTTGTTCGATTAAGTCATATGACATTCTGGTTTCCTTTCTCTCTTAGAATTTTGTATCTCTTTCTTACAAAATCTTTTTTCATATTTCAGAGTTATTTCCCATCATTTGTATGAGTAATGATGTGAGTTTACTGTCTTTTAATTTTAGACATTTTTATTCAACTACATTCTTTCTTGTTCATAGTTGTTTTTCAAATATTTTGGTATAAGTTGTACTTATTATTGTTTTGAATTTTGACATTATTATTTCTCAAAATTCTTTTTGCATTCATAATAGTCTTTGAATGTTTGTGTAAGTGGTACTTACTAATTATTTTGAATTTGGATAATTATTATCTGCATCCAAATTCTTTTTACTTGCATAATAGTCTTTGAATATTTGTGTAGCTTGTACTCACTATTGCTTTTGAATTTTGAAGCTTAGTATGTTCAAGATTCCTTTTATTTATTCACAATAATCTTTTAAACGTTTTGTGTAAGTTGTGCTTACTGATTTTTGAATTTTTGTAATTATATTCTTATCAAAATTCTTATTTTGTTCACAATATTCTTTCAGATATCTAGTGTAAGTTGTGCTTACTCATTTTTGAATTTTGTAGTTATATTCTTATCAAAATTCTTATTTTGTTCACAATGTTCTTTCAGATATTTGGTGTAAGTTGTACTTCCTATATTTTTGAATTTGGTAATTTTTATCAAAATTCACAATTTCTTCATAATAGTTTTATCTCACAACTATGAGTCCTCCAAATATTTTTTAATGGATAACTGATTATAAGTTCCTTTTACTTTATTCGAAATGATATCCTTTAGTACATATGTATTATTATTATTGTTTTTAATAATCAGGTATGGGCCGGTATACAGCAGTAATAACTTTTTGGTAATGCCTTCCAAAGTACTGGGTAATTCCCTGTTTTTTAGCAGTACCTTTTCTCCGACTTCATATCTTATTATTTTCTTAACAGCCTTTTGATATTTGTTCTTGCGCCTTTCCTGGTCTTCAGCCAATTTATTGTAGAATCTAATTCGATTGAACTTGTATTCTTGACTCCTGGGGAACTCTATTATGTCTTGTATTTCTCTCGGAGGTGGTCTTTCATACATTGCCGTGTATGGAGTGGTACCAATAGCGGTGTGATATGACAAATTAAGGAATTCTTCAGTCGCTAATAAATATTCTTGCCACTTCTTTTGTTGATTATAGCAATAAGTCCGTAATATTCTTCCGACCTCTCGCAGTACCCTCTCCGCTGGATTGCTGCTGGGGTGGTAGACAGACGTCTTGTATGTCTTAATGCCCAATGTATTCAGAGTGTTTCTCCACCGCCAACCCTTAAATTGCGTTCCATGGTCGGTGATTATGGATATCGGGCTTCCTACCTCTGGAATGTAATGATTTGTTATTATTTCTAGAGTCTTCAGAGTGGTGGCTCTGTTCACAGGGTATAGTTTTGTAAATTTTGTAAAATGATCCATCATAATAACAATATACTTGTATCGATGGCGTCCGCCACTGCGGGGAAATGGACCACATATGTCCAGAAAGACCTTTTCCAGTTTGGCTTGTGAGGTAATTGGTATCATCATACCTTCCTTTCGCTCATTGTTGGTTTTCACCAATTGACATATCATACAGGTTTTAAGGTAGTTTCTAGTTTTTCTATTGATATTTTTTATGTGACAATTCTCTTCTATTGCCTTGATCACCTTCATGGCTCCCATGTGACCGTATCGTAGGTGATAGTCCAGGATGATATCCTTTTCAATTGTAGTAGGGATCATGATCTTCCAAACGTCTTCGT
Organism: Magicicada septendecula; assembly: GCA_034769895.1. Taxonomy (NCBI): domain Eukaryota; kingdom Metazoa; phylum Arthropoda; class Insecta; order Hemiptera; family Cicadidae; genus Magicicada; species Magicicada septendecula. The sequence continues at coordinate 178,618,461 of CM068371.1, read as the reverse complement.
CAAAGGATGTCTTGATGAATAAAATCCCATTATGTATACAATAAAATTTGTTTATTGTGTCATCTTGGTTGGAGAGACGAAGTTTAATAGAGTTTAACTTCGGATCGGACTGCTGGTGTTTGCTGATGTCCTGCACTATCTTCTCTAAATCAGATCTGTCCTTAATAATGTTATAGATTTTCAAAATGCTCTCCTTTTCGCCTTCGAATGTTTGTTCTTCCAGATTCACTCTTGACAATACGTCGGCTACTACATTTTTACTTCCAGGAACATACTCCCACTGTATATCGTATTCCTGTAGGGCGAGTACCCATCTGGTCAATCTACCATGGCTTAATTTGCATCTTCTTAGAAATGATATTGACTTGTGATCTGTTCGGACGGTCACCGGATATCCGAGGATATACGTCCGAAACTTCCCGCAGGCAAAGACTACACTTAGCAGCTCTTTTTCCGTCACATTATAGTTCTTCTCACACTGGTTAAGGGTTCTGCTAGCAAAGCTCACTACTAGATGGTTTCCACTTTCATCTTCTTGGTACAGTGTTGAACCCAAGCTAATATTACTAGCGTCACAGTTTAGAAAGAAGGGTCGGTTAAAATCTGGATGGTTGAGCATTACTGCATCTAAGAATTTCTCTTTAATTGATTTGAAAGTCTCGTCTTGTTCTTGATCCCATCGCCATTTATTCTTGGACGATAACTGGTACTGAAACTGGGCTGTTAGTTCGGAATAATTATTCTGGAACTTCCTATAATAGTTACATAGGCCCAAAAATGATTGTAGTTGCCTTCTGTTTTTTGGTGTAGGGAATCGTTGTATGGCGTCTACCTTTTCTGTTGATGGTGTTATTCCTTGACTGTTTAGCTGGAAACCCAGGAATTGAACTTCTTTAGCTATAAGCTTGGACTTGTCCAGTTTAAGGGTGACATTATTTTCAGCAAGCTTCTTCAAAACATACTCCACACGATAACAGTGTTCCTCCCAGCTGGTTGATGTTATTAGGAGATCATCAACATAGACAGTTGTGAATTGGAGCGCTTCTGGTCCTAGTATATGATCCATACAGGCGACAAAAACAGCTACTGAATTAACCAACCCGAAGGGCAATCTCTTAAACTGATAATTGCGCCCTTCGAAGATGAACGCCATGTATTGCCGGCTTGCTGGGTGCAACTCCACTTGCCAATAGCCGCATACCGTATCCCAAGTGGTAATGAATCGTGTTCCGTGGAACCTCTTCAAAATTTCCTCAATTTCGCCAGGTGAGGTACGATCGTTTATTATCATCTTATTTATCTCCCGAGCGTCAAGGCAAAGTCTTACCTTCCCATTTTTCTTTTGTATGGCCACAATTGGGCTAGTGAATGGCGATTGACTGCTCTCGATGATATCTCTACGGATCATATTCTGGATCTCTGATCGTACGGCTTCTTTCAAAGATTGTGCTATTGGGTATGACTTTCGGTTGAATTCTACCGGTTCTCTGAATCGTATTGAGCATTGGTAGTTCCGGATCTTTCCAGGTTCGTCAGAAAATACAGCTCGATATTTCTCATATATTTCTACCAATTGATTCCGCTGGTCTTCCGTTAGTTGCTCGTTAGTATTGTGGCACTGGAAGTTACGTATCTCTTGGATCTTTTGTTTCCATAGGTCTTCCTCCGTATCTTGATGTACTGGCTTGTCGTTTGTTGAGTGGTTGGATAAGTAATTCACCTTATTTTGGTGGTCGAGAAGTTTTCTGGAGTCTAAAGTCTTGTTATCAGTTAAATTGGCTATCCAGGTTGAACCTTCGGTAAAGAGCGATACCCTTCCTCGGCACAAGTCGATAATTGCTGAGTTTCGGCGCAATATGTCGCATCCTATCATGATGTTGAAAGGTAATCCGGCTGCAACAAGAAATATCATATCCACACTAATGCCCTGACTTTTGACATTGAGGGATACCTGCTTTCTTATGGTCTTGTTCTGTCGGCCGGTAGCTCCTACAAGTACAATGTTATTAATAGGTAGTACCGGTAAGTTTTTATGGCATTCCTGCTGTATCCGGTCCAATTCATTTCGATTTATTATGGAGACATTGGCTCCAGTGTCTATCATTGTAGGAACAGAAATACCTTCAATTTCTGCGATTATGTATATTATTTCATTATCATTATTTTTAATATTAAGCTCACTTTCTTCTAATAGGTCCTTACGGATATCCTTTAAATAATTGCTGTATATTATGGTAAAATTTTTTCTGTTTTTCTTCACATTCACACCTACTTGATGAAACCCAGCAGATTGGAGCAGTAAAGGGTCATTAGATTTTATTACTGCCTCCGTTCGTTTAAATGTTCCGCTTCATTACGGATCAGGCCGTTGGAAGCGTCAGCTTGAATTCCTGAGGCTGTTTCGTTTGGTTCTGCTCGATCGTCTGGTTGGGCTTCTGTCACAGGTAGTCTGCGCTGATTATCCAAGCTGGAACTACGTCTGGGCTCGTACTCTCTGTACCGATTACTTCCCTGGCTCCCTTGGAAAGTCTCGTACTCGTAGTATCGGCTCCTTCTTTGAGGCTGGTACCTCCTGTGTCCACTGCCTTCTGCTCGGATGTAGTTGACATTAGGTCGATATGCCCTGTAATTGTGGTTACCTCCATTTGGGTAATTTCGGTTATAATTACCATGATAATTATTATTATTAGAAAGGTTGGGGTTCCTCTGACCATTTTGAACATAGTTACTATTATGATTATAATAACCGTTGTTATTTTGGGGACGGCTATTATTATTATTATTATTGTTGTTGTGGTTGTTGTTATTATTATTATTCATACGAGGAATATTACTATTATTATTATTATGGTTAAGCCTCGGCAAATTATTGTTATTTCTAGGGTTATAATTGTACTCGGCATTATTCCGATTTGCGGAATTATAATTGTTATTATTACCCACATTCTGCCGATTATTATTATTATTCAAATTATTGCTGTTATTCCTTGGTTCCAGCTTTTCATACCTCCTGCGACTTTGACGGTAATAGTCTTCGTGCTCGTACATCTCTAAAAGCTCGGTCATGGCTTGCACCGTTTTTATTTGACTGTTTCGTCTGGCTCTGATAATATCCTCCTCGTAGTGGTATGAGAGTTTGCTGACCAGGCATTCTTCCGGTATTCGGGGCTCTAGATGTTTGGCCACGCACACCTTTCCCAAAAAGTACGCCGTTAAAGTTTGGTTTCCATATGGGTTGTACTTCCCATGGCATATCCCGTCTCTGGCGATATTTTGCGTTGATTCCGACCAATATTTGGCTTTGAATAGCCTTCTGAATTGTTGATAGTCGGTCACCTCGTCTCTTATTGCCATCCACCAATTGTCTGCGATTTCCTTGAATGATTCGTCCAGCACCTCTTTGTTCTCCCTCCAGCGATTACCTCTGTGTTTGGCAAAGTATTCCTCAATTCTTGCTAGGAATTCCATGGGTTTATTTTTATAAAACCTGAAGTTAATCCCTTCACGATTTTCACTGTTGAGACAACTGGTAATGGTTGTCGGTCGACTATGGAATAGGTCTATATCGGTCTGGTTCTGTCGTACCTGACTGTTGATACTGGTCACAGCAGCTTCTATGCCGTCACATTTCTCTGTGAATCGGTCCTGCACTCGCTCCCAGTCTTCCCGTGTTTTCTTTAGTTTTTCCTCCAACGTCTTCCTAGTCGTTTCTTCAATGGTGTTAACCTTCGTATTTATTTCTGTTCTGATACTCCGTACTTCTTGTTCGGTTTGACTCCATTTTTCGTCAGCTCTGGCAACCCTTTGTTCGATTACCGTTATTTCCTCTTCTACTTTCTTGCTGATTGTCTCATTGTTTTCAGCTATTTTCTGGCTCAATTCTTCCTTCAATATTTCCATTCTTCCGTCTAACCGGTTCATGTTCTCTTGGTTTGTCTCCTTCAATTCTTCTCTCAATTGCTGACTATTATTCTCCATCTTTTTATTGGTTTCTTCCAGTTTCTGGCTTATCTGGGTCAATTCCTCCTTTGATTGTTTATTGTCAGTTTTTATTTCCTCCATTTTCTCCTCCATCTTCTGGATATTTTCCTCCATCTTCTCCTCGATCTTCTTAATATTTTCCTCCATTAGTAATTTATTTTCGTTCTTTATTTCGTCCACCTTCTCCTCCATCTTCTTACTATTTTCTCTTAATTCTTCTTTCAATTGCTGGTTATCATTCTCCATTTTCTTACTATTTTCCTCCATCTTATTACCCAACTCTTCTTTCAATTGTTGGTTATCGTTTTCCAGCCTCTTACTATTTTCTTCCATCTTCTCCTCTATCTTCTTACTGTTTTCTCTTAATTCCTCCTTCGTTGTTTTAAATTCTCTAAGTAACATCTCCATCATTTGATCAAATTTTGTATCTTCCTTTGCGGTGGATTTCTCCGGCTGTTCCTTCTGTGGTGCAGGCTTATTTGGTTCTGCTGGCGGTAACATTAACTCCACATCTTCCACTGGTGTCGCTTCTTTATCCTCCATGTCTATCTCCTGTTCGGCCTCCATAGCCCTTTTTCTTGATGTAGCTCTCCTGTGCATCTCGCTCCCTCTTCCGACCTGTTGACCGTTGCCAAGCTAAAAATAGGAAATTGGACAATCGTCCTTATTTTACAACACTATTACTTCCTATTTAAAGCCCCTTAAGTTGGACGCCAATTTGTAATATAATTTAAATATTACAAATATAAATAAAAATTATGAACGTTTGTTTTAATACGCTCCACGTTGGAAACGCCAATTTGTAATATAATTAAAATATTACAAGTATAAAAATAAAAATTAAAATAATTGATATATAGAGAGATATATTGTGTGTGTAACTTTTGTGCTAACAAAAGGTATTGTGCTCTTCTTTTAGCCCCACTAGTTGGGCAAGTCAATTTGTAATATAAATACAATTACAAATAAGAATAAAAATAAAATTGATATGCGTTTTACTATTGATATTTTGTTTGTCACTGGGTTAGTCTGACTCCTTAAAGTCCCACTGTTAGGCTAGTCAAATTGTAATATAATTTCAAGTGTAATAATAAACAAAATATAAAGATATTGATGATAAGAGTATGTTATAACTAAGTGTGTTGGATTGATAAATAACAAATATATCAAACTTTAAAAATTTTGCAAATATTTTTTCTTGTGCTTGTATCGAAATTGACTGAATAATTTAATTTAATTAATTGATAATTAATTAATTATTTAAGTTTGTAATTTCCTCCTATATCTATTCTCTCAATGTGAATTATGTTTTTGCTTAATAAAAAATAATAACATTAATAGTAGAAATAAAAACAATGCTGGTAACTGAATACTGATTTGCGTTTATTCATTCAAAATTGTGCGCCAGTCAAACTGCGCATGTCCCAGGCACTGGCTAATATTCGCCACAGTCGGCAGTGAGACAGATTAACAAATATATTTTTTACAAGTTAAATTTATGGTTCTTTTAACGAGTCGAAATGGTCAGAGGGCAAGGAACAAGATACATTTAACAGGTATTCTTAAACTAAATGTTAATATCTGAAATAGAACAGAATTATTATTACAATTGTCAATTAGAAAGAAATTATTTAAATTTCGAACCAAGTCGAAGAAATGACGTCACTCTGCTCCAGGAAGCACTGCACCGTCTATGTGAGAAATTCAGCAATGGCCGCCGTCTGCTTGGTTTTAATCTGCTATGATGCCGTTGGAATTGAAGATCTTCTCCCACAGAAATAAAACGATGTTCCCTTTTCCTGCGAAGTGGTGTTGTTCCAAAATATAGTATTGAATGTCCCCTCGTCGTCTGCGATGTCGAATTCTGGATGGATCTCTTGTGTAGTGTAGTGTTCAAATATGCGTGTTGGTTTTGTGAATTCGTTCCCAAAAATTGTTTCAAAATGGCTGTCGATTTCTGGCGTTAAGTTTTATGGTGTTATTCTGTGTTTTTGGAAACTTGTGAAGTGTTAGACATAGATAAATAATGTTATTTCACTTGTTAGTTCATCTCCGTTACACGCCACATAACCACACTTGGTTTTAATATAAATTATTTGGTTTTCAAAACTCCACTAATACATTTTTCAACTGTTCAGCTTTGCGATTAACAATGGACTAAACGACGCAACGTCGTCGTTTTAGGGCAATTTGTGGTATGTCTTTTTCCTCTTCATATTGTTTAATTATAAAATATCTGTCTAAGACTTGTTTCACTATCTAACTATACATAACAAGTTTTCTTATTTTTTACTGTATTTCAAATATTTATTAATTTTACATGAATCTAACTATTCAGTAATATTGATTATTTAATTTTACATCTTTTGATATATAGCTGGGTTTGTTTCAAACTCATTTAAGCCCAAAAATTACAATTTTGCATAATAATTGCCTGTCTCATATTTTGTACAAATTCAGTGTTTTAAAGGTTTTTATTTGTTTTTTCGGTATAATATTTCCATGGAATACACCTAATAACTCCGTAATTACTTTGCTGTTAGTAATTTGGTTATTAAAACATTTCAATATTGATTAATTTGCTGTTTAGTCTGATTTGATTACTATCATAAGCCTATTTTTGACTGTTTCCAAAAGAAGTTAATTTTCTTTCTTTTGTCATTCTATTTGCTATTAACTGTATCTGTATTAATTATATTTTCAATTCCTGTATTGTATGTATTGAATTCTATTCCTATTACATAGATTAATTCTTTGATAGATAGTTTTTTTGGTTTATAGGCCATTCTGTGTTTACAAACATAGTGTCTTGGTGGGTCTGTTTGTACATTATACATGGTTTACTGATTTGAATAAAACTATTACATTTTTCTGCCCTACTTGCCTCTCTGACTTACACAATGGAAAATTAAATGACATGATTTTAATTACAATAGAATATCTTGTATCTACTAAACTTTCTTTATACTAATAACATCATTGAACCATAACATGAACATCTTATGCCTAATTTTAACAAAAACATCTTATTATCAACTATTTTCCATATATCACCTAATTTTAACGAAAACATCTTATTCCTATTATTTTTTCCTGTATCATCAAATGATAACAACATAGCTTATCCTAGACATAATTTAATTAGAAAACATAAAAAACTCCTATTACTAGTAACACTGTCAGTCACTAACTGTCTTGTGTATGTATTATTCTTATGAAAACACTTTAACTGTGATAAAAAAAACTCGTGTATCTATTTACACCTTACATCTAAAATATTATTTAATTAATAATAAATAATAAACATCTTAATATTAGGCATACCTTCAGTTATGAACTGTCCTTTGGTATTTTTGTCCTCACCATTTATTTAGTTATAATTAAAGAAAACATTTTATATGTAATAGTCCTTCTTATATCTAATTTAAAACTCTTATTACTAGTAATGTTGTCAGTCCTTAGACCGTCTTTCATTTCAATGGTTTTATTATTATTATTCTACACTCATGGTAGTCTTTTTATAATACTTAAACCTCATTGAAGATTTTTTCATAGATTTTTTAACTATGTTTCTCACTGTACACTCTGTAGTTCCTTAATTTTGTTATCTCACTTCACTTTATTGTATTCTACACTCTGGTAGTCTTTTTAGTGAGTTCTACTCTATGGTAGTCTCTTTTGGTATATTTTTTGACATGTTACACTTACAACTAATATACAATTTGTTTTTATAGTATTGTATCTTGTAACTTGTTTGGGGTTTACCTATATCGGTTTCAATTTTGTCTCATGGTATTTATTATATGATTAACATTTTGTTTTGGCATATCTCTTCCTGGTTCTGGTCTCTGTTGGAATCTTGATATGTTTCGTCCCTTCTTCAAATATCGCATTAGTAGTTTCCTTATTAAAATGGTTTCATGACAGATTATTTCCTTTTTTATGGTCCTTCCCTTTTTGTACTGCTTCCCCAATCTACTGGGTATACTGCTGGTTTAACTGGTTTTTTCATAGTAGGTTATTTTAATTAATGGTTTTCTTTATTATCTTCCATTTTTATTAACATTTTATAGACTTAATTATACAGTTTCTAGTGTAATCCTTAAACAATTTACTCCTCTCACTCACTATGGAACTTTCTCTTTTATTTATGTAACATTAATTCAAATGTTTAGTGTGATAATTTTGTCATGTTACAATGTACAATGTAAACGAAATAAATAATTGAAAAATGTTCATAGCGAAAGCTTGCTTTTATTACAATTCCTCGATTGTTTTGCATTTATGTAAATTATATCATATACTATTCATTAAATTTTTATAATTACTTTCATCCTTGATTCCCATTAATATTAACAACATTAAAACAGCACCAAATGTCTCTATAGGCCTACACTTACTTCAAAATGTTTTGTTGAAACTATAATTTTGAATAGTGTGACCACGGAGGCAAAATAAAACAATCTTTGATCAATATTGTAAGCTAATAAACATTTCTGAGTATGGAATAAACGAGGAAGAAGTATGCCTCAGATATTGCTGCTGTTTAATCCCAACGACTTTTCAAATACAATTAATAAAATAATATGGCAGATACTCGTCTGCAGGCTTTAATAAACAAAAAGAAAAAATAATCTATCGAGTAAAAGGCCAAGAAAGGAAGTAAGAATAATAAAACCGGAGAGTAGCGGATTTCAAGTAATAGTTGTTTAATTAATGACGTGCAACGTAAAAAAGTGGATAATTGCGTTCGGCCGACAATTTCCGAAGGATTTTAATTGTGCCACAACGAGCAGCGGTAGGTTGTTTCAGCGGATCGCGAGTAAAACGAAACGAAACGAAACGAGGCGAATCGGAGGCATTTATTTCATTCCTGAAGTCGCGAGGGAAAGCTGGAGTGAATCTACGTTCTCCAATCAGCATCTGCTGTGTTTACCAATTATATGTAGGTCGTCTTGTTATGATCTAACTTTTTTGTGCGGTTTGTTATAGGCCTATAGCGTATCAAACTCCACAATACGGACAACCATTATAAAATGGCGTACCGGATAATTGGCGACTGTTGTGGTATTCCGCGGTAATCGCATTTGCGCTGGCCTGCGACTCATTAGCCCTGGACAAGCGCGTTCTGGCGTTTTGTCATTACCGCACGCGTAATGAACGCGGGTAACCACTTGTCTGTTTGCCAGTGTAGTAATTATAACATTGAGATTGCATGCGAACGCAATAACAACTAAGGCGCCATACGGTATTCTCTGCACTTCGTAAGTTTTCTGTTTTTTTTTTTGTGTACATACAAATGGTAATTTTTGCACACCGAATAAAGACACATGCTTGTCTTAATTGAGTTCATTAGACATGTGATAAAACTCCTAACAAATAGAAGAAAAACTTAAGAACTATGTTTCAGAATAAAGTTATTTTATAATACGTTTTGTTTATTGTGACTACCCGCATCACCCCCACCCCCCTTACACAAGTCACATCCATTTCTAATCCACACCTACTCAACTCGTTCTTATTTTCTCCATCTCATCAGGGATTAAGATTCAACTCGCTTGGCTCTCAGAAAGTTGTCATTCGTCATATTTCGCACTCAATCAAGCCTCGAACTTTCTTTCCCGCTGATGCGCGTTTGTCAGTTTTGAAATTCGGTCGATCTACTTTATCGACGCGCTGGAATTAAGTCGTAGAAGTTATCGACGTTACGGGTTCCACGGTGTTTGTAGTACTTCGTTTACAACCGTTCATTCAGTATAGGCTACTATTACACGACACCATGGATCATGGGATGATCTAACACAGTGAATAAAATTAATGCACGTCAGAGAAATTAATACTCACAAATTCTGTTAACGCTTCTCTAAAAAATGAATCTCGTATTACAGCTGGAATTGTCAACTAACAAATTAAACTATACACATTATACACTATCTACACAACTAATACATTTAAAAAATCCAAGTTAAAATAGTATGTTCCCTGAGATGCATTTTGATCTAGTAAGCTCACAATTTTGAATGTAATACATTTATTTTTAAGTTTGGTATATATCAATATCAGAAAAGTTCTTAAGTTATTACAAAAATTACGAAACCTCGATTACTCTATCTTTTTTAGTAAATAACAATTTGAAAGCATATAATCATACAACAAACACTAAGTTCTGAACTAATGCACGGATTTTTTTTTAGTTTATTTTATAACCTTAACACCCAAATGGAAAATAATGAAATCCAAGCTTCTAAGTTTATGTATGTTTCCAAAATATCTATATGCATGTATATCTAATACTTTTCACAAATATACATAACTGATCATAATTTATAAAGTTTCTATGTAAACAAGATTTACAAACGTTCTGATTTGTAAACCTTATTTACAATACAAAGCGATATAAAATTTGCAACGAGCTTTGGGAGAAACGAGTATTAATTCTGTCAAATTGTTACAGGTACCGAATTTGTATTTGAATAAAATTCCTCTTAACGGATCTCACACATAGATTTTTTTCAATTTTCTTAAAATGTGAGTTCAATATTTGGCTCTAATTACCCCCAAATTTAAACATTTTTCATAGCAAACGCTGCAATCGAATATAGGCTAAAATTACCTTTAGTCCCACACCCGGCTGGATTTTATAATTTTTTTATATTTCTAATCTCTTTTATAGGGCCCTGGCACTCTACTTCAAATTTCCAAACACTATGTTTTGAAATTTCCAAAACTGAGGACTATATTTAGACTTTGTTAAAAGTCTCTTTATTTTGATACCCACATGGATTTTTGCATCTCTATAACATTTGACCTACTTTTTAGGCCCTGTCATACAAAATTTTAAGTTTTCCGAAAGTTACCACAATAAGTTCTACAAAAGTCAGTTTATGTATTCAAAAGTGATCGCGAGTCATACTCCAAACAGATAGATAGATATACAAACGTCAAAAGGTCGAGTTAAAACGGAGACTCGCTTCGCTCATTCAATAATTAGTTAATTATACTATTATGCAACTATTGCGCAACACATAATTTACTATATATATTATACGAAGGTTATTCAATAAGTAAACAAACATACAGCTGTGGAGCAAAAACTTTTTATTAAGTCAATACATTTTTTTTTACTTTTCAACGTAATCTCCAGCAACGTCTATGCACTTGTCCCATCTCTTTACAAGCTTTTTTATTCCCTCAGCAAAGAATTCTTTACCTTGATGTCGAAGCCAGTTTTGGACTTTTTCCTTCACTTCTTCATTGCTGTTGAGCATGACACCACGCAAAGTCTCCTTGAGTGGGCCAAACAAGAAAAAGTCAGATGGGGTATGGTCAGGGCTATAAGGGGGATGAGGCAGGATCTCCCAACCTACTTTTTTATTGTTTCGAGCGTCAGTTTTGCCGTGTGTGGGCGCGGGCATTATCGTGAAGAAGAATCACACCTTTCCTCTGCCATCCCGGACATTTCTTCTTCAATGCAGGCTTAACTTTGTTCACAATCTTGTCAGAATAGTACTGACTATTGACGGTACGCTGGTCTTGTAGGTAATCACAGAAAATTGGGCCTTGGGAGCTCCAAAAGATGGTTAACATCACCTTACCAGCCGATGGTTGGGTTTTGAATTTCTTTTTGGCGGGTGAACTGGGATGCTTCCACTCCATGCTTTGTCGGTTTGACGCAGGTTCAAAATAGTGAATTCAAGTTAGTGGTTATAGTGGTTCCAAATCCAAAAATCTTATAACAGAACGCTGTTCTTCGAAAGTACTGTCCTCAAGAGAACACGCCATCGTAAATGAAACTGTATTGGTTATGTTTAATGCAATATATTATTGAACAGCTAATCAAAACTCACAACGACGTTGCCAGGTAACACTCCTGAAAGTTTCAATCAGCTGCTACAATTAATTTCTGCTCTACAACTGTTTGTCTGTTTACTTATTGAATTACCCTCGTATATAAACACAGTTTATATAATTGAACACTTGACACATTTAACATTGAAAATGTTTATAAGGACGTGTCGCACATTTGCGGCCGATCGCTGGTGCGTTATCGAAAATGGGAACCGGCGAGTTTTCATAGAAACTACTTCTTTGTTGTCAATAACGTAGTACACATACAAAACTTCGCTTATGAATACGACTACATTTAACTTATAATCTGTATATTGGTAAATGAAGAATGAATTCATTGATTGGTGAATGAAGAATGAATTCATTGATTGGTGAATGAACATAAATATATATATATTTTTAGATTTATTGAAGCATTTTCAATGCCCTTCTCTGTGCATTGCATTTGTGCAATGCCTGTAAATGTTTTAATAATAGGCCTACCACTCTCTCAATTGCGTTGTGTTATCAACCCGTTCGAGGGCTCTCATCTCGGGCTTCTGGAAATATTGTTTCCAGAATTCAACTAAACGCTGTTCACAAAAATACGCTATTTATATATCTAGCCAATATCACCCGTGTACAATGCGAACTACGTCCCTCGGTTGGACAATGCGAAGAACGGTTGCGGGGAACTGATCTAAACTTTTCCGGACAGCTCCCCGCTGTTCCAGGACACTGCGTCTTCCTGCCGATTACGCAAAACGTGACAAACGAGACGAAGGCTCTGAACACGTTACTGTATTTATGACGCATCAGAGTTACATTCAGCACCTCTATGCAGGCTTATTTATTCTACGAGTGCGTATATTTTTGAATACGACTTTGTGAGCGCATCTTAAAACTTAAGGAATGTATTTTGTTACATTATGTTTCAGCTTCTTATCCTAATCAGCTATCACAATGTCAGCTACTTTAGTGGCAGAGCACCATGTTATTTTACTTTCAATAAAAAAATAAATACGGGCCTGCGGCCTTGTTTTTTCCTCAGTAACATGTCCCTTGTTCAGGACTAGTACGTCTGTATTAATGACTTGATCTTACGAAACAGAGAAGACTGCACAGATGTCATTTGTGGCGGACAAAAAAAGAGAAACAAATTAGGCAGGGCAGTGCCGCACGCAGAACACAAAAACTCGAACGGCACGTAAATTGTACGGCACAGTAGGAAGCTGGCAGTCTCGCTAGTCATGTTACTGCAAAAAGCATGAATATGTTTAACAAGATGATACGTTTCAGACAAGTTCTTATTGATGTTTACGTCTAAATTCGATCAAGAGGTTTTTTATAGCGCAGTTCGATAAGATTTTCTTCACAAAAAGACCAGTTTAATAATTGCTGCACGACAGGGGGTGGATAAAATTATTTACGCTCTGGCCAGAGGCTAAGATTAAGCGTCTGCCTAATATCAAATGAACAAGTATTGCTAGCTGGAACTTCCTGACCAGCAGTACTTTCTGTATTAACTCCCCAACAGAACAAAATGTGACACTGCAGGTGATTTCAACTTCTGATCATAGCTTTCAGCATTATGATTAAGTATGATTAATTTGCAAAATATTCGCATGCACATGACCACATACTTAAGCAGACACAAATTGGCTATCAGTCTGTTCGCTATGAATTTTGCCTAAAGGAAATTTCCAAATATGTTTCAGTTCTCAGTCTGTGGTCGACACGTATTAATGTATGTTAAAAATAATATATACCTACCTACCCATACACACGCGAGCGGGCTAACTCTTCCTTCTCTCATTCTCTCTCTCTCTCTCCCTCACACACACTGCGTGCGTCAGTGTCCATGAGTCTACTAATTGTGTGTGTGTGTGTGTGTGTGTGTGTGTGTGTGTGTGTGTGTGTGTGTGTGTGTGTGTGTGTGTGTGTGTGTGTGTGTGTGTGTGTGTGTGTGTGTGATCAATAATCAATACTTATAATAATATTCAAATACATAGATCGATTAATTAATTTTACAATAATTTTTCTTTAAACTTGTATCAGATCGCATTTCAATCCGTCGCGATTGAACAATCTTATAAAAATTAATTTTTTTTAAATGTATCATTGATGTTTCTCGCTTTTCTTTTTAAGGAACAGTTTTTTTATATTTTTACCCAGATTTTTCTTCTTCTTCTTCTTCTTCTTCTTCTTCTGCTCCATCATTACAGCCCAATGTGAGCCTTGGCCAATCCAATACCAATCCTCTCCAACGTCTCCTATTCGCCTCTATGTCAGCGTAACATGTTCATTCTTCTAAGGTCTTAAAGCACAATACCCAACCGTCGACCGCTCTCCTTGCTATTATGTACCCGTGTCCTCAGGATTTTCTTGGGTAGATTTGGCCACTGTATTTGTTGAGCTTTTACGAATCTTACTATATCTCCATGTTTCAATATCTCAGGTATTTCTCAGTAATAGCTCATTCTCCATTCATTGTTTTGTTTAACTGGACCATAAACTCGTCGCATATTCTCCTTTCAAATTTGATCAGTGTTTCTTGCTCCTTCACTGTTACGGTCCACGTCTCGCTTCGATTAAGTAACAAACGATTCTGTTGTGTTCATGTACCCTTCATTATCTATCATGTTACCTAGGTACATTTTATGCACCTAGATTATATAGATTCTTTTTCGTTCCCGATGTTCGTATTAACTTAGCCTATATTTAGTTTTGTGATATTTGTATTTGATCCCATTCCAGCTGAATTTTGATTTAACTATTTGCAAACATCACCAGGAGTTGTCTTGATCTAGCTGTTATCACATCATTAGCGTAAGCACATGTTTAGCTTGTTTTATTAAATAGTGTTCCTCGCTAGCCTAAGTCTAAGCTTTTAGATACCAATTATATTGAACACAGGGCAAAATATTTAAGATTTAAATGTTTTTCACTCGTAGAGAGACGTAGTCGGAGCTTTTAATAAAAAAATTCAAAAAACATATCTTTCAGGTTTTTCCGGTTAAAAAAGCTTTTCCGGTTGGTGAAACGTTATTGATATTGTTCGACAATTATTTAATGTAGCATTCACAGTAAGTTGTAATGGCAATTTTCAGATTTAGCTTTACTACTGTGGATGTCACATCGTGCAATAGGTGAAACGGGTGTTGTTAGTGGTTTGAAATAATATTTGATATATATTAAATGGTCTTTAAATTCTTACTACAATAATATTTATTTCCTTATGCGTTCATGAAATTTTTGTGTTAGTTTAAATTCATATACATTTTCCAGCTACTCATTTTGATATTTTGTGTTTTATGTAATTAATTCATTTTACATTAAATTAATTAATGTCCGGAATATCGTAGAGAATATTTGAGTCATTCACAACTAAATTCAATTTGTAGAGACGGAGAGAGAGAGAGAGAGAGAGAGAGAGAGAGAGAGCGAGAGAGAGAGAGAGAGAGAGAGAGAGAGAGAGAGAGAGAGAGAGAAAGACAGACAGAGACAGATAGACAGAGAGAGACTTTGTCTAAAGGTAATATGTTGTTCATGCATCTAGGGCTCCTATCTTCTGTGTTTCTTATGAGCGCAGTTTCCTTCTCGCCAATACCGCCCTGCCTTTCCCAACACTATACTTCAGAAATATTCAGAATACGGTCATTACATCGGTACACGTGGCTAGGAAATTTTCTTTTTCTTTTTTCGTTTAATTTTATAATTTTCATTTCCATTTCAACTACCTTTAATTCAACACTTTTCTTTCTTTTCAGCTTGTGTGTTCCATCCTTTTTTTATCCATGTGTCTACTGAGTCTTGCCGGGCCTCTTTTTCTTCCTAAAGGTTCAGGCTTCAGTTGTGTAAAGTAAGATACCGCAGACAAATCCTTTGCAGAAGACTTTATATCTTGCTAACGCCATATAGGCCTACATATCCCAGCACGCACAAAATATGATTGTTTTCTATAATACAAGATTAAGAGGAACAAATTAAGAGGAAAGATTAAGCGGAATTATAATATAATTTAAGAGAAACAAAATTCAATAACAGAGAGTATGGGGTGTCAACGTACGTAATATTCTATGAAAGTTCAAAGGACCCGTATAGGGTGTTAATGAATGCATACAATACGTATTGTTTTCCATTAGAGAGAAGGTAGACGGAACGACCTGTAGCATGGAAACTCATCTACTTCCAAAATTTTGGAGCCTTTTAATCACTTAAAAACTCGCCACATTTTCTTACCGAGCTCCTGACACTTACAAGTCAGTACAACTTATTATACGTACAAATTTTAACACTAATCCTGAGTTTTAAATTATATTAGTATACAACTGACTGTTGATTTCGTTTGTGTGTCTTTTGGAGCTAGATGAAGTGCACAAAGAACAGACAGTATACAGTTCTATTTGTGTTGATAAATACAGTGGAAAACGTTTATGCGAAATGACAGAGACCAGCTGTTTTATCGTGTAACAGAATTTCGTGTAAAATGGACAAAAAGTGAAACAAAATAAGATAAATGAACAAACATTGTAACGATTACTTACTTCATTGTGTAGTAAAATAAAGCAATAAAGAATGTTCAGAAGGTACTTACATAAAAACGTTTTAGTTATCCTGCTGAATAAAGTGTCGTTAATTTTGGGGGGAAAATATGGTTAATTTTCCTTAAAATTTAATACATTTAATTCAATAAATTTAGTTCTTGACTTAGTCTTAAGATTTAGGTTTTCTTGTTCAGTTATGTAATATATCTCTTTTAATGTTCCTATAGTGTCTAGAAAAACAATTCTTCTAGTGTCTAGTGGTATATTCAATTCTTTTTTAAGATAGTCCGTTATTTTCTTTTGCACATAATTCTGCACTACTTTGTTTTCAACAAAATGTTTATTTTATCAATATGGTAAAATGCCACGTGTTGTACCTTCCACGTTGGGTTACAAATATCGACGAACACGTCCAGCAGCGACAGGATATCGGAAGAGGTAAGGTAACTCTTAAATTTTCACTGTCATTTTCCGTGTCAAGTACGTCAGCACCTTCATAGTTTTTAACTTGCTCTGTTTAGGGCGTGCATGCACGCGTTTGTTATGCAGCTATTAAAAGCCAACAACCAAATTATTATAACAAAATATTTCTTGTTAACAGACATTCTGTAGGAAAACTTGCATGTTAACCGTACAAACTTTAATTGTAAAATAGAAGCAACGATCGGGACCTGAGCCATATTTCATGTTAACCATTTTCGTGTTAGACGTTTTCAACTGTACATACATACAACAGATCCATTTACGCCTCTACCTGGATTGGCGTCTACGTAAGCGAACATTGTTTCATTCATTACTTGTGTGAAAATATTTAAACAGTATATTCAGGCACATAATCGTGTTTAATTTTCAATACACAGTACGTAGCCTATATTTTGCTCATACAGAAGACACAAATAGTGAGGAAATGGCCATTGAATTCTCACGCACGAGACCACACGTGAACATCCCACTGTTTACTTAAACGTAGATTTTGTATATGCAATTATTTATTGTTCGAGTGTTTATGTGATCAGGTAATATGAAAACTTAAATTCAGCAAGGACGCGCTGAGGTTTATTTTTAGTACTCGTTAGCAGCCGCTTTCATATTGGTCGCAAGTACCTTTTGTATAAAAAATTTCAAATTGGTTGTGTCCTTTTTTCAAGTATACATATTTGTGACAGTTACTGCAAAGAAATGTACAAAACTGTTTCCACAGAACATTGTACTTTGTGAGTCACTATCAGGTTTGCTCAGTTAATCGCCGACTTAATACAGTGTCCCGAGAAGCTAATCCGCACACGTGCAGCTAAGCTAGAATGAGACACAGTGAAGGAGAAGGGAAAAGGAGGATGGATCAGACATGACAAGAAGCGACGCTGTTTATTCCTTATGCATTCACCTGGTAGCGTGTGTGTGTCTCGACTCTTGATCGATGTGTCACACGGTACAGGCACAGACTAGTTTTGTTTCTCTTTTCAAACTAAAACAGTCTGTGTCTAACATGACGCTAAGGCACATGTTTACTTTGCATCTAGACATCGTTGTACGTACATAACTAAACTCGGCGCTAAACTTACCTACTCGTGTTTTGACTCGGATTGCGG
The DNA here is from genome assembly GCA_034769895.1 of Magicicada septendecula. Taxonomy (NCBI): domain Eukaryota; kingdom Metazoa; phylum Arthropoda; class Insecta; order Hemiptera; family Cicadidae; genus Magicicada; species Magicicada septendecula. Next base: position 178,600,517 of record CM068371.1, on the reverse strand, counting down.
ATTGTTGCTACATATCGTACAACCGGTCTACGAGTCTGACGTGTACCTTCTCCTCGTTCTGTACTTTTTGTTTAATTATATTTTAAAATGTCGCTTTATAAGCGTTTTTCTTATTTTATCACATCACTAGTGTTCAACTCTTTCGAGCATGGTGGTTCACATTATGAACCACCTAATAAATGTCTTCATCGGCATGGTGGTTCAAAATATAGACCATTCACAAAATTACTTCCAGTTACTTTCACGGAGTTGGAACACTTGCACGGAGTGACACTTGCTCTTAGTGACATTTGCTCTGATGTACGTGTGTTATCAACGAGCTGATAAAACACGCACCCATAAAAACGACACCGGTGTATATCAAATAAACAAGTACTTTGTCTGCTTCATTCTTCCAGTCCTGTTTAATTAATATATAAGTTCGACATTAATATTTGTTTCCACAAATATGTTTATAATCCTAAATTCTATTCTACGTGCTATAATTACAATTACAATTACAATTACTTTCGTGTGCTACGTGATATAATAATTACAGTTAGTTATTGTAATAATATAAAAATATCTGGGACTTAGGCGCAGAAAATTTGATCAGGCTAACTAAAAGAGTTGCAAATGATGTTTTCAAATGATCAGTTGAATGTCGTCAATACGAACGTTCTATTTTTAATTAACTGTTAGATGAAATAAAGGACTTATTGCTGGGCTTATGCAGTCAGGTTGACCAGGTATCAGTTTTTAAAACTCATCGTTGGCTTCTGTACAAGTGTAACTGCCTAATACCATATTACACTTCCTGGAATTATTATTAATTTCCTAGAACAATTATTTCTCCGAGCAAATGTCACTACAATCGGCCTCCGAGCAAATGTCATTCAGAGCAAGTGTCACAACTTTCACGGAACCACAGTATTTGAACCACCTTGTTTATCATGTGTCGGTAGTGGATTGTTGCAACATCGTGTGCTGAATTAAGCTGATTGTTTTGCAGACAATTTTGTATTTTTGCGGCTGTGTTATACATTTATTGTTGCCTAAGTGTTTTATGGTTATTAGCCTTTATATTGCAGTTTAAAGTAAATAGTTCTAAAGTCTGTTAACATATATTTTTTCCATTAGACTTAAGCATGCAGTTTTGTGTTTCTTGATAGGCCTACTAGTTATTTTATAATGATGCTGTAAGTGCGGTTCACTTACAGTATAGACCACCATGCAGCAGCATACACAACCTATAAAGCTAAACTGATAGGTGCACTTATGTATTTAGGACATTATGGATAAAATTCAGTATCCACTTCTTGTCCTAGGATTAACAACATCAATACATAATAAGACAAAAGATGGAAATTACACCACCAGACAATAATTCTGATAATGGCACAGATAAAGAAGATATAGAGTCTGATCTAGAGTGTAATTTTTCAAATACACACGGCAATGTAATGAAGTAATAAACATAAATAAGGCAATTTCACTGTTTCTTTATGCCTTGTAAAAGACAAAAACTACTTTCCAAAATTTTATTATATGAAGATCTGAAATTTTTCTGTAATTAAGGAATTTTTTTTCAGTTTAATAACTTTTTTCATTTTATAATAAACACTGTAAGTGTGTGTGTGTGTGTGTGTGTGTGTGCGCGCGCGCGCGCGCGTCAAATTAAAGTATTCAATGTGTCACAAAATTTTATTATTTAGATTAATGTTTGTTTATATATGTAATCTTGAATTGTTTTTAACCCATTAATACCTTTGTTGTATGTTAGAGATATTGGTATGTCTACACACTTACCGGCATGGTGGTCCAAAATTGGAACCTCCCCATAATTATAATATCTTAAGGTATATACTTCTAAAATTATTTTTTTTAATGTTGTTTGAATGTAAACAAGTTAAATTTATGTTATTTCACACAAACGTTAACTTTTTTAAGATTTTGTACAACTAGGGTATTAGGCCTATCTGTAGTGGAAATCTTGTGCTTGAGTTATAAATTAACGAGTTGAAAACAAATCATGCACACGTGTGCTGTGACCGCGGAAGAGAACGACAGTGTGTGTTCATTAGCCAACCAGAGTCAGCTAATCATACCGAAGACTGACGATCGTTTGTGGCATAGTTGACATTCCGGTTACGCAACGCAACAGAGTCGTCAAACACAGGTGGGCTGCGACGCTGGCCACTGATAACGTCGAAATGTCACACGTCACACAAGCTAGAAATTGAGCCGTTCCGATATTGTGAGGCTTCGTTTCGACCTCTGATGGTACACGGTATTTAATATTAAATTTCGTTGACACTAATAGACGCGTACTGACCGGGAATAACAGTGGCATTATCTTTAGAACACAGATAGTTAATAATAGCAATAATAATTACGATTTTAATTAATTTCCCAATATCTAATTATTTGAGCCCATCAAAGTGTTTGAAAATACTGGTGAGCACTCGACTAATGTGCTGTGTATCGCACAGTCAAATAATTTCTACACAGGTTGTATAAAAAATTAACCAATTGGTAATCACTGATCCATTGTTCGTGTTGATAATTAAATTAATTGTAGTAATCCTCACTTAATTAGGTACACCCTGTTATGTGTACAGATGCTGCTGAGGGTACTTCACAAGCTAATGCATAATTAAGGGGACACACATAAATTCCATGTTTACGACAAGTGTCGTCTATACATTTACGCTACATATATTCCTCTGTACAGACCCATGTATAGAGGTTTCCGGGAGAAAACAGAACTACTTCATGAGCCGACTATAGTGCCACATATAGGAAAAAATGTAAAATAGAACCGAAAATATTTTCTTCTGGAGTCATATCTGTTGAACATTTTGACAGAAGGTAAAGTAATCCAATAAGAAAACTCATGGAACACACATTATGGAGCAAAATAAGTAGGCTAGTTCCATGTGTTGTTTCACCAGAAGTACATACATCACAAAAAATTATTTTGTCGCTCTGCATCAGTAGTAATTTTTACGAAAAATTTGTAAAGTCAAAAATTTTTTGTCACAAAACAATTTGTTTTAATCTGATGTACCATACCGTTTTTAAATTACTAATAAACAAAAAAAAATTGAAATAATATTATAGAGTATTTATTTATGTGTGTATAGAAAACTGATGTGAATAACAAAACAAAACCCAAACACAAAACAAATACAAATACGTGAGCTAGTTAAAAACAAATACAACTTTGTGCATATTCATGTGAGCGCGCGCGTGTGTGGTTGCGCTGGCGTTATTACAGACAAAACACATATACTTACCGCTATCAGGATGTGTATAAAATAAGAACATTCAGATGAAGTGATTTAAACATCGTTCATAGTATCTGTATGCTTTGCTTGCTTCCGTCGTCCGAACACTTTCTAGTGCAGTACATGTCATTAGGTTTTTGCCTTTGCAACGACCTTATGGCTCCCATATATATTATTCAGAAAAACAGGATGTGTACAGCAGAATGTCTGCCACTCGCCATTTTTCCATGTCCAAGGAACATGGAGAATAAGGACGAATGCAGAAATCCAGCAAATCTATGGAGAACCAGATATCGTCAGTGACAAAGAAAAGTAGAATCCGGTGGGCAGGGCATGTCCAGAGAATGTTAGACACATTCACATTGAAGAAAATTTTTGCGGGGAGACTTGGTGGAAGAAGAGGGAGGAGTCGGCCCAGAAGACGATGGTTGAATGATCTGGAGGACGACCTGCTAGGGCTCGGTGTAAAAAGACGGAGACTGAGAGCAGAGGATCGAGACGACTGAAGGCGGATTGTCTAGGAGGCCAAAGCTCTCCAAGAGCTGTAGCGCCAATTAAGAGGAGAAGAGAAACCGATACTATTTCTGTCAAAATTTTTTAATATTTAAATTTACTTAGGTTTGGACCGTGTAATCCTGACTAACTGAATCTAGGAAACAGATACATAAGCCCATATCCAGAGTATTCCGGGAGGAAAGAACACTATTTCTCGAGCTCCGATTCTAGTGCTAAAAATAGAAAAAAATATAACATAGGTCCAGAAATATTTTCTTTTCGAGTTATGGCCTTTTGTATTTTGTTGTACAGAATTATTATTTTGTTCTCAGAACGTTTGGTACATCCTCATATCGGGACCACGTTGGTTCAGAGTTGCCACAATCAACGTTCAGCAACCGCAGCTCATCAACTACAATGAAACCGATCTCTGGTAGTGATCATTCTGCTTGTCACCTTTGTTTAAGTGACATAAGAACATTTCAATAACGCGATTACATTTTTTTGTGAAACCAGAAAATGAATTATGACTGATAATAGTTGCTTTTTGTTGCCGAGTAAATGGTCTCAGAAAGACGCCTATACTCCTTATTTACAATTGTTATCAATAATTTTAATTGTGTTACCTTTTCCAAGCAGGTATGCTTTGATAATCCGTCATGGCCAAGGTCCCATGTACTGTCCCTGAGTCACTGAGATGAGTACCATTGGACTTTTTCCATTTATGTACGATAGAGCAAGAGGAGGAACAAGAATGTTGATTCAACACACACATGTTAAGGACAAGCGGATTTCAACAAAGCGCACAGGCGAACGCAATTGCATGCGCAAGCGCCCGTGTTTATTTAATTTTCTGGATATGTACGTCTGAGTGACATTCTACCAGCCTGCAACATTCATGATCTATTTAAACCGTCCGCGAATCCATTATCAGATACCTAATGCCAGTATTAATATCGGCTGATCGATAATGTCGGTGCGCACAGGTTACGGTTCCGATACTCTTTTATTCCGGCGGAAGCGACGAAACCCAGCTGAATCCCGAATACGAAATAGGAAATAATTTTGCCGCACAGCTAATCCATCGCATACCGGGGAGAATTATAGTTTGACGTGTGCGTACGTAAACGCAAGGCGACGCGCGCGTTTAATGCAATCATCACTAACTTTTAGTTCACCTTGTACTGCAAAAAACGGCTGTTCGGCAATCTTTCCCACTATCACTTGTTTTCATTTACATTTGATCGTTACGCCGCTTATTTTATTTTACTTCTGCAGTGGCTTCTCCGTCTGCTTCTCTATCCTCCTTCTGTCTATCTGTCCTTTACTAGTACAACCTGTACTTTTTTGTATTAGTACGTTTGTATACGACTGCGCCCGCGAACACTTACAATAACTTTAAACATATATTAACTCTAAACAACTTCGAGTACTGGCTAAATATTGTCACAGATGTTGCACAAAAACTATTTTTTCGTCATGTGTTATAGTCTTCAAACATTTCACTGTCCATGTCACTTGTATGATATGAGTACGTTTCAGTTCACTTATAACCGGCTTGCATTTTAAAGAGAGTAATATTAGCATTTTCCAATTGAAGCCTCAACACATATGAACTAATTTTGTACATGTAATTAAAATTTTATTGTACTGTCAAGTTAGCATGAAGGAATTTGCTCATTTTCTATACATTTCAAAATTCTTCTATACATTTCATTTTCTATACCTTATTGTTCAAAATTGTCAGAGTTAATAACGGTTTATTAATAGTGTGTAGAATTTGTTCGTTATTCTGGCGGTGTTGAAAAATAAGATTCTTTTGAAGTGTACGAGGTTTGATCAATAAGTTCATGCAGTCTTGTTTATTTTAAAAATTATGTCATCATTTATCTACATTTATACTGCCCCTCTTCAAAGACGTCTTAGTGGAATGTAACACGATTAAGCCTGTCTTCAAAATATTTCAAGCATGCACTTTTTGGTACAGTCCTGAGCTCGATTAGCGATTATGGTTTACGTCTTCAATGGTAGTGAAATGTTGTCCCTTCTTCGAAATTATGACTATTGGGAGGGGGGAAGATCGGTTTGGGACACATCTGGTTAATACGGCAGTTGCCGTGACATGATTATGACGTTTTCTTTTGCGTAGGCTGACAAACTTCTTAGCAATGACGTGTGTCCAGGCGCATCATCGGGCTACAATTTCCATAAATTATTATTCTGTTAATGTGGCCATTTTCTACGAATACTTCATACAAATGGCGTAGAATGTCAGAATAGTACTCTTTATTTACCACTGCGCCTAGCAATGAAATTTCGTGGAACACAAAAACATAATCTTCATCTGACAATCACGATCTTTAACTCAATTACGGCAGTCTTTGTAGATTTAAACCACTTGTTCACGCACAGCACTCTCTTCAGAAGCCTTCTGAACACCAATTTATAGACTGGTATCTCTCGCCAGAGAGCAGTTTATCTCAAAGTTTACACAAAATTTAATCCATGTTCTTTTGCATTGCAGAATGACAAAAAAATTGCCTAATACACCTAAGGAGGACTTACTCAGTTAGCTATGCATCAAGCAGGGCTAAAAGTTTTGATGATTGTCACTAACATGTGTACCAACATCACATAAAGACAGTATTTTTATTCGGAAACTTCTAGCGGTGGAAACTGCAAAATTGCACGAACTCTTTGATCAAACTTCGTACGTAAAGTGAAAAAATATTTGCATGGTATCTTGATACTACAATAAAACAAAAATATTTACCTATGTGTACAAGAAGAGTCAAATTATTGTTCAGTTTTGTGAGATAGGGGGTGTGTCTACTGAATAATAAGACTGATGGAGTAACGTACCTTTATTTATATTTAGTACAATTTTAAATAAATAAATAATATTTATAAATGTACAAATAAAAATACAGTAATAATATTTTCATATATGTGTTCTATAAATAATATTACAAATACATGTACAAATAATAATATAATATAACATAATTATGTATAAATATTACAATTCTGTCTTTATTTGTAAGTATTACATTCTAATACTTGCCCCCTTCAATACAATCCCCATTCACACTTACATACAGATACTATAGTCTTGTTTACCACTGGATAAACGCGTGGAGCAGACCACTTTTGTCAGCTGTTTTAACACATCTACCGTTTCCTTCTTCACAGTACCTACTGACTAAAAAATGTGTTCTTATAAGCTCAGATTTCACTTAGTGAAAATATAAAAGTCACATTATGGCAAATCTAGCGAATATGGAGGGACGCTCCAGTGTAGTAATGCATTCGGTGGCCAAAAACTGCTCTACAGAAAATGGTGTTGAGTAGGCACATTGTCCCGATGAAGAATGAAACAATTTTTCCACAGTTATGGTCGTTTTTTTCTTATTAATTCTCGGAGCTTTCTTGAAACATCCTCATACAATGGCTGGTTTCCTGTTGCCCCATTCTGAAACCCATTATTCCAAAATTATGTCATTGACATAAAAAGTCACAATGAGCATGGTTTGGAATTTTGGTCTTGGTTTGACGAGTCTTTCCATTCTTGGTGACGACAGTGTTTTCTAGCACATTGACTGTCGATTCGTCTCAGGATCATAACTGGAAGATCCAGGTTTCGTCACACGTTGGGTATCAGTTGCTGCAGCACGTCAGCACAAATTTCCTTGCGTTGTTTTTTTTTTCTCTAATGTGAGAAACTGAGGAACCATTTTGGCACAGACGTTTCATGTTGAGATCCTCACGCAACACTTTCCACGCAATGTCTTTGTTGACGTTCAGGCTTCAGCTATTATTCAGAGAATAAGTCAGGCTATCTTATCGAAGAATCTGACTATATTTTTAACATTTTCTTTGGTTTTTGAAGTAGAAGATCGTCCAGAGTATTCACCGTCTTCCGCGTTCTGGTGTCCTTCTTGAATATTTTGTACCACTCAAAGACACGTGCATGAGGCATCCAGTCTTCCTCGTAAGCCTCAGTAAGCATTTGATTACATTCCGTTAATCTTTGCTGAATTTTACTAAAAATTTGAAATTGACACGTTGCCGACTATTAAACTTCGTATTATTCCGTCACACAACACAAAACACAACTGCATTAAACGATGATTCGCAATCAACTGAAAGGCTGAGAGGGTTTATATTATGTTACGCAGATCAGACACGTTCAAGATCTCCACCAAAGAGCTTGAACGGTCAGTTCTGACTCCATTCTTTAAGAGATGAAAAACAGTCTTGTTATTTTTAGACACACCTCGTGTGTGTGTGTGTGTGTGTGTGTGTGTGTGTGTGTGTGTGTGTGTGTGTGTGTGTGTGTGTGCGTGTGTGTGTGTGGTTGTGTGTGAGCGCTCAATGACCATTAAGGCAGATTGCAGGAAAGATACAACTAATAATGCTGTTGGTTTTCAATTGCAGGCGTCGGTCTAACAGTGCCGAATATCCCATATATAAATCAGGCATGTTAAATTACTAAACAAACATTATCGTGTATCCTGTTTGTAATAAAGGTATTTTAATGTTAAATGTGAGAAGTCTGCTGTAAGCTTATTTAGGTCCTATTTTTTTTTTCCATCTAATATCGGATTTTTATGGGTCCGCACTAAATGCTATAAAATATTTGCATTATTTAAACTTTTGCTGTCTAAAGTATAACAAATTTGTTGATGAAATAAAGTCTTTTATATTTTTGATATTACATATTAAGATGAAATAAATACTTAGGCCTATATTTTCTATTTATTGTAAATAAAACAACAAACGTTTCAGTTTCGCTATTAGATTTACGTGGTCAGACCTTTTAGTAACAATACTTTTTCAGTTGCTACCTCGCTTTGTACGCGCTAATAGAAACACCAAACATTTCTCCCATTCTATGATTGGAAATGTTCATAGAATAAAGAAAGTTTAGTGTTAATAATAGTGCCAGTAGAAACTGTTGTCAACACATAAAGTTTTCTTAGCAAACCTTTTTGACGAAAAATCGAAAGCACAGTTTTGTAGAAGGCATACGCCTTGAAGAAGAATTTACTTTGCTGACTCGTTGGTCTGGTTGTACGCAACCTTATTCGTTTTCGTCGATTCACTCAGCATACCATACGGTAATCTGGTTACACAACGAGGGGACCAGACTGGTCGTGCGTGAGATCGGGACGGGTTTGGACGATGACTTGGCAGACAACGGACAGGCCCCGTCAGGTCAGGAAGCCGGCAATCGGCACGCACGCACCGCACATCACCCTGTGAACGCGATTAATGGCTTTCAACACAAAATGGTAACGACAAAAGCGTACAAATTAGCATGCAACGGAAGTGGCCGCCCAGACTGTTACCAAGCATTACACAAAGTTGCGGGTACACGCGAATCTCTTGTAGCTGCATAACTTCAAACTATAGCACTTACTCTTAATGTACACGAACGAAATTCTAATGGAGTACTACAGAACACTGACGATAAGGTTCTCGTGTTGTCTCAGTGCAATATACATCAGAATTAACTTCGTATTCATTAGGTTTACTAACAAATTTGTGAATGTAACATCCTCTTGTCAATAAGAGCTTTGGAAAACATTGTTGTTTACTCTCAAGGGAGAAGAAGAAGAATATATTTTCCTTTCTTTGTACTATTGTAATATATTAAGCCTGAAAAGCCCTTTTAGCGATTATCACAGGTCCGACATTTCCTCTACCTGTGGTTTCGTTGTTTCTATTGATTCACTGCTAACACGGTACTGTTCTCTTGCCAAGTCATCTTCTTTTCTTTTGTGCCGTATACGTTTACGAAAGTAGCGTGTGCCTTGCAATGAACCCAATTTTTATAAAAGATAATTGTCTTGAGGAGCGTGAGTGAGCAGTAGTCCCGTCGCTTGTGTCCCTTAATCGAGTCAAGTTCCCGTGAATCAACCTTGTCTTTAACAATTACAGGCTACTGGATTGTTAGTTTGTATTGTCAAGGCCTTGAAGAACTTTGCATTTATAGTTTTACACGTTCGATGCGCGCGCGCGCACTCACGTAGGAACCAGTTTCACTGCAGAACACTGCTGGATGAAGCACATCACATTCTCTTTAAGAGGTTCTTTATTTTTGACTGGCTTGAATAATTGAATTCACAGTAATATTCTTCCAAGATTTCTTAATGCAAATTTGATTTGTTGTATGTGAAAAATATATTCTAATACGTTTTATTTGGATGATGTTGTTAACGAACTAGACCTATATGTACAAGTAACACGCCATGGCGGTAGGGGTTGACTCTCTTTCTGGATAGATAGCATCAAGCATAGCATATATAGATGGATGCATAGATAGATAGCAAGTGAGCTTCATCTTCCTTCCGATACTACGAAGCAGTAGTAAAATTGTTTTGTTTGTGTATCTTACACGAAACGTGATTTCAAAAACATGTTCAACACTACCTGTAATACTTTTCTTTGAATTCTGATCGCGTTGAAATAAATGCCAATACGCTCGTACCTCAGTAATAATAACAACACTAATAGTAGTAGCAGTAGTAGCAGTAGTAGTAGTAGTAGTAGTAGTAGTAGTAGTAGTAGTAGTAGTAGCAGTGGAAGTTGTTGCTGTTTCACACATTGTCACTACCACTCAGTATCATTGACAAAAATTATTAAGTTATAGTAAAAAACAATTTTACTACAGAACTTACTAGGACTATTTGTTGTAGTAGGTCGTAAAGTACGCGATATCTTTTACTGAGAGTAGGCCTAGTTCACGTTTCGAATGTAATCTGATTCGGTTGGCTAGGCCAAAATACGGGATATTTCAAAAACGAAATTTTTCTATTATTATTTTATTGGTATCAACTGCATTGTCACTCACACACACACACACACACACACACACACACACACACACACACACACACACACACACACACACACACACACACACACAATATTAATCAGATTTTGAAAGTCTGATCTTGAAAGTTTCACCCTAACAACTTTCAGATGTACCAGCGTTCCTTAGAATTCGTTTCTTTTCAGAAACATTTTCTTTATTATTGTATTTATGCAAGTAGTTATGTAAACAAAGCCAATGTAGACAGAGGAGGTAAAACATTTTGGGCCTGCGTAGTTCAAACCACATGTTCTCTCACCTAACTGTCTCACTCAATTTAGAAATCGATCTGTTGTAATTACGAAAACCGTGTTATTGGAGTACGGAGAATAATTACGTTTCTGAAATGATATAAAGTAACATAAAAGTAAATACAATGCAGTGGCATGGTGAGTACAGTATCAAAGAGGAAGCCAGATGTGAGTCATGCGCCCTGTGTAAGTTACAGCTACTAAGTCTTGTAGCTACTCAGTTTCGCCTGTATCATTTCCTACACACACATTAAACACTGACTAGTTCCAGTCCTTTGAACGCTCCCGTCATGCTTATTATATTATAGTTAAACAGCAAAGTTACTCAGCATAATCATCCTGCAATGCTCTACACAGTAGCGGACTAAATGGGGCGGAGGGGTCGGACCGCCCAGAGCCCCACTAAGTAGGAGGCCTTCAGATTTGGAAAATTAAGTTATTTTTGGTAAATTTTTTAATTTATTTGCCAATGTTTTATTGTCACGCCTTGAAACTCAACACTAGAAGAGGTCCAGGATTTAATCGATCGATTCCAAAGATTTTTTCATAGTATTATGGAATCTACCTTACAATCCTATCTCATGTGTTTACAGTGTTTACAGATATTAAAAAAAAGAACTTATAAAGGTAAGTTTATTATTAAAAATATATGCATAATAAAAAAGAAGCGTCAGTTATCTGGCGTCAATGCCTCACCACTCAGTCGGAAGTTGTTTTTAACAATTTGTATTTCATTTTCTACTTGTGAACGGAGCTTCTCTAAACTGAAGCTCATTAAAAATTATTTGTGCTCAACCATGAGCCAAATCAGACTAAATGTACTACCAATGTTATCGATAGAAAACAAGTTGGCAAGGAAAATAAGCTTTGATCACATAAAAAGAACATTTTCGTAGGCAAAAACTAGAAAACGGCCATTTTATAAAGTTCAACTTTTTGCCCTAAAACTCCTACTGACTTGAAAAAAAGTTACCAAGTATTGTTTTGCAGAAATGATAAATTTGTTTTGCAGTATGTTAGTTTATTGTATATCATAAAGCACTGTAATAAATTTAGTGCAGTCTATAAATAATACTACTTGTATTATTTCTTTAAACTTTGTATTTACAATATGAAAGTCGATTTTTATTTCAAAGATTACGTACTACAGCTGCTTATAAAGTTTCCTAACTAGATGTATCAATACAGTGATTAGACAATAAGTATATAACAGTAAAGTGTTTTTGCTATATATTACTTGAAGATAAATTGGATTATAAACACCCGTCTTATGGGAGGAGGGCCTCAGAAAGATATCCGCTCCGGACCTCCAGCGGCCTAGGTACTCCACTGGTTCTACACGATAGAATTCTATTTTGAACTTTACTTAGTTACACTCTTTAAGTCTTACAACGTACTCGGGAGTAAATTTTAAAAACTATGGTGTTTAAAGAGACTAAGGTCTGCATTATAAGAGTGTCCACTGAGTTAGACAAGTGATAATTTTAATGGCGCTTACCGTGTGCAGTCAAAGTTGTGTTGGTTGAATCTGGCGTTGAGTAAGCCAGCTGCTTCACGTAATACTGCCTCAGCCAAAAGAGTGAAAGTCGGAAGCCTTTGGTGAATAATGTGCTCTGAAAACTGTGGCACTGTCCCGAAACTGTCTCCGTGCACCAATCAGGTTGTTCCCTATTAAAATGCCGTTACCGTATTTAGTCCAGGTGGACTCGGCCTTGTTATCATGATAACAATATATTTTATCATATATACATCGATCGCAGACTGTTACCTTCAATAAACCCTTCACGTCATTATGCTGTCGTTTATCCGATGTTTAAATGATGTGCAGAAACATGTCAACAACGTAACTGGATTCTAGAGATTAAAAAACAAAATTAATTACGACTGACAACAGTTGCACTGATTACAAACGTCAACGATTTAAATGCGGAAGCTGTACCTTACTTTCCATATTTTTATGAAAATTATGTCGCATAATTTAATTTAGTTAGTCGTGAATTGTCAATTACCTCACGTCTATCGGAGGTTAACAATTTTATCTTACTCGTGGTGTCAATTTGAACTCCGAGCGGTTCCCATCTGATTCTACTTATTCAATCCCCCCCTCTCAAACACTCAAAGTCACCATGTCACATGTCTTTTGTAATTCGTATTCTGTATTATTTATTAAAACTAGGTCTTTCTAAAATACCGCTGTCTTAAATATTACATTTGTTGTAATCTTGCGTTACTATCCTGGTCTCTAAAAACCTTATCTGTGTACGTTAGAAAGGGACTTGATATTACGGTCGTATTTAACAGCACAAAAATGTTTCGCTCCATGGAGGAAAAGTTGTAGTAACGTAATACAACTTTTTACTATATGTTATATTTAATGAATTAAAAAAAAATTGAGAAAAATATTTGGTTTTGTTGAGATAAAATTAAAAAATTGAACACATCATTGAAATAAAAAAATAAATAAAAACATAATTTAAACACGTACATCACAGGTTTACGGAAAATGTTCGACAAAGACATGAAATGTCTGGAAGGACAATGGCTTACAGACGAAGCAGTAGCGTTTATTGTTGGCCAGTAGTAGAGTGCTTAGTATCAGAACGTTTCTATATAAATGACTCAGTTGTTAGGTAGTAAATACAGTGTAAACAGTGGAACGAGCTTGTAAGTAGAAGCACGGCTCGTAAAGTACAAACAGCTCTCACTAGACTAGTAGTTTAATTGGCGTTCGCATTATGAATGGCTTCGGTCAAGCTCTTGTACTCGAACGCCTTTAACTCGTGCTCGACTGTAACTTTCCTCTCTCCGTTCATAAACTTGAAATATGCCGTTTAACCATGCACACGTGTCACGTAAGGAACGTTTGTACACTTTCTATGGCCGTAACGTATTTACCTTGTGTTATTAATCCCTTATAATTTATGTATCAACTTTTTGTCACAATATTTATAACATAAACCGGGCCGGTGGTAAAGGACCGTTGGCTTTTGAAAATTTACGGCTTCAGAACACAAAACGTAGCGTGTGTGTGAAGAAATTATTCCGTGAATATGTTAAATTCCACAGGAGTCGAATTTCCGTTACACAATATTAGGTTCGTATGATCGTAAATTATACATTAAAAGCGAATGCGATATTAAAAAGGTGAAGTACACTCGAGTAGGTACATTATCACCGTTAACCACGTGAGTAGGCCTACTTATCTTCGTATAACTAATTATCTTGAAAGAGATTCTTCTAGTTAATAATAACGAAAACCAGGATGAGACCCCAGAATAATCAAATAATCTCACAAAGCAGCAGGGGTGTATTTATTGGGGGGAGGGGGCAGGGCCGGTCCCCCCTCAGAGAGTCGAAAAAGTTAACGAATTTCGTAGTCTCTTAATTTTAAGGCAGTTTTATTTTTTTCAGCTGTGCACGCTATTATTAATAGTAACACTTTTTTAAATATACAAACAGATTTATAGAACAACATTAGCGTAGGGAATATACGTTTTAAATATGAAATATAGAAAAGTCAATTCAGACAATAAGTATCTTGTAAACCGTATCTCAAACCGCTTATTTTTATTGTGTTATTACCGTTTACTTTAATGAGACCGATTTCAGCCACTTTTACTAACGTCGATTAGTCTTAATCTGTGTCTTCTGTTTTATGAAGCCGACCCTACCCCAGACCCGACCCCAAGGACAAATTCTAGATACGCCACTGCAAAGAGGATCGTAATTTAAGTAGGGAAATAATAATATTCATCTACTTATCTTATTAATGAAGTAAATCAGGTAGTATAGAAAGAACGGGTTACTTTCTACTGTATGAATGGTTTTATATTATGTTTTTCTTTATTTTTTTATTTCAATGATGTGTTAAATTTTTTAATTTTATCTCAACAAAACCAAATATTTTCTAAATTTTTTTTAAATTCATTAAATATAACATATAGTAAAAAGTTGTATTACGTTACTACAACTTTTCCTCCATGGAGCGAAATATTTTTGTGCTGTTAAATACGACCGTAATATCAAGTCCCTTTCTAACGTATACAGATAAGGTTTTTAGAGACCAGGATAGTAATGCAAGATTACAACAAATGTAATATTTAAGACAACGGTATTTTCGAAAGATCTAGTTTTAATAAATAATACAGAATACGAATTACAAAAGACATGGTGACTTTGAGTGTTTGAGAGGGGGGGATTGAATAAGTAGAATCAGATGGGAACCGCTCGGAGTTCAAATTGACACCACGAGTAAGATAAAATTGTTAAGCTCCGATAGACGTGAGGTAATTGACAATTCACGACTAACTAAATTAAATTATGCGACATAATTTTCATAAAAATATCGAAAGTAAGGTACAGCTTCAGCATTTAAATCGTTGACATTTGTAATCAGTGCAACTGTTGTCATTCGTAATTAATTTTTTTTTTTTAATTTCTAGAATCCAGTTACGTTGTTGACATGTTTCTGCACATCATTTAAACATCGGATAAACGACAGCATAATGACGTGTAGGGTTTATTGAAGGTAACAGTCTGCGATCGATGTATATATGATAAAATATATTGTTATCATGATAACAAGGCCGAGTTCACCTGGACTAAATACGGTAACGGCATTTTAATAGGGAACAACCTGATTGGTGCACGGAGACAGTTTCGGGACAGTGCCACAGTTTTCAGAGCACATTATTCACCAAAGGCTTCCGACTTTCACTCTTTTGGCTGAGGCAGTATTACGTGAAGCAGCTGGCTTACTCAACGCCAGATTCAACCAACACAACTTTGACTGCACACGGTAAGCGCCATTAAAATTATCACTTGTCTAACTCAGTGGACACTCTTATAATGCAGACCTTAGTCTCTTTAAACACCATAGTTTTTAAAATTTACTCCCGAGTACGTTGTAAGACTTAAAGAGTGTAACTACGTAAAGTTCAAAATAGAATTCTATCGTGTAGAACCAGTGGAGTACCTAGGCCGCTGGAGGTCCGGAGCGGATATCTTTCTGAGGCCCTCCTCCCATAAGACGGGTGTTTATAATCCAATTTATCTTCAAGTAATATATAGCAAAAACACTTTACTGTTATATACTTATTGTCTAATCACTGTATTGATACATCTAGTTAGGAAACTTTATAAGCAGCTGTAGTACGTAATCTTTGAAATAAAAATCGACTTTCATATTGTAAATACAAAGTTTAACGAAATAATACAAGTAGTATTATTTATAGACTGCACTAAATTTATTACAGTGCTTTATGATATACAATAAACTAACATACTGCAAAACAAATTTATCATTTCTGCAAAACAATACTTGGTAACTTTTTTTCAAGTCAGTAGGAGTTTTAGGGCAAAAAGTTGAACTGTATAAAATGGCCGTTTTCTAGTTTTTGCCTACGAAAATGTTCTTTTTATGTGATCAAAGCTTATTTTCCTTGCCAACTTGTTTTCTATCGATAACATTGGTAGTACATTTAGTCTGATTTGGCTCATGGTTGAGCACAAATAATTTTTAATGAGTTTCAGTTTAGAGAAGCTCCGTTCACAAGTAGAAAATGAAATACAAATTGTTAAAAACAACTTCCGACTGAGTGGTGAGGCATTGACGACAGATAACTGACGCTTCTTTTTTATTATGAATATATTTTTAATAATAAACTTACCTTTATAAGTTTTTTTTAATATCTGTAAACACTTTATGAGATAGGATTGTAAGGTAGATTCCACAATAATATGAAAAAATCTTTGGAATCGATCGATTAAATCCTGGACCTCTTCTAGTGTTGAGTTTCAAGGCGTGACAATAAAACATTGGCAAGTAAATTAAAAAATTTACCAAAAATAACTTAATTTTCCAAATCTGAAGGCCTCCTACTTAGTGGGGCTCTGGGCGGTCCGACCCCTCCGCCCCATTTAGTCCGCTACTGTGTAGAGCATTGCAGGATGATTATACTGAGTAACTTTGCTGTTTAACTATAATATAATAAGCATGACGGCAGAGTTCAAAGGATAGGAACTAGTCAGTATTTAATGTGTGTTTAGGAAATGATACAGGCGAACTGAGTAGCTACAAGACTTAGTAGCTGTAACTTACACAGAGCGCATGACTCACATCTGGCTTCCTCTTTGATACTGTACTCACCATGCCACTGCATTGTATTTGATTTTATGTTACTTTATTTCATTTCAGAAACGTAATTATCCTCCGTACTCCAATAACACGGTTTTCGTGATTACAACAGATCGATTTCTAAATTGAGTGAGACTGTTAGGTGAGAGAACATGTGGTTTGAACTACGCAGGCCCAAAATGTTTTACCTCCTCTGTCTACATTGGCTTTGTTTACATAACTACTTGCATAAATAAAATAATAAAGAAAATGTTTCTGAAAAGAAACGAATTCTAAGGAACGCTGGTACATCTGAAAGTTGTTAGGGTGAAACTTTCAAGATCAGACTTTCAAAATCTGATTAATATTGTGTGTGTGTGTGTGTGTGTGTGTGTGTGTGTGTGTGTGTGTGTGTGTGTGTGTGTGTGTGTGTGTGTGTGTGTGTGTGTGTGTGTGTGACAATGCAGTTGATACCAATAAAATAATAATAGAAAAATTTCGTTTTTGAAATATCCCGTATTTTGGCCTAGCCAACCGAATCAGCTTACATTCGAAACGTGAACTAGGCCTACTCTCAGTAAAGGATATCACGTACTTTACGACCTACTAGAACAAATATTCCTAGTAAGTTCTGTAGTAAAATTGTTTTTTACTATAACTTAATAATTTTTGTCAATGATACTGAGTGGTAGTGACAATGTGTGAAACAGCAACAACTTCCACTGCTATTACTACTACTACTACTACTACTACTACTACTACTACTACTACTACTACTACTACTACTACTACTACTACTACTACTACTACTACTACTGCTACTACTGCTACTACTATTAGTGTTGTTATTATTACTGAGGTACGAGCGTATTGGCATTTATTTCAACCCGATCAGAATTCAAAGAAAAATATTACTGGTAGTTTTAGTGGATGGTTAGTGAGGATCGGTCAATACTACAAATTTTAGTTATTTTGCGTCGACGTTTCGACAATATTTATTGTCATCTTCAGGACCTGTGTATGAAATACAATAGAAATATGAAACATAACGAAACAATTAAATATTTGGGTGAACGTGTTGGTGATGTGAGTGTGTGTGTGCGTATGTATGTATCATTTTATATGTGAAGACTTATGATAGTTTGTTTACATCTTCAAATTATCTTTAAGAAAGCGAGCAAATTATAGTATGAGAGAACTTAATTTATACAGTATTACAATTTAAATTACTAAATGTAATGTTATTTTAATTAATTAAACAAACAGTAATCAACAATTGGATATTAGATTGGTAAATAAATTGTTTATACCTACAACAGTCAACATATAGCAAAGTAATATATTACATATAACTAAAACAGATTAGGGGATGTTCACTACGTAATTATTAAAAGTTATTTTTACCATGTTTCACTCCCTACTGGTGTTAACAAACAATCATAATTTAGAACATACAATTTACACAATACTGTAAAACATTACGACTTAAATCAGATAGTTGACAAAGGTTACAAACAAAAGTTTCTGGTAAATTTTACTATCAGGTAAACTTGGATAATAATTGTAATCATATTGTAAAATATAGTTAAGAGTACTATACATAAGTATTCACATATAAAATGATACATACATACGCACGCACACACTCACATCACCAACACGTTCACCCAAATATTTAATTGTTTCGTTATGTTTGATATTTCTATTGTATTTCATACACAGGTCCTGAAGATGACAATAATTATTGTCGAAACGTCGACGCAAAATAACTAAAATTTGTATTATTGACCGATCCTCACTAACCATCCACTAAAACATTCATTGATTGACGGTCACTAAAAATTTAAGGATTTAATTACTGGTAGTGTTGAACATGTTTTTGAAATCACTTATCGTGTAAGATACACAAACAAAACAGTTTTACTACTGCTTCGTAGTATCGGAAGGAAGATGAAGGTCACTCGCTATCTATCTATGCATCCATCTATATATGCTATGCTTGATGGTATCCATCCAGAAAGAGAGTCAACCCCTACCGCCATGGCGTGTTACTTGTACATATAGGTCTAGTTCGTTAACAACATCATCCAAATAAAACGTATTAGAATATATTTTACACATACAACAAGTCAAATTTGCATTAAGAAATCTTGGAAGAATATTACTGTGAATTTACTTATTCAAGCCAGTCAAAAATAAAGAACCTCTTAAAGAGAATGTGATGTGCTTCATCCAGCAGTGTTCTGCAGTGAAACTGGTTCCTACGTGAGTGCGCGCGCGCGCATCGAACGTGTAAAACTATAAATGCAAAGTTCTTCAAGGCCTTGACAATACAAACTAACAATCCAGTAGCCTGTAATTGTTAAAGACAAGGTTGATTCACGGGAACTTGACTCGATTAAGGGACACAAGCGACGGGACTACTGCTCACTCACGCTCCTCAAGACAATTATCTTTTATAAAAATTGGGTTCATTGCAAGGCACACGCTACTTTCGTAAACGTATACGGCACAAAAAAAAGAAGATGACTTGGCAAGAGAACAGTACCGTGTTAGCAGTGAATCAATAGAAACAACAAAACCACAGGTAGAGGAAATGTCGGACCTGTGATAATCGCTAAAAGGGCTTTTGAGGCTTAATATATTACAATAGTACAAAGAAAGGAAAATATATTCTTCTTCTTCTCCCTTGAGAGTAAACAGCAATGTTTTCCAAAGCTCTTATTGACAAGAGGATGTCACATTCACAAATTTGTTAGTAAACCTAATGAATACGAAGTTA
Organism: Magicicada septendecula; assembly: GCA_034769895.1. Lineage (NCBI taxonomy): Eukaryota > Metazoa > Arthropoda > Insecta > Hemiptera > Cicadidae > Magicicada > Magicicada septendecula. The sequence goes on along the minus strand of CM068371.1, from coordinate 178,580,728 downwards.
ATTCTGATGTATATTGCACTGAGACAACACGAGAACCTTATCGTCAGTGTTCTGTAGTACTCCATTAGAATTTCGTTCGTGTACATTAAGAGTAAGTGCTATAGTTTGAAGTTATGCAGCTACAAGAGATTCGCGTGTACCCGCAACTTTGTGTAATGCTTGGTAACAGTCTGGGCGGCCACTTCCGTTGCATGCTAATTTGTACGCTTTTGTCGTTACCATTTTGTGTTGAAAGCCATTAATCGCGTTCACAGGGTGATGTGCGGTGCGTGCGTGCCGATTGCCGGCTTCCTGACCTGACGGGGCCTGTCCGTTGTCTGCCAAGTCATCGTCCAAACCCGTCCCGATCTCACGCACGACCAGTCTGGTCCCCTCGTTGTGTAACCAGATTACCGTATGGTATGCTGAGTGAATCGACGAAAACGAATAAGGTTGCGTACAACCAGACCAACGAGTCAGCAAAGTAAATTCTTCTTCAAGGCGTATGCCTTCTACAAAACTGTGCTTTCGATTTTTCGTCAAAAAGGTTTGCTAAGAAAACTTTATGTGTTGACAACAGTTTCTACTGGCACTATTATTAACACTAAACTTTCTTTATTCTATGAACATTTCCAATCATAGAATGGGAGAAATGTTTGGTGTTTCTATTAGCGCGTACAAAGCGAGGTAGCAACTGAAAAAGTATTGTTACTAAAAGGTCTGACCACGTAAATCTAATAGCGAAACTGAAACGTTTGTTGTTTTATTTACAATAAATAGAAAATATAGGCCTAAGTATTTATTTCATCTTAATATGTAATATCAAAAATATAAAAGACTTTATTTCATCAACAAATTTGTTATACTTTAGACAGCAAAAGTTTAAATAATGCAAATATTTTATAGCATTTAGTGCGGACCCATAAAAATTCGATATTAGATGGAAAAAAAAAATAGGACCTAAATAAGCTTACAGCAGACTTCTCACATTTAACATTAAAATACCTTTATTACAAACAGGATACACGATAATGTTTGTTTAGTAATTTAACATGCCTGATTTATATATGGGATATTCGGCACTGTTAGACCGACGCCTGCAATTGAAAACCAACAGCATTATTAGTTGTATCTTTCCTGCAATCTGCCTTAATGGTCATTGAGCGCTCACACACACACACACACACACACACACACACACGAGGTGTGTCTAAAAATAACAAGACTGTTTTTCATCTCTTAAAGAATGGAGTCAGAACTGACCGTTCAAGCTCTTTGGTGGAGATCTTGAACGTGTCTGATCTGCGTAACATAATATAAACCCTCTCAGCCTTTCAGTTGATTGCGAATCATCGTTTAATGCAGTTGTGTTTTGTGTTGTGTGACGGAATAATACGAAGTTTAATAGTCGGCAACGTGTCAATTTCAAATTTTTAGTAAAATTCAACAAAGATTAACGGAATGTAATCAAATGCTTACTGAGGCTTACGAGGAAGACTGGATGCCTCATGCACGTGTCTTTGAGTGGTACAAAATATTCAAGAAGGACACCAGAACGCGGAAGACGGTGAATACTCTGGACGATCTTCTACTTCAAAAACCAAAGAAAATGTTAAAAATATAGTCAGATTCTTCGATAAGATAGCCTGACTTATTCTCTGAATAATAGCTGAAGCCTGAACGTCAACAAAGACATTGCGTGGAAAGTGTTGCGTGAGGATCTCAACATGAAACGTCTGTGCCAAAATGGTTCCTCAGTTTCTCACATTAGAGAAAAAAAAAACAACGCAAGGAAATTTGTGCTGACGTGCTGCAGCAACTGATACCCAACGTGTGACGAAACCTGGATCTTCCAGTTATGATCCTGAGACGAATCGACAGTCAATGTGCTAGAAAACACTGTCGTCACCAAGAATGGAAAGACTCGTCAAACCAAGACCAAAATTCCAAACCATGCTCATTGTGACTTTTTATGTCAATGACATAATTTTGGAATAATGGGTTTCAGAATGGGGCAACAGGAAACCAGCCATTGTATGAGGATGTTTCAAGAAAGCTCCGAGAATTAATAAGAAAAAAACGACCATAACTGTGGAAAAATTGTTTCATTCTTCATCGGGACAATGTGCCTACTCAACACCATTTTCTGTGGAGCAGTTTTTGGCCACCGAATGCATTACTACACTGGAGCGTCCCTCCATATTCGCTAGATTTGCCATAATGTGACTTTTATATTTTCACTAAGTGAAATCTGAGCTTATAAGAACACATTTTTTAGTCAGTAGGTACTGTGAAGAAGGAAACGGTAGATGTGTTAAAACAGCTGACAAAAGTGGTCTGCTCCACGCGTTTATCCAGTGGTAAACAAGACTATAGTATCTGTATGTAAGTGTGAATGGGGATTGTATTGAAGGGGGCAAGTATTAGAATGTAATACTTACAAATAAAGACAGAATTGTAATATTTATACATAATTATGTTATATTATATTATTATTTGTACATGTATTTGTAATATTATTTATAGAACACATATATGAAAATATTATTACTGTATTATTATTTGTACATTTATAAATATTATTTATTTATTTAAAATTGTACTAAATATAAATAAAGGTACGTTACTCCATCAGTCTTATTATTCAGTAGACACACCCCCTATCTCACAAAACTGAACAATAATTTGACTCTTCTTGTACACATAGGTAAATATTTTTGTTTTATTGTAGTATCAAGATACCATGCAAATATTTTTTCACTTTACGTACGAAGTTTGATCAAAGAGTTCGTGCAATTTTGCAGTTTCCACCGCTAGAAGTTTCCGAATAAAAATACTGTCTTTATGTGCTGTTGGTACACATGTTAGTGACAATCATCAAAACTTTTAGCCCTGCTTGATGCATAGCTAACTGAGTAAGTCCTCCTTAGGTGTATTAGGCAATTTTTTTGCCATTCTGCAATGCAAAAGAACATGGATTAAATTTTGTGTAAACTTTGAGATAAACTGCTCTGTCTGGCGAGAGATACCAGTCTATAAATTGGTGTTCAGAAGGCTTCTGAAGAGAGTGCTGTGCGTGAACAAGTGGTTTAAATCTACAAAGACTGCCGTAATTGAGTTAAAGATCGTGATTGTCAGATGAAGATTATGTTTTTGTGTTCCACGAAATTTCATTGCTAGGCGCAGTGGTAAATAAAGAGTACTATTCTGACATTCTACGCCATTTGTATGAAGTATTCGTAGAAAATGGCCACATTAACAGAATAATAATAACTTTGCTGTTTAACTATAATATAATAAGCATGACGGGAGCGTTCAAAGGACTGGAACTAGTCAGTATTTAATGTGTGTGTAGGAAATTATACAGGCGAACTGAGTAGCTACAAGACTTAGTAGCTGTAACTTACACAGAGCGCATGACTCACATCTGGCTTCCTCTTTGATACTGTACTCACCATGCCACTGCATTGTATTTGCTTTTATGTTACTTTATATCATTTCAGAAACGTAATTATTCTCCATACTCCAATAACACGGTTTTCGTAATTACAACAGATCGATTTCTAAATTGAGTGAGACAGTTAGGTGAGAGAACATGTGGTTTGAACTACGCAGGCCCAAAATGTGTTACCTCCTCTGTCTACATTGGCTTTGTTTACATAACTACTTGCATAAATGCAATAATAAAGAAAATGTTTCTGAAAAGAAACAAATTCTAAGGAACGCTGGTACATCTGAAAGTTGTTAGGGTGAAACTTTCAAGATCAGAGTTTCAAAATCTGATTAATATTGTGTGTGTGTGCGTGTGTGTGATTAAATTACCTCATCAGTTACTTAATTATATGTATATAGATAATTTTGTTTACCTAACTTATTCGTAAACTGTGAATAAACCAGAATTCTAAACTCGTTTCAGTTGTTGGCAGGAAACAGTTCTGCTCCAAGACAGGCTACTATTGGGGCATTCCGGAAACCAGTTCACTCGATCTGGAGCTAATTAAATCAGAGAGTCATTATCTCTGGAGCAGAAACAATTCGGTTAAAGGGTCTCAGCGAGTTTTGTTTATTTTAAAGTGCAATAAATTGTCATTTTGATAGAAGCAATTGTCGACTTCCTGAAGATTAAATCTCATGTTAGTCGAATAAAACTCATCTAATTATACGCAAATAGATTTATTGTGGCGAAATTAAAAGCCGTAACTATGCAAATGTCGCATTTTAAAAAGGTTAAAATGATTCAAATTAACAAGTATTCCTGAAGTTACTTGCTGCGTAGAACCTGCTTTGGATTCGAGTACATTAAAATACATGAATTTTATTGTTCATTTTAAATGAAATCGCTACAGGAAATGATGTGTTATAAAGGTATTTCCACTAAGGTGGTCATGGGTTCGTTGTCTTCTCTTGCGTTTAAATCGTCACGATCCAGTGTTTTCTCCTCATCTGCAAATTCATTTGTATGTAGTGTATGTAGTCATTCGAAGCGCTGGAAATGCGGTGTTATAGGAAGTTACTGAAAGTAAGCTGGATCGACAAGGTTAGTTAATTATGAGATTTTTACTAGAGTTGGAGAAACAAGAAGTTTTTGTCAAAATAGTGTGAAGCAAAGGGTCGAATTTATTGGCCATATTATGCGTCACAAGAATTTGATAAAAACAATAATTGAAGGTTATATTGAAGCGAAAAGAGGAAGAGGAAGACCGAGACTGCAATATATATGAAACAGATTATTGATGATGTAAGTTGTAGTGCCTATGAGGAAATGAAACGGAAAGCAACAGAGGATATCGGTGTGGAGAACTGCTACAAACCAATCTGCCGATTGTTAATTACGGAAGGAAGGAATGTATAGTACTAAGGTACACAATATATGAATACCTTATACTATGCGAATAAACGAAAAATGTAGACGGCATTTTACTCACATGCGAATGAACAGAAAAATGTAGAGCACATGTTACGTTACACGCTTAGGCCTACTGCAGCTAAATACCCTGAATTAAGGCTATTTAATTGTACCGCATTATCCGCGTCGTTAAATTCTGTTAATTTGAAGAATCCACTTCGAAAATGGTCTATCTACTTAAAAAGTTGCGTAATCACGGAAAGAGTCAACGAATACTTGCCTATGGGGGGGGGGTTCCACTGACGCAGAAATAAACTGTCAACGATGACAGTGAAGATTATAGCATATAACACCAACACTGTAATTCATTCGTTCATTAATCACGAAAAGTCTTTAACCGGCACAAAACTGTAAAGCCCTGCAGTGTTTCAGATATAATTTGCAACACACACACACAGTCCTAGCATAATTACGGATTTACACTCATCACACAATTATTGCTATTTTATTAAACTCTTTCCACTTTAAGACAAGAAGGGATGGTGAGTCACTTCACATTCAAATGAAGTATAATCTTTATGTTCCTCAATTTGTAAAGAAAGCAACCGTTGTCACATTCTAGGCATGTTTTCCTGCATTTCTCGAATTTAAAATATTCAGTTACTTCCATTCCGTAGCGAACGGATGGTGTTGCGTGCTTAACACTCTCGAAATCATCTTGAGTTAGTTTTGCAAGCTTAAGGAAGCTGGTAGGAAGTCAGAAAGTGTATTACATTAATTAGTGGACTATAAATTATGATTAAGTAACGTTTATTGAAAGAATTTAGAAGCACAGGCCTACGCAATTACGTCTTAGCTCATAGCCATATATAAGATGAATGTAAGGCTACGTAATGTGTAGCATTGAAGATAGATCAGAAATAAGAAGAACATAGCAAATTTAGGTTACCGCGGCTTGGCTAGAAAACAAGGGTGCAAACGCACTGTTCAAAGATTGAGTGTAGACTGATTAGTCGCAGCGGGGTGACCACGTGGACCACCGCTACGGTGACGTAAGTGCGCTAGGCAGATTGCGCGTAAGCAATTACAATGTACAATGTCTTAACATACTGCCCGCCTCAAAATCGGCGATTTTGACATAGTTTGCAGTAAAAAAAAAGAACAAATTATTTAGCGCATACAAGTATACATGAATACCGGCAAACATACAAATATAATATAAACGAGTACATCATTAATATAATTAAATACATCATTAATCAATGCTCCATAGGTAATATGTGACAATAATCCAAAGGCTTGAATATGCGATAAACCATAAACAATAATAAAATAATACATGGCAATAAGGACACCGTGGGTGACCTTGCACAAACATTAAAGAAATACAACCAATTTAAAAAATAACAGCTTGACATGTAATAGCAAGCGCTTGCTGCGCTTAGCGTGTAATAAACAGGATTGCGCAGCAATACAAGGTAATATATCTGGAAAATTCACTATGACAATATACAGTAGAAGTATGCCACAAATATTGATAATAATGTACAATAAAAATACCCAAAAATTTAGTATAATAATATAATGAAAATACCCAAAAATTTAATATAATAATATAATGAAAATACACAAAAATTTAATATAACACTATACACTGCACCACACCGTTCACCATAATTGACATCACACTAAGAAAAGAAAAACGTTTAAATGTTCACCAATGCACCGCTACATGGCGTCCATCAATGATACAATACATACAAGTGCATAAATGGTATACCTTACATAAGTTACATGATATAAGTTACATCAACAACATTGTAGTCAATAAAATGTGTATGGAAGAGCATGTGCTCGACCGGCAATGTCCCGGGCATGAAACACCGAGGCACAATCAGTCTGTTGCCACCGGAAGTGGGCACAGCTTATGAATGGGTCTACGCAGAATGCCGTTGGCAGTACGGACGTCCGCAACACGTACCAACGAATCCTGCCCAAGATATGTCTGAGTGACAATGCCGCGCTTCCAAACCAATGGTGGGGCATTGTCATCCAGAATGAGGACCAATTGTCCTACCGATAAATTTTTCGACTGCTTTTTCCACTTGTTTCGCTGCTGCAACTGGTGCAGATAGTCTCGGGACCAACTCTTCCAAATGGAACGAGTAAACCTTTGCAAAAGCTGCCACCTCCCCAAGCGACCCATATTTGTAACCGAATAATCAGGTTCCGGAAGAGCGGTAAGGAGGAGCCGACCAAAAAATGAGCTGGAGTCAACGGCTCAGGATCCCCGGCGTCATTTGAAATGGAAAACAAGGGACGCGAGTTGAAACAGGCTTCAACCTGGGTTAGGACAGTGGAGAACTCTTCGAAGTTCAGGATCGTATTGCCTATGACGCGCCGTAGATGGAACTTAACACTCTTGACGCCACTTTCCCACAGACCACCAAAATAGGGGGCTGAGGGAGGTATGAACGACCACTTAAATCCGCGTGGACTAGCGAAGTCCTGAGCGGCCCTTTGAAATTCGTCCTGCTGGAAGAGCTTGTATATGATTTGGACCGCTGCCCGCCCTGGCGTAACAACATAGGACCGGCGTAGTCCACGGCGCACTGTGAGAATGGCTTGAAAGGGGTGACCCTAGGCGCGGGTAATTGACCTAACAGTTGGCTGGAACCAGACGCGCGAAAGCGAAAACAAGTGATACATTTGTGAATGACCGAGCGTATGTACGACTTGTCGTTTATAAACCAATACTTTTGGCGCAGCGAACATTGCGTAAGTTGTACTCCACCGTGGAGTAGTCGAATGTGTTCATATTCGATAATTAATCGAGTAAGATGAGCCTGCGGATGTAGTATGATTTGATGCTTGTTACTGTAACTTAGCTGAGACTGCTGAAGGCGACCGCCAACACGCAATATACCAGCGTTATCAAGAAAAGGATTAAGTGAGAATATTTTACTATCAGTAGGTATAGGACGATGTGCCTGTAATTGCTTAATTTCAACATTGAAATGCGAAAACTGGGCTTGGCGAATAAAAACCAAGAGCACGCTGTTTAACTCATGCGCAGATAAAAAGGAGGTGCTTCTACCGGAAGCGGGAGACTTAGCGTTATGAATAAAACGCAGGCAGTAAGCAAAAACGCGTAGAAGCCTAGTGAGAGAGGAGTAATTTTCAACATAGTTTGAAAAGTGTGAAGCGGTAGCCAACGCGAGCAGGGCCTGTTTACGTACTTCCTTGTCCAACTCCGGATGAGCGTAAGCGGAATTGGGATCGAAGGGACGAGTCGGCCAGTCCGAAGGCTTCTTTAGTAGCCAATAAGGACCAGGCCACCATTGCTGGTGGTTGTGTAACAAACGGGGTAAACAACCGCGGGATAGAATGTCCGCGGGATTATCATGAGACGAGACATGATACCAATTGCCCAGACTAGTGAGCTGCTGAATTTCAGAAACACGGTTCGCTACGAATACCTTCCACCTGGACGGCGTTTGATGAATCCAGTGAAGGGCAATCGTTGAATCAGAGTAAAAATATAACTCGCTGAACTTGTAGGCCACGGCATGGACGACCTTAGAAACCAACTGCGATAATAACAAACAGGCGCACAGCTCGAGACGAGGTAAGGAAATTTGCCTTAACGGGGCAACTCTTGATTTAGAGCACAATAAATGAGACGAAATACTATTATCGGAATATTCCGTGCGCACATAGATACAGCATGCGTAACCTTTTACAGACGCGTCGGCGAACCCGTGTAATTGGAATGAGATGATTGACGAACTACCTGAATCTTTTACAGCCCTCGGGATCCTAAAATGAGTGTCTGAAATTAATTGAGCGTAGAGCTCAGTCCATTTAATAGATAAGGAGGGTGTTGTCGAATTGGTCCGATGGTTATAGGAATTTGGACATCAACCAATTAGTGGGGTCGAACTGGTCCGACGGTTAGCACAGGGGGTGGGGTCGAACTGGTCCGACGCTAAAATATCAAACCTCCTTTCGGCCTTGTCAAATAACTTATAACTTCTTCCTTGGATCGAAGAAGCCTTATCGTCCGCTCATATATTATACCAACTGTACCAATAAAATTACACAGGACAATATAGTAAATATATGTAGCGGCCTTTCGGCCTTGTCAAATAACGTATATATGTAGTGGCCTTTCGGCTTTATCAAATAACTTATTAGTTAAGAATATTTACATTTTTTTTTTACATTATTTACAGTTTCAGGTCATTCTTGTTCCTGAGTGATAGGCGATTTTTGTTAAACTTTTTTATACTGGTATGAAGCACTCTTAATATACTGGAATCTCGATATTTTTTCCTTTGGGTCGGCTGATCTATAGTATTTCTGTAAAGCTTCCAAGTATTGAAGCCTTTTCTTGTACTTGCTGTTGTATATAGTTCTAGGTTTTGCTGAACTCCGGATGGCAATGTACGCATCAGTTTGTACGTTCTGTATGGCTTCAGTGAAAGCATAAATGTTGGGATGGGAGTGATTAAAATGTTTTCTGAATTTTGCATGAAAAGATTCGCAGGCATTTGTGGTGCACTCGGATGATAATGACGCTGATGCCCACATCTCTGGAGAAAACGTAGAACTGTTGTCAATGTAGTTTTCTATTAAATAGTCGACAAACCTATCAACTTTGGGAGATGAGGGTTGAGTTGGCTCAAGATCTTCCACATATGCGTCTCCTACTTCCTCATGACTCAACATACTTAGCCCAAAAACCCAGTGTAACCATTTTCCAATGTCTGATGTAGAACTTTTGTACTCAGCGCTCAACCCAACTTGTTGTATCTTCCTCCACCAGGCCTGAGACAGGTGAAATCTGCACCCAATTACTTCTACTGTAGGCCAAACAGATTCAACTGCATTGTGTATTGCTTTTTCGAAGTCGGCTGTTACAGTCTTAGGTTTAAACATTAGGTTCATTTCTTCACATTTTTTTATCAAATGCTTAAAAAGGCTTCTATAAGTTGCTTCTTTCTTGTCAGGTAAAAGGCAAAAGACAAGCGGTATGTAATTCCCATTCTCTACACTATGTATTTTGAAAAATTGGTAAAAGTACTTAGCTGCAAAAGTAAATGTCCCATCAATAAATATTTTATCTGTTTTTACTAGATACTCCACATTACTCTTAGGACAGAAAACGATAATATTTTCAGTGGCAATATTCAGTAACAACATATCCTCACCTTTGTTAGTCTTGATCTGTAAGCTGTCAAGAGCTTCGTGGACATCGCCAGCACATTTCGGAAGAGGAGGAAGATTTTTTCTTTTAGCATAGTTCAAGTTTCTCCTTACTCGTTCGCCATCATCACGAGTGATATTGTCAGCCAAGGAATCGGGAGCGGACGCAATCTCTCTTCTTATCAATTTTGCAGGAGGTTCCAGTAATGTTTCACTTGCCTTGCGTTTCACACTGTTAGAAATGTAATGTCTACTTAGGTCGGGACATGGTTCATGGTTATGCACACCAACAGTATTTAATAAAATGTCACCCACGTCATCTGTGAACAAATGGGCCGAACACCCTTTTCTTCTAGAACATCGCCACTTTTGACCCGATTGTGTCTTGTCACCTTTTGAATATTTAAATCCCTCAAACACGACTAACTTAAAGCCCCTCTCACTTAACATGGAAAACATTGTACACTTCTACTAGTACTACACTGCACTGAGACTGTCTGAGAACTGACACTGAGGCAGTTGTTGAGGGGTGGGGGGTTAGGTTAGTAACCCATTCGGGAATTCCTGCCTCTACCTGCCAACTACCCGTCGGACCAGTTCAACCGCGACCTTTCGTTATGGAACAAAAATATCTTTGGAATGTTTTGACCGTCGGACCAGTTCGGATCAGAAAGCGGGTCGTCCCAGTTTGTACCCGAAGACCAAAGTGTTTGCAAAAAGTACTTGCACCAAAACGTGATAGGCCCAATTAAACCCAATGGATCATAAATACCAGCTATGACAGATAGCACCTTTCTTTTATTGAAATGATCAATTTTAAAATTTCTTTGTATATTGAATACGAAGCTGTCCGCTATAACGTCCCACTGAATGCCCAAAGTGCGGACTGTTTTGTCCTTGTTAAAGTCCAGGGACGAGTTAGTGTACGAAGATGTTATATTCCGGTCGTTAGACGACCATTTGTGAAGAGTGAAACCGTAGCGGCTTAGCAACTCAGAAATGTCGGTATTCAATTGGATTAGAACGGGTGAGCTATCGGAACCGGTGAGGAGGTCATCGACGTAAAAGTCGTTAGCAATTACTGAACAGGCCAGGGGGTACTGAGTACTATTCTCCTGGGCGATTTGCTTTAAACATCTCGTTGCAAGAAATGATGCACTGGCAGTCCCGTACGTGACTGTTCTTAAAGCATAATGTTTGAGCTCCTTGTGGGGAGAGTCACGCCAAACAATTCTTTGTAAATTGGAATCACGCGGGGAGACCAAAATTTGGCGATACATTTTTTCTATGTCCGCGATGAAAGCGTAACGATGAGTTCTAAATCTGGTCATAATGGCGAAAAGATCCTGCTGGATCGTGGGGTCGACCATAAGGGTGTCGTTTAACGAAAAATCGTTGGACGCCTTGGCGAACCATAAAAAACAACGCGAAGTTTAGTGGTGGTGCTCGTAGTCTTAAAGACGGCATGGTGAGGTAGATAAAAAATGTTTGATTTGTCAACTGACAAGTCATATGAATCAAGCGGAGACATATGGCCGAGATTTAAATATTCTTGCATAAAGTCAACATAATCCTTGTGTAAAGACTGGTTTTGCCTAAACTTGAGTTCAAGGGTTTGAAACCTACGAACCGCTCCGGTGAGGGAATCTCCGAGGCATTCTGTAGTGCGGGGTAGCGACACAACGAACCTACCACTATCATTACGATAGGTGTTTGCGATGAAGTGATTTTCACACTCCGATTCCGCATCTGAAGGAGTATGGTGCGAAACATCCTCCAACTGCCAGAAAGCCTTGAGTTGCGATGAGACAGCATTATTATCGTCGAGGGCAATGAATGAAGAGACGGGTTTGGTCATATCCATGTTGAAGGGTAGATTCCCAGCGAGTATAAACCCTAGTTTAGTTTCTTGGATTGTTGGAAAATGTGGAATTCGAACGAATTTGGTCGGCTCAATTAATTGCAAACGTATTGTGCCCCAAGTAATATGTCAATTTGGGACGAATTATTAAATTGCGGGTCAGCTAAAAATATCCCTCTAGGAATTTTCAAGGAAGCGATGTCAAAGGATTCGGTTGGAAGATTGTTTGTGATTCGGGGCAGAACAGCGCAGTGGACATTTAAGGTGAAGTCCCTATAACGTGAGTTTAAGCGCACGCGCGTGCTAAAATTGGCCTGACATGATGAGTTATTTATACCTGCGATAGGCAGCTCGGATTTGTTTAGCCTTAGGCCCATGCGGCGGGCGAAACCCATAGTACAAAAATTAGCTTGGGACCCTGAATCCAACAGGATTCTCACTGGGCGTCTTTTACCGTGATGATCGATAGTAGTGCATACGGCGGTGGATAATAAAATTGACTTATTCGTCTGTAGCTTCAGGGAACATTGCTTATTGTTCCTGTTGCTAGACAGATTTATCGAAGCATGGAGCATAGTGTGGTGCCTTTTCGCGCATGCCTTGCATGAAAATTTGGAAGGACAACACGAGCTGTTATGGCCCGAGCGAGTACAATTCAGGCATAGTTTATTATGTATCAATACTTCTTTACGTTGTATAGGCGGTAGGGCGATAAATTGCGGGCATTCAAGTAGTTTGTGACTACCACGACACAGCTGACAAGATTTATTGTTTGGTGGAGTGTGCACTAGTGACCCAGTGAACTCCGCGCGCTTAGTTGATTTGCGATAAGAAGCATTATCGCTAATCTGTCTAAAGCCAGGCGAACCGGTCGGTGCATTTATGTTTTGTAACAGCTGACGTCTTGAATTTAAAAACTTAATGAAATTATCATAAATAGGAAGTTGTTTTTCGCCTAAGGTTTCCTTCCACAACCTGCACGTATGCTCGTCAAGTTTTTGGGATAGAAAATGCACAAAAATAAGCTCGAACGTATTTACAGAAAGTTTTAATGAGTTCAGCACATTTATGTTGGCGGTGAGCTCATCTATGAATTTAGAAATGCTGAGCACGGACTCACGCTGAATGTGTCTCATGCCCAGTACGTTTGCTGCGTGATAAGTGGTTACAATCAATTTATTGTCATAGCGCGCCCTTAACAACTCAATGGCCACCGTGTAATTTTCGTGCGTGATAGGTAGCGATTTTATGACATTCAGCGCCTCGTCTTTTAATGATAAGTGCAAATAATGAAGCTTCTGGATGCCAGTCAGGTCCGTTCGGACATGAACTAGCTCCAAAAACATGTGGTAAAAGTGTTGCCACTCGATTATATCACCTGAGAAGCAGGGTAGCTTAATAGGTTGCAATTGAATGGGAGGCGTGCTGAATGTAACTACCTCAGATGGACTTGCTGCCTTCCTGGTCATTTCCTCGGCATGGTCTATTAAATTTTGCAGCTTGCATTCTATGCTGCATAAGTCGTCTTCTGTTTGAACCCTGTCGCTAGCAGAAACAAAATCGGAGTCCTCGGACTCGATTTGTGTTTGGATCTCATCATATTTAGCCGATAGTTCCATAAGGTGGCGAAGCTTCATTTTTAATGCATGATTGTCATGCGTATCATGATCGAAATTGTCGGCATAAGTATTTATGCGCGATATAGAGGCCTTGATCGTGCCACGTTTCTTGATCAGCGCCTTCATATCCGCCATGATTGGGTATGAACAAATAAAAGGAACAAGAATTTAAATGATGCTACAAAGGCCAAGTTAATGCAACGAGATGAGCCAGACCAGGCAGGAAGTCCAAATCATAAAGTCACGCAACGACACGGTAATACTTACTAACATATCTTAACTAAATTTATGTGACAATAAAATCCTGAATTAGGCGTTACAAACAATATAGCAGTAATCATCAATGACATGAGTGCTGTTTGAAAAGATATGACTTAGAAATAAAGAGAATATTAATTGAGTTCACAAAAAATTATAAGTTCATATTCAAATTATTGAAAAATATTTAAATTGTTTTAGATTATTAAATCATATTATTATTTCTATACTGCTTTGTTTAATTTAATAATATTGAGAAAAAATATGCGAATTATGCAAGTTGAAACTAATGCACAACATGATTTCAATCAGTTGAAATGGTACTTATCGGCATGTTCTAGAAGGTATCGAAAGCCTGTCGGAACCCTCGTAGTCGTGTCAGGTACTCAAGCATGGATAATGTAGACATGGTCGTTGCCTGTCCGGTGATGTCCAATGCGGTGAAATCCTGTCTAGATAGGCTGCTTTGGATTTTCCCAATACTGAATGCCACGTGCTGGATATGCTGCAATGATGATTCCAATGTTCGGTTGGCGAAAATGACGTCCCCAATGTCGTGTGATGCGATTCCCAGAAGTAGGTGCTAATTGACGAGTTGTTGAATTTAAATTGAAGAAAGGAAATGTTGATAGGCCTGCTTAATGCACTAAACCATAAGACGAATTGTCCATGGTTTTAGTCACGTCCGTGAAATACAAATCCGGGTACGGAGGACCATATGTTGTCGCTGGACAAGAATGCTGTCGCTGGACGAAAGTGCGGTCGCTCGCGAGCCGAAAATGTTGTCGCTTGTGGACAGAGAATGGCGGTCGCTTGTGGACTAAGAAATGCGGTCGCGTTGGACCAAAAATGTTGCCTGTAAGGCTAAAATAAAATCCGGTTGCGGAGGACCATATGTTGCGTGCTTAACACTCTCGAAATCATCTTGAGTTAGTTTTGCAAGCTTAAGGAAGCTGGTAGGAAGTCAGAAAGTGTATTACATTAATTAGTGGACTGTAAATTATGATTAAGTAACGTTTATTGAAAGCATTTAGAAGCGCAGGCCTACGCAATTACGTCTTAGCTCATAGCCAAATATAAGATGAATGTAAGGCTACGTAATGTGTAGCATTGAAGATAGATCAGAAATAAGAAGAACATAGCAAATTTAGGTTGCCGCGGCTTGGCTAGAAAACAAGGGTGCAAACGCACTGTTCAAAGATCGAGTGTAGACTGATTAGTCGCAGCGGGGTGACCACGTGGAACACCGCCACGGTGACGTAAGTGCGCTAGGCAGATTGCGCGTAAGCAAGTACAATGTACAATGTCTTAACAGATGGTAACCA
Organism: Magicicada septendecula; assembly: GCA_034769895.1. Lineage (NCBI taxonomy): Eukaryota > Metazoa > Arthropoda > Insecta > Hemiptera > Cicadidae > Magicicada > Magicicada septendecula. The sequence continues at coordinate 178,565,632 of CM068371.1, read as the reverse complement.
ATGGTATTTGCCAATTCTTATTTTGGTAACACGTAATTATGATAACATATCCGATAGTCTACAGAAGCGTTAACGGGTCTACCAAATGATGGGAAAATAAGTTTTGTTGTAAACTTTGGTAAACAGTGGCTGTATAAAGACTAACAAAACATAGTATATAAAGAACACTTATGTAATGCATGGACCAACTTTAACTTTTACTTTTTCGTGTTCGGACATGTCTACAACTTCTGGGACCAAAAAGAGTAGTTTCAATAGTGGTCTTGCTTGTACTCCATTATGCCTTGTAGTGTGCAAGTGGCTGGAATATTTGGGGCAGACCAATTGACGCTTGGTGTCTTGAAGCTTCGCATTCGCATTCGTTGTAATTCACATCTTTAAGACCCCTTTTAATTAAGTTTGACTTAGTGAGAGACATACCAATTCTTATTTGGTGAGCATCTTCCGTGTTTTCCATTCCAGCTGCAAAACATTAAGTAGATCTTGGTTTAGCGGGGAAGTCTCTGGAGATTCAATGTCTACATCTCGAAAGACGTTTTCCTTGTTTTAATCTCCAGGATGTTCCTTCTGCTCCCAAAAGAGGTGTCCAATGTCGTAGCTAGGCTTTTTGGCGCCCGGGGCAAAGAGATCGTCGGCCGCCTCGCATTCACAATCAAACGAGGACAAAAGAGCAAAAATTAAGGCCTATCCAGTAAACAAAGTACTTAACAAAAGCAAATTTATGTAGATTTCTGTATGAAAGCACATCAAGCATAAGAATGTTATGTGAAAATTAAGAAATTAGCCTATATATAATATTACCGGTATTCAATTTGTATACATTTATTACTAACAAATGTAGACGATAAAAAATGTAGTAATATTAAAAATGATAACAAAGAAATATTGTAATAAACATGCAAATTCCTTGTAGATCTAAAGCGCATCGTCAAAACAATATCCTAAAGCATCATAAAGTACGAACAAAGAACTACATTAAAAGTAATGAAATAAATCACTTACCATTAAAGGTTAATGCTTCCGTCTTCTATTACTAAACACTTATTATTTATTTTTAATATTTAATAAATATTTAAAACGAGACATTTTAAAATGTAACTTCCCTGGTCTTAATTACTGCAAAGACGGTTATTAAATCACTATAATCTAAAGACGAAGCAATGTAGTTTTCAATTGAAAGTACCGCTAAATTTGATAACCTGTCTTGAGATATTGGTGATTGTAGGTACTATTTAATCAGTTTAAGTTTACTAAACGATCTTTCACAAGAAGCCACTGCTAAAGTAAGAAAATGTTTTAAAGATGCTGATAGTGTTTTGTAGGCTTGAAGAAATGTATTGTACCAGTCCCTGAGGTGTAAAGTCCATTTGTGCTCCATTAACTTTTCGCCTTGTTAATAAGCGTATGACGTATTTCAAGTTACTGAACAATTCTTTACTGGTTAAGTTATGTGGATACAGTTTTTCAAGCATTGTGCACTTAATATTGATTTGGAAAAAGCTGTTCCTTAAAATGTATATCCCCATCATTTACGTACGCCTCAAATTTACAGAGTAACACAAATCGTTTTTCTAAGTCTTTTATGTTAGAGAAACAGCTGAAAATTTCAAACTGACAGTTTGTCCAAAATTTCTATTAGATAACGTCGCATTTCTTGCCGAACGATTTGCAGAATCGTCTGCATACTCCTCTGGCATCGTGCGCTTGTTTCGTTTCCTTTTTATGTTACTGACACGCCATTCATTACATACCTGCTCTGCCTTACTAATGAAATTGTCACACAGCTCATTCCCCCAAACTTTTAATTTGTCTGTTAGCGTTTCCAGAAGTGTCAATGCTTGAATAAAGCTTATTCCTTTGGTCTGCAAGATTTTCTGGATTTTGTCCATAAAAGAAAGAATTTCATTCCAGAAACAGAGCAAGGCCACAAAATTAAAGTTTCCTATCGCATTAATTATTAATGCTGCATCTTCCCTCGTATCAATTTTTTCAGTCGGTGTATCCCTCAGCTCAGTTTCTACAGTGCAGCGATCACTACATCCAGCTGAGTGGATATTGCTTTCACAGCATATGCCTTTGAACTCCACCTGGTATCACAATGTCCTTTTAGAGTAATATTTACAAAGTCTTTAATAACACTCCATCTATGAGTAGAACAGGAAAAAAAGGTGAATAGACGTTATACTGTCCCAAAAAATGTCACTGCCTGAACATTTACATGAGCTGCATGAATTTCAACCAAGTTGAGTAAATGGCTCACAGGGAACGAACACAGCTAGTGAATTCAAATATCCAAATCTAATATTCTCTTCAGAATTCCTGAATGAATTCCAGCCATTGTTGCTTGATAGTCATACAACTGACCTCTGCAGTCGCTAAGATTCAATCCATCTCTCTCAACTTTACTTGTAATAGCTTCTGTGGTCACCTCCGCTGTTATCACTTCTAAAGGAATAAAATCTATGAAGGCTTCCTTGATATCAACAGAATTGCGTTTAACTTCAACAAATCTTATAATGTGAGACATTTGTTCTACATGTGCAGCATCTGATGTTGTGTCAAATATAATACTAAAGTATTTCGCCTACTTACATGCGGTAATAACATATTTGCACATTATTTCTCCTAACAGGCTTATTATTTCATTTTGAATAGTTGGCGAAACATATGATATGCACCCAGATTTACGAAAGACTGAATCCAAATGAGATCTCATGACAGAGTCATATTTAGCCAAGTGTTTTAACAAACCCACAAAGTTTCCAGGATTTGGATCGTTAGTAATTGACTCTCGAAGTCCTCTCAGTGACAGATTTTGTTGTGCAAGAGTTTATACTGTGGCAATGATCCGTTCGAGAATTTCTTTCCATGTCTTAGGTTCTTTACTCATTTGTTCCTGAAGTAGATCATCAATAATCCCCCTTTGTTTAAAGAACGTTCCGACTCCTTCCATTTCAAAATTGAAAGCAGGACTATTCCACGCAGAGCGATGAGCAGGACTATTTTCATGATCCTGAATAGGGCGATTTAACTTTCGCCACGGCAAAAACCACGATTTTCACTATTGAAATGGCTTCTTTGATAGTTTTTTTTGTGGAAATAAGGTGCAACAAAAGCAAAATAGAGATTTGTTGGAGAAAAACACATCCACGTGCGAATTACCTATTCGCCATTTTGCAAGGTTTTATCTAATACTAATACGTTTTTAAGGATCGTCCAGTTTCATCTTCAGGAAAATGACTGTCCTTGTTCTGCAACTGACATGTTTCTCTATTCACCATTATATCTCAGAAGGATTGAGCTTGGCTAAGCTCCCATATCTTGTAGAGCTGCACCGGGAACACGGTCTACATTGTTGCTTGTAATGTTCTGTCCTTTTTCGCCTGTAATTGCAAGGCTGCACCATGCAACACCATCCATGGTACTAGATCCAAGTGAATCTTGTAACTGTACTTTGACACTTTCATAGTTTGAAGTATTCACGTCGTTAACTTTACTGTATTTATCAACAGCCTCGTCGCTAACAACATTTATTTTATGATCACGAGTTGATTCCTTGTTAATTGTAATATTTTGACACTCAGAGTTCGATTTTCCTTGAATAAAAGGCTTCATAAACTCTTTAGAACTTGTAGTTCTTAATCTTTCTTTCCTCCTCTTCTGAACCTGGGCGCCACTGAGATTACTTCGTTTCATATCTGTATCACCATCCTGTAACTACTAGGCGTTCGCAGACTAGCTACTTCGTAAAAGCCTCTACATTTGTAAGCTACTAAAGATTCTGTTATAATTCTACAAGTTTCGTTCAGGCTTATGTTTACTTATCTTGCACGGGTAGATCTGCACTTCACTGGCCTGACATATTCCGCTGTCGAAAACCGCAGGGTCTGAGCGGATGTTCAAAGTATCCTATGGTTTACTCCTCACTTGCTACCACGCAACTTCGTCAGCAGATGGTTTTTTGCAGCTACGTTTGTTTTGTTTTCTCACAATGGAATAAGTATGTTAAAGATCTTACCAGGGTGACACCAAGATTCTTCGGTTGATCCGTATTTTCCAGACAAGTTCCTTCCCGAGCAACCTTTAACTTTGTCTTTGTCCTTGCCGGACGTGTGTTAGGGTGGAAAACGTCAACATCAGTGAGCGCAATGCCTGAAAAAAAGAATTATAATAAACACAAAATCGTAGATCTCTTTTAAAATCAGATATCTTAAACTATCACCTTTTTCATTTTTTGATGTCGACATCAAATTGGGCACATTGAGAGCAATCAGAAGTGACATTAGAGAGGTGGCTCTATCGGCGGCATCGTCGCTAATCCCAGCTGTGAGTACTGACACTTCGTCCGATTCGGCACTGACGACGGCTGTCGTGGGGGCAGCCGAAACGTTTGGCTAGCAAACTTACAGCCTCAGGAATTTCAGAACATTAGAACTACCAGACCTCCCTCCGTAACTTTGTTGGAAGCCGCAACCCCCGATGTTACCAGATACATTCTTCTTCTTGTTCTTCTTGTTGTTGTTGTTCTTCTTCTTCTTCTTCTTCTTCTTCTTCTTCTTCTTCTTCTTCTTCTTCTTCTTCTTCTTCTTCTTCTTCTTCTTCTTCTTCTTCTTCAGGCTGTGGACCTTACGATCCTTTGCACTCTTTGGTCTTCCAATATTCCGCCGTCCTGTCGGATTATAAACCAAAATTTGTTTTGGTATCTTGTTCTTATTCATCCTTTCAACATGGTCTGTCCAATCCTGTCTGTATTGCCTTATCCTTTTGTTTAGGTTGTGTAATCCAAGCATGTTCCTTATATCATCATTACTTAGCCGGTTCCTCCGTGATACACCTAGTACTGATCGTAAAAATCTCATTTCACTAGCCTGTATCCGGCTTTGGGTTTTTGCGTTCAGTGTTCAAGTCTCACTGCCATAAAGACCGCATGGCACTGCCATCACTTTACAAAATTTCAAACAGTAAAACTGCTCTAATTTTTCTACTCATAAATGTTAATTGGAACCGTGAGGTCCAAAACTATACTTACGCGGATTGTAGTGAATAACGTTTAAGTGATGTTTGCGGCTTGCAATTTAAATGTGCAAAGTGAAAAACAGATTAAAATATTGTAATTGTAAACGAGTGCTAAATAAAAATTATAAAAATTATTTAATATCATATGACTATTAAAGTGATATAAAGTCAACCATCGAGTTCTTAGCTAAGTGTTCCTGAGCGCCTTAACTACCTACTTTACTGTTACGACTGTACGATACTACTGTGAAAAGTTTAATTCGGAGTTACAATAGTTGAACAGCCATGAGGACGATGGAGAATGGTGATTAAACTTTTATAGAACCCTATAAAATTATGTTAAATGTAGTTGCTTCGAGTAAAGTAAATAACTGAAACTATGCTTAACGACCATTAGCATAAAGGAGAGAAGACATAAAGACGTGGCACAAACAGAGAAAATAATTTCCCTACTTTGCATTGCACAACTCCGACTGACGTAACATTCAGACATTGCAACTATCCGTATGCAACGTCGCAGCGTTTATTGTTCTGACAATTACACTTCTTTTGTTTACTGTGCGGATGGAAGTTGCAAGGGGTCTAGAGTGCCTCCGTAAAAATTAATATCCTTTAGTGATTATCATTGTGCCTTGTTTATTTATACATTTATTTTATTACGTTAGAATCATGCATACTGGAGTGACTGAGCCAGTAGTTTTGCAACCATCTTGGTACTTTTTGAAGTTAACGTTACATATGATTAAGAGCGTTTGTTTTAAAATTATATTAAAAACTGGCATTAGCCATTCGGATAATTGTTTTTTTTTTTAGACAGTCTTTAAAAGAAGACGGATGTTGTTAAGAAGGTCGTTGAAGTTTGACTTCTCTATAACCTACTGCACTGTTTAGTAACAAGGCCACACGTGTAAAGAGTAATTATTGTTACTAGTGAGAGAACGTGTAATGTAATGAAAATTTTAATAAGGTGTTTAGTATTTATTGCTATAACACACAATGCTTAGATCACTTTACAGGAGAGAGAACGTTTGAGATACATTTCACGATTAATCCATTATACGTTACATTTAGGCGTTTAAGACAAAGAACTGATCAGTACAGACAGAATGAGTATGGGGAATGGAGAACGAGAAGGGATTCTGAAATCAAACGTTATACTGTGGATGGGATTATGTTTTCTGACCATATAGTTTGGAATATTTCACAACACAGCACTCAGAAATTTATTTATAGGTATAACTAACGTTAATGAATATCGTACGTCCATCACTGTCAGTCAATCCTATGTGATCAGTGACTGATGCGTACAGCACATCCGAGGGCTCTCGAGAATGCAAGACTACTCGTACGGAATGTAAGGAAAAACGCATGAAGCACCGCATAGGCAAGGTAATTTTATGATATATAAGGTACATACAGACATTATGCAATATTCTTCAGTAACTTACTACTTTAGTATTTAGGAGAACCTTTTTTACGAATATATTGCAAATTATTCTCTGAAAAGAAGTATTAAGTGGCGTTTAAAGTTTTATGGAATTCGCCTTTAGCCTTTAGCATTTAGCCTTTCATCGACAGACGCTGCATCAATTTTTCAACGGACGGGCTTTCTCTTTTAATTGAGTCTGTACCGATCTAGAATATTCTCATAATGTCAACGATCAAGAACTGACGTTTTCTCTTGCTACTATTACTTTCAGCATTTTTACTTTAACATGCATGTTTTCGATGGTATCCTAGTCACTTACATAAATAAACTAACTTTTTCAATCCGCCTTGTGATTTCTTATTTATATTTGATGGCGCTTCATCATCAGTTCTCTAAAAAAAAATCCCTCATACGCGGTCGCCACCGGTCAAAATTCCAATTGCATCTGCACTGTACACGTTAGCAGGTGCGCACCTAAAATTCAGCTGGTTATCCAATCCGCTATACTATAGCGCCTTGAACCTGCTTTATCGGACAGAGACGAACAACGGCTCAGTAGTCGATCAAACGTGAATACGTGCACAAAAATGAGATAAAAATTTTGAATAAATTGTGGAATCCAGCAGACTGTCAGGCTAAAAGGGATTGTAACGTAAATCTGAATATTTCGTAACGTAATAATATTTTAATTTTATTGTTTGATTGTGTGATCTACAATTGTTGTATTACTAAAGAAATAGTAGACATTTTTGTAATTTTTCCCAAAATTGAAATATTTTCTAGTATCGAAATTAATGTAATAATAAACGTACTTCGTTCGAAATAGTAAGCGAATTTTGAAGCTCAGGGAGCATACTAGTAGTAAATTACTTCTGGCGATTCTGTTAAGTAAATTATGTAAATTAAGTTGAGCTTATCGACGGGCTATTGATACACAGTACCAGATCTCTCTCTCTCTCTCTCTCTCTCTGTCTCTCTCTCTCTCCCCCCACACACACAACATATACATTCAAACACACACACCAAAGACGTCTGAATCATTGTAAGTCTAATGTGCAATGTGTAAAAAAATGAAATTGACAATACTTGAACAATGGCCAACTGTAGTGGTGCCAACTGTTGAGGTAACGAATCTACATGTGAACACGGAACAGACGGATTAGCGTGTGAACAATGCCGTTCAACCGACAAAGGGAAAGTTTGGAGATACAGAAAGTGACACCCGAAATTACCATTCAAACAATGGCTTTTTATACTTAAGTGAAGAGGGTGGATTTGTCCAACTAAGACTAATTGTAAAAATAACGCCTTGTCAGGTGAAGTGTGAGAAAGCGCGCTGCAAGGTCATGGGTAGTGTTTCCTAACAAAAGCCCGTCAGAGAGACCAAGCTGAGAAAAAGACGTGTGACGAAACGCGGTTAATTTATTCAAAACTAATCTACCGCTCTATCCACCGCTCTGCCTCTGTACTCTTTCTCGCGGGACATTGGTACCTATGCTGTTACACTACTTGGGCCGAACTGTTGGCGACATTCCCTATACCCATTTTCTTTTATTTGAATTAAATATTTGGAACAATTGAATTTAGAATTAAAACACTTTCCAGCTTCACTGTCTTACTAAAGTAAATTGAATCTTACATTATTTATTGAATATACAACGATAGAAGTTCTCTACTAGGATAAGATATACTGCAATACTTCCACTTAATATGAACAAACCATCGTTAAGATGTTACAATTCAGAACGACAATGCGAGGTGCTACAAACTAAATGAGTTATTTTGATCAAACAACTAAATAACACAAACAGATACTTACTAGGGAAAATCTCACAAAACTCACAGAACACAAGAGCACAATTAACACGAACATTTGCACACTACCAAGGTTGGCCTTGTTTATATATTTTGATCATATACTACGTGAAGTTTATTATTTTTTTTACCCTTCATCACTCGTTGATAGAGTATTGTATATTACTTATACTCATCACGTATTTTAGTTTATAGTCATTCTGATGACGGCTGGCGATAGTTTGGGTGGACGAAACGTCGCTCTTCGGAAAATGTCCGTCATTTAGACTGTAATATCTATAATCCATCACAGCCATGTTTTAAAGAATATATAAGGTAGGCTACTGTGAACAATAACAACTTTGAAGCTAGTCCTTAAATTAAACTCTATTGAAGAAACTGATAATAGTTTTATAAAACCGAAGACATTTACCTGTTCGAACGCTGTTGACAAGTCGAGCCAGTGACTGTGAGGTTTCAGTTTCGCCTTTATGCTACAAAATGGCCAAATTTTATCATGGATGGTAATCAGTATATATGAATTAAATTTATTTGTTTAATTAAGAATTTGTGCTCATTTAAATATAGTAATTAATTTTAAAATTGATATAATTTTTATTAACAATTTATGATAATAATGGCTCCCATGTATACCACCGAAGTAGCTTAGGAAAAGGCAGGGTAGGGTGCCTTATGTGAGCCGTACGACATAGAAGGAAGGCAGTGTGGCCAGCACTACGCTTCAGCCGCCCATTATTATCCCCAGGACGTTATCCCGGGTACTCATTTTCAACAGGCTGAGTCAACCTGGAGCCCGGGAATCGAACCCGGGACCTCTAGGTTAGTAGCCAGGTGCCATATCCACTGGTCTACTGAGCCGCCTTATTAACAATTTAAATATTTAAAATAAATATTTGAATATAATTTCATAGCTTGTAAATTTCAAAGCTGACTGAGTCGCCATGTTACTGTTACCAAACTGCCGCCTTTCACATAAAACTTTGTTCTTACTGGAATATACTATATAACGTCGAGCGGTCATTTGAGCACATCACCGAACAGCAATTATTATCAGACGTTTAATCTTAATGCGGTAACGATAAACAATTACGCAGCAATTTTAAAATTTCCATATGATCAATGTATTGGATGGAATTCGGCGTATAATAAATTGCCAAATTGGATGGCAGATAAGGCGCTGTTTAAAAGGGACAGGCTCTCTGCATAACTACAGGTTGACTTCGCAACATCGGACGCAGTCACGATGGACGATTAACTTCGTTCGTTTAATACCCACTGCCAAATGTGTCAATCTGTCATCGTAGGCGAGTTCATTCTGTGTCGTCTGTCATGATTTCATCTATTTTAATTTTCATTCACTTGCCCAGAAGTCCCTGTGTTCTTGAATATTTAATCTTTACATAACGGAAATTTTTCTGCATAGAACCGCCAAAATCACTCAATGCATTATTTGTATTTTGTTAACTAGCTTATATTATCTTATTTATATCGCTTCTTCCACCATTCTATCGTTAATTTATTTATTTATTATCAAAATACCCTTATACCGTATTGGTGTCGGGTTACATCAATATATGATAAGTACATCAACTACACTCTATATACAAATTTTTTCCATCTTACTCTATCCATTGACAATGTCTTCGCTTCCCTCCAGCCCAAGCCTCTTTCTCTCAAAATGTTTCCCATCATTCCATCCCAAGTCAGTCGCGGTCTTCCTCTCTTCTTTCTCCCCCCTGATTTTGCCTCCCAAACCTGTTTTACCATTCTATCACTATCCATTCTCTGCATGTGTCCCCACCAGCATAGTTGTCTCTGTTCAATAAAATCCAGAATCGATATCACTTCCAGATCCTCTCTTATTTGTGTATTCCTAACTCTGTTCTTCCTTGTTACTCCCACTACTCTCCTAAGATATTTCATTTCTGCCGCCTGGATTTTACTTTTTTGGCTTTTGGATAGCACCCACGACTCACAGCCGTATGTTAAAACCGGTCTATATACTGTTTTATACACACACTCATTTTCGTTTTTCTTGATAACTCCTTCTTATTTATAAATCTACTGTTTCATGCATAGTATACTTTTATTGCCTTTTCAATTCTTTCATTTAAAGCGGCTTCTTGTTTCCCATTACTGTCTATTATAAACCCTAGATATTTGAATTGTTTGACTTGTTCTATCTTCACTCCTCCAATCTCTATATTTATTATTTTCTCCCCCATTACCATTAGGCTACCTTTGTTTTGGTCTTATTTATTTTCATCCCTTTTTCCTGGAGAACTTCATTCCATATATTCAAATTACCCTGTAACGCCCTTTCACTTGTAGTCATTAGCACTACATCATCCGCAAAAGCCCCTTCTGCTACTTCTATACTTCGTAAGTTCCTGTATCCAACATGCATTTTCTTAACCTTCAGTGAACACTTCTTAATAATGTAATACTTCTTAATCTATCGTTAATACTTGGTGTAAAATAACCCGGTGTAGTAGTGTTAGATATTCGTTTCCCTACGGTCGTCTATGGAATAAGTCGTTTAAAACGACTTAAATTCATGGATTTAATTATTTATACTTTTTGATGACTTTTAGAAATTATAATGTATGTGTAATTAAAAGAATCTTCTCTTACAAAAATAAAAATAATTCTGAGTTCCCTACCGAAGTGTCAGTATAAAAATCGCTCACACAACGACTTTCTTTGTGTAGATACTTACCCTATCCATTCTGATTCTTCGCCGGAACACTTGACGTTTTTCAGTAAGCTTCATAGAGAAAGTACCGCTCAGTTATAACAGCGTTTAGATAGTCTACAGTTCTACTGTTAATTTTAACGAAGGTGTTAGGCAACTTATTTCCAAATAGCAAGCTGTTGAAAGTATTGTAACTCGGTAGATGTAGAATTCGATAATTCTCTTTAGGTTTCTAGTAGGTCGTTTTAACTGAAATCTGATAAAATTTACAATAATTTCTGATTGCATTATCGACTGGCCTGAAATATCTAACCTGGTAGGATTTTGGGTTTAAAATAAGCTCCGACTGATTAACGTCTTAAGTGTATAAAAACCGATTCATCAATTCTGTAGTTAATGTGTCAGATAACGTTTTTAATCAGGACAGTGCAGTGATTCAACACGTTTTTGCTTTTCTGTTTTACCATGTTCCATTCTTCCATAGTTGGGACTGCTTACCTAATTAAAACAAAATTTCAAAAATCTCAGCTACCATTGATTCTCTAATTATTGCTTTTCATCGCACTGTGCATGTTATCGCTTTTAACATTCCTACACCCTTACTGCTTTTCGTTTTTTTTTTAACTCTCTTAAGATACAAATTTCAGATGGTCCTACGATGCTGTACAACGTTTTCTGTAGAGAAGTTTGTTTTGGACGTGTGGTTTCTCTAACATCTTTACGAACGTTCCTCTAGTCACTGAAGATATTACCATTGAGCCACGGAACAAGTAGATTAAAATTTAAATATGCAACAATTCTAACAACGTCACAAGAAGAGGGAAAGGTATTATTCAGATTCATCAATCTAGTTATTCTGCAGCCACTTCCATTATTCTTCTTCAATGCAACTTCCAGCTGACTGCTAATATAGTACGTTTTTTACTGGATTTCTACGTGTCTGGTTTACCTCAACTGTTCTGTAATCATTTAAAAACACATGAAGCAACCTTTTTCCTCTAAGATAATTGACGAATGATGGCTCTTCCTATCTATAAATCGTGATCCATTATAGAGAATATTGTGTATTCACTGGCCTACTCACCCTTCCTCAATGACTGAATTTCCCGGCTGGTAGACTCGGAAATGCAACTGAATGAGTCAGAGCAATCCTTAAGAACTAAGATAAGTCGAGATTAAAGAATGTGCATGTGAATATTATTAAAACAAAAAAAGATACAAGTTAAAAACTTTGTGATGTGCATTTATAAAAAAAAAATGTTAGAACGATAAAATTTAAGCGTGTGAATTATATAGGTTTACTACTTTAGAAAGATGCGGCAGACAGTACGTATGGAAGTCGGCAAATCTGAATAACAATGGACGGTTGGTTGGTAGCACGGGGAACAATTTATTCCTATTTTTATTATAATCTCAAGCCAGTGGCAATTATCAGAAACGCTGCTAAAGCAACAATAACACTTGATGACTTCCTTTTGTGTCCGAGTTGTCAGAGTACGTGAGTAGAACCCAACATCCCTGTTTGACTTCAGCTTTACTATTCGCTGTTAATTTTTTTTAATTATATAACTAACATATGAAAAAGTCTTGCCGAGTTCTTGCACGGTTATTAATCTTGTCAACGGCCAAATCGAAACGAATTTATTTTGCTACTCCAGTCAGCTGTAACAAATGAGACGATTTTTGCCGAGAATAATCCAATTTATAAGGTATGGAATGTTGAATATCAAACAGAGTGCTGCGGTAGACCACCAGTACTGGTGTCACGTTCAATAATTAAGCAAAGAAAACAACAACATACAGTTGGCCTTGCGAGAACAGGAACGCACAAGGCCGTAAAGAGGTGGCGACATTTGATAGTGAACAAACCGTCTCAATTCTTCTTCGTTCCCAGCAGTCTCATCACGCAGCCTAAACGAATTAATAATTATTGCTTCTCCTGTTCCGCTGATACGTTTGGGCATTAAATTTAGGAATGCTAACTGCAATTTTCAAGATAACTTATTAGAAGAAAGTCTTTACGCATTTGTGGCTCAGACAACGAATCCGTGCTACTCCAGGTAAATTGTTCCCAGCGTGATCGAATTAATGTAAACGTAAAATAATTTCACCACGTTAAAATAAGTCCTAGATACACCACTCGCATAGTAGTCAACACGTAACGTTGCACTTGGCTCTTTACATTATTCGTCCTGTACACATTGATTGTTCTTATTGGTAAAAGTCGTTTGCGCTATGTATACTGATTGATACCTTTGTCGCCTTGTCATATTTCGAACGGTAGGAAAAAAACATTAGGATAACGAACTATGTCGGGTATGCTGAAAGTTAGACGTCTAATATTTTATGTATGGTCATTGCAAGACACTTCCAACTTTCCCTGGTAACGTGGTAGTATCATATGTAGGCCTAATTGCAATAATACCCGCCGGGTGTATACACTTAACCAAAACCAAAAACTTCAGCACCATAGTTCAACAGCGAGCAGACATAAATTAATAAACAATAGGTAACGTCTCATAACATGTTTAAAATAAAAATTCATTTTCCCCACAACATTTGAATGGTCTTTCCCCTCTCGAGTCTATAGCTTTCAAAACTGTACATATTCCAATCTATTTTACGCGTATTAGTAATAAAACCATGTTTCCCTCCACTTAATAACGTATGAATTAATTTACTATTAGTTAGTTACAACAATAATATTTTGTGATACATAATTCTTTTAGGTCACTGCTAATAATTTTTATTACTACCAATAATTCTGGTTTCTTTAACAGTGGAAGTGTCTATCGACAAGTAACAGAGAACCGCAGACGCCAAGTCTCCCTGTTCCGCGCGCTGTCCTTCAATCCTCTGCATTCCTCAGCTTCCTTCAGATCATAAAATATTTCAACTATCTTCTCCAGGATCCGCTCCCCTCGATTTAAATGTTATCGTTGTATTTGTATAAAATTGTATAAAATCAATAAAACTGTATTGTTCTCAGGATACCATTACATCCCGGTATGTGTCATATCCACTTTGCCTTTCCGCTTGTTACTGACAGAATTCTCCTGAATATCTTGTCGTTAGTCACTGTATTGTTCCAACTTATTTTTTATTTCTTTCCCCACAGCCACAATTCAAAACTCTCCAAATAATAGTTTCTTTTCCTTTTCTCCAATGTCCGTAGTTTCCGTCATACTACGCTCCAGGTGTCTTCTTCCCCTCAATCCAGAGGTTGGTGAGTTTGCAATTTATTTCCTACGAAGACAGTCTCTTAGTCGCGACACACTTTATTCCTCCTTTTATTTAATCCATTTACTCGTACCTGGGCCTTCAACTTGCACTACGCCCCTCGATCAGGGCGGTAAACCAGTTTCAATGGTGACCAACCAAACTGCTTCTCTTTTCCACATTGGTTTTAAACACAATCCTTCTTTCGTCTACTGTTTTCAATATTCCATCATTAGTCACGCTTTCTGTCCACGATATTTTTAAGGCCATTACCCAGCATTACATTCCGAAAGCTTCGAGGTAGCTCCTTTCCAATTTCCTTAGGGTCCAAATTTCTGAGCCATACGTGCAGAACGAAACTCTTTACGAATTCTTATTGGTTTCCAGGGAAATGTTTATGGATACCAGAAGGGATCTTTTCTCTTTGCTCCTTTTCTTTATCCAATTCTACTTTTACACCACTGGTACATCTCCTATCTAATGTAACGAAGTTACCAAGCTATTTAAGCTCCAGGCGTACACTCAGAAAATCTCTTTCCCACACTCAGAAAGTCAGAAATGATTTTTAATGCCAGTATTGAAGAATTATCTTCCGAAACACAAGGTATTTCGGGTGAACGTAAGGATTGAGACAAACGACGATTGGATTACAATCCATAAAACGTACAATTTTCAATAACATAAATAATTTGATATAGTAATAATGACCTGGAAAAGTGATAAAAATAATGCTGGGACAAAACGAAAATTCCTACAAACTTTTGAACATTAAGACAACAAAGGAACACCATTTTTAAGGCAACAAAACCGTTACGTAAGAAAATGTATTTCTGTATTTTCTTTTATTTAGTTTTATTTTCTGTACTTTCCATCAGGAAGTTGGACTTCTATATGTTTAGTAAACGTTTAAATAACTTAACTCTCATTCGTGCGAAATTAAAAGAAAAAACTCATGAGTTTGTAATGACAAGACAAATTTGAATTCGCTGAATTTCTGGTGCAGACGATTTCCTACCATTTTCTGTGGCTATTTCAAATTAAGACAATGAATAAATTCACGCAATGGACGACTTAACATAGACCGGACTTGCGTGGATAATTTATAAATGCTGCCACTATTTTTTTCGAAACAGTATTTCTATCATTAAAAAAAGAGAAAATAAAACGAGTGATGATAAAGACAGCACTGTTTATCATCGAAACAGTGTTTGTATAGTGGCAATTCTACAAAGTGAAACTAAATACTAACAGGGAAATCTCAGTTAAGGTTGGCTGCAATGTTATGCTGTGCCTCTAATCCTTAGGAAGAACGCTGACGGAATGACTTGAATCACCAGAATCCAACCTACGACAAGCTCGAGCGTGCGTTTTGCTGTATCGCTCAGAAGAAATATATTATATCAACGTCTTCGATATCATCTGAAACAATATCCGAACCCACAAAGAAAACGTTTCGGATATTTTTGTTTCTGCAGTTGGACACAGTTCATGGTCCGCCAGAGCGCTAGGAGTGGCCATGACTTCCGCAACATTACTGTAACGAAAGAACCTGTTAGCAGGCGGAGTTCAGCGGATTTCATTATAACTCGAATCTGATAGTACTAGCAAATTAAACTTTACGAGGTGCGTGCGCTAGAAGCGGATAGAAACATTCGCAGAATAACCGAAACGTAGGTCAGATAATTAGTAAGATAAACAAACGAAGGATGGATAGTACGTGACGTAGTAACATTTTGCAACACAATAGTGTACTATAACTAGTTAATTAATTTCAAATTAAGACACAAAATTCAGGTCGGCTAACATTAATTCTGCGCTACAATCTTGGTGGTGTTTAACTGGTAGAGAGAATTAGCGTTCAGGGGCGTGCTCCCCTCTAAGAAGATTACTGTGTAGCCTTAGCGTAACGTGTACTTCATTACTCAGTACCTGCCTACTCGCCTGTCTATTCCCTGGGACGTTATCAGCTACCAGTTCACCGATGAATTTAATTACAATTTATCAACATACATAAACGCACGTGTAAGTAGATAATGTTGTAGTCTATAGTCAGTGTAATTAGTTTTAAGAAACAATAACCCATATGATAAACTATTCAAATCAATCTAAGCTTACTATAGTAGATAGTGATACAATGTCGTCTCAAAAGTACTCACGGTGTTTATATATCTATGCAATTTAAACATGTATAAAAGTAGGCCTTATATATAACTAAGTGTTTTGAATTCTCAGGTTTCTCCCTTTCAGATATCATCGTAATTCTTATATACGTTAACAAAAAGATGAGAAACATTTTTGAAAGAAAGATTCCAAACTATAAACTAAGAATATTTTTAAATATTTTACGTAAAGGAACATTTAGGCCGAACTGAAAACACATGAATGACATTAATTGCAATGGAAAAGAGAAAGTAACATTTAGTTAATTCAAACAGAGTATAAGGCTTTAATAATTTTAACCAAAAACAAGCGTTTGGACGATATAAATACAAAGAACTCTACACTCAGAGCTTACTCTACTAAACCTAATTATTCTTTAGCTTTCGTTTCGTATTCCAAGACGCTTTCTTCGTATCCTTAAATTATCGATTATAAAAGTACGAAGATCTTCATTAGATTCCAGTGACAGTTGAGACTAACACTCATGGAATACAGGAGTTTAGAGATTAAGAATTTTATAATATTTGTGTTTTGTTGCTTCAATAACTTATTCATTCGTTCTACTTCTTCCTTTGTTAGAACGGAATTTGCATTTAAAACTATGTTCCTGCTTTGGACGAGAATGTTATAATATAAAATTTGGTTTTCCCAGTAGTTACAGCACTCTATGCTTATTTTTTACATCAAACACCGGTTCCTCCATGTTCACATATCGGTTCCTTTTCTCATGCAAAATTATAAAGAACATGTATTTTTTTTTTAAACAATTAATAATCCATGGAATTTGTAGTTTATGCTATACGCTATGCGTACGCTGAAGGCATCGCCTGATTGCGTACAGGCCAGTTTTGAGTTCACTCCATATTCCGTATCGTCGGCTACTTGGAGGGAATCTGATTGTTTTGACAGTTGAGGCATGTTCCAGACTGCGAAAAATCCAATGGCGTTATATGTTTATGATTCACTTTAACATACTTAGTATTAACATAGTGTATTAAGTAAAAACAATAAAACTTCACTTTTAAAGTACGATTTAATTAACTGAAAGTGCAAAAAGAGCAATTTTTAGCGCCAGCCAGGACTGCGCGTGCTCTCGTCATGAAGAACCGCACAAAGTTTCCAAGGCCATTCTTCACAACAAGGGCTCAACAGGACACCACGGACCAGCACTTGGCATTTTAATTTAAGGCCTTATCACACAACTAGCTTTATATTACCTTGTCAATTTATTTATTTATTAATTTTTTTATTTTTATGCTATGTAGAATAAACTACTTCACATACACATACTTAATAAACTAGATTACATGGTTAGGTTTGTAGAATTATTTTATTTATTATTTTCTACTTTTCATGCTAAACATAATAAACTTTTACTCTTGGACTAATAAACTCCAAGCTTTCCTGTGTCTCCTTAAGTCTAGGTTAAGAACGAGAGATGTACTCCTCAATTACCATCTCTCTGATCTATAAACTCTCACTAACTGAAAAATTCTGTGACGTTTTAAGGTAGAAAGTGCTCGATCCACGTTTTGCCTATGAGTATTGCCGGCTTTGTAACACCTTACACATGTTGCTGATTTTTTAACCAATGCATTTTTAGACATTAAATCGGCCAAATACGAGATGTCGAGTTGTCCCCTGTTCGCAGTCTGGACACAGGATGACAGTCACAAACCTTAAAATGATTTATAAACTCATCGCAATCTGGACAAATTTTGGGATGTTCGCAATCAGGGCACAACCACGTTGACTGTACACTGACAGAGCATTTGTGAAATAGCCACATTACGTGAGAGGAAACGTGATTACTATTTTATAATAATGGACGTTTAAAATTTACATTTTTCAGAAATAATATAACTAACATAAATATCGGTGTGGAAAACGATACATGACTTCCATGTTCTAAGATTTATTTTAAAATCATTTTCGAAATGAAACATTTCCATAGAAACTACTTCTTTCTACTTCTTGCTTCAGACTTAACCACAGTACTGTGATCACTAGCGTATACCACCTCATGTTAGCGCACTCGATTTTCACTGATAATGGCAGGAGATGCCACTGCCGAAACGTCTGGGTTTGCAGAAAACATTGGACCACGGCCAAACAGGCCGGGAAGGAATTTTAACAACAAACTACTTCTTTGTTGCCAATAACGTAGTACACACATAAAAAATTATCCCCTCCCCCTTCAACTATCATTTTCATTTATCACCTCGCCCTTCAACTACCCTTTTTATTTATAAATATTTCATCTACCTTTCTACAGTGGATTATTATGACCTTCTTTTCAGGATACTTTATTTATCAAAATTAAGTACTTTACTCTTGTTAAAACATAAAACGTTGCCGGTAAGTAACCCTTTCCCCTTAACCGATCTTCACCAAAATCAATAGGCTTGAGTCCTCTACAACTCAGGCACATGTACAAAAAATTATTTGACTCTGTTTGAATTTGCGGCAGTTATCGTTCGCCATAGAAAAAATTCTACACAGACACACACACACGCTTTTATAAAAATGACTTTTCTTCATTTTTCGAGGGTATTACAATCAGAATCAGCTCTTATCTCGAACACTATGTTTTCGCCATCACCATACTTCCATTTCCTTATGGAACATGGAAGTAAAAATTAATAATCAAAAGTGAAGTTCAATTTATAAATAAAGACAAAGTTATAACAAATCTACACACGGAGCAAACTTGCGTAAGAAAAATTAAGATAATAGTGAAAAAGAATATTAAATAACTAAACATATTAAACATAAACGTTAGGGACCAAGATTCTTGTATCTAAGATAGGAACGAAATATGCTGAAGAAAGGGTGGGGACGTAAATTGATTCACGATTATTAACGATGCAGTTTTACACGCTTTTTATAAATATGTAAATACTTAAATTGTTCATCAGCACATATGTTAAAATGAGTGGGCCGAAGGTATTGAGTGTTTCCTAGGCGATGAGTTGATACTTTGTGTCGAACGTATTCTACTTTACTGAAAACTCGGTTAGAACACACAAAAGGCAGGTTTATTGCATTTTGTCTTGTTGTTTTTCCCACTTAACAAAAGCTGAAAATATCGGATAATTAACTTTGCTAGAGGTAAATTAAAATCTTGTGCGTAAAGGTAGAACAAGGCTCTGAGAAATTCGTTACTTTGTGAGCGAATAACTTTTTGCCTCGATTCTCGTTAGACACTAGCAAAGGGGTTGTAAACTCTTGACCTTTTGTGAACGAAATTTTCAATACACATAAAGCAATGTTTAACAAGCTGTTCTTTTAAAGTGGTATTTACTACTGTAATGAGTTTTTAACGATTTTCGCGTGTAACTCAGAGGCACGGTCTCCAAAAAAGTGAACAAGCTGATTATGAAACGTAATTATTTTACAATAAACTCTGACACAGCGAAAAGCTAAAAGTATGTGTAGGAAAACACATTTTAATATGTACATTATTTACATAATACGATGCTTAACATTATTTCTATTAATAGAGTGGAATTAATCAATAAATCTTTATTTTGAAATGTAAAGACCAATATTTAAATTAAAACCACTACTCATCACACATAAAACACTTAATTTTCAGTAAAGATATTTCTGAGGTAATGCAAATTTTATGTTAGCGTTGTGTAGAATTCTAAATTCTAAGAATTCTAAGTACCGCATGAAAAGGTCGTTTAACAATGTTCATTTGAAGTGGTTATCTATAATATCATGAAAATATTTATTTATTTATTTAGCACTAAAGTTTAGTTCACAATTTGAATAACTATACTGTAAATCCAGTTTGTAACACATAAATGTTCAAAACAAACTCAGCATCTGTGTTTGCCGAGAAATACTTTGTTCCTGTGTGATATTAACAATTTATTTTACAAACTGTCATCTAGTATCATACACAAGATTTTGTATCTGTTGGTTTATTATATTTTCTCCTTCGCCTCCTCAGTAAAGTGTAGTAGAACTTCCAACACTTGGAGCTTCTTTTTTAAATATTTTACATAATATACACATAAGATAATGTATAAAGTCATAACAATCAGGACCATTAATTTTATTTTACTTAAAATGATTACAAGTCCTTATTTTAAACGGTTCTAGAATAAATAATTTGTTGAAAGTATTTTAAAGCTCGAATGGTTTTTATTCAGTGATTGTTCACATAAATCGTAGTTTAACACCGCTGAGACAATAACTAAGCCGAGCCACGTGCTAGCGGAAAATTCATTTCACTAATGGATGTAAAAACGCTTTGGAGAAAACTAAAGAACGCATACGATTTCGAGTGTTTACAGAAAAAGGACACATAGGCCTACATTAATACGTCAAATAAACGAAAGTCTACCACAGTTTTCACTCCATGTGATTTACTTTTTTTAAGACTAGGGAAACACCTATTCTGAGATAGCGACGAAATCGATTTTTGGTATTATGAGATACAAATATAAGTGACAAAATTATTATGCTACATTTGTGAGTTTGCCCTTTGATCTATGTCCAAAGAGACGTGGGGAGGGGGAGCGGAGCACATCCGCTTTGAAGGATTCTGCCAAACACATGAGAAGAAATAATTTTACCTAATCAAAATACAATATGTTGTGACACATATATAAAACTAAAAACTGAAAATATTTATACGCAAACTCTAAAATAAATGCTTTAAGCGAAATCCTTAAAGTAATTTAGATTGTCAGAAATTTCACAATGAAATTATTAAACTATACGACTAACTAAAATTTCTGTGGTGGAGAGAGATAAATGTAAATTAGTACCAGCGCATGTACACAATATAAAATTAGAAAGCAGTTGTGATTTTAACAAGCGAGTTGACGCTACATAGCCAATATGGAGGTGGTCTGGTTAGAAACACGCTTTTTACGTATTCTCTCATGTCTCTGAGAGGTAGCCTATATATTTTTTACTTGTTCTTTTTTATTTGCTCTTTGAAATCAGCATAACTAAATCTGCAGTTACAAAGTCACATCAAAACTGGTTAATTTGAACCTTCTTTCAGTAGCGCAAAATCTATTGTTTACAAAAGCACAATACGTCCAGTAATATCCTATGCATCAGAGACCAAGCCAGATATAGCACAACTCAAAGAAATCGACAAATTATATAAATGTCTATATTACGGAGAGTACTAGGAAACACAAGGTACAATAGGTCGCCTAACAATATTATACGAAAGACGTGTAACGTAATAGGTATTAACTCTTGGTTTGCGGGAAGAAGAGGGAAATGGAATGAACACATATCAAGAATGGATGACACAAGGCTAGTGAAAAAGGCAAGGGACAGCCAACCAAACACCAAGAGGAGCATTGGTCGGCCAAGGAAGAGGTGGAGTACAGCATGTAGTACCTTTGTTATAGAACAGGGCAGAGTTCTAACATGAACGTTAAAGAAGAAGTTCTAGTAGCCTGTAACCGCCACGTAGACCAAGAATCTACACATAACCGCCAAAATTCGTAATCTACTTAAGTATAACACGATAGAGATATTCAGCAATTCTAAGGAAAATATAAATTTATTAAAATGTTTTGTAAGCCTACGTTTACAGAAAGCGGGAATATATATTACTTTATTTAATTAGATCACCACTTCTCTTAATAAATATTTAAATAGTCACTATAACTTAAAGACTGGGATCAGTAAGAGTAATGGTCAAAAACACAAGCATTGACTTTATAGCACTTCTGATTGATGCACGTATCTATCCGATGCAACAGTTGCCGGCAATTAGCGCGCAGCCGAGAAGAGAATTAAAGTTGCTGCAGTCAATTAGGATGGCCTAAATAACGAACCTTCTAATGAAGGACCATTTAATTGGGACTTACAGATCGTGTGTAAGTTACCTGGGGCGTGGGCACTGTGCGATAAATTGAGACGCTTGATTTAAACATTTTGATAGATTACCTTCCAACTGAACGTCGCTGTAACGTTGGTAACGCGAACACGGAAGGTAAAAGAAAACATTTCTAACTGCAATCAGAATCGCTTCAGGGGGACTGGAATTTTTGTTTCATGCTAAATCGGGCACGTATAGGCCTATCCGTTTTCAATTTACGATGAATTACTGACATGTGTAGCAATGCGTTAAATCACGTATTTTGGTGAACAGTGGTGAAATAAACAAATAAATTGTTCTTTCCGCGTTCAGTGAATCGTTTAATCATATGTCAGAACACAAAAATTCACTTGTAACGCGCAAGCTGAATATTTTGCTAGAAATTAGAACAACCTAACAACAGATTTATTTATTTCCACTGTATCTTTATCCACATGAAGGATTCTCCGAAAAAATTTGTTTTTTCCGCTTCGGCACATATGCTGATCCCATAGCCTCCCTCAGTCGTTCATCATTTTTGCAAAAATATCAGAGTTTATTGTTGCCTGCTGTGCCACAAAATTTACTGCGTAAGAACTCACAAACACCATAAGATAAGCCTACCTCGGCTCATTTATTTCTGAGATACTGTACTTATAAGAGGAATATTATTGTTTTACGTAATTTTTATAATTTCCACCTTCTAAACAGTATTTCTTCGCTACCTGGCATGAACCCACCGTAGCACCAACTTTATCTAGTCCAGCTATACATTGATTCATTAAAGAGCTTCAATTCCCTATCTGTTCGAAGTTGGTTCTCGCTTGATCTTACCAAGCAACATCTAACAATTTTTGTGCTTAACACACATTGGTAGTTAATTCGATCGTAAACGTCTTACATCGATTTTAACCGAAGCGGTAGTTATAAGTTGCTGGGAGTTTGGAATCCAGTTTTAAATAAAGTGACAGGTTCGTTGTAATAAAATAAAATATAATAATTGTTTTGTAGCGATGGTAAAAAGTTAAATACAGTAATCTGTTTTATTATGTTTAAATTTGTTTAACTTATTGTAATTTGTATGTTGTTGAACGGGGAATAGATTGTTATGAATTATGAGGTTGTCTTTGACATGGTGGGCTGGCCTTTCTGTATAAACAGATGAGGGTCAAGGCTTTTGGCTCTGTCTCAGTTAAGCCACTGAAGATTCCTCATCGTATATGGACGAAAAACATTTTGTTTGAAAATAAAACATAACGACATTTGTTAAATCGTAACAGACTGTTGTTAAGAACAATGAAAACCACGAAAGTTTACGAGACAGGCTCTTGCTTCGGATGTCTAGTGCCATCAGGAATGGCGGCCAAAGCCTAACCAAGGCCAAGAGCGGTTCCATTCCATTCCATTCTGAGGCTCCAGGTAGGGTGTTATGTATTATACGTATATATTTTATAGGCCTAGTTTTTTTTTTACTGATAAGTGCCTAAATATTTTATCCATAATTTACAGATTTCAACGAAACAGAATAAATCGACGTATAAAACGAGAAAAATTAAAGTTTTATTTATTTATTGCATTAAAGTTAGGATTTCGCATGGGATATTAGAGTGCGTTCATTTCAAAGGGGATTCAACAAAAACTAGAGGTGACAAATATTATGGTGACCCATTTCCTAATAAATGCATACAATATAATTAATTATTGTTGATTTTTGTCTGCAATATTTAAATATATTTATAAGAATAATTAAATGATATAATTAGACTTAAGGTTTTAGCTGAGTGAGAAATTTCGGGGGGGGGGAGAGTTGAACCCCCTTTCACAACTTTTCTCTGCCTACACCCATGGGTTTTCGAGCACCAATCGAAAGGAGGTGCAACTTTTCTTTAGATGAACTGGCCAAGTTTTTCAGTCTTTCTTCACTGTTTCATCAAATGTTCTAAGATAATGTTTCATTAATTTACGTTTTGAGAACGTCTTTAATATGGTACCATAGATACGCAAATTATTAAAAACTACTGTAAGATGTGACATAGGTTAATACTGGATTACATTTTGCACCACTTTTCTTAATCAAAGCCATCGTATACAAAATTGATCTTTTCTGCGGCCGATTGTAAATCATCATCATACGTTTCTATCAAGAAGTTTGATTATACGGTATTAAAAGTATTTCATACCCCGTCCGCGGCAGAGGATCGTTGCGACAATTCTTAAATAAATCAATATAGTCATTTAACTCTATCATCGTTTCTTCGTTACCCTTTCTCAGGTTCGAAGAAAGCAAAATGCTTCGTTATAGGATATAAAATGGAGATTAAAGGGACCCAGTGAAATTGTTTGGAAGTTATACCCACATCCTGTTGAAGGGGCCCACGTCGCATCTACCTTTATCCACCGCCCGCCGCTTGTCTTCTATAACATCACATAATCTGTTCTTATATGGTATTTGGATGTGATAATTTGCAAACAATATCTGTTAACAGAACACTCTTACAGAAGAGGAAGAAGGTCAATCATAAGAAATTAGTACCCCTAAACAAATTATCAACGTTTTTACCGCGACATTAATGAAGCTACGAAATTGGTAGGTATAAAGATAAAAATGTTAAATAAGTTTATTTAAATTTATCAACAACGTGGCATAAATGTTATGTTTGTTGCTGAGAGAGAGAAAAATAGAGTGTTTCTGAAAGACTATTCGTTTTGTCGGAACTGAGAGTATAATACAATCAGGCTGTCAACTGAACACACGTGTGACTCGGCAAACATATGACGTTTAAAACGTATGTCAAAGAGGCCCACACGTGCCATAACCGAGGCATGGTAATTTCAAAGAAACACGACGCGACACACAATCACTTAAAACGTCCTCCTGTGAGGCGTGTCCTTGGGATGTTTACAATTCTCCGTGCAAGGACGTCTGGCTGCACCGCGGAGCTTCAGTTTCTATTAGATTTGTTGCGACTCCTGCTTAATAACGTTCTGCCGTCGTTAATATCCGGTTTCTATACGCCAGAAGCAACAAAGCTAATGTACTCCAACGTATCGACACACAAGTGTGTACTCACGAACATACGTATAGGCATTACACATTGATTCTGAGGCTCCTTGAATATAGAAAAGATAAATCAGGTATTGAGGTAAACAAATTAATAAAATACTTTCCAAATTGAAATTAACATATCGTTTTGCTAAAAAGTTATGAAAATAATTTCTCGTTTAAAGGGAAAATGTAAGAGTCAATAATAACAATAATAATATTTTGTTCAAACATGTTCAAGTAGATATTAGATATTTATATTAGTAGTTTTGTATGCAAATGAAAGTTGTAAATATTACCTAACTGGAGGCCTTCACACAATATGTACGTATTTGTTCAATTGATACGTGTTTCAGATATTATATAATGCACGCCTATCGTTAACCGTATCGGACCACAGTTTGGTGAAATACTTACCATTGGGATATGCAATACTGTTGGTTGTGTCATTAATGGTTTTGGCGGTTATTTTTATTTCGTGGGTGTTGTCAATGCTTCATGTATAAAGCGTATGACACACTTAGGTGAAATTGTGCAAGTACTGGTTTCTTTTCAGCTTTATGTTTGTATTTCTGTAGGTTGAACTTATGTTGTTTGTATGTAGGTTTGTGATGAGTAAATTGGAGTAAATTGATGGGATTCTGAGGAACGGATTTCTGGAATAGAAGGAAAAAGGTTTATCAAAACTCTTTATACAGAGGAAAGAATACGCATAAAATTAAAACAGAAAGAAACGGAAATGCTCATTTGGAAAGAGGTTTAAACCTCTAACAATATTGTATGTAAACAGCTTTGTTCATTATTTATGAAGACTAATTTATCAAAAAAACTCTCGAAGCATGGATAGGATGATTATCCGTAGGTATGTTACAAGAAGAAAAACCGATTAAGTACGCAGATAACCAAGTTGTTCTGGGAACGAATAAGAAACGATTGCAGAGAATATTAAATAGGAAAGTGAGATGAGGGAGGGCTACGACACGATAATAAACACCGATAAACCAAAGGAATGATAATATCAAGATAAAGCAGAAAAGTGAAGATCATCGTTGAAGGGAAGGTCATGAAACAGGTTAGCATTTCTAAATATTGAGGCGCTTATTGAGGTTTAATGCAAGCTGCACAGGAGAAATAGGAAGTAGAATTGAAACCATGAAATCAGTATTCAACAAATTAAACAATTTACTGATTTTAAAAAAGGCACCGCTTACTGTGAAAAAGAGGATTGCAAAATGTTACGTCTGTAGGACAGTACTGCGTGGTGAGCAAAGATGTAACACATAAGAAAAGAGAAATAAAGTATTCAAAAAGTTCTGAATTGTGGTTGGGGGAGAAGGATGCTAAAAGTGAGTGAGAAGAAAGAGTGATTAATATAGAGGTGCTAAGGGAGCTGACGAGGGCAGTAAGGTAATTCAGACAATAGGAAAAGTCTGCAGAGGAAAAGTAGCCTATACATTGAGAAATGAAATACATATAGAAACACATATCAGTGTATTTATTTAGAAAACTGTAATTAAGGAGAAAACAAAAGGGAAGAGAAACATAGGAAGGAAGAGCATATATGGTCGGGGATATAGAGGCCAGTTCATAGGACATAGAAGCATGTCCTGTCTCTTTGTTGCCTGTTAACAGCCATTTTGACTGAAGGAGGAAGATATGTAGACTTTTCCAAATGTAAGTGAGAGTGCTTTATTATAACAAACATGCTATTAATGCCATATTACTAACGTCTGAATTCAGATTGTGTGCGGTGCTAAATTTACATTTGTTTGAACAGACCAGTACAAAAACAGACTTTTTTTTAAGCATCCATGGTGAACCTATGTAATCTTGTGCGTTCGTTAGTACGTATGTATGCTTTGTTGCAAGATTTTCCGCCAAACCTTCGTCCGTGCGAGAAAACTGTTTACTCCTGTGCGATATTCAAAGCCAATGGGACAGAACATCAAATCACACAACTATATTAACGACGTTTTTCAAGAACCCTTATTTGCAGTCCAAGTGTCTGTATTTGTTATATAAAACGACTGAATATGTATCAAACATGTAGGCTATATTAAAAAACACATTGAACGGATCATGGGCTGAACTTCAGGTATTTGCAAAGTATATACTGAGACAAGAGTTTCAGCAGGTTATAAAGAAGTCAGTTTTGTACCGACGTCAGGGAATAGAAATCACGCCCACGCAAAGAAGGGTGACGCCGGCTGTTCGTAACAAATCGCAGTCTTGTAAAACCAAAAGCAAAATAGCAGTCGGCGGTGAATCATAGTTACTGCGAAGAAAAATGGCGTGTCTCGACGCGTCATCCCGGTCCTTCAACGAGGATTACTGCACCCGCGGGAACTCGTGTTCTTTCCAACCCTCCGCTTCCTCGGGGACGATTTTCTGTTTATGCACGTCATAACGATAAAGACAGATGAGAAGCTGCTGAACACGTGCGGGCGCTAAGATAATAAGAGTGTATAGGCTTACAAAGTGAGATCTTTAGTGAATCTGTTCAGAATTAAGTTGCGTACACATGTCCTACTTGATGAAAAGAATTGGTACTGTATATTTAAACCACACCTCCTTACGTATATTTAATCAAAAATTATCTTGTTTATATGAGAGACATAATTGATTTTAGGGCTTGTAACACACACACACACACGCTCGCGGACTCACTCATTCGAGTGAATGAATTCCACTGCTTACGTTGCGAGATACCTTTATGCAGGAGATACGAAGACATTTATGTACTGGTATATGCCTACAAATATATTTTATTTCAGGTTATAATACTGTCTTTGGAGAACTCCGCATGGAACTTCTGAATAATAAAACATCTGAAATTATAATAATCCCAAGGAAGGGTTTAGAGTTTATATCATCCTTCTTCCTTGTGTCTTATCCTCTGAGGACGTCGATCGTAACTGCCCTCATCAATTTGTCAGCTTCTGCATTAAATCGGTTAACTCAGACGAACCCCATAACGACCCGAAAGCGAACCTGGGAGACTCTACCGTCTACGTTCTTAAGAGCGTACATACGGCTGTTGGATGTGTCGACTGTGACTCACCAGTCGATCAAGTCAGTTGGATCAAGTCACCAGACTCCAAAGATATCCTTCGGCCTACGTATGAGGGAAGTCCAAATTTTAATATTACCAATCAAATCATAAATTCTAAAGAACTTTTAACAACTAAAAGTGGTGTAAAAACGAACTATTAAGAAACAGTAAATTTTAGTTAATATAGTTTGGGTAACACACTAAATTGTAGAGGACATCAGTAGTAAGAACTTTCAAATTTCAACCATTCTTGGTTTGATTAATTTGCCAGAAATAGAACCAGTGATATGTTTTATAAAATTAGAGCGGCAGAACTTTTAGAAATTAATTGTAGAATGCAGGAGCAACATGGAAACGTAGAGTGGTAACAAGCTCTAAAAGTGGATTGCCAGCTTCAAAGTGGTAGGATTTCTATCCATGTGGCTGGAAAAATACTCACGGCTTTCCATTTCAAAGACAGTGCTAAAAACCTTAACCTTTATAAAAACACTCAGTCTCATACGCCCGACAAAAGGATTCATTGTCTTAAAATCTTGGTTCTAAGCTGGTGAACCATTTACATTATAGTCCTGATTTCAAAATGCAGTGAATCGCAGCGAGGAAAATTTTTGTTCAGACGAAAGGCCAAATGCACATGTGTCCGGAAAGATTTGTGTCGTCCAATAGGTTTCATAAGGTCGTTGAGAGATGGATCGAGTGAAAAGTAGTAAGACGGGGTTATGATGAAAATTATCACAATTTTAATTATGTAAGTTTAGTTGAAAATGAGCTTTTAAGTCCTCTTTACCTATAACTAACTCTCGTGAGCGAGCGCGTTTTTGTGTTACAACAGTGGATGATTCACATTACATGATATACGAACCAACTTTAAATCTTAAATTGGACATTTTTATAACTGAAAACGTGAAAAGATATAAAACACTGTCATTAAAATTAATTGTATATCCGTCGATAATACAGGCCTGCTAATTGAACAACAGTGTTATGAAAATATAAATTATCAGTACTCAAACGAGGATTCGTGGAGCTCATCAATTATTACATTTAATGACCACTTTTAGTAAAGCCAACTCGACCAAATGCATGTCACTTGTTGACAGTGCGGATTATACACACGGATAATTGTCATTCGCAGCAATAATGCCTTTACATAATAGCTTTATAACAATTTCGCTAAATAACAAGCGCTAATTTTGTCATAAATATCCTGTGGCAGCATTATGTTACAAATATGTTTCCAGCGACCATTGCCACATTGTGTACTGCTATAATCCGAATTAAGTGAAAACTACTATTCTTATTAAAACTGTTGTTCATGAAACTACATAAATACTACATATTCAAAATTTAATGCGCTTAGGAACACTTATATAATTGAAGGTAGAGAAGAAAAGAAAATTATGTTCATGAATGTGGTTTTCGAAATCTAAATGCTGTATAAGGAGCTATATGAAGTACGTCCTCTCCTCACGATATAGTTAAGCGGACATTATTGTTGGTTCATAGCAGTGGTGTATCTAGAATTTAATCTGGGGGGGGGGACGGTCCGCTGTCCGGTCGAGTCGGGTTCATACAAAAAAACAAGTTAAGAAAATCAATATTAATGTCTTCAAAGTGGCTGAAAAGCGTATGTTAATATCCTGAAATCAATCGCATTTAAATAAACGGTAATAAGACAATAAAGATACGCGTTACCGAAACATTGTTTAGAAGACACTGACTGAATCGATTTCCTATATTTCATATTTCAAACATATGTGCAAATGCTGTGAATAAACTTGTTTGTAAATTTTAAAAAGAGATACCAGCTGAAAACACAGCATAAAAAACTATAAAAGAGCCTAAAATATTAAGAGAATAATAAAGTTCGTCAACTTGTTTGACCCTCTGGTAGGGTCGGTCCCCTTCGTCCCCCCCCCCCGGAAATACGCCCCTGATTCATAGGAACTTTATTAAGGTTAGAAAATGCACACCACAGACAATGTGTAAATCAATTACAAGTTTTATAAACCATATTTAGCCAACAATCTCATTTCTTCTTTCTTCTCCAAATAGTTTGACGAAGAGTGGACGTTGGCCTTCTAAACTAGCCATCTCCAGCCTCTCACTCCATCTATTTCAAATCATCTTCCACCACGGAATAAGCGTCATCAGCGCCACGGAATACGCGTGATGGTCAAAAGGATGACATAGGATTCAATGATAGATGAAAGTTGGTAGGGACACTGTTAAAACAATGAGCCGCTTGGGATCTTACTTCTTATAATAGAAGTCTGTGCGGGAAGGAAGATTCTAGTACGTGTATAAGGCCCTATTTTTTAGTTATAAACTTCAATTTTTATTCTTTGCAGGATTATAACTATTTTCATAGATAAATTTATTTTTTATATGCCTTAAATCAGTATCTTTCTTTAATTCCTTTACAGATGTTTATGAAAAAATCGTCTTGTAGCAACCTAATGAAATGCAGTGTCTCGAACTGCGCCCGGTCCCAAATGTTACTAGGTTTTAACACGAGCCATGGGCTACTGAGAATAGCGTGGTAGGGGTACAACTTACAAACTATCAGTCTCTGAGACGGAACTCTTCGACAGACTATAGTATAATCTTTTTTTCTTTCCGGTTTCTCTTTCCAAGTTGTCGTGCCCCTCAACCTGTTTTTTGACACGGTTGAAATTTGAATTTTGCTATTTTTAATCCGCTTCGTCACAGTATTTTTAAGTGTTCTTCACACAGTCACCCATTATTTACTATCAGCATTATGAGTCCTTTCTTTGTCATAAATGCATCACTGTAATACTAATTTGTTTCAATTTTTCTGGCTTTTGCAGTTATGGGAGAAAATGTATTTCTTAGATGTGTGTTGTTCATGATGTATCGGAGTGTCAATAATGATATGTAAAGACTTGTCCGGCAGGGAACACTAATATTTTTATACAAATATACAAAAATCTTATCTAAATATTAGTGTCCCTTATTCAAAAAGTGTATGCATATCAAGAGTTAGTTTTTTTGACATCGGTCACGAATTATTCCATTTAATAATAATATATTAAAATTCTATATCTGACAATGCAAATATTTTTTCATAACGTGTGGATTTAGAATTCCTGAAATTCAGGTTTTATTGTCTCTGTGACAGCTCCAGGTGAATAGACTTTGTGATTATAACCGGTCTAGTCATTAGGCTAGAGGTTTTTATTACAGCTACGCCAGGATCCACTTGTCGATAGTACGAGGGTCACGCGAAAACAATCCACGTTGAAGATTAACATTACTGAGGGCCGTTTCTAAAGACAGCCCATAGCTTAGCCGAAACTGCTTTTCTCATGGCATCAACAGTATAGGCAGTTTTAGTTTCCAGTACTTTATAAAAAGTAATCAGGTATGTATTCTATTTGCCCGATTCCTATGGTTTCCTTGATAAGGGTTTGTACCTCGGAGGCTATTCCTATCATGTCTTTTCTTGGTTTTCTAAGCCTCTCACATATTCGTCTTTCAGTGCAACCCAGCATATTCATTTTTCTGTATGGTAATCTTATTTCTATAATCCTGTTCGCAAATTCCTTATAAGTCTTACTTCCTGTAACAGCAATGTACTTATTTTACCCTGACCACGTTCTTTTAAGATCGACTAAATATCTACACATCGCCAACAACTTACAGACTACTTGAAGCTCCTTCACAGTTGGTTTGGCACTCTAACTTGTGTTCTTCTGTCAAAGAATTGAATTTATGTCTCTTATTTGGCAATATGTAGTAAATCTGGCTTGTCTGACATTACTTATTGTAATAAGAGAAATCTAGAAGTTTCTTAATTTCTGCAGAATTATCCCGAAGGCCTGCCACATCCAGATCCCATCAACTGCTGTCTCATTGTTACTATCGGCAAACTCTTTTATAAGTGCTAGACAAGGTAAGCAAACGCAGACATCGGTTTTAAATTGTATGTTTTAGAACATCTGAAATGTCGAACACACCTATAATATTATATTATACACACGCCCTAAAACTTTTATATATGCCAAAACTTTTATTCCATTTTTAAAACATAAAGAAAGTTTCAGATCGAAAATTCTGTTAACGTCTTAATACATTTCACATTCTGTTATTTTCTATTAAGTATATTAGTTTTTAAATAAATTGTAACTTTATTAACATATTTTAAACGTCACGGTTTAGTTGGGAATCGGCTGACTTAATCGATTTTGGGTTTTCAATATATTTATTGGTAGTAAAGTATTTTATTAAGGGACGCCGTGACCTGACCAAATACGTTTAGCGCGTGTCCACTAAAAATTTTACGTCCGACCGGATTCCACGGTCTGGTCTTAGCCTACAACTCTAATAACGTTTTAGTGTCGGTTACAGAGAGGTTTATGGTTGAGCTGTATTTGCGCTCTCTATGGAACGGCTGATGTGCTCCACTGCAAATGTAACGAATTGCTTTGTCCTTCACACCTATCACCGACAACGCAGTCCTTGAACATCCTTGACTAAACGTTTAATCGTGATATATTTAGCGCTTCATGTGTTCAATGCTTCAACGTTCCGTGTTTTACTCGCATAATTAGATTTACTCAAAATGTAAGCCTAAGCCGTTAGCATCGGTTAACTGTAGTAAATTGAAGTTAACTGTTATTTACAGTACACTCTAGAACTCAGCCGAATCTAAGTGCCATATGGGTTTGTAATAAATAACAATGTATAACTAGGTAAACCAAATAGTATATTTTAACAAGTTTCAAAATTAATAATTTTTCATAAATTTCCCACATCTAAAATTTGATCTCCTATAAGTGCACATCCTACCTATATGCCATTATTTATAATAGGCCTATTAAATCATGCATTTGTTGTTTATTCATCAATGAAAGGAAAAAAAATTAAATTTCTGGGCAAACTCACAAGGCGTATAAATTCTTCTTACTTAGCAGATGTTAAATAGAGGTTCTTATGAAGATGCAATCTCAGAATACTGGAAATGATATAGTTGAGTTTTATCTCACTTCAACGGAAAATAAAATACTCTACCACTGTCTTAAGTGAAATGATACGTTAAAGACAACAAACATGAAAAACGGTAAGGATACATAATCAAGTTTTAACGATTCGATACGTAACTACCACTGGGTAAGAGAAAATGTTTATATGTGACTAAATTTATATTTATTTACAACTAAACATGTATAACTACAATTGAGTTGCTTATAAATATGTGAATCTGTATTGTGGCGCCATAATAGTTTGTGGCTTGTGTGTCTAAAAGCAAGTATTCATAATAACTATTATGCTCCGTGAGCTGCAAAACTCGTTCACTATTTTGAACGAAGTATATTTATTATTACATAAATTTCGGTATTAGATAATTTTTCATTTATGTGAAAAATTAGAAACATACCAATTACTTTACTATTTCTTTATGAATACAACAATTGTAGAGCACACAATCATACAATAAACACTAAAATTTAGAAATTAAGGATGTGGATTACAGTTCCTTTTAGTCTGACACTCTGCTGGAATTTCACAATTTTTTTCAACATTTGATGTTTTTTTGTCTCTGGGGACCCAACATTTTGAAATTTCCAAATATTAACAATTCATTCAAATGTTACTTGAAATTCTCTTTAGCCACATTAATTTTTGTGATATTACCAAACTTATCGCCCACTTTTTGGGCTATGAGGTCCAAAAATATAGAAATTAACAAAAATGAACACTATATTCAGACTATGATTTATATTCCCTTCAATTTGATATCTCACGTGGGACTTTGCGATTTTTCACAATTTTGACGCTCTAACAAACACAGACTTTTTGTCTTCGGCCCCCCCTATTTTTTGGGAAGCAATCTCAAAACAATGGGATTTTTGCAGGACGAAAGTGCAGACTCGAGTGCCGCGTTACACTAAATTCGACTGACGCGTTCAAAAGTTATCATGAGACATACCCTAAATAGATAGACATGCATGAGAAATACATAGACAGACATATCCGAACGGTCGTTTTAAAACTGAGAGCTCGCCTCGCTCGTTCAGTTAATATTTTCTTTGTATCTGAACTAAGAAATAATAAACGTCGTGCATTATGAACACGTATCAAGAACTCTTGATGTTTCTTGAAATATTTATATCACTAATAGCTACAAAATATAATGATAAAAATAAGGGAAACACACATAAGGAATTTATTATTTCATAATATAATGTATGGCTTTCATAATAATTATATTCGCAATTATTTAATTTTATAAGAGTGTGTGTTTACTATATAAAAATTATTGTGTCTTAATATTCTATCTGTTGTTTAAATTTCCTTGTAACTTGGATTTCACTGCTTCTCTACGACAAGAATTGAACGTCTTTTTTTTAGATTTAAGTCTTGTTTTTCTGGTGATCTCTGGGAATTGTTCTTGCGGCTCTTCCTCCTAAAGTTCATAAATTTTTGTAACTATACACTTGTATATCAAATACTTCCTAAATTCACATCAGTGTTTACAATTTTCTTGTCTTTCTGAACATGTACATAGGGCGTGAATATTGCTAGGGCCATGACTCGTACTGGTAGACAGGTATACCTTTTCAGTATAAATGTTATTCAATAACCTAAAAAGCTATAAGAAAGAAATAAATAAGAAAGAAGTTATAGTGGTAACCTCAAGCAAGAACATATGCATAAATAATAAATAAAATTTTATAAAAATTATGTAGTTAGTATAGTAGACTGATAAATATCTCTGAATTAAAACAAAACATCATTCAGTCTTTTCGAAGCTTCTTCCGATTATAAGAACGAATAACAACTAGATTCTAAGCCAGAAGAAAACTTTGTAAATATATTTTCTTACTACTATTATATAAATATACAGTCTGCCCTCTTAAACGGTTTAACCGGCCGCCTGGCTGTGAGAGAAACAGTGACTCATACGGTACTGAGCGGCTCACCGACATGTCAATACTTGCATGATTTGCACTTGTTTTATTTCGTTTGTAGTCAGTTAAGTGGTTCATTTATCAAAGTGAAGACGTGTGTTGATTATTACTACAGTAAGTGATTCGTGAGTTTGCTGTGGCACAAAACGGAAACGTGTAGTTGTTAGTATTGCACAAAAACTGGACGCCTTAGAACATTAGGCAAAGGTGAATCGGTACAAATAATATGTAACGAATTAGGAGTGGGAAAAAGTACAGTCAACCACTGGCGGAGAAATAGAAAGTCACTGCAGGATTACTGTATTCAGGTTGAGTCGCAAAAAGTACTTAAGTCCCGGCGCACAATTAGAAAATCAACAAACGAGATCGTCGATGATGCCCTTTGGGTATGGTTTGTCCGACAACGCCGAAAAGGTACGCCGATTAGTGGGCCAATATTAAAGGAAAAGGCGTTATGTTTTCAAAGAAAACTTAAAAACCAGGCCGAATTTGTCGCTAGTGATGGGTGGTTATCGAGGTGGAAAAAACGGCAAGGAACACATTGTGCTTGATGTGTGTGCTTTAAAAAAATCGTTGAAAACTAAGAAGAATATGGATTTTACGGGGAAGTAACGAATTTTTTAAAGTGTAACCAAAATATACAGTATTGTTCGGTGTGATAAATGCAGTAGGCCTAATTATTATTTTACTTCGCCAAGCGTTAACTTACATACAGTACTGTACTAGTGTTTTATTTTGTTGTTACTGTACTTATACCGTATGACTGTGAACGACCTTTATAAAAACAATAAGTTACACGTAATTATGAGCTACTCATAACTTATTACAGTATTTTACAGAACAATACATAGATTGCAATGTAATATTAGTCTTTTTCACATAATTAAACAGTATTAAAACATTTTAAACATAGTTAAAACTCAGTTTGAATGAAAGTTCGGTTTAACCGGCCGACCCCCCGGGTCCCGAGCTGAACGGTTAAGAGGGCGTCCACTGCAAATGCTTTGTCTTCTGTCTTCTTTCTTCTTCTCTTGACTATCCCGTGTTCTCACCACAATTATCTTTCCCCCCATCTATTTTTAGAACCTTAGTTCAGGAAAAGATAAAGACAGCCCATTACAATTTGAACATGGAGACTGTAAATTTAATATGACAAATACAACCAACCATAAACAACGTAATACGTTTATGTGCTGAGAATACCATGCGACGTTAAGTTGTAAAATGATAATTTCATGCAGTGCGAAAGTAAAAAACCTTATTGTAGGACTGACGCAACTTCGGAAAAATGTTTAATACAATTCACTGTCTGCGGAATGGCGAGGAGGACAGCATGCTGAGATAAGTAACTTTCCTTCCTATTACGTACACGTCGGGAAACTCAACAATAAACAGCGTTGACAATAATAAACTCTGTAATATTCAAATCGCACGCTTACTTTCTTCTATTATATACGTTGCATAATGTCATTAAAATGAATAAAATATTTTAGATTCGATATGTATAATAAGAGATAGGAAAGGAGTCTGTGACAGAATGATGTGAATTTAAAAGTGATTTCCTTCTTCCCTGTACTTGGTGTAATGTGCAAAGAGATGTTCAGTTTAGTTTACTAGGCCTCGAAACCTTGAGTGCCTTAAGTTTTTCTCTGTACTCATAGCCCGGCATATTGCTCGGCGCAATATCATAATCTAATGAGACCAAAAGAAAAATATATTTAAACCTCTAAGCGATGAGTGATTTCTTACAGGTAAATCCTCTATTCGGACTGCTTCATCGTAATATTTTTCTCGCTTTATGTTTCGATCCCTGGATCCGGGAGCTGTGAGTAGCGGTCTTTCACCAGGGTCTTTCAACCGCCTGTTACAACTTCTGAGGACGACCCCAGATTCCAAGGATCGAAACGTTAATTGAAAAAAGTATTACGATGGAGCAGTCCGAACAGAGGATTTACTCGTAAAAGAAAAAGGTTTCTCCACCGTTTTTGAAGGCTTTTAATTAAATTCTATATTAACTTAAAAGCTTAACGTACCAATTGATATTTCGCATTGTTTCTAAAAGTAACAGAGACTGGGAATATCTGTGAAAATTATGTCTGTTTTTTTACGACTGTTTTTTTAATCATTCTTTTACCCGTACACTGTCTCCTTTTCCTTTTGCCTTTCAAGAAACTATTGGCACATACATTTTTAACACTGATCTTGAATTCTAAATCCTTAACAAAACTTAATAAATACGAATTGAAATTTACACGTACTTGCGTGGGACCGTCTCGGATAAGGTTGCAGATAGATAATGTGTCGGCTTTTAGATGACTAATGCTGGCCACCGAATGAGCTCGAAAGAGACATAGTTGCCATTTTTATTCCAGAACGTAGTAAAATAAAGATGAATAGACGTTTAATAAAAATAAGAAAATGTTTTGTCACATTGATGTAATGAAACAGTTCAGATACAGCCTTACACGGAAACAGTAGGCAATTTTGTTATTATTATTTGCAGGGTTTATTTTTTTATAATACATGTCTTTTCCATTTCGACTACATTACTTTATACAATTAGGTCACGATGGACGATAAAGATAAGTTAGGATATAACACTCTGCTTGTAACTTGTAAAATAATCATTACGCAGTATCTGTGATGTATAAACCTTTGAAAAGTAACAAGCGCATGACTATAGTTGCAGACATAAAGTCAAATGAAACTGTATAGCATTGGTGGTTAACGTAATGAATAGAAACTCTGACAGAGGTACTTTGGGTAATATGGCAGAATAAAGATAAGAATCGACACCTTACAATTTAGCGCATTCATTTTGAATGCGTAATAATAAAAAAAACTCTCGAACACATTTACGCTGTTACCCTTTTCAACTGTCAGAGTACACAACGAAACTTAGATTATGTTCCCATAATTTATTCACGTCTACGTATATTTTACTAAGTATTTTCCTGTCTCCGACCAATCGCATCGCTCTGTTTAATCAACACAGTATTATTTAAGCGTTACAGTTTATCTTAACTGACATTGTTTCATGTTTAAACGTGTCTGTAATTCAGTTTCCAAGTTATATTACACAGACAGTAATTTTTTATTACACTCCTCCGTGTTCACTTCGTTTCATTTCAGTTTCTGTTTTTATTAACCGTTTTTGAAGGAGGATTTTATTTTACCGCAGTTTCATAAATAGTAAGAAGGAGGTCACAGTTTTGCCTGTTACGCTAGTATTTATATTTACTGTCGACACATAAAATGTTTATTACTAAGCGTCTTTATAAAATGTTTATTGTAGGTATGTCTAGTCTGTAAAAAATAACTTAATTATTTTCACTAAGAAAAAATTACTACTCCATACGTTTGTATTGCTCCTTGTATTCCTACTGACCTACCTTTGTTTTCCTCGATTTCTTCAGTCATTTCCCAGCAAAGCTAGAAACACTTTGTTTGATAGGGTTGATTAATTCTTGCCAACTTGGTAACGTGACTTTGCCAACTTGCAGGATATCATTTTATTTTTCGGTACGAATTAATAATTAGCAATAATTAGTACTAAATAATAACTAATAATTTTTTAGTCCGGTTCCGACAGTTTCTTTCGACGATCAAATCTTCAATAATGAGTCGTATATGTTTCCGGAGTTTCAATAACAACACTTTTTCTGGTTCACAGCCTTGTTTTATTAGTATTGTTATGAACACCAAATTTTCGCCCTCAGCGGTAAAGCTGAGAATGAATAACAGTACTATGACTGTGGGTTGTGAGACGCGAGACGTGAGTTTTGCAGTGTCCCGAGTCTGCAAATGGACTCCTGCCACTGGGTCAGTTTGAGTTACATTTTCTAATTTCTAACTGTGGGAGAGCGTGAAGCGACCCTCGATTGGTGGATTATACTACCGGGGCTAACAAATGGGGTCTCTTCTAAGACTCACCTGGCCTTGGAGTGTTTGCCGAGTCTGGAGATCGGGGGATTGTGGGTCACACGAGCAGGCCGACCATGGAACCTACTCTCCGGCGTCTCGAGGTGTCATTCAGGGAGCAGACACCTAATGAACACGCCTCGTTATTTATACACACCTCCAGCCGGTGGGTCCATTTTACAATAAGCACAATACATTATAATAGATACTATGTAAACATAAATTAAAGATATACGTTGATGTAATATACAATAAATAAATAAATAATAAAACTGGCATCATAATAATACCAATAAAATAAGTTTCAATAAAAGAAATCCAATAATAAGTTGATCCGATATTATCAACCGAAAAAATGTTGTTATTAAATGTTCCGATCACGAAATTCTATGAGTAAAATTATTCGCAGAGTTACTACGATAACATACATAAACCGCAAATCCTTATTAAGCTATTCTCTTTAGTGGGTGGTCTCATTGCGTGAAACATTAATTTTATCCCCTTTAGATCATCATTAAGCAGCACATTCTTATTTCTTTAGAATATTATATTGGTTTCTTTGGTTAAGGTATGTAAATATTAAAGTATATTTGGCGTTAACACACATTTAGTAACGCAATGAACTTTGTTTCTTACTTTGGCTACTCGTCACTTATTCTTTTGAATAACAAAATTAATTATATTTATTTAATTAACAAGAAAATTAATTAGTAATCGTTAAACCAGAATCACAAAAATGAATTCAACGAATACAATGTCTGTCCGAAAATGAATTAGATCGTAATATTTTTCTGAAAAAATATTCTAGTGTAAGAGTACAGAAGGTTCTGAGTATAAACCAAGGTGTAAGGGAGGGTTGTAGTCTCTCTCCAACGCTGTTCAATATATTTGGACGATGTCACTCGTAGGTGGCAGAGCATTTACCCATCAACAGGTATTTCTTTAGGACAAGGGGGATTTGTTAATACGACCTGCTGCTTATAGATACCACCGAAAATGGTTTGCAAAGAGCGCTACATAATGTACAACGGTGTTCGATTCAGTTTAAGCTAAGAATTTCCACAACCAAAACGAAGGTGATGGCTTTCCTGGGAAGCATGAGAGCCGAAATAAAGATTAACAACCAACTAATCGAACAAGTCTCTCACTTTAGCTACCTAGGATATGATATATCAAATGAGAACAATAGAGACATAGACAATAAACTACATAAGTTTCAAGTGATGTGCGGTACCATAAAAAGAACACTAAAAAACAAGACGCGGAAATAAACTCAGTTCAAGTTTTACAAGGTAATGACTGTCCCTATGCTTCTTTATAGAAGTGAGTCATGGATAGTGAGAAAGAGAGACAAAAGTCGCATACAGTCAGTAGGAATGAAGTTTATAAGATCGGTCAAAGGTTGTTCTAAACAAGATCGATTTAGAAGTGAAGAGATTAGAGAAGAGCTGGAAAAATACAGCTTAAATGAGTCGCATAGAAGAAAGATCATCTGGAGCGTATGGATGATCGAAGACTACCAAAAGCAGCAAGAAGATACAAATTAGCTGGAAGAAGGAGCGTAGGGACCAAAGAAAAGATGGGAATAAGTCCTATGAAGCCGGAACCGGTCACCAAGGCCTAATCCTTTATGGGGAAGAAGAAGACTATTTGTATGTAGGCAGTAATACTTGGCAGTATTATTACCTAGCTCGTATGAGTGTTGTTTGTAACAGCTTATAGGGCGTCAGTTGTCCGGTGTACGTGTTAAGAGGTTCTTGTCGCGTTTTTATTTTACAGGTTTTTTCAGTATGATGGAATTCGTTGAACAACGTTACTGCATCACTGTCTGCTAAAAGCTTGGTGATACTCAAAGCTAAATATTTCACAAGAAAAATGGAATATTTGAGTTTTGGGTAACAAAATGTAAACGATGGTACAAAAAGTACATAGTGTTACAACCGTTTTCAAAATGGACGGACTCCAGTGGCTAGTGTCAAGCGTACAGGTAGGCTATCAACGTGCACAGTTTGCTAATAAAATATGACGGCTGATCAGCTTTATTTAGCTTACTCATATTTGTTATTGTGTGATCGTAGTAACGTCGTTTGTCTTAGTTTGGAATTTTGTGAATCTATACATTCAACTTGATAGAGTTAATACACTGGGGCACTATCATCTCTTAGTAGAAAAATGTGTTTGTCCTTCCTAAACCTTAGTCTTAAAGGATTTGGTACTTCAGAGTTACTGGTTATTCCTAATTTTTTCAACTCTTGGTGCACTCGAATCCCACTATCGTACCACGTATAAACTGGCCTCTTGGTCTTCTCCCGCCTGTTCCCCTTTGTTCTTCTCTCTATAAAAACAACCGTGTAGTCATTACGCTTCATCATATGGCATATTTATTGCCACCTTCTCCTATTTTCCTTTTTCTTCTCTCTTCTTCTCCTCAGCCCAGAGGACAGTGGATTTGCATTTCCATTCCTTCTAAAGATAATCTTTTAGTCACTACATACCTTCTTCTTTCTCCTTTAATCTCATCCATATACTCCTGTCTGGGCCTTTCCCTCCCGCTACTTTCCCCAATCATTTCTTCGATCTCGGTAGTGAACTGGTTTGATTTCCATAGCAAGCAACCGATCATAATACTTCGTCTTTTCACAATGGTTTCAGTCAGAATGCTTGTATACTTAAGACTTTATTCCAGCACCACATCTGAAAGGCCTAAAGGTTGCTTCTCTTCAATTTCCTCAGGATCAATTTGTCTTAGGCATGTGTGCATATGCTACTAATGAAACTTTTATGAATGTCTTATTTATTTCCAGTAACACGTTTCTGGACGACACAAGAGATCTTTCCTTGAAAAAATGGTCCCGCTGCTTGCGAAATTCTACCTTTTACACCACTGGTGCATCTCCCATCTCTTCTCCTAATATGAATATGGAAATTCTTGTTTTTTCATTCACTCTTCTGAAAACTTCGTTATTTATTCAATCAAGATATGTTTATTATTCTCCTTCAGCAACACATATGGAACGCCTCTGTACGCTGTTTGTCCCTACCTAGAATCGATCTTGGACCCTTACGATGGTATTTTAATTTTCATTAAACATTAGTTTTGACTGACTATGTGATTAATGTCCTCTGTTCGTTTTTTAACTGATGTAATTTTACCAGTGAACTCCAACTTTTCCACTTATTCGTTGGCAGTCCATAAATTTATTTCAAGCAATATATCGAAATTGCAGATAGGTAGGTTCATAGGCAGTGTCTCGTTTGTATGCATATATCTTATTCGTTTAAAAACTACATAGGCTACAGGTAGGTTTAAAAACTACAGGTACTGGGACTCGTAGTCAAAGGCCAAATACGAAAGGCTACGTAGAATAGATAAGAGTGTTTTATTACGTAGCGTACCTGTTGACTTCCCATAAAGGTTACTTTTTCATGGTAATTTTCTAGTTCTTATCAACTAGACCTGAGACTTTCAATCGCCACTTAACTAATTAATGTAGTACCTCAAAGACGTATAGCGTAAAAAAACTCTACATGGTTAAGGACGCTTGTATGTGCGCGTCTATACATTATTTGATGCATTAAGTTGCCGTCGCTGAGTCGGTGTTGTGGTTTGTGTTGAGGTTGCGTCGTAATCCTGCTTTTAGGCCGGACGCTTTGCTCACCACTTCATTACCGACATCTGCACTAACCCTTATTTTAACAAGAGGTGCGCTGTGTTGCAGAATAGACGTGTCTTTGTAGCATAGCGTTACAACAATGTATATTCCGATACGATAGTGTTTTGTGC
Source organism: Magicicada septendecula (assembly GCA_034769895.1). Classification (NCBI taxonomy): domain Eukaryota; kingdom Metazoa; phylum Arthropoda; class Insecta; order Hemiptera; family Cicadidae; genus Magicicada; species Magicicada septendecula. The sequence continues at coordinate 178,522,721 of CM068371.1, read as the reverse complement.
AAAATTAAAGCATAAAAGTTAAAATAGCTCCGGCTGAAAAAATTACGTTTCTGTGAAAATCAACTGTCAGTATAGTCGTTAGCATTATCGTCGGTCTAATCAGTTTGCTTGTGAATAAATTGTGTTTTCGAATTGGATTTCTGGGGGCATAAATTCCATAATAGTTAATACAAACATGTAATACTCTCTTAACCAAACGTACATCTGTCCACAATCTGAATACGTTAAAAGTTCTCACAGAGTTCTATCAGGCCTAGCAGATTATACATTTTATAAACAACAACGTAAAAATAAAAATGTTTAAATACCATTTTCAGAAACTGTATATCAGTTAATGGAATTTTAAGCATACGTTCAACAGACTTAAACGACACTTAAAATACATTCAACAAAGATGACATCATGACGACGTGTATTTGAACACGAATACATCGTGCGAATTGTCCTTTGTCTGAGTGATGATTCTTCGGATCATACTGCGAATGTTGCTCTTTAAAATGAGCCACCTACAGCCTAGATTGATTACTGCCGATTATTGAGACATACCTCGAAAACGGAAAATTCTTAGTAACATACGCCGAATCAGCGTCCTATCCTACAAGAGTCCTATCGCAAAACACCAAAACAAAACTTACTCGCTTGCTGCAAAATCTAAACTATTTACTATTTAGTTAGACAATTTACTTATAGACAAACTAAAAAATTTTAACAATTGCTGTAAACATGTGTACCAATATCAAACAAAACCAGTTTCTTAAACAAACACTTCTAGCAGTTTGATGTTAATGGGATCTGTCGAATTAACTGCAATTAAAATTTGTTAAATAAATAATCTTTATGTTTAACTGACGGATGTGGGCATACATGTTTCACCAAAAACTCCAGTTGACGGAAAATGCAAACCTGTAAGAATATTATTCTTTGTGCATAGTATTGACGAACAGGTATTCCCGTCTGTTTAAATTATTTATATTTATTATTATTATTAAGTAGTAGTCTCAGGGTTGTTTTTACTTAAAATGGGTCTTGCACTCGGCTAATTATTATTATTCAATATCGTATTTTATTATTATTTATCTGTTTAGTGACTTATTCCCCTCAATTCATCCTATTGTTGAATCCAGGATTGAATAAGCCGGTTACTTACACTCTTTTCGACGTATTAGCTGTCTGTTTAAATGGTTTAATTATATGCATTATATTCACTGCTTAGAATTATTCCACTCGAAGCTCCGTCGACTCTTCGTTGATCAGCGGTGGTGAGAAGATCAGTAGTTTCCTTCCTATATACTAACATACACATACATAGACATGACATTCATGATAACTCATACTTTATAATATTATAAATATATAGGTCAGTACGGTTGTAAACAAAATATAAAATCATTCAATTTGAATGATTCGCACTTTCAGCATGGTACCAACCGCCTCGTTCTTCTCCTCTAAGCTGTATTTACTGATACAATAAAGGTCAACTCTTTCAATGGTAAAAATAATAATGGTTATTTATTCAATTCTAACACAATGAAATTTAATACAACACGTTTTGCTCTCCTTTCTGGTTAACAATTAATATTTTAAATGTGAACATGGACTCTAAAACAATTGATAAGCTCAAGTTGGCATGACTGCCTCTGGTTAGTTACAAAATGTGTGTTGACAAACATACAGGTTATGTCGTATTATTCGACTTGAAATGTCATCAATAATTATAATAATAAAAGTAGTAGGTTATTTTAGACTGCAAAATACACTTATTTGAGATAACTGCTACGGTTAGAACAAACATATAAGAAAAGAATTCATTGATTATTAATTAAAAAAGTCAAAATATGATCGACTGTTCATGGTTAGACATATGCTTTAAATATCATTTAGTGCAACCTTGTTTGGTTAAAAGTGGTTAAATAGTTATTAATAATTGGTAATAATTGTTATGATCCAGTGTCAGGGACTAAGATCATCTTTAAAATTGGATATCCCTAGTTCAGGTAACGATAATTCACTTATTGTAGTTATCACTCTCTGGCGTAACTCTTACTTAAATTTAGCAACAAAATATTCAATACTCCTATCTGCTAATAGCATAAGAGCACATACACTCTTCATTGATAGTACAATGTCTTTACTTATTCTAAATATTTATAGTATACAAATCGTTGAAATTGTCGTTGCTTAAATCGTTCAACTTCGACATTGTTTATTCGTATTCATTAGATCCCTTCTTTTAAGAATAGGGAATTTAATTGTTTACCATAGGTTAATTTAAATCGCTATTAGCGTTCAGTTATATTTCTTATCATCTAATCATAACATTATAGCTGTGGGTATGAATACTTGCGTATCTTGTCGTTCGAAGGGTTACACTTTTTCTTATTAACACTTTTTAATTAATTAAAATTTCTTTTTTATTAATTAATTAATTAAATTTTATCACTGCACTGCACCCACTCCTATGCGCATTAACTCCGAATAAAGTACACTTAGAAATATACTGCACTGATTCTTCAATGTATGTAACCTATATCTCGGTTTGAGGTTAACGTTGTTTATGCCTGGTTGCTGTCAAAAGCACGTTTTCCTGGAGCGACGACGAGCATGCAGCTCGCTTCGTTGATGTTGAAAGACTGTTCTTGTTTTGGGGGTGAATTGGGGGTTCCTCTGTCGGAATGATGAATTTCGGATTTTTTATAAGCTCTGATTGGTCAGTTTATTTTAATTCGTTTATTTACAGTAGACTTCGTCAAAACAGACGCTTCCAACAGCGTCAGTTTTTGGGAACAAGATTAAGAAATCGTGGCTTACATACCCACGCGAAAGGGCACAGCATAATACAATTATTCTTAAAAGTCCAATATCTTCCTTACAATTGTACTGATGACATTGTGATTACCCTCATTGTTCATGATTTTTAAAGATGATTAATTTGAACCCACTCATCATATATTTCTGATTAGGGATAGCTGACTTCGCACTTAGTATTTATACTTAGTGTCCATTAAGCCATTAATTATTAATATTATATTGTTTTTATTCCATTTTCTATGGTAATATCTCGTTCTTAAACTACTGTACAATTTTCACTTAAAACTATGCCTTAATATTAACACTATGTCCGTTTTCATAGATTCGAACTTAAACCTATTGTTATACATTTTTGTTTTTCTTATTCCCTAGCAATAATAATATTTAATTGAATCCTAACATTGTATAATTAAACATCGATGGGTTAAGTCACTACTGACAGTGTTCTTTTTCCCTACATTATTGGTTTAGTGCCTTAATTATCATTTATTAATTAGGCTTGCCATGCCTATATGGAGTTACCTTGTTGTATGTTTGGTATCCTACACATATTATTCGTATTATTCTCTAATTGATAATTAAAATAGTCCCAATGATCTTATTGTTATTGTGATGCAGTTCACTCTGCATTTGATTCTGTTATTATCTAGGTTTAGTGGCTGTAAACTTTACTTGCAGCTAACTGTTACAATGGTTTAGTTGTAATTACATTTATATAAATTATTTAGAGAGTTATTTTGGTTGCATTTGCTCATCTGAACAGTATTCTGTCTGACATCAGGTCATTAGTTGAGTTACTATCTTTGTATAATGTGTTTATAACATGATTTTGGTCGCATAATGTCTCTTTGCCATTACCAGCATATTGTCATATTTGTGTTACATAAATATAGCTTTTATATTTAGTTATACTATTAGCTACCGTGTATAAAACATTCCTTATATGCTCTATTTACTTCCTAGCTCATTACATTTTGGTTTAATATTGTTTTGATTTAGTTTTCATCAAGTTTTACTGAAAACTGGATGCCCAGATTAGGTTATGTTATAGGTTCAGTAAGCAGTAAGGTGTTGTTGATGGCTGTGTATGTCTACATTAGTCTATTCGACTGGTTTTCATTCCATGTTTGTACATTGGTTATTGGTTATTAATATTTCACATTCAGTTTACTCCTGTATTGTCTTATTTGTTGTTAATTAGTGGGTTTGTATTAACATCATTCCCACTGTACAACTGGTCATTCATTATTTTGGGACCTATTTTTCTGTTTATTCTATAACTACACATCATTTAGCTATCATAAACTTATCTTGTCCTTATTCAGTTTGCTTGTGACTCTTTATTTACAATATTTAGTCCTTATTTATAATAATGTGTTTCACATAGGCAATGAATGTATTCATTTAATGAGTTGTGGTCAGTGTTGACTTTACCATACAGCTTAGGGATTTATATCATGTAATTAATTAACATTTCTTCTTTCTTCTTAATACAATTATTCTTTCAAAGGTTTATTTTAGTTTGTTATACTTCAATTTCCTTCCCTTGTTCTTGTGTTTGGTCTGGATATCTTCCTTCTTCTTTCTTCACTGATCTCCTTCTCACTATTGTTCATTTTTATACATGATGTGGTTTTCACTTGTCTTCTTCACATTGTTTCTTCCTTCTTCTTTCTTGAAGTTGTCATTGTTGTATTCTTCTCCCTGATTCTTCTTTCTTCTTTTGTTCTCATGTCCTTCTCACTGATTTTTCTTTCTTCTTTTGTTGTCTTGTGTCCTCCTCACTGATTCTTCTTTCTTCTTTTGTTGTCTTGTGTCCTCCTCACTGATTCTTCTTTCTTCTTTTGTTGTCTTGTGTCCTTCTCACTGATTCTTCTTTCTTCTTTTGTTGTCTTGTGTCCTTCTCACTGATTTTTCTTTCTTCTTTTGTTGTCTTGTGTCCTTCTCACTGATCTATTGGGTAAAGTATGTCAGTCGTCTCGTCTTTATTCTTCTTTTCTTCTTTATTGGTGCATTTACTAGTGATTTCCTTTCAATGATGCTTCACTTATTTAAACTTGTGGTACTTTCTTCTTCTGTATACATGGTGGTATCCTAGACCTTTTAATGTATTTTTTCTAGTGGTGGCCTTTCAATTAATTTTCGGTACGTAGGTGGATGTGGTGTTATATGTACTGTTACAATAGTCAACGCAAATACTAATGCGCTTCTTTTGACTATGTACAAATCTGCAAATCTTTTAATAGTTGAAGTAATTGACAAATCACCTCACAAGATTCCAGTTATAAATATTTTCAGTCACAATTAGCCTGCGGTGGTATTATCTGAAGTTACCATAGGTGCTATAAACTTTAATACGAAACGCTAACAGAAGTGCCTTATTTTTATTTATAATTTTTTAATTTCGAATAACATGTTGTACGAGTGTTTACAGCTGGTTTGTTTAAGAAAAAAAACAGTTCCAATCATGTCCCACATAAGATAACAGATTATAGTCATAGAGATTGCACATAATAAGTTTGTTTTCAGCTGCCATATGTTACTAAATGTTATACATCACACTTTTCTAGAAAGTGGATAAATTTGTTTTTTTAATATATCCCAACAGAATTTTATATTATTTTTGGAATGATTACTAGTTAGCGATCGAAACAACTGAAGCTTTAAAAGACTTGAAGCAATAAAAATAATAGTGTAGGTAATAAACGAACGTATTTATATGAGACACGTGAGACTTGTAAAACGAGTCTCTATAAATCAATAGTCTCTACACAAATGGATAACGGTTTACACACGATCAACACACGTTACCAGACAACTGCCACGCTTCACTGGTTTCTTGTTCACTTTGTTTTTATGAACTGTTAGAACTTCTTTCTACTTCTTCTTTTTATGGTTTAGTTATGTTGTTAGGAGTTCACAAATCATCTGGCCAACGTTTGAGACGTCGTCATTGTCTACCTTTCCGACATGGACATTTATCTTATATTCTTCTGGCAATTGTATTTTGCCCGTCCAATCGATATAACCCGTTGTATTGCCAGTCCAGGACGGTATATACGTTGATCTTCTATTAAATATGAACAGCTACTTAGAATATCATAACTATAGTTCATTACAGTTTACGCAGACATCGTTATAGTAGAGAATACAATCGCAAAGACATTATAACAAAGGGAACCTTCCACAGCCACGACATCTACAATTATCAAATCTAGAATACTCTCATACGCACAATACTATATTGAACTTGAGTGTGGAACAGAGTGACTTTTTGTAAAGCTCCTCAGCACGCTTGGATGAGAGTACAATAGTTGGGAGTTGGGGAATACCATCATTACCTACTTTGTTAGGCAATTTGGAACGGCTTGACACACTGGGGTAACAGACAACATTCAATACAAATACTTAGGCTACCATACAAATATAATACAACGATTTTACGGTAGATATAAATTACCTGAACCAATAAGACATATGAAAAATTGTCTATTGTTAAAAAATACGATATCTTACTTTACGTGATACAAAATAGACGTAAGAATACGTTATCGTGGATCTCGTCTAATCTATCAAGGACATGGAAGTACTAAGCTCACGACGAAAGCTTCAACGATTTGCAGTTGAGAATAAAGTAGAACCTCACTAATTCGTCACCTAAGGGACCGAAGGGTTAGCGAATTAATGAAATAGACGAATTGGAGGGAGTAAGAAACAAACCCATTAAACACAAAATAAAATGTTTTATTACAACACTAGCAATCTACAGTACTGATGTTATGCTCGAACATATTTATTGCTGGAAATTTTCAAACTCAAACAAGTTAAGCACTGTAATTCCAAAAAAAGTGTAATGATTGTGAAAAATATTTGTAATTTTCTTCTGGTTTTTCTGTCGACCGTAATTTTAAAGAGGCCAATTATATATTTGGAGCAGTGAAATTATTTTAGGCAGTTTTGCTTCATCTTGGCCTTCTTACCACTTGATTGTTGTAGTCGGTGATTGACTGGCCTCCTTCTGAGAGATTGCAGGTTTTATTGGCTGGTCATGTTCTTCACCATTAGCTTCTTCTGTAGGTTCTGTGGCTACGTATGTAACAATTTCATCATCACGAAACATTTTGTAGTCTACATCCGGTAAGTTTAATTCACACTACTTCTTGACGTCGTCTTCATTCAAACTGGTAGGGACTGGCAGATATCTAACTATTCCGATATGAGGTCAAGACCTGATTCTGTAGACGCTGGATGTAATTCAGATAGCCGTAACTTATTCCCGGGAGATTTTAAAGTGTTTTCCGGAGTACGTTCCCAGGCATCAGCAATCCTACTGAATTTTCGGAAATGTATTACGCTGTAACAATACGACAAAACAATTATAGTGCCGTGTACACAAGTAGGTAATACCCATTCTCGGAACCAATGCCTTCCGCAATCCGTTCTCCTGGCTATTATTACAACCCGGGCCACAATCAGCACGTTTCTGGTTTACCCCGGCTATAATTAGAACGTATATATTACTTTAATTCAAGAAAAAGAAAAAAAGTTTGAGTGGGTGACGAATTACAGAGGGAGACGAATTAGTGGCTTGCCGAATTAGTGAGGTTACACTGTATTTATTAACTGAAAATAGACTTTTATTAAGCTCCATGGCAACGATTATGTCGGATAGTTTGGTGAAGGCCTAAATGATTAAATTGAGAATACACTTTTATTAAGCTCCATGGGATCGATTATGTCAGATTGATTAGTGAACGCCTAATTAATTAAATTGACAATAGACTTTTGTTAAGCTCCATAGCAACGATTATGTCGGATAGTTTGGTGAACGCCTAATTAATATTGCTTTTACGGTTGGTTACAGAGTTATGGGTCCCGTACAGCAATGTAAAACGGAGGTTATTAAGCTCGAACAATTCGTAAGACTGTCACTAAACAATTTAACATATAAAAGTGCAATGCCAGAGAAAAGGAAACATTTCTAGATGAGAACAGCGGTAGCATTCAGATGAAAATGAAAATTTGAAATTAATGTCTTTCTAAATCTCTTCAACTCAGAAAATATCACGTATCACAAACTTTAACATTATTTTTTTGCCTAACTCCCATTTCTGAAAATCCTTACAGAAAGGTTATACCCGACACAACCTTATACACCATGACCTCTCTTCTTCAGGCTAAATTAGTTCCTAAATCTTCCTCAATTACGCAAAACTTTTGTTGAATTTTTATTGTGTGGTTTTCCTTCTATGCCTATTTAGACACAAATCACATATTAAAATGAACTTTAATCACTCTTGAATTATATAGCTGGACAAATTTTAATTTTTTTTAAATATTAAATTTTTAGTATTTTTAAGTGTATTAAATCTGATATTATTAGTATTCACACATACATACACATGCGGTCGCTTCCATGTGTAGTACATATATGTGTTACATTCTTTCGTTACTCTTATTGCATTCATAATCGTCAGAATTTTATGTAAAAAGATATATATGAATTATATGTCAGAATTATATGAATGTACAAATTCACAAGTCCATTAATATAAAAATATACTTTTAAACAAATAGAAACATCAGTAAATTCAATTTCAAATGAATTCAGTCTGTATAGTTTCAAGCACTGTTGTATGCATAACTAGCTTACAACAGAGTAAAAGGAAACCTCGTGTCTGTAAACACAAATACAATTGTATTAAAAACAAGATATTAAGTAAATTTTCCTTTCCAGCGTAAAGGCTTAAGACTTTACGAAGTACAAAAAATTACTTTCCGTTAATGAGCTTATTCTTTTATTTTTATACGTCCGTCTCCTGCTCTATTGAAATAGAAGAAAGGCTCTAATTTCTTTGAGTCTTCTTCTTTGTGTCTGATTCATTAGGCTAATAAGCTTCTTTGGCTAATTTCGTGTCTTTGTGCAGTCTGATGTCTTTACGCTTACAGAATTTCTTCCAGCGGAACTTTGTGAAAGCTGTATACTGTAATTATACGAAGAATTTAAATCTAATGTCCGCTTTTGTTGACTGAGAAAGAGAATTATTAAAGTTGGTTTAACTTTGCTACGCTAGTGTAACGTATCTAGTAGAAATCGTAACTAGCCTTGTCAGTACTGGGACCGAGTAAAGTACTTCGGTTTGCCACACTGTTTTTATTCCTAGGGAATCATATAAAAATTACAAAGTGTTATTTATTTTTGATGCTGCTAACGTCCTGGTAAAAATAAATTAAAACATCTGTAAGCAATGTAAATTAAATAAAACTAGATTAAATATTCCTGTTCTTTTTAAACAATGTATAATTATACACATTTCTTTTAACGAAAAATGTGATATTGTCGATTGTTAATAAAGAAAGGTATGTTTTGCTCAATAATGAAAGCAAGAATAGCAGAAGTAAAATGAACAATTCAGTCTTATTTGTTGTTGAGCATTTGAATCTTATTTATTATTTTGTTTTTGAATCATCGTCGTGAATCGGAATGTATTCATCTCGCACATTTGTACGTAATTCAGATGAATAAAGTAATCCTTAAAAAACTATATAATGGCACACGTGCGTACTGTATTTATAGTATAGATTTTACAAGTTTCCAATGAATTATTGTTAGTAAAAGAAGTATTATTCTAACAGCTGATTCAAGAAATGATATTTGTGGTTACCTCTTTCACAGGGTACGACAAAACCGCATAAAAAACATAGTATCGTATAAACGAATGAATAAATGAAAAAATTTAATGAATGAGGAAAATTAACACTTATTTTCAGGGTATGAGTGAACAAAATGAATACCTGTAATACAAACAGAAGTGCATTAAAAATGCAATAAAATATAAATGTTATAAATACCTAAAAATCGGGTCTGAAATTCCACAATATGAATGTAATGTTGAGGCAATTCTTAGTCTAATTTAAAGATTCATTAATCAATTTCATAATTCATTTTAATTAATCTAATTTAATTCATTAATCCATCTACGACAGAATATATCGTAGAAAATATTTTAAATTTTATTTCTAGGAAAAAACACATTTGAGTGAATTTAAAAGTACAATGGGGTTTTTTAAGTTATTCCAAAGAGCTGCGTTGTCTACAACATTGTAGTTAACTGTGTGATAAATGCCATTTATGACAATATTCGGTTTAAACATTTTGAGAGTTAATCAGCAGGATGGACATAAAGAAGAAAGTATAAAGGCTTGAACAAAGGCAGCAAAAATTGATTTGAACATTGTTTAAAAACTGTTAAAGAGAATGTGACAACGACAACGAGAAAAGATACTAAATGTACAACAAGCATTATTTCCTGTTGTTGGAAAAACTAAAAACAGCCTTATAAATTAGATTCTCTCGAACAGTCAGTGGACACCCAAGAAGGAACAGCAAACGCAGTTGTTGCAAATTGCAGTAAATTAAAATTTCTTGAGTTTTAATAAGAATGAAGCGAATTAAGAAAGACGTACGAATTGTTTGAAGAAGAAGGTGTAGGCCTATATTCATTTATAGTCTCACATCAGCGGATATGAAACGGACAAATTAAGAGAAGCATAAATAACACAGAAAACAATTGTTCTCTTCTCCTGCAAATGTGTTTATGATGGCACCATAAATTGTACAAGACAAAGAGTCGTTCTAGTATAGAAGGAGACGAAAGACATAGCCCAATACTGCCAAAAAATAAGAAACAGGGTGTATGACAAGGGACGGATTAAAATATAAATGTCATTTATCTGGAAACTCAAAATGTATTTTCCTTGATAAATGAGGTAGCGTGAAGGTAGTTGACCTTTTCACTAAACTTATAGCTAACATAGCTTTTAGTTTATTGGGGATTAGGTTTCTGCAAATGGAGTGAACAAGTGATGCATTCACATATATAGTAACTTGTTATTAAAGGGGTGCCATAAATCCGGTCCATGTATCCTAATTTTGCCAAGAACAAAGTGCAAAGGACTGTGGTAAATTATGTTCGCTATAATGCGATACATGTTTCTTGAATAAAATTTACCGCCAGCCGGGACGCAAAAAGGAAACCATGCTACTCGAACGCCGCGTGGGACCGTATTACCAATATCATTGCTCATATTTTCGTTCATGATCAAATTTGTACAGTGTTAACTTATAAATTACTTTGGAGATACTATTCTTCTGTGAAGGCCAGTTCCAGCGTATCAACATATGTGATCCCTGTTCTTCAATAAACAAGCGACAGATTGATAGATTGCTCAAGATTCGGCTGAAGAGTTAAGATGTTATATTCACAGGTCACAGGATATTATCAGTTTGCTGAATCCCAATTCGGACACATGCTGTGGCGAAACTTTTAATAAAACTCTTCTAAATTACAATAGAAAAATTCGTGTCTTTCGATTACGATTAAGATTTTAAGCCATGGACAGCTGATTTAGTATCATTTGTTTATTATTGTGAAACGCCCGTTAGCAGGCTTTCTTTTGATTTAAATTTTCGATAGGATTTTTCGATATTCTAGCGTCTTTCATCCGATCCACTATTTTTATCCACTTTCCTCTATAACTCTTTATTACATTTTATAGACTACGTTGGTAGTTAATTTCAATACATTTAAACTTCTTCCCTTTTCGGTCACGCGATGATTTTCTTTCAGCAGGTATAACACTTTCTAACGATTACGCATATAAGATCTAAAATAACTTCTTTTATAAATGTGATTGCATAAAACGATTATGGGCAAAATAAACAAATTTGAGACTGAGCGTTAATGTATGTGTGTGTGTGTGTGTGTGTCTGGCGTACGAACGTATGTTCATTACGAGAAACTAGCTACGCTTACCATGTGCATACTGTTAGAAGCGATCGGTTTGATACAATAATTAATACAAATTATTAATATACTGAACCGCTAAAAAGGTCTGTAAGGTCGAAGCCAAACAGTCGCAGCTTTTATTTACCTACTTATTCATCGTACAGTCCCTGCCTCACCTCATTGATGTTATAGTTGCTATGACGCGGCATCAAAAATTTATTTAAACTTTCCAACGTATTTCAAGTCATCAGGCACCACTTTTAAACCAATATATTTTTGTGAGGCCCAGTAGCTTTCTCGATCTTTAGTTTCTTTTGCCCTTGATCCGCCGTTAACAATACATCTAAAAATTACAAAACTAAATGAAGAAAAACCACAACAGCCGGAAATTAAAAGAACAGTTTATAATTTATCAAAACGAAAAAATAGCACATACGTTCAGATTGTAGAACTGTGACCAAAACCTGTGTACTAAAATAATTGTGAAATCTAAGACTGGACAGCGAACTATCAGTTTTACAGCAAGGGATATGTAAATTATTTGAATCTGTGATTGCTTGTGGAAATAATATTATACAAAAATTTTCGCCGACGGATAACTGAAGCCTTTGTTTGGCACGGATTGGTTAGAGTTATGAATTTCTTGTCGGATTTACTGTTCAAGTTAAAAGTTTTGCGTGGGCTCAGTATCAGACCAGCTGGACCCCGCGGTGATTTGATTAACGCAATAAATAAATTTGTGAAATCGAAAATTGCATAATAAATAAAGACAGCATCCTGTGCAAAAATCAGATAATAAATTAGGAAACACGAAAATTTATAGGCCTAGTGTCTGCGAGTCTGCATAAGCAATATAAGTAAGCCTACATAATAAAAGTTATTAGTAAGCCTACATATTTTTCAGCATTGTTAGATAACGATAATCTAAGTCGCTAAGTCGTTCTGCTACGAAATGAGTGAGCTTTTTGCAATGAGCCTCATTTTTTGAGATTTACCTCGTATAACTACATTAAAAAAAATTATATTTATATTACTGTTTGTCGCAATTTAATGTTCTTCCTGTGTGCAGCTTTTATATAGTCCCAAAGATATCGTACATTACCTGTTGATCGTTCATGTTTTGACAATTAAATAATGTGAATGATGTGAGTGGTATTTACAAGACGCTGGGAGCAGTAATCGAGGTAGACCTGTAAGGACAATGTAGTGAAGTCATGAGGAAGAGAAAATGAAAACATAAGGGCAGAATAGCTAAACCCTAAGCTTAGGATAAACAACTAATTATATTCCATTACCGATCTATGCAAGTCTGTTAAGTTACGTTTCGTCCCTGCCGAACGATTTTAATTTATATATATTTACAATGTATATATATGTATCATGTCCTTGTCAACCCCAATTTGTAAGGTACAATAGGCCTACAATTTGAATGCCTGTAAAAATTTACTCTACATTTTGTTCAGATCTTCTAAGGTTGTCCATATCATATTTTTACATCAATACCTCATTGTTCCACGTCTTCTTCAACACTATAAATCTGAATAAAATGTTTTATTGTAAACACTTTGTAGTACAAATCAAAATTTTCTCATCAAAACGCATACTCGCTCGTCAATTTAAATTGAATTAGTACTTTTAGAAATACTTAAATTACGGAGTTAGAAAAGTACGTTTCAAGAAGCATGAATCTGAAAAGAGAATCATAACAAAATTTAATATAATATAATATAATAAATTTACAATATATATAATAAATTTTATGTATATAACGTATAAGTAACTAGAACCTTCGTAGCTATAATCATACAAGAGTTAGATTCTGTTAGCGGGGTACAGGTGAATGCCATTCAGAAACTAAAACGAACTGAAACGTGTAGTAACAATGGAAAAGTCAGTTAGCAGACTGTGTTAACTTGGAAAACCACGTGGATGTACAAATAAATGTACAAAAGATGCAATTGCTTCTTGCACTAAATGTATAAGATGAATTTATATTACACGTGAAACACAGCGAGACCATTAAACAAGAATGTTGAGTCCTTAAATATGTGACGTATAGCCTGAACGGAAACTTATCATTATTTACATTATACAAAAAATTTGGTTTATTCATGTACATAATATTAAATAATAATATTTTCTGACAATAAGTACTGTAAACGAGAATGTAATAAGAAACAATTATTGTAATTTCCACAATAAAACGATACATTTCAAAACGTGCTAGTCTACATTCGCATATTATAAACGTTTTAAATTTATGTAATATATACTATTTTCCTTTTACTTAAACAGATAAATAACTGTTGACAGGTAAATAAGAAACATTTAAATTAACTCAGTCGGGTATCTATGATTAGCTTATTAAATGACTTCAAGAATTGTTTAAAAATAATAGTGTAACTTATAAATATAATTTAAATACATGGTATTTTGTTTAGATAAAAAATTAGATTTGAAACAGTTAATTAAAATCGTAACTAATAGCTGAAATTAAGCATTTCGAAGTAGGTGTTAAGATAAATGGACAGTGGATGTCGTTATGCTGTTATTAGGCGTTCAATTTTTATTAAACCGTTTGTTTCATTTCGTGTATAAATACACGTTGGAAATGCTAGCTGGCGAACTAACTACCTTCAAATGAATATGCCAATTGTGTAATTATGTAAACGTCAAAAAACATCAGAATCGGAATAATTTTGTGTTGATAGAGTATTCATAAAAATACGTCATTGTTTTTAAACGTTTGGACTACACTCCCGCCACTTATGTTACTTTAAATAACTTGAGAAAATACCTTCAGTTTGCATAATAACGATGATAATTATCACACTTCATTTGTTCTCTTGCTGGCATACCAGTTTCCCTTAAGTCTTTCTGAGAATACACGTGAACTGCCGTTTATGCTCCATTAAGCAGTAAATATGTTCACAGTATAATATTAGTTCGAGCACTTATACTAATCTAGTGTTCAAAGGCTATAAATTAATACCCGACTAAAGGATTATTTTTGTCGTTCGTTTTATCAGACGAGTTACGAAGGAATGTCTTCGAGATTACTGCAATCTCTTATATTCGTTATTAAACCGTTTAATATTATAAATATTAAATAGCTTAACTTAAAAAATTCTTATGAGATTACTACTTCTTCGTTAACAGCTTACAATTACATTTTTAACAGCTTCCAGCTTAATGTGTGCCCAAACTTTGTTACTGGTAAGCATTCTATTCGAAAATACGTACTGACGACCCGTAACAATCCGTAACGACCCGTGCTGAATCAGGTAACGATTCGTAAATTATTCCAATAAGTACTCAGGAGATTGGGAAACCCCCGATTACCGTAGAAACTTATAATAGCTTATAGACTTATTACGTCAGAGGTGATCTTGTCTGGGCTTATACAAATACAAACAGCGAAAAAGTGAACCAGCTAGTCGTTTATTATGCGAATTGTTTTTCACCGGTAAGAGTACGCTATTACTGCAGGCATTAATGTTTGGTTGATACAGTTGTTTACTTGTGTTGAGATGCTGTAATTTATCATCTTAGTGAGTGATTATTAACTTCTGTGTACAACACGTATTGGTTATTTTTATATCACTCAAGAATAAATGTAATGCGAGTGACTGTTTTTACAGACGTGCTAATAAAAGTTATCAGTATTGATTTCTCTGGCATAGCATCATTTAATCCATTGTTTATATGAAGTTTATCAATCAAATGAGATGTAACAATTAAATCCACTGGGAAGGTATGAAAAATTTCAATTGCATTCGGGTGGTACCTATTAATTTGAAAATTACTATTTCGTTATGCGCCTGATAACTGACAGTTAGGAACGACCAAGTTTGTTAAACTTGACGCGTTGGACTTGTGGTCACTTTTAGTACGGAAAGACCACTTTAATAATGCCAAAGGAGTCACTATATCATGCTATCTTTGTTGAATATAAGTATACGCACAAAGCGGTCAAATAGGCCTATTCAACAGCATGCGTAGGTTATCATCATCATCATCTTCACAACATGGCGTAGGCAAGGTGCTGCCTGTTCCACCTTCAAAAAACCTCCAGCCAATGCTATCTGCCTGGATCTACCCACACAATTGTGTTCTATAGGTTTGTATTTCCAGACTTGTTTGGCCAGTCTGAAATCTGACAATTTTTCTAAGTTATTTCCACGGTTGTTTGTTATATTTTAATTTTTAATTCTATTTAAAAACTTGTAACTGTTCTCTTATGGCCTCATTCCTTATACCGTCAAGTTTAGAACACCTTTTAACTTCTCTTAAGAATGCCATTTTGTATTTTACTGTCTCGATTCTTGATTGTTGTCCATAATTTACACCCATAGGGCTGCCATAAGTTGGTAAAACTTAATTTTTCTTGTGTAGGTATAAATTGTAAAATGCCTTCTTAAATTTAAAGCATATTCCTACTCTCACTATCAAACCTTTTCGGCTTAGAACAGATTTTTACACGATCCTGGTATCTAAATATTGAAAACTTTCTCTTTAAATCAGTCGCTGAGTCGAATGCATTACATTCCAGTGCAGTGGAATAAGATAAGTTTTCAATTCTTGACCAACTAATCCAGCCATCATCCTGTACATAATGCATTGTAACATTTGCAGTGAAGTTAAAACATATTTTAGAAAACCTAAAAGAAACACTATTTAAGTCATAAGAAGATGCTGGGAGAAGAGGATGTAGTGTTTAGACATACATAAAGTATAGATAAATATATAGTATATCATAGAATAAATAAATTGGATTAGAATTCTGAGAAAA
Source organism: Magicicada septendecula (assembly GCA_034769895.1). Lineage (NCBI taxonomy): Eukaryota > Metazoa > Arthropoda > Insecta > Hemiptera > Cicadidae > Magicicada > Magicicada septendecula. Next base: position 178,506,332 of record CM068371.1, on the reverse strand, counting down.
CTCGAAGTAGCTAGATGCCGTGGAAATGCAATATGTTGTTACTATTTCATTCCATAACTTTCAGTTAAGAGTTAAAGCTGGAACATTAGGAGAGGGCGTACTGACTACGATCAGAATTGTTGCTACATAATTTAAATTAGGTCATACTTTTGAATTTATGTTGTGGTTAACTGATAGGCTGTGTGAACATTAAGAGAAAATATGGGCATCCACAAGTACACATTCGAGCTGTAAGCACAATACCCTTGACGGTTCAAGAAGTATTATTTATAAGTAATGCGTACGAGGGTTACCACATTGTTGCTATAATTGGATTGTAGTTACCAGGACAGACCAAATAACTGACATCAATGGCTTCTCAGGTGGGCAGTCTCCTAGAAAATATCTTGGTATAGACGGAGGACAACAAATTATTATTTTATGAACGAGTAGAATTAACAGTAATGCACTGTATATTGATAAATACTCCTTCTTTAACAGACTGGAGACCGTTCTGAAGAGTGTACTGTAACTAACCAAATGAGATATCTCAATCGTAATAGGTCGCCTAAACAGTATAGTCAAAAAATGTGATATGGACCTGGCAGGAATAATTACACGATTTAAGGTAAGAAAGTTCTTATTACAGTAAACACAAAGTTTGTAAAGAAAGTAGTGCGATTGTATTTATGCACGTAATACTTTTTGCACGTAAATATTTATATTTAACACTTTTTGCACGTAAACATTTATTAAAAACATTGCTTTCGGTTCAAGACAATTTATTTTCCATGTATTTTTCGGGTTTTGGATTTCTTACTCCGTATTTCTACGGAATATGGGATTAAATATTATTTTTGTCTCCAATTTTATTTGTCTTTAATTTGGTCCATTTTGTTTACTCTGCGTTCCCATTTTCTTGGACGTGTTCAAATGTTTGGCAAACAAAAACTGTGAGTGTGTGTTTTAATACATATTTTGTCATGACACTAGTAGTTATTCAATCACGCAAACAAAATTTCGATGTTACACTTTGGGTCCTCGTAATGAAAGTTGTAACCCAATAAGCGGGTTGACGAGTGTGTCCGACGGTCACGGACTTCATAACGCTGGCGTGGTATGTGTCCGCAGGATTACGGGTTTAACGATGAAAAGGTCAAACCGCTTGAGATTTAAATTTATAAAAATAAAATCCTGATTAACCCTGGGACTAGAAACAGGACCGTGTCGCAAATGAAATTCGTTGAAAGCTTGCTGTGTCACGTCACCTGTCCTGTCCGCTTGGTAATCTAATCTTTCATCAGCAAAAGTTTTAAATTGAATCAGTTAATTCCAATAAAACATGCAAATGAAATGTTCGCACGTGTCATAACGAAACATTTTGATGTGTCCGCAAATGAATGTATGTCATTAGGTATGAGATTGTGTGTGTGTGTGTGTGTGTGTGTGTGTGTGTGTGTGTGTGTGTGTGTGTGTGTGTGTGTGTGTGTGTGTGTGTGTGCACGCGTGCCAGTGAGGTAGGAGAACAGCTAGTGAAGTACGTTTTGAAACAGATTTTAAGCTACCGTCAGTCAATGCATAAACCCAAAAAGCCAAGCGAAATGCTAGATATTTTTAATACTCATATGATTTAAATATTAAAGTATGTGAAGGTGCGAAAACCTTTATGCATAGAATAAAGCATTATGCAGCTACTATATGTCGATTACATGTAGTATAGTGTAGTAATAAGGCTGAGTAGTATAATATTGCTAAGTAGTTCTCACCAACCACACCCCACATACCTGTATACTTATTCAGAACAGTTTCTCATTAAAAAGCAAGGTCACTATTTAAACGGTTTACTATAAACAAATCGCGATCGTGGATTACATTTCAATTACTTTGAAGTAAATAATTGTTATCGTTATAGAGATTCTCAGTTTGTACCGACTCTTATTCTAATTGGATATGCTGACAGTGGAATGCAACTAACAATATGCAAAACGTTCTTTATTCCACTACAATCAACGGCCTTGATCAAATAACTGTAAACGTTCATTGTTGGTCAACAGTGAACAATTTATAAGGAATTAATGTTTAGGTAATAAATCCATTTGGTGCACAAAATGTCAGATGTTGTATTTAACTGAGTACCAATGAATTCAATGAAATGACTTCGTCTGTTGTTTAACTACTCAATACGCATATTCTCTGGGCGTGGTACAACTCACACAACCAAATAGAAAACAATTTGCTTTTACGAGCTGCACAGTAGGGAAGCAGCCTTTTGTATTGCCCCAACAATAGGTACGCGGGGTTCTATTGGTTCGACCTTGAGCCAAAAGCGAGCTTATTTCCACTAAACTGTCTTACCGTCGTTTTGAAATTCTTAACAACGTGATTAAACACTACGAAAATGCAAAAATGTTTACATTAAAGATTGTTTCACTAACCACTTTTTCTTGATCAAATTTTGTTATTTCTCTGAGGAAACTTACTGTATTGTTTCCCACAATTGCCCACTGGATTCAAGATTAACCGTTTTGAAAGAAAACTTGTTTTCTGCAAAGAATTAAGTAATATTTCAAAGAATCGAGTAAATCGTTATTTAACTCATTACGAATTATAAAACGACAGAAATCGTTTCAGAATTGTAAATTATGAATTGAATAGGTGGTGTGTAATGGCCATAATTTAAGTCTACCAATAACAAAAACATATTCGAGTATGCACGTTGTGATAGGCCGCAGTTATCACCACAAACCGCGTAGCATTCCATAGTGCTATCAGATTTTCTTTCCTACGAATTAAGCCGGGCACTGATTGTTCTGGAAGGCCATATATATTATTTTGTTGCCAAATTTAGCAAATGACATTACTAAAGCTTCCGCTGATTCTGTATTGTCACTTATACAGTGACAATTATATTAAAATAATTGGAAGAGATTAAAAATGATTTAAATATCCTAACATTATCTATTATTAACCTTTCAATTCTTATCCGTTAGTATTTAGCCAGATTTCTAGACACCGCATACATTTAGTGCACGTTAGTCACTTTTTTCTTTTTCAAAATATGTTATTAGATCAGTTGACTTATTTTTGTTGATTATCAATATCAATGCTTTTCTCCTTGTCATATACCATAAAGAGATCGTAGTTCTAGTAGCCCTACTTTTCAAACATTGCACCGTTGAAAAACTTACCAGTCAATCTACTTTCCATATTTTTCATTACACCTCTGAATTTATATATAAAATATTAATTTAATGTTCATTGCCCCTCTACCAAAAACAATGAGGACATTTTTTTATATATTTATAAAATAATTGGTGCCTAATTACAAATATTCCTGTTACAAATATAACATCGAATAAGACCCTTCCGTCTTTTTAATCCCATTTGATTAATACGCTAGGTGCAGCTGGTAAAATTCCATCTCATTTTCTTTTCGCCAGAAAAAATTATGTAATTTTTTCTTTTGCTTTAATGTTAGTTAATTTAAAATGTATCACTTTACGGTATCGTGGTTACTGTGCATACATATAACCAGTACATTTTAGTCACATACTGGATCTACACATATGTATGTCGATGTATGCTAACTTTCTTTGATTTATTGTAACTAACTTCAAATCCTTTATTTCCTTTGCCAAATCGTTTAATCCTTTGTTTTCTTTATTTCTACTTGACATCTGTCAAAAATGGAAGGAAAGAACTGAGAAGTAAATAAAAATTGTATGCTTTGGTGGCGAGAAATTCTCATTCTAAATTTATTTAAGAAGTACCTTGCACTTGTAGTCCTACTGTCACCGCATTTAGTAATAGGGAATTTATTTGGTGAGTTTTACCAAAGATTGTTAGTATGCAGGTCGTTTATAAACGTCGATGACAGTATGTTACACTCAGACCTTTGTCCCACATTGGCAAGCGAATAGATTATAAAGGAGGGAAGCATTGAAAGACAAGAAAAGTGGACAGATAAAAGTAGTTATCAGACAGCGATCAGGAACAACAATAAACGTTTTTCTTATAAAGGAAATATTTATCAAAGCCAAACCGCAAGCATTGAGCTGTCGGACGGCACGAACTATGTTACTACTCACCACAAAATATATTGCGTCATTTTTGTCGCTAGCTCGGCGAGTGTTATATTAATATTATTGAAAAGAACACGTGTGCAAATGTGCGCGCTTTAAAGTAATCATAATTTACATTTGTAACTACAGATTCATCACTGTCACTGGGATTTTCTCGCCAACTGGTACTAAAGGTCTTTCGGGGCGTTTATTACATATTATTTTTTATTATAAGGGATTAAGAAATTAATATGAATTGGGCACCTTTGTAGAATTTGTTGTTATACTTTTCAAGGTTGTCATTACACTTATAATTCAGGAAGATATGGAAATAACAATCAGGAAACGTCTTTATTTTAAGAAGAATAAAAAAGTACTTTTTAAAAGAATGAAATACAACCCCTTTTAGTTTCTTTTTTTAAGCAATATATTTTAATAAAACCAAGTTCGGATATCAGAATAAATATAAAGTGCAACAGATTTTTAATATTATTTATAACTGTTATTGTCTCATCAAAGTTAAATTCCTTTATATGTTAACTCTACTCAGTAAGTATTTTTATTGGCTTACTTTCTTACCTTGGTTTATTTTTAATTCCCTTACACATGTTTTCTTTTGGTATAAGCTACTTCGATACGAAACCTTCGAATGGATGACTAATGTTATGATTAATTTACACATATGCGCCTAGAAGTTCAAATAAATAACTATTACATTTGGGTTTTCCGCTCCACGTTTTGGGCGACCAAATATTACATTTACGAAAGTCTCGTTCCGTTTTTCTGGCGTTTCTTTGTTTTTATGTAAATATGTTTACTTAATATGGAAATATTAATATTAAAATAATGTGTAAAGTTGCTGGGCGCCAGAGATGTATACTATCTCAGGGCGATTTTTGAATAAAAAACAATGTAGTTTGGATGCTAAGATATTTAATTATCATTAAGAATCATAGAAATCGATAAATACATTTGTATATTGCTTATGTTGTCAACAGACGCTTTAAATCACTTAACCAACTACTTCATATTATAACTACATGCCATTTAATTTACTTGGTACTTCCTAAATCATAAATTTATCAAATAATCTAACTTGATAGGATAAACATATGACGTACATAAATATAAGGATCAAATATTCACAGAAGAGATTACAATTAAACATAAAATATATCAATCAAATATTCATTATTCGTTAAGCATCTCAATAATCATCAACATCTATAAGTAAAATTAATATATGTACTTATATTCAACTTCAGTTATGACAATTTATCATCTTCGGTTCATCATTAAATTTAAATTAATGCAAATAAAATCTCAAATTTGAATTATACTAATAAATAATGCCTTTCTAAAGTCACATGAGGTAATTTTAATTTAGCATCCAGCTAAGCGTAAGTTCTTTTAAAATGAGACGGGATTTTATGGTATATAGACGATTCTACTACATTTGATATATCTAATAAATGGTTATAGAGAAATGTTAGAGTTTATCCATTCCGGATCTCCGCTGAATTGCGTGGTCATTTATCACTATACATTACACATACTCTGCTTTTAATAAACTCACTTTCACTTTCGCTGATCTTACACACATACCGTACTTTTTAATTATCGCACACGACTGACGCGCACAAGAAAATAATACTGGTTGTTTATCGTTCAAATATCACTAATTAAATAACACTTCTTCTTGCTTCAGGTTCGCACTGGTTTAAATTGTCACTCGCGTTGAAGACTCTCTTTCTATCTCCATTCCGCTTTCACTTACTCTTTGATTATAGAGTGATTTGACTAATACACCATCAATTATTATTTAAACTGTAATGTAAGTTCACTTTGTCTTTCCCGAACTATTAATCTAATTCATTACTTTAAATAGTAAATGTCACTATAAATGTCTTTACATTTTATTTGATATAAATATTGCATTTAACACGATTTCAGATATACGTGACTCTAAGCTGAAAAATTACCTAGGAGAGAGATCGGGCGCGCTTGAGGTAATATTTATAATCAGTACCAAGTCACTATTACCTCCTGTTCTACTCAAATTTCCCTGATAGGCTTAGGGCTGGTTTCCTGACCGGGAACTTTGAATTCGTCCACTCATGAGCCTTAAATAATTGGTGCTCACAAGGCACGCGTTCTGTCATTGGTTTTTTAAGTTGCGAGCGCGCCGATATCAGCACGTGGTCTCGCTACTGAAACTGACGCTGTTTTACACCCGCTACACAAGTATTTTAGGAGTGGTTGCCTTTGTACTTTCAAGGTTAACATTTGTCAAAAACTAACGGTCTCTGACATTTTAAGTTTTTCTCGCGAACAATGCGTTTTATCTACTTTATGACTTTAGAAAGTTAGTTATTGTTGGCCGTCGCCGGTCTGTCGCCTTAGCTAAATTACTTAAAAAAATTTCTATATGAGGCATTACATTGTCTCTACTTCATACTCAATACAAATAAACATTTATAATTACTATTAACTAGATAAACATATAATAATACATAAATTACACTAATGTCATAACATAGTGCACTGTGAAAAAATATCGTTATATAATGTCCCCCAAATTGATTTGATCATAACCGATTTTCGGATTTATGGCAAATAATCTGTACGCCTCTTTTTATGTTTATTTAGTTAGGTACTAGACTTGTTTACATTTAGAGGTAGTTGCCCTTTGCAGTTTCTTCACACTGAGCAACCCCATCTGTTTGTATACAGGATTTCACTTTCTACCTGTGGCAAGGCTCTTTCCCTCGCTCAAACTAGTTTTGCATCAGCTGTTTACAATTCACTCTTGTTATTCACAACTAACCTTATTTACATAATATGGTTTACAATTGTATATTTTTATTTTACATTGTTTTATTTTACTTTACAATGTTGTTATTTATACTAAGGAAATCGAAATTCATAAAAAAAATTTTTAAATTTCATTTCCCTCCCTTTTATTGATTCTATTCATTAATTTATTGTTCTCTCTGGTGGTATTTCTTTAACTGTCGTGTGTTGAAAATTCCACGAGTTACTTCTGGCTTCTTTATATTCGCTATTTCGTAAGTAGCGTCGCCTTTTATACCCTTTATGATGTATGGACCATCAAATAATTTGCAGAACTTAGCTGTCACTTTATTTATCGCATCAGAAATGGGATTAGTTTTTATTAAAACTAAATCTCCTATCTTGAAATTTACTTTGTCACCGTTTTCATTATTCTTCTCCGCTCGACGTTCTCCTTTCTTCTTTAATCGTCGGTATATAGTCTCACGGCAATCCTTTAATTCTTCTTTCATCAGTTCACGATCCACATACATTTCCCATACTCTTTTTGGTCTTTGACCCCATTGTGCTTGAAATGGTGTCATTTCAATTGTGTCGTGGTGCGTTTCATTGATGCATTTCTCCACTACTTTGATATATCTTGCCCATTTGGTCTGGTGCCCATCGACCATCAATCTGAATATATTGCCTAGCTGTCGGTTCACCCTTTCTGCAAGATTGGTGCACGGGTTACGGATAGCAGTATATTTTGGTTTCATTCCGAGTGCATTTAATTGTGTTATCCAAGTTTTACTGGTAAATTGTGACCCATTGTCTGTCAATATTGCCTTGGGCTTTCCAATTGTGACGATTTAAAAAAATATTTAAATCGCACAAATAAAAAATTGCTTTCAATATAAGTAAGAGTATTATCCACCCCTTACCTAAGCCTAGATTCATGCAACAACGTGCAAATTGTCCCGTACCAACACGTTAAGAACGGTGTTATTTAGCTAATAATAATAATTACTTTAATTAAATAAAATAAATACAAAATAAATAAAGAAATTCATAATTCGTAACCAAAAGGTAAAATAATGTATTACGACTTAATTAGTAAATAATTAATATAACTTAAAAGAACGAACTATTTTCTTAGTGCTTAAAACCGCGCCAGCTACTGACCCCTTGCCGCTAAACATTGCACTCACTCGCCCGATAGACACCGAGATGTAAGGATGTAGCTGCTGTGTTGTGAACATACACATAGGTGTATACCGTTAAACAATATTTAATCAAGTTTATAATGAGTTCGATTTGACCTATGTAATATAATAATAATAATAAAAACAAAATTATAATGTAGCGCGTGAAGAAACATGCAAAGAATAAAAAAAAAGAAACTTAGCCGACACATCTCTTAGCAAGCTGTAAATGGTGAGAAATGTTAACTACCAGATTTTAGTGCTGATAAAATATGAACTGTAACCAAAAGTAAAATGTAAACTACCGACTCCGAAAGAAGATAACACAAACAGCAACCGGATGAACTTCTAGAACCAAAATCTAATCGTCTAGGAAGAGACTACCAGAAACAATCAACCTCATTTAACATCAAGACCAACCGTGGATCACACCCTAGAAGAGGACTGAAGATGACCATCATGGACCCCACAGCATACACATTGTTATATTCAGGTGATATCAAAACATAATATTTGTAACACAAATTCATTGTAAAACAACAAGACCGGTAACAAAAGAACAGTAAAGAACTTTTGATAATTTAAAGTTTAATATATATATTTTTGTAATCACTGTAATGAAGTAGTAATGACATTACTATGTTTAGATTTAAATTAATTTTAAAATTTACAACCAAAATTCTTCTTCTAATAATTTGGTTGAAGTTGTAATAAAAACATAACTAAGTTGAAACCCGGATCCGTGGTAATTAAAACAATATCTAGCTGAATGATTTTGATATAAAAAGAATAAAAAGTAAAATTTACAAAATATTTAATGCAGAATTTTTTAGAATCTGAGTTTTAAAAGTAAAGTAAAGTATGAGAGGTAAATATGTTAATAAAGAGATGTTTTTGCTAACACCCAACGAGTGAATAAATTTATACAATCCTTGCTTAATTCCTGAATCATAAAGTGTTAAAATTTGTTAGTGATTAAGGTTTACTAACAACGGCAGCTAGTTCAATTAACAGGTAACAAATTGAACTGGTTCCCGACATTTGTGATATCTTAACAAGGGAGACGTCACACAATCTCTTGGATGTAATCCCTTAACTTATTGAGTGTAACAGCTGTGGTGGCTCTTCTCATCGGGTATAACTTCACATATTTGGTAAAGTTATCGATGATTACCAGAATATATTTAACACCACTAGTAGATGATACTAAAGGTCCGTAATAGTCTATACTGACGAGTGCACCCTTTTCTGTTGGCAAAACAGGTCTGGTTAGTCCCATGCATTTTTTAAAATGATCTTTACATTTCTGACAGGTGTCACATGTTTTAATCAGTTTCTTGGTGTTTTTATATAAATGATCACCCGTGAAATTCTCCTTAAAAATACCATAGGTCCTCTTCACTCCGCAGTGTCCATATGCTTCATGAATTTCCTTTAGTAATTCTTGACCAATTTCCGGCATTAGAACTAACTTCCATCTCCCTTCCTCCTTGCTGTACAATTTATGATTGTATACTTGGTATATTTTCGTCAATTTGTTCTTGTTATTCTTGCTCAATCGGTTAATAATATTACTTATTTTAATATTGTTCATTTGATGCGTTGTAATGTTATTCAACTGGTTCTTTAACTGCTTACCCAGCTTGATGTCGATCGCATAGATTTCGGTCTCTTCGTCACCATCTGGTATATTATGTTCTAGTACATCGTGTGGATTTCGGCTGAGTACATCTGCTACGATATTTACACTGCCTTTACAATGTACTACCTCAAAATCATATTTTTGGATTGCTAGTATCCATCTGGTAATACGTGAACAGCTTAATTGGCATTTTTGCATGAATGTTAATGCCTTATTATCTGTAACAATGGTTAGTGGTCGTCCTAATACGTATGTTCTAAATTTCTTTAGGCAATGAACTACGCTGAGTAGTTCTACTTCGGTCGTAAAATAATTTAACTCGGCTCATCTAAGAACCCGACTGGTAAATGCTATCACCCCTATTTCTCCGTCATCATCGATCTGATACAGCTGACCCCCAATTGCATACTTACTCGCATCAGTCTGTAAGTAAAACCTTTTGTTCGGGTCCGGGTGTCTGAGCATAACCGTGTCGACAAATAGTTTCTTTACCTCGTTGAAATTATTTTCTAATTCTGCAGTCCACTTGAATTTAGTAGCATTTTTCAACAACTGTAGAAGTGGTTTGGTTTTTTCCGCATATTTGCTGGTGAACTTATTGTAGAAATTTGTAAGGCCAAGAAATCCCTTTAATTGTTTCGGGTTTTTCGGTCTCGGAAACTACATAATAGCAGAAATTTTCTCTGTAGAAGCGCTGATCCCATTAGTAGTTAATTCATACCCCAAGTATTTAATTCTATCACGGAAGAATTTAGACTTTTTGAGATTAACCGTGACGTTTTCTCTTCTCAGGTTATTCAGCAACATTCTTAAGTGTACCAAGTGTTATCAATATTTTCCGCCACACATAAACAATCGTCCACATACAATATAGTAAATTTTTTCACTTCCTCACACAATACCTTATCCAGCCCGCGTGTTAGACTCGCCAAACTCGTCTTAAGCCCGAATGGTGTGACAGTATATCTGTAACATTTTCCTTTGTACAGAAATCCAGTGTAGTCCCGTGACACTTCAGCAAGTGGAATTTGCCAGAAGCTGCTGGTTAGGTCAATGTTCTTATTACCTTTACTCGTCCGCAGCTCGCCAACACCTGGTCAATCGGTATTGTTCCTTCGTGATCTGGAATAGTGACCGAATTGATCCTCCTTGCGTCAAGACATAGTCGTACTGTTTGATCTCTCTTTACTACCGTCACCATTGGGTTCACATATGGACTGTTTGCACGCTCTATTACGCCGCATTTCTCCATTTTCTTGATTTCTTCTTCCACAGCATTTTGGTATTTTAGTGGAACAGGCCACCCTTTCAGACAGTAAGGGGTTGTGTCAGTTATTTTTAATTTGTGTTCGTACTTATTGATCCTTCCTGGCATCTCACGAAATACTTGTTGGTTTGAGTTTAGGATTCTCTTCAATTCTTCCTTTGTTTTCGAATCAATCCCGCATATTGCGTCTAACTTCTCTTGGATTGCATTGGTAATTCCCTCTTCTGCTTCTTCGAGTGCTACCGTCATTATTTCCGCAGTTACGGGCTCCTCTCCGCTGCCGTTGCTATTTTGAAATAGTATTTTATTATTTGGAAGATTGATTATGCACCTACCTTCTTGTAACAAATTAATACCGATTATACATTCTCTGACGAGGTTGGGAACAACTATAAATACCGCATCAGCCACATACTCTCCAATCTTAATTGCGAGCATGATTTGTTGTGTGATTTTGTTTGATTTCTTCCCAACTGCTCCTTTAACAATTAAATTTGTAATTTTCAATACAAGTATATTACCCAGACGCTTCTTGTTCAAATGATACCATTCTGCTGAAACCGCATTAATCTGACTGCCAGTTTCAATCAGCACCTTTACTGGTATTTCATTTAGTAGTACATCCAACTCGGGACATTTAATCTTATTAATTTCTTGATATGGTGACTCCTCTTCTATCAGAGTGTCCCTTATATCTATGAATGTAGTATTAATTATCTTATAGCTAGCTTCTAATTCTACCTTATCACTAAAATAATCTTTAATTAGTTTTTTGACTGGGTATTTCCGTTCATTTGAGCGTTAGTACTACTGTCTACCTGGCTCGTTGTTTGTATACCGCTGGTCGAGGCAATTGTATTTATTTGGGAGTCGTATACCCGCTTCGGTAATCTTCTGTCTCTGTCATTCGCCTCTCTCGCTCGTCCTTCATGTCTCCAAGGTCCTTTATGACGTTGGTTTTTGTGCCGTTCTGTTCTCTTCTCTGACGGATGATTTCCATGATTTATGTTTCCTTCCTGCTTAGGCTCAACTTGCAAAGTGCATTCCCCGTTAGCTCCATTCTTCCTTTGTCGCAATACCGCAAATTCCATTAGCAAGTTTTGAAACTCTGTGATGTTCCGCACTCCCCTCGTAATACATACCACTGCGATATCTCTGTGGTAGTGGTTAGCCAGTTTGCGAATCAAATGCTGGTCAGAGATTGGAGGTATTAGCTGCCGATTCTGTAGTATGCACCTCTCCATGTACTGAGTCATACTTAACCCGCTCTCTGGTCTATACCTACCGAATTCCAGTTTATCACGAACTGTCTCCTGAATCATCTGGTTCCAATACTTGGACGTAAATGCCGTCTGGAATTGAGCAAAGGTGTTCACCTCACTACGTATTAGTTTCCACCAAATTGCTGCTTCGCCGTCCAAGTGCCTCCCGATCCAGCTTATATCTTCGTCCTGATAGTATTCGCGGTGTATCGCCTCCAGTTCTTTCACAAACTCCATGGGGTACTCCCCTTCTCCATTGAAGTTTATGTTCTTTGTGTGCTCCACCACCACTCCTTGCTGTCTCGGTGTGGGTTCAATCTGCGCTATTTCATGACGCATATCTTCTTTTATCTTGCTGATCTTTTCTTCGATTGACGAACACTTGTTTTCGTAACACTCTTTGAGTTGTTCGACCTGTTCTTCATTCTTCTTTTTGTGTGTGATTATTTTATTGGTGATGGTTCTGAGTTCATGTGCGACACTAGCTTGGTGTTGCTGTAGCGATTCTTCACATTTCTCCCAGTGATCTTTCGCTTCCGTACGCACTTTTGTTACCTCATCTCTCACGACATCTTTGACCTCTGTACGTATCCGTGTTGGAGTTTCCTGGTTTTCGTTGCGTATTACCAGTATTTGTTGTTCTGTTTGTGTTTTGTGCTCTTGTGTTTGTTGTGTGTATTTTTCTTCCATCTTGCGTTCTATTTCGTCTATTCTTTTCTCTATACGTGTTATATTTCTGTCATTGTTTTTGTTATGTTCCGTTCTATTTGTTTATTGTTTTATTCTAGTAAACGTTTGGTGTTTTCTTCATTCTTTCTATTATTTTCTGCGAATAGTTGTGCTAAGTTTTTGTTAGTGTTTTCTGTTATACGTTGTTCTGATTGTTTAGTGTTTTCTGTCATTCTCTGTTCTAATCGTTGTGTGAATTGTTGTAATAACGCGACTATATCTATGTTTGTAGGTGTTTGTTGTTGTGTTTCATTTTGTGACTGTGTTTGTTCTGTTTCGGCTCGTACTTCATCATGTTGTCGTTGTCCCCTCGCCTCTGAAGAGACCTCCGGGCTTTCGCTTTTCCGTAGCTTCACCCCATCCTTTCTCTCCCATTTGATTATTAACATCAAACTCAACCTCGGAACCACCGTTATTATCACTATTATGAGCCATTTTACTTTTACTATTTGTATTATTATTTAATTTGGATTTCCTTAGCTTACTTCTAGTTAACATTTAATTTTATCTACTTACTCTAACACACATTTTTATTCTACTTATCGTCTATATCCCGTCTCATTCTGCTGAGCTCATTTATAATAATTAAGCTCCACCAGTTGGGCAGCCATATATTACATTTGGGTTTTTCGCTCCACGTTTTGGGCGACCAAATGTTACATTATTTACAAAAGTCTCGTTCCGTTTTTCTGGCGTTTCTTTGTTTTTATGTAAATGTAAATTTATGTTTACTTAATGTGGAAATATTAATATTAAAATAATGTGTAAAGTTGCTGGGCGCCAGAGATGTATACTATCTCAGGGTGTTTTTTGAATAAAAAACAATGTAGTTTGGATGCTAAGATATTTTAATTATCATTAAGAATCATAGAAATCGATAAATACATTTTTATATTGCTTATGTTGTCGACAGACGCTCTAAATCACTTAACCAACTACTTCATATTATAACTACATGCCATTTAATTTACTTGGTACTTCCTAAATCATAAATTTATCAAATAATCTAACTTGATAGGATAAACATATGACGTACATAAATATAAGAATCAAATGTTCATAGAAGAGATTACAATTAAACATAAAATATATCAATCAAATATTCATTATTCGTTAAGCATCTCAATAATCATCAACTTCTATAAGTAAGATTAATATATGTATTTATATTCAACTTCAGTTATGACAATTTATCATCTTCTGTTCATCATTAAATTTAAATTAATGCAAATAAAATCTCAAATTTGAATTATACTAATAAATAATGCCTTTCTAAAGTCATATGAGGTAATTTTAATTTAGCATCCAGCTACGCGTAAGTTCTTTTAAAATGAGACGGGATTTTATGGTATATAGACGATTCTACTACATTTGATATATCTAATAAATGGGTATAGAGAAATGTTAGAGTTTACTTGTTAAGAGTTTATCCATTCCGGATCTCCGCTGGATTGCGTGGTCATTTATCACTATACATTACACATCCTCTGCTTTTAATAAACTCACTTTCACTTTCGCTGATCTTACACACATACCGTACTTTTTAATTATCGCACACGACTGACGCGCACAAGAAAATAATACTGGTTGTTTATCGTTCAAATATCACTAATTAAATAACACTTCTTCTTGTTTCAGGTTCGCACTGTTTTAAATTGTCACTCGCGTTGAAGACTCTCTTCCTATCTCCATTCCGCTTTCACTTACTCTTTGATTATAGAGTGATTTGACTAATACACCATCAATTAGAGACAAAGTAATGCCTCATATAGAAATTTTTGTAAGTAATTTAGCTAAGGCGATAGACCGGCGACAGCCAACAATAACTGTAACTTTCTAAAGTCATAAAGTAGAGGAAATTCATTGTTCGCGAGAAAAACGTAAAGTGTCAGATACCGTTAGTTTTTGACAAATGTTAACCATAACATAGTGCACTGTGAAAAAATATCGTTATATAACATTATCATGCACTTCTTTTGATTTGTGAATAATTTTATTTTGCAGAAGTATAAAATATAGGCCTTTCTTATTAACAGAAAAATTAACCGCTTTTATAGCGCAAGCTAATGTTACATACGATTAGCGTGTGTCTCGACTTATATGTATCAGTTTTGTTCAATAGAAACTGATTTTTTGTCAGTTATGTTTTACCCATCCACTAATACTACAGTCACAAATGCATAACTGTGTAACTCAGGTATGCTGGACAAGTCTGCTTGTTCTCTTCCTGGTGTTTTCCTGAGGCTTAGATTTTCTTTCTGTCTTTTCAGAAACTTATAAATGCGTATTACATCCTCGCATATAATTGATAAGAACTTTCTATAGTGCCGCCACAATTCAATAGTAGCCTTATTTAGAGAAAAGTATATATTACCATTATAAATAGTGTGACATAGTATAGATTATATTCGAAATATGTTCTTACCTCCTTCCACTTTTCCCCAGTTTTCCGTCTATTACGTTTAATGGAGCCGTTCTCAATTGTTCTCGCAGGTAAAATGTCTTAAAGAAACCATTAAAACATAATCTGTACAAATGTACACATTTCGTCACACCATTACTAGCTACACAACTAAGTAATTTCTAGGACAACTCATTCACATCATCTCTACCGCCAACAACTTTCCCATTGTACTTTAGCTTCATGAGACTCCATCTTGCGTGTAGACGTAGGAGACAAACTAAAAGGGCACTGACCTAACCTTACCTTACGTAACAAAATATTGGGAGAAAAAGACTCGCACAAATGAAATCTCATCAAGATTTGGAACAGGAACGTTTCTACTAGTCGCCACGAATTCGGTCAGTTGAGACCAAGTGAAAGTGCAGGGCGCAATTGACCTGGTTAGAACAGGTAAAAATGTCGTTTCGTCCCAACTGACCGATCGTTTCGTATTATTCTTATGGGCAGTGATGGCAGGTCTTCTTCTTCTTACGAGGACAACGTTGGTAATATTGGAAAAATAAATTTTTAAATAAAAGGAAGACCGTTGGGTGTATTGCAGTATTGACTCTGTGTTCAAATAATGTTAACTAAAATAATTTTTTTTTTTTTTTAATAAATGAACTATTCCAAAATTTTAATTAAACGGATTAGTAGTTTAATTAGTCCTGCCTACGTTAGACGTTACGTTTCGCAATACACTGTACACATTATAATTAATATCACAAACAGGGGAGTACGATTACGCCATGTGCGTCTCTGCAGAGGATTAATTACGGGAGCAGGCTTACTCTGTAAATACAATTAGTTTTCAGAAGGTATTATTTACGCAACTTAGTCGGTCAGCCCAGAGACGACCGTAACTTTAGGTCTAATAGTTAGGTCTAAGCATTTCCAGTAAAATGATTTAACACAATAGTTAATAGAGTGTGTTACCTCTTCATTTAATACCTCACACGCACTCACACTCATCGAACGAACATCATTATTATAGTCAAACCTGTAGTTTGTTTGTTCTCTTAACTCGAACCTCAACCTTCACCGTGTCTACAACCTAATTCTTTTAGGTATCTATTTAAATTTACTTCACTTCACGTATACACTTCAAGTATAATGCCATACACAGCTGTTTTACTTACGCCACTTCATTAAAAAATGGTAAATACTATTGATTTCTTACATCTTACCAAAAACGTATCCGATACTTGGTAATAGTCAGCTGGCCACAGTAAGTTATAAGCAGCTTGATTAACCGGTTTCACTTTTTATTGTAAAACATTTTAAATTACTTAAATAGTATGCTTTTATTACTAGTTGAAAATTATTTAAAATTAATTTTACCATAATTATCTTCTTCTTTTTCCATCAGGGACTAGGATTGGCACCTGTTCCGGCCCCAAAGGAATATATAGGGCCTACACTTCACCAACGCTTCCTAGGGCTTCCTATACTTCGCTGTCCAACAGGCTTCTATTGGCAAAGTTCCTGAGGCATCCAATTCAGACGAGGAGTCAATCTCTCTTTGTTAATCTCTGGAATACGATCTTGGATTAAAAAATGTTCTTTAAGAAAAAATTAATTTCATAATTTTTTATTTTAATAAATTGACTCTTCTTGCCACGTGCTGCCACATTGTATAGAAAAATGTTGAAAGTCAACACAGTCCTTAAATTTAGCCTTATGTATACTTAGCTGTTACTTATGAGAGTATATGGTTTCACATCAGCCTCAGTTTATGCAAACAGTAACAACTTTTGTTTTACCCAATGATGTACTCTACCAATTTTATAACTAATAGATGAAAGTTGTAACAAGAACGATATGTTATGATAGCTCCTACCTATTTCCTTGTGCATAACTCCAAGCCTCCTTACCGTATTAAAAGGTTAAAGCACTTTTGGACCCAAAATACAGTAATTTGGCTCCAGTACATTAACACGTGTACAAGGCCCCGTCCCTCGTGTCTTGGTTTGCGTCTCTTCCTCGATCCTGTAATAACATTTCGACTGACAACAACAATTTGGTTGTAACATCGGATTCATCACTGTCATACCGTAGAATGGTCGGAAGCTTTGGTGACCTTTTGGTCGGAAGCTTTGGTCGAAAGTTTGATTTAAAATGTTTCGATAAAACATCCGAAGAAAGTGTTATTAAAAGTTCCTATCTAGGTGTGAAAACATAAGTGTAAGTGTAATAATGTCTTCCAATTTACATGTTTAAATAGTTTAAAGTGTACGATGCCATTTATGCTACCGGATTAGAAACATGATCCTAAGTCGAGGCTATAGGCTACTCGTCTATAGGATATACAGTTGATAAGATCAGTGCTTTATTTATTTTATATAAATTGACTTTGGTTTTTTGATTGTCACGTTCAATCATGATAACGACCTAATATGTTTGAATAAACATTTGAGTGAAGGTGACGGATAGATCGACGTATCGTCTTTGCAAACGTCGTGTAGTACAGTAGAAACAGAATGACTAACAACCGATGAAGTCGCTAATCACATATTCAATTACAGTTAAAAATAAACAAAGTCATTCACTTACAATACATCGAGCTAAAGACTGTTCAACAAACAGCAATGTACAACCAATAAATTTCATCTTATTAACAGTGTCGCACTTAATAGTACACAATAATCACTTTATACTAAGCGGGAAGTCACAATAACAATCCTCTTAATGTAAATTAATAGCGCAGAGATAAAAACAACCTCTTTACTTCGGAAGCGACATACTTCGCATTTGTGGTGTGATCTCTATGCTGGTAGAATAATCGACAGACGTCTGGAACGCGTGTTTGGAAAAGTCGAGAGCGATGCGTAATCACGACGCGCGTGAAATGCCACGTAGCAACTTATTCTATCTATCACCTCAACGTAGAAGTCAAAAAGTTGAATCGTTGGCTACTGTAATCTGAAGACGCCTAGAGACTGGTGTAGCCGAAATGTTGCTTTATGGAATACCATCAGTGATTGCTATTGAACCAACTGGGTCTTAATCTTAAGTCTTAATCCAACTGAGTATACTTTATTATATTGTAGATAGCAGAGGACTGATATAATATAATCTGGCTAACTTATTTCACTGCAAATGAATTAAAAATCATAATACGTAATAAGCATAATATCAATTAGGATAAATAGTTTATGAGATGTGTTCGTTAATCTGTTGTCGTCAGAAGTGAATGTGAAACAAGAGTAAGTAAAATAAAAAAAAGCAAACAATTACCAAATATTTTTACTTATTATGACAATTGCATTGCTGAAAGTAATTTCGTACGCAGACAGGCTTACAGGCGTAGTGCTGAATAGATTGGTGACAAGAGTAACATCTAATAAATTTGAAAAGAAAGAGACAAATTTTCATCTATATGCAGACAACCTCTGACACAATT
Source organism: Magicicada septendecula (assembly GCA_034769895.1). Classification (NCBI taxonomy): domain Eukaryota; kingdom Metazoa; phylum Arthropoda; class Insecta; order Hemiptera; family Cicadidae; genus Magicicada; species Magicicada septendecula. The sequence continues at coordinate 178,487,569 of CM068371.1, read as the reverse complement.
TTTCAGAACTTTTTGTATTAAAATATATTTATTGACTTAAGGTTTTAATGAGAACCATACATTTAGTGGAAGAATAAAAATAAAATCGTCGCGACAGTGCCAAAATGAAAGAAGCATTCAGCTAAAGACACACCAACGTATTGAGATTTATAGAAGTCTATATACTAGATAAAATAACCCGTTTCGATTGACAGTAAAAAATTTAGTATTACTAGACATAAATGGACGAAATATGTACACTCCATTACGCTTTAAAACTGTCTAAATTAATACGTTCTACTAGGTTATATTAATTATATACTTTTAATAATGTAACAATAAAATAAACTGTTAAATCAGACATATAATATTAATAAATTTGCGACATCACACTTACTTCTGGCCAAAGTTTGTTAAGGAATACTCGTTCTCACTTAAAAATAGTTCAAATAAAATTAATGAATAGACTATGAGTTTTACAAGAATAATTAAATACATACGAGGTTTGATCAAAAAGTCCATGCAGTTCTTGTTTACTTTAAAAAGTATACCTTCATTCATCGACACTTATGCTGCCCCTTCAAAGTAGTCTCTGTCGAATGTAACACGATTAACCCAACCGTTTTGGAGTCTTCAAAATTTTTAAATCATGCACTTTTTGGTACAGCCTTGTACTCGCTTACCGATTTTCGTTTTACGTCTTCAACGTCGTGAAGCGTTGTCCTTTCGTGGAAATTATGACTATTGGGAGGAGGGAAGATCACGTTGGGACACATTTGGTGAATACGGCAGTTGCCGTGTCATCATTATGACGTTTTCTTTCACCAAGCCTGGCAAAATTTTTAACAAGCAATAACGTGCGTCCAGGCGCATTATCGAACTGCAATTTTCATAATTTATTCTTCCGTAAATCTGGCCGTTTTCTACGAATAACTTCATACAAATGGCGTAAAATGTCAAAATAGTACTCTTTAGTTACAATGCGCCTTGCGATTAAATTTCGTGGAACACAAAAACATAATCTTCATCTGACAACCAAGAACGTCAACTCATTTAGGGCAGTATTTGAAGCTTGTAAACCGCTTGCTCACGCACAGCAGCCTCGCTAGAAGCCTTCTGAACATTTTTACCAGGACAGAGCAGTTTATATCGCAGTTTATACAAAATTTAATCCGTGTTCGTCAATCTCACATTGTAGAATGACGAAAAAATCACCTAATACACCTAGAAACAACTTACTCAATTAGCTGTGAAATCTAAACTGTGCATCAAACAGTACTTAAATTTTAGACGATTATCACTAATATGTGTACCAACATCATACAAAAACAGTTTTTTAATCGGACACTTGTAGCGGTGGAAATTACAAAATTGCACGAACTTTTTTTATCAATCCTCGTAACTTACTTCATAGCGGCGTCTTAATTAACTTTTGTCTTCTATACGTTCTACCATTTTATCGTTAGACTGGCGACGATTTTGTTTAAAGTTTGGAAGGCCATTCGCCGACCATGTTACGTTCATTGTGAAACTCTTTGTTTTCTTAAAAGTATGCATTATCAGTTGTATTAGAACTATCCTACACCAATAAAGCTGAAACTAAGAGTATTGTTTATTTTCTAGTTCGTCTTAAACAATATTTCTCTTAACAACATTTCTTAAATAACAGCATTGAAGTTCGTATTCGAAAATATACTGAACACTACTCAAATAGAGTTATTCAGTCATATTCCACAGCGTCATTCTTATGTACTCCAGTATATCTGTATTACTGGATCAGCTTATTTGCATTATAAACGTTATAGACCATTAGTATACGAAAGGAAACTGTAAAGTTAGGTATATTTTTATGAAGTCTGCGGTTAATGGAAACAAGAACGAAGTGCTGTGTAATGTAAGAAAAAGCTCGTTCAAAGTAACAGCGATACTCCAGTCTCGTTGAACTTACTTTAGTGCTGTGCAAAGGGCTATGTATAAAAACTACATGCACATGTTAAAACGCGAAGACGTAGAGCACATCCACTGGTAATGAAACAAGGAGCCCATCGCATCCAGTTCCGAGCGAGCAACGGCTATTGAAATTTTTTGCTAAGCGAAGAAGGGAGAGTAGATGATACTCGTAAATGTTCATGGCATTCTTCAGACAATGTTGACGGGTTCTGCGTGAAGTTTAACACCAAAAAACATAGACATACAGACACACACACACACACACATTCACTCTTACTTATACGGATAAATGGACTACACAATTTGTCATAAAATTAAAACGGAATATGTACCGTGTTATGTAACGAGTTTTTATATATTTCTATTTATAAAACGTGTGTTAGGTTACTTTAACGATAACGAGAACGTTAATGTAGGGTACGTAATATTATTTGCTGTTTAGAAGTTCTCTTTGGTTAAAAGTAAAACACAAAACAGCGTTTTCCACTTAGTGAGCAGTTTGTGTTCTTACATCTTGTAATATTCGTGTAGTAAAATACTTAGCTTCTTATATGGCCAGTAACACTGCCAGTAAATCTTTGACAACATTCTATAAGCTATGGCAATTATATCATTTCATATTTAGTTTGAATTAAGACCGTTTAATGGAATTGATTCTTTGAGTAAATAACTTCTTATTCGAACAAATGATTTTTAATTTCAGTGAAAACATAAAACTTATTACTTCATACTGAAGCTTTAATTATTTTTTAATAATACTCTCTTCAGATTTATTATTTCATATATTGAAAAGAAATAAAAAATTCGAATAAATCATTATTTTGAATAAAAAGTTGTATATTATAATTGACCTTTATAGATATAGATGTATATGATGTATAGGTATAGTATTGTAATTGTGATTGTATGTTGCTTGCAGATACGCACCGGTATCTACGATAATGTTGTTTGATAAAATGTTCAAATTATAATTATTATTATTATTAGTTTGATTGTAATTGACTAATATGTGGGTATCGGTGGTTCACTTCTTTAATTTAAAATATTTCTCGCACTTCGTCAGTAACCTCCCCCACTTACCACACGTGGATATTGTAGTCCTGTTCGGTGACTGCTCAGCTGAAATACACACACTGCATATACAAATAGATATTCTGGTTGAATATCCAGTGTGACTATCATGCACAATATAAATGATATAACAGCTAAATAAAGTTCTGAGTTATTAGAGATATTTGAATTCTTCCGCCACCTTTTGGTAGAACTGACTAATAATAAATGAGCTAATTTAAGTTTGAAATAATACTCTTTTTCCACTGGTAACAAAATGTAGAGGTTTATTAACGGTTAATGATGTTATAAAATCTTTTAAAAATTGACAATCAGTTACTAATAATTTTACTGATAATAATTACAATGAACAAAATTTAAAATAAGACTCTCCTTGGCCTCAAGGCTGGTAACCCTGTTGGTCATACAATAGTTTTTATCTTAAGAGGTTATGCCCTCTTATATCAGTTAATTACCATGTTCATGTGGTTCTTTTAAGTAGCATGATACCAGGTACAAGATGTGGCATTTATAATGATATCAATTGAACAATAATTAAAAAACAAACAAACAAATATAAAAATAGAAAATTAGTACCATATAACAGATAGTTATGGTATTATCGTACGCGGGAATCCGCACGCCGTTTACAGTATTTAATTGACAATCAACGAGTACGTTGGCTTGCACTACTGAAATGTATTACTATATTTTAACAATTCACTGTGAGAATTATTTACTTACAAGAGAAAAATTTATTAAAAAAAACTCTTGTTATTGTTTTCATCTAGTTTTGGATTCCATGAGAACAGACTTTTGACAAAGAAGGTGGCAAATTACGGTTATGTTTTTAAGGTTATCTCATAACGTGAATCGTTATTAGAGTTAATTATCTTTAATATTTATTTCTTCTTAATCTAAGTATATACATATTATTTATAATAGTTCTGATGTGTCATTATCAGTATCATATAATACTCTTTCGCATAAAAGTTAAAATATTTATCTTCAAATATAGAAAAATCAAGAAAACAACGTTAGTCAATTGAGCGATTATTTTTATTGCTCGTATTTTGTAATAAGTACTTTAGTCGTGAATCTTTTAATTATGAACAATAATTAAAATATTTATTTAACATGTTAACAGTTGCGAATTAATACTTTCATTAATTCTGATAAATTCCATCATCATTTTTGATACTTCGCTTTTTACTGACTTGCGTAGTATATCAACATTACGTATTTACAGAAATTTTATTTCTGTTTCATTGTTAATTAATAAAAAAGAATTGTACTCCCTGTTTTTATCTTTTGCACAACACTCGCAAATACGATCGATATTGTACACTGATCGCATTTAAATATTGTCCACTCCGCACAGTGCACTCGTTAATGCTTGTGTAGTATTTAGGTTAGTGTATGTCAGTTACTGATGTTTACGTGTCGCGCACAATTCAAAAATAAACTTCTTCATATCTCGTCCGGAGAGTGACATGACCTGTCCGTTCGATGGTTGATAGACGGCTCTGACGCTCCTTCAAAGCGTCTGTGGCTTGTCTGCCAATTTTCATTCATTCGATTGGCTGAAATGATTGAACTCTCTAACCCAAAGTACTTTATTTTCTTAAAATATTTAATTTTTTACCAATTTTGGCGTTTGGGTTTGAGATTACATGACGTCAGCACTGGTACAAAAAATAATTAAAAAGTTTAAACTCGTAATAACTTTCTTAATATTTGTCTTATCGTTAAACGGTTAGTGTCAATAAATTGCGGACATCCTGCGCTTTAAATAAAGTCCAGACAAGATTATAATCCGTCCATTATTTCCATCACTATAACGATTTTATTGATTTTTTATAGTGCATCTTATATTTAATAAGTTTATTACACCAAACTTAATTATTTACACTAAAACACTTTTAATTAAACGATCTGAGTCTATATCTCAACTTGTTTAATACAAAAATTGGGAATAATCGTTACCCAAACAATATCTAGTTATGGCGTCTTTGGGCGTTCATATTTGATTATTCACAATTGTACTTAAAACTAACTTTTCTTATCTAATAACACTGATATTGTAACTTAATAATAATAGAAACGTCTATTTACATGAATTTATGCTTGAGTACAAGGCTTGTACAAGGCTGTATTTCATATACTATTCACATTGTTCAGTACCCTCCTATCTTTTTTCTTACAATTGTCACTTTACTTCTGGTTTTTTCTATACAAGGTATATTATGTAATTAATGCAATTAGTGTACACTTATAGTACCTAATTCCCTACATATATTTGTTAGCTTTCAGCTATCTGAGAACCCTTCAATTTCTAGTAATGGGTTTGTTTACATTATGTCATAGCATGGTAGTCGGTTATTTTTGTTAAAACAATAATTAAATTGTTATTGCTACACTTGATTTAGATTTCCAAAGTAGTATCAGACATTCTTCTGATCCTTGATAACATTTTTATCTACTTTTAAACAAGTTTGTATGTTGCATTTTGCATAAATAACTTGCTCCTCATTGTTTGTTTACATTTGGATTCCACCATCATGGTCATTTGGTTTTTTATAATTTATATATAAAATGACTATTCTCATGGTCATGGTCTGTTCTCAAAGTAGCATTAGGTGTCCCTCTTACTACTGGTAACACTCTTATCAATTTTTGTTCAAGCTTTAAAAAAGTATCTTGCTTAACTAGTTGGTTACATTGTTTCTGCTTACTCCTGACTATGTGTTCTTAGTTAGCTAGTTTACAATATTTTGGTTACAAAACTATTGTCATTATATTTATAATCTGTTCTCATAGTAGTACCAGATGTTCATCTAACTACTGGTAATACTTTCATTAACATTGGTACTTGTTTTAATACTATATTTGGTCTAACTAATTTGGCATACTAGGTTCCATTTTTCCTATCTTTGTGCCATTATATTTGATCTGTTTTATTTGTATGGTATTTCAATATAATACACTGTCTATTAGGGTGTATCATTATTTATTACAAATCCTTGATTGATATTATAGTTGATGGTTATTTGGTTAAATTAACATGTATGATTTTTTGTTTCATAGGTGTCTTTCCTATGGGGTTATGTAACAATGTACAACATGTTCCAATGCAGCATTTTGCTACTACTAACATGACTTCAGTATGGGATTTTCCTACAATATTTTAATTGTTTTAATACACATGTTTACTCTACTTCTTCTTAAACAATAATACAAATCTTTTTGTACTAATGACAATATCTTTCTTGTCATTGGTTGTGTCTAATTCCTGTCACATTTGTTTGATATATAACAAAGTTTTTATTGTCAGTTCTCTATGAACAATAATATAATTGTTCGATTTTATATTATTCTGGTGGTCTTATGATTATCTATATGGATCACAATCTTTATTAAATTAGTCACACTAATTGTCTGTGTATATTTGACTATTTAATTCTTGATGGTTTCACTATGAAAGTAACACATTTTCTTCCACTATAAACCTTATCACTGGAATTGTTTGTGTGGTTTATTAGGTTAAAATTAGTTAACTGGTCACAGGTTTTCACATCTATATTAAGTACTCACTGTAATTGTTTGTGGTTCCTTAAATGTTAAACACTGTTTCTACATAGTCGATAATCACTATTTCTCTAGTCACTATTATTGTCTCTAGTATACTTGATGAATGATGAGTCCTTGCATGGTCTATCCATTTTCTTCTCTCTTCATGGTACGTTTCCTTGTCCTTCTTCTTTCCCTCTTCTTTAGGTTTGAACGTCTTCTTCAATATTTTCATTGTAGTCATTATCTTCATTTGTTTCCCTCGCTGTTGGAGTTTATTTGTATTGTCGTTATGTTGTTGGTAATGATATTATTCTTGTGATTTCCCCTCACTGTTGGATTTTATGGGTCCTTATTTTGTTGTTTCCCCTCACTGTTGGATCCTATTGGGTCTGGTCACTAATATTTTTGTTTTGGCTCATGGTCATTTTCTTCCTTCATTTCTTATTTGATGCTGCTATGTTAACATTTTCTTCCTCATCGTTGGATTTTTTATACTAATATATCTGTAGATACACACTTTTATTCACATAGGTTTATTCATCTAGAAATACTTTCATGCTTTTCTGTTACTTGACGTTATATTAGTTTATTTTATGTAACTACCATATTTGGTAACGTTACATATGCCTTCCTATAAGAATTGATTAATTCTGAATCAGTGTCTTTATTTTCCATTGAAGAATTCATCAATTGTTGTACGTTTCCATGTCGATTCACGTGTTTTTTACATATATCCCTTCACTTTCTTCTATTTGAATCATAATTATTTCTTCTCTATGTAATTATCTCCCTTGTTTATTTAGTTCCCTAATTCCCTAACATAAGCTTAGCTGGGGCAGTTCAGAGCGGCTCACTTTGGCTATTCAACTCCACTGGCCATACTAACTTCAATAAATATGGAGGCAAATCATCTCCTTCAATAATAATAAATGATTGCTGGCATTATTCATCAGTCAATTCATCTCAAATAATCAAAAAATAATAATAGTGGTCGTTCTTCCGACAAATAATAAATATCCTTGGGATTAACTCACGCATCTGCGGTTTATACATTGTTATACTCTCTTTTTCTTGATTCAACTCGACTAAATTCTTCAAATATTATAGGGATAGTTTGTTTTACATTTCATCACTGGTATACTCTCATGATTATCTTCGTTAATATATTACTTTTCATTCTTCTTCATCATTGATTAATCTTTTCATTTTGTATCATATTAAACGTCATCTCGTCATATTCTTCATTTCAGGGGTTATTCTTCTAGATATAATTCATAAATACCTTTATTTTTTCTCCTTTCTCATGGTTTTAGTTGGTATATAGTCCATGTGGTATTGGCTTTTCTCTAATAAAACACACTAGAAAACAATGTGGTTGTGTGTGGTTGCTTGTCTACATCAATGATATTTATTTAGTTTTGCTCCTCCAACTTCTTATTTGCTCCTTCTCTCTTCAATTGTAGTACGGGTATGATGGTAATCTTTTACTGGTTGATGTGGCTCTTGGAATTACATATTTATATATAGTTATGCCATAGATCTTGGGTGTCCGTCTCGTATGGTATTCTTCTTTTATTAGTACGGGTGAGATGTTCGTTTTACTGGTTGACTTGGCTCTTGGAATTAATTGTGCCAGGGATGTAAGTTGTCTTTCTCGTATAGTATTCCTCTTTTATTAGTACGGGTAGGATGTTAAAACTTTTACTGGTTGACGTGGCTCTTGGAATTAATTGTGCCAGGGATGTAAGTTGTCTTTCTCGTATAGTATTCCTCTTTTATTAGTACGGGTAGGATGTTAAAACTTTTACTGGTTGACGTGGCTCTTGGAATTAATTGTGCCAGGGATGTAAGTTGTCTTTCTCGTATAGTATTCCTCTTTTATTAGTACGGGTAGGATGTTAAAACTTTTACTGGTTGACGTGGCTCTTGGAATTAATTGTGCCAGGGATGTAAGTTGTCTTTCTCGTATAGTATTCCTCTTTTATTAGTACTCTATTATTTATACATACAATGTTCTGAATCCTTTACATAATTTCTTTGGGAGCATATTTTTTCACATTATAAAATTACAATATATTCAATGTTCATTACATAGTTATACAGTTACTTCTCATTTAATACAAACACATAATAATCTTCATAGCAATATTACATCCTTTCTTCTTTAGTCAACATTTATTTTCATAATTATACTTTCATTTTTCACTTTTTAATAAACAATAATCTCCATGGCCACATTTCATTTTTCATCTTGATATAGTCAACAGTTATATTCATAAGTATATTCTCATCTTTCATTTCATCTTCATAACAAATATTTTCATCCTTTACATAATATTCACAACAAAATAATTTTCATCGCTATTTTTTCACTTCCAATCTTATATTTTAATCGCCGATATATCGTTTCATTGAAGCTTGGTTGTAAGTGTTACTGGTTATCATAACAGTCGGTCCCATAATTCAGTGTATTTTTATTCATTTTAACCATAATCATCGCTCTCCTCTCTTCTTGTCGTTCGGACTTCTTTAGTATCCATACTCCTGTCCGTTCTTGACATATATCGTGCTATCATTTGGTTTTTCCATTCGAATGCTATTCGGGCTGTGTCTGCCTTCCTTCCTTCTGTCTTCTTTCTCTCCCTCTCTTCAATATATTTGTTTCCATTGTTCTTCTGGTGGCTGTCAGTACTGATGTTTGGTAACTCCCTCAATTTGGTTTGGGTACCGTCATCTATCTTCTGATTGGGTACTTCCGTTAATTGGCTCCTCTTCTTCCGCAGTTCTCTTATCTCTCTGGCGTATCCTTCGACAATCCGGTCCCATTTCTCTTGATAGCCTTCCTTTTTCTTAAAATACCTCACTCTTCTTTTGGAAATTCGTGGTTGAAATGCTTTGTTGGTCATTTTCTTCTTCGTTGTTACATAATCTTCCTCTTCGTCCATTGTCTTGAAACTCCTCCGATACTCCTTCCTGAGGACCCCTTCTTCATGGTTGACGACTGGTAAGTTGACCATATTAATCAGACCGCTTCGAGTCATTTCAATTAATTCTTTTGTAATTCTTGCCTTCCTTGGACGCATGGTTCTTATTTCTTCCATCTTCACTTCTTCCGTTTCTTGAATTATTTGGGTCTTCTTATCTCCACTACCTCTAGGCTCTGGATTCGTCGGTTCCATGTTTTTATTTTCAGGTACTTTTTCAATCTCCATTCGATCGTCTACTATTAATTCTCTTCTTATCTTCTTAACACTCTCTTCTGCCTCTTCACAACATCTATTTATTGTCTTTCCTGATTGCTTGTAATTATCCTTCACTACCGTGTTTATTGACTCCACGATCTCCTTGTCGTCTCCCTTTATTCTCTTATTCATTCGGTCTAATTTCCTGTTGATCTTATCGATTTTTATTCCCAACTCTGCAGATAATTCTTCCTTCATTATGGCCATTTTCTTCTCTAATAGTTCTTCAGTTTTCTTTTGCCCATCTTCCATCCTCCTGTTAGTTTCATTTATTTTGTTATTTAATTCTTCCTTCAATAACTCTATATTTTTCTGGCTCTCTCTCTGGCCTTCTTCTATTTTCTGGTCCGTGGATTTCTGGCCTTGCTTTAATGACTCTATTTGCTTGCTTAAACCCTCCTTAGTGGACCGGCTGGTTTCATCCATTTTGGTATTTAAGTCCTTCTTCAGTGACTCTATTGTGACGATTTCATTAATAAAAATATGTTAATTAATTAAGGTGATAATATATAGGCGAAGAAATTTTAAATTCTTAATAAAATCTCACATTGTAAACTAAATCTTATGGCAATCATTTAATAATAATGATATTTAATATAAGTCTAATAATAAAATTAAAAGGGAATGGAATTGTACTGAAAGGGTAAAGCTTATTAATTTATTCCTGCATAAACAAGAACTGGCCAAAATTAACTTGTTTTCTGACCCCTAAATAAACTAAGTATTATTGTAAATTTGTTATTATTTAAATAATTAATTAAGACCATTGTTACGTACTTTGATAACTTCTGCAACTAAGAATATCACGATTTAATTATTTAATCAACCGTAGTCCTTTAATTAAAATTAGAAAAACGGAACTACTTTTATGTTGCCTAGTAATTGTCTTGAGATTACTACGCTCCCCTTAACTATTTTCTGCCACTTGTAATGGAGCGCTCACGCCGTAAGCAGCGTAAAGCGTTGTTTCGCTACGTGTATATATAAAAATGTGAAAGGGTTGATACAATGACTATTTAAATAAGTAATTTGTGTGGTGATGACATCTCTCTATATTAGAAACTAACGGACTATGTAAATAATACAGTATTACAACCTAGAAGGTGATAGTCAACTAATCTATCATCATGTGAAGTGTATAACAGTGAAACAAACTTTCTATCTATGTATTCTAACTACAAGAATTACTAAGAATAACTACAGTCGCCGGAGATGAATGTACCACACCAGGAATGATTTCACATACTTCTAGAACTTCACCATCACAGTATGATAAGGTAACGACTGAACTTCAAGAAACATCAGGAGGACCGAAGGACGAATTCTGCAGCAACTTCAGGAAACACACAGGTGACATGGAGGCTTGTCTTCCATGGTTAAGAGTTACAAAATTATAAACCCAAAAAGACAATTTAAATTATCATATTAAAGACTTGAAAACTTGTGTTTAAATGTAATAACATTAAAGACTTTAGAAACCTGACATTTTAGGTAACATGTAGTATAAAATCTAATAACGCTAGTTATAGCAAAAAGGTAAAGTTTAAACTAAAAGTTTTGTTGTTTTAGAAGATTAGTAAAAACAAAAAACCATTCTTCAAATGGTTAGAGTTTCAATATTGTACATGGCAAGGTGACCATAATTCATTTAATATATTTAATCCCGGATCCGTGGAATTAATCTATAAGATGTACATCATATTTTGAGGCCCCTTTGTAACGTAGTAATTTATATATTTAATCATATAGTAAACTATATTGTTTGAGAACTTTCAATAGAGAACATAATCACCAAATGTAATAAAGAGATGTCATCTAAGTACCGAGTAAAATGAGTGCATAAATCAACAGTCTCCCCTTCCTAATATCCTGCAATATAAATTGTTTATTTGTTGTGATTATTTTCAGTGCTTCACAACGAAGGCAGCCGGTATAATTGGCACATCCAATTATTACTGGTCCCCTAGGTTATAACTCAAGAGATGAGGTTATAATTTCCTATTTCTTCCTATTTTCTTCCTTCATACCCATCAGTATTTCTATTATGTTCATGTCTCCGGATCGCGTTGGTTCCACGGGTTGACTTATTTCCGGTAGAACTTCTTGTGGTATTATTTCCGGTTCCTCCTCGTCTGGTTGTTGAACCTCCTCCGCCGGTTCAAGTGGTTTGTCCTCTATTTCCAAGAGAATTTCTTCAACGTCTTCCGTTGATGTTGCCTCCTTTTCTTCCATCCTGGCCTCCCTCTCTGCCTCTGTTGCCCTCTTTCTCGATGTTGATCTCCTTGTGTTGTACATCTTGTCGCTGGCAATGTACTTGCAGTCTCTTGACGGATTGGGGTTACTAAATTATTGGTTATAGTACGTTTTTCCCTAATCCGCGCTCAGACGTTGGGCGCCAATCTATAATTGAACTTTATAGATATAGATGTATATGATGTATAGGTATAGTATTGTAATTGTGATTGTAAGTTGCTTGCAGATACGCACCGGTATCTACGATAATGTTTTTGATAAAATGTTCAAATTATAATTATTATTATTATTAGTTTGATTGTAATTGACTAATATGTGGGTATCGGTGGTTCACTTCTTTAATTTAAAATATTTCTCGCACTTCGTCAGTAACCTCCCCCACTTACCACACGTGGATATTGTAGTCCTGTTCGGTGACTGCTCAGCTGAAATACACACACTGCATATACAAATAGATATTCTGGTTGAATATCCAGTGTGACTATCATGCACAATATAAATGATATAACAGCTAAATAAAGTTCTGAGTTATTAGAGATATTTGAATTCTTCCGCCACCTTTTGGTAGAACTGACTAATAATAAATGAGCTAATTTAAGTTTGAAATAATACTCTTTTTCCACTGGTAACAAAATGTAGAGGTTTATTAACGGTTAATGATGTTATAAAATCTTTTAAAAAATGACAATCAGTTACTAATAATTTTACTGATAATAATTACAATGAACAAAATTTAAAATAAGACTCTCCTTGGCCTCAAGGCTGGTAACCCTGTTGGTCATACAATAGTTTTTATCTTAAGAGGTTATGCCCTCTTATATCAGTTAATTACCATGTTCATGTGGTTCTTTTAAGTAGCATGATACCAGGTACAAGATGTGGCATTTATAATGATATCAATTGAACAATAATTAAAAAACAAACAAACAAATATAAAAATAGAAAATTAGTACCATATAACAGATAGTTATGGTATTATCGTACGCGGGAATCCGCACGCCGTTTACAGTATTTAATTGACAATCAACGAGTACGTTGGCTTGCACTACTGAAATGTATTACTATATTTTAACAATTCACTGTGAGAATTATTTACTTACAAGAGAAAAATTTATTAAAAAAAACTCTTGTTATTGTTTTCATCTAGTTTTGGATTCCATGAGAACAGACTTTTGACAAAGAAGGTGGCAAATTACGGTTATGTTTTTAAGGTTATCTCATAACGTGAATCGTTATTAGAGTTAATTATCTTTAATATTTATTTCTTCTTAATCTAAGTATATACATATTATTTATAATAGTTCTGATGTGTCATTATCAGTATCATATAATACTCTTTCGCATAAAAGTTAAAATACTTATCTTCAAATATAGAAAAATCAAGAAAACAACGTTAGTCAATTGAGCGATTATTTTTATTGCTCGTATTTTGTAATAAGTACTTTAGTCGTGAATCTTTTAATTATGAACAATAATTAAAATATTTATTTAACATGTTAACAGTTGCGAATTAATACTTTCATTAATTCTGATAAATTCCATCATCATTTTTGATACTTCGCTTTTTACTGACTTGCGTAGTATATCAACATTACGTATTTACAGAAATTTTATTTCTGTTTCATTGTTAATTAATAAAAAAGAATTGTACTCCCTGTTTTTATCTTTTGCACAACATTCGCAAATACGATCGATATTGTACACTGATCGCATTTAAATATTGTCCACTCCGCACAGTGCACTCGTTAATGCTTGTGTAGTATTTAGGTTAGTGTATGTCAGTTACTGATGTTTACGTGTCGCGCACAATTCAAAAATAAACTTCTTCATATCTCGTCCGGAGAGTGACATGACCTGTCCGTTCGATGGTTGATAGACGACTCTGACGCTCCTTCAAAGCGTCTGTGGCTTGTCTGCCAATTTTCATTCATTCGATTGGCTGAAATGATTGAACTCTCTAACCCAAAGTACTTTATTTTCTTAAAATATTTAATTTTTTACCAATTTTGGCGTTTGGGTTTGAGATTACATGACGTCAGCACTGGTACAAAAAATAATTAAAAAGTTTAAACTCGTAATAACTTTCTTAATATTTGTCTTATCGTTAAACGGTTAGTGTCAATAAATTGCGGACATCCTGCGCTTTAAATAAAGTCCAGACAAGATTATAATCCGTCCATTATTTCCATCACTATAACGATTTTATTGATTTTTTATAGTGCATCTTATATTTAATAAGTTTATTACACCAAACTTAATTATTTACACTAAAACACTTTTAATTAAACGATCTGAGTCTATATCTCAACTTGTTTAATACAAAAATTGGGAATAATCGTTACCCAAACAATATCTAGTTATGGCGTCTTTGGGCGTTCATATTTGATTATTCACAATTGTACTTAAAACTAACTTTTCTTATCTAATAACACTGATATTGTAACTTAATAATAATAGAAACGTCTATTTACATGAATTTATGCTTGAGTACAAGGCTTGTACAAGGCTGTATTTCATATACTATTCACATTGTTCAGTACCCTCCTATCTTTTTTCTTACAATTGTCACTTTACTTCTGGTTTTTTCTATACAAGGCATATTATGTAATTAATGCAATTAGTGTACACTTATAGTACCTAATTCCCTACATATATTTGTTAGCTTTCAGCTATCTGAGAACCCTTCAATTTCTAGTAATGGGTTTGTTTACATTATGTCATAGCATGGTAGTCGGTTATTTTTGTTAAAACAATAATTAAATTGTTATTGCTACACTTGATTTAGATTTCCAAAGTAGTATCAGACATTCTTCTGATCCTTGATAACATTTTTATCTACTTTTAAACAAGTTTGTATGTTGCATTTTGCATAAATAACTTGCTCCTCATTGTTTGTTTACATTTGGATTCCACCATCATGGTCATTTGGTTTTTTATAATTTATATATAAAATGACTATTCTCATGGTCATGGTCTGTTCTCAAAGTAGCATTAGGTGTCCCTCTTACTACTGGTAACACTCTTATCAATTTTTGTTCAAGCTTTAATAAAGTATCTTGCTTAACTAGTTGGTTACATTGTTTCTGCTTACTCCTGACTATGTGTTCTTAGTTAGCTAGTTTACAATATTTTGGTTACAAAACTATTGTCATTATATTTATAATCTGTTCTCATAGTAGTACCAGATGTTCATCTAACTACTGGTAATACTTTCATTAACATTGGTACTTGTTTTAATACTATATTTGGTCTAACTAATTTGGCATACTAGGTTCCATTTTTCCTATCTTTGTGCCATTATATTTGATCTGTTTTATTTGTATGGTATTTCAATATAATACACTGTCTATTAGGGTGTATCATTATTTATTACAAATCCTTGATTGATATTATAGTTGATGGTTATTTGGTTAAATTAACATGTATGATTTTTTGTTTCATAGGTGTCTTTCCTATGGGGTTATGTAACAATGTACAACATGTTCCAATGCAGCATTTTGCTACTACTAACATGACTTCAGTATGGGATTTTCCTACAATATTTTAATTGTTTTAATACACATGTTTACTCTACTTCTTCTTAAACAATAATACAAATCTTTTTGTACTAATGACAATATCTTTCTTGTCATTGGTTGTGTCTAATTCCTGTCACATTTGTTTGATATATAACAAAGTTTTTATTGTCAGTTCTCTATGAACAATAATATAATTGTTCGATTTTATATTATTCTGGTGGTCTTATGATTATCTATATGGATCACAATCTTTATTAAATTAGTCACACTAATTGTCTGTGTATATTTGACTATTTAATTCTTGATGGTTTCACTATGAAAGTAACACATTTTCTTCCACTATAAACCTTATCACTGGAATTGTTTGTGTGGTTTATTAGGTTAAAATTAGTTAACTGGTCACAGGTTTTCACATCTATATTAAGTACTCACTGTAATTGTTTGTGGTTCCTTAAATGTTAAACACTGTTTCTACATAGTCGATAATCACTATTTCTCTAGTCACTATTATTGTCTCTAGTATACTTGATGAATGATGAGTCCTTGCATGGTCTATCCATTTTCTTCTCTCTTCATGGTACGTTTCCTTGTCCTTCTTCTTTCCCTCTTCTTTAGGTTTGAACGTCTTCTTCAATATTTTCATTGTAGTCATTATCTTCATTTGTTTCCCTCGCTGTTGGAGTTTATTTGTATTGTCGTTATGTTGTTGGTAATGATATTATTCTTGTGATTTCCCCTCACTGTTGGATTTTATGGGTCCTTATTTTGTTGTTTCCCCTCACTGTTGGATCCTATTGGGTCTGGTCACTAATATTTTTGTTTTGGCTCATGGTCATTTTCTTCCTTCATTTCTTATTTGATGCTGCTATGTTAACATTTTCTTCCTCATCGTTGGATTTTTTATACTAATATATCTGTAGATACACACTTTTATTCACATAGGTTTATTCATCTAGAAATACTTTCATGCTTTTCTGTTATTTGACGTTATATTAGTTTATTTTATGTAACTACCATATTTGGTAACGTTACAATATTAGTAAAGAAAAGCCTTCGTTTGAAACCAGCTTGGTGAATGAAGGTCATGAATTCAAAATACTTAAAAAACACAAATTACTTAAGTAAATCTTTAAAACGTTACTTAATATTTAAATATTTAACATACTGGTATGTGTGCATATAAGTTTGTGTAGTAATCCCCTATTATGACTCTATTGCTCTCTTTGTTCAAACTTTAGTATTCCATTCTTCCCAGACCATTATTTCAGATAGGGGCTGGAAACCTTCGATGGAACGGCATGAGTGTTTTTGCTTATTTGTTTATATTGAAAGGACTGACCAATCATGGTATCTACTTATTGCATTTATCCCAAGTCTGTTTGTCTTATGTACTTTATGATACATATTCTCAATAGTTTGTCTCAAATGTTTCCATCAACCATCCTTTTATAGGATACATTGCCGTGCTTTACGACTCACACAGAAATGCTAAAATTACCTTCGTTTACAAGATGCTTAAAAAATTGTTTTTTATAAAGGATTCTAGCCTCTCTCGTTGATTACTGTGTTTTTTCATTTAGGGTCACATATCTGCAAAAAATTTTCTTTCGTGATTAGCTGGTCACTGGAAAATAATATATACCATGTAAAATGCTGACTGAATTTCTTGGAACACAGATCTATCAAAACATTGTATCAGATCGAGAGAGTGCCTATTAGACTGTGCATTGACATTTTCAAATATTTCTAGAAAAGAGATTATAAATTTAAAGAGATATTTTAACTGATTAAAGAGCAATAATAAAAAGGGAATAGCTGTATCCTTATGTTTAAAAATTAATTTATGTAATTCAGTTAATTATAATGTACAGTTAGTTTCTCGAGCAATTACCTCAGAATTATGCTATCCTAAAATAACACGTCAAAGGATTTCTAATTTACGTACAATAACACGGATACGTAGCTTTAAATTTTTAACACACTTCCTCTCATTATGTATGTAACAGACGATCCGAGCTGGGTACGCCTTGCGGTGAACAGAGCACTCGATGCAAATTGTCTTCCTGCTTTAATAACACACATCGTCCTAAATTAGTGTTATCTTTAAACAGGCATTTAATTAGCTAGAGCTGTGTTCATTCTTCTATCACAACCGTCTTCAGCTCGCTGTGATATTCTGATCTCATTCAGTTCACTGTAATTTCACAAATTACAGAAGTCACATTTCTTTAGTGAAATTACTTTTCCGATCGATGCATTTATTAAAGGTAATTTACATGTCTGACTGTCTTGTTTCTTACTTGTATTGCCAAGTAATGACGTCACTTTTACTGTCTCAAGGGAGACGAATTGGAGACTATTCCTTGTAAATGGTATACAGTCTGTCGTTTAACGTATTGCAACAGAGGAATAGTCCCACGTTACTGATTGTATGCCGAGATATTAGGCCGTGTTAGGCAACCTGCTATCTGGCATTCTATTCATATGAGCAATCCATTTCTCTTTGTTTTCTACAATACGATCTTCAATAGTAAAAATGTTCAAATCTTTACGAATGTCTTCATTGTAGAGTCAGTCTCTTCATGTGCACATGTGTCTCTTTGTGTCTTTAACAAATCGCAAGAATCTCAACTCCGATCCCTTTAACCTAGTAAGATGTTTCTTCACCGTTATCTCTTTTAAAACTATAAAAAGTAGTAAAACAACATAACAAACACAAACCTAAAAGAGAGGATAATATGTTATTCAGTATCCTAATCGACGTTACTACAAGTAAAATCCAAGTCATTTTAATTTAAGGATATACCTTTACTAAGGACGAGTTCTGACGCTCATCAACAATTCTCATGTGAAATTTAGTAAGAAAAATGTACTCATAAAAACTGAAAATTACGGTATATCTAGTTAATTTTCTAGCATAAATCGAATACAATGCTCATTAATATACAGATTTTCCACGCGTTGGCGTTGTCATCTTTTTAACGGGAAAATGGACAAAATTTTGACTACACCTTGATGGTACTTCATAATACTACTTTAGTATTTTAGTGTTACAGTGTTTTGGTGTAGTTACTTTAGCACTGATATTTCATATTATCCAATGTAGTCATTAAACAGTTTAAATAGGTTAGATTAGACTTTAATATCGTCTAAAGTCAATCGTCTATCGTCTAAAATCAATCATGAAACCGATTGATTAGTTTATAGCCTATAAGAATTTTCCCCCGTGAATAAGGTACACTAATAGGCTATCAGAAATAAAGAATAAAGGAACACGCATTCCATTAAAACATTGTACATTTAATGCTTACTTGATTTATATTTTTTGTTTACGATTTATTAAAATTATACATTTACTTGTTTATAACATAAACTCCCATGGTATACTGACAACATACGATCTTTGTCAATTTGCTATAAATCGTAGAAGCATACATCATTGCTACACTATATGCATATGTAAATGTGACTTTTGCGCGTAAATTTGCAGGGGCGTTTAAGTTACAGAGGAACAGTCAGACAGCAGGACTTCACCTATGTCGAATTAGATTCAAATGAGGCTGTGTCATTTCAAAGACAGTTCCATTGCATATATCGCTTGCGTTACACCTGTTATGTCTAACTGAATCGTAAGTGACCGCGTCAAGTTTGCACCAAGTACATTCAGAAAACCTACATACATTTTCTCTCAGTTCATCAAAATGTTGTACTTTTAAACTATTGAAGATTAGTATAACTACCAATCAATTTAAATTTTAGTCAAACTAAAAATGTTGACTTTCTGACATCACTACTGAAGAAGGCTGCTAACAGTTTCTTAATCATGGCATTAAGGACATGTATATCCTTCTCACATTTACACAGAACTGATTAGATTTACTAAAAATGCAATATGTTTGATGTAATTCTTGAATATAGGCCTACACTTCATAATCTACTAATACTATGTTAGTATTAGTAGCATTAGTAGCCTATATGAGTTAGCATTATCGTGCATTTTAATTTCTGATTAAACGTAATATGAAACGATACGAATACGTAAATAAAGATAATTAAAGTTGATACCAAAACCGCAAAACTGAGTGTATTAGCGTGTCAGAATATATATGATTTTCACTAAATAGAAATTATATTTATTTATAGCCTAAGTATTCATTGTAATTATTCGTTGTAAACATACTCGATCGAAAAAATGTAGTTCTATGTTCTAGAAGATTTGCTTAAAAGTTGTCAAAGATACATTTTTATAGGAAGTTCAGTAATTATACTCGTTTTGCTTACAACTGTACGGAAGTTTCTGTCATTGCAAAGAAGTAAGAGAAACTTTATAACAAAAAAAAGCAAACGTTTGATAAGAAACTGATACGAACCTATTTTATTTTAACAAAATATTTACTCTAATAAACGCAAACATAAATTATCCTTTTTTAAATTCCTGACACGTATATTTTTGGCACTGAAATAACGTTTTGAAGAAGTAACATTATAATTGGCATTCCAAAAGTAAAGTAAAGATTATAGTATCGGTGAAATGTATAATCGAAAATAGAAGCCTCTTGGCTAAAGTGGCCGTCATTAAATAGCAATAACGAAAATCAAATGTTATAAAATAAACATCTATAAAAAACCTCTTAAACTAATACAAGATTTTTTTATGGATAGTATTAGTCATTCAGAGAAGAAAAGGAATCAATTTTGTCTTAATTAGCCTATATGCTAATCTTTATTATTCACACAAAATTCAGCATGCGCGTTTATGCGATACTTAGTTCATCATTAATGAGTTTCATAATTATTACATTATATATAACTCTTATAACAGATGTAATTATTAATTAACAATTTTCCGCAAAATACGTTGTCATTGTAGTTCATTGTTGTAGATTGTATTAAATAGAAATTACAACTGGTTGACTGTGTGTGTGTGTGTGTGTGTGTGTGTGTGTGTGTGTGTGTGTGTGTGTGTGTGTGTGTGTGTGTGTGTGTGTGTGTGTGTGTGTGTGTGTGTGTGTGTGTGTGTGTGTGTGTGTGTGTGTGTGTGTGTGGTAATAAGGTAGATTCAACTAATTGTTTCTGGAAATACACAATGCACAGTTTCATAATATAGGTTAAAGTGATACAGGTTTCTACAACGGTTACATAATTATTTTCACGTGATTTCTACAATAATGAAACTCTCGCGTTCCACGTAATCGATACCCTGTTTTCTACTGTTCGTACACTACTTGAAACTGTAGTGTAGTATTCAGCGTAATCTATTAAATATTACTTTAATACTTGTATGTTCGTAGTACGTTTTTATTATAGATTGTAGAAGTTCTTAGTTACTCATTTTCTCACTTAAAAAATGTTGCGCTTTGACATTTATAGAGAGCATTGTTTGCCTGTATTAAAATTTATAACTTTCATTTTTGCAAATTAGAATAAAAGTATGTACAACAAAAGACCTACTTAGCCACACAAATTTAGTTGTCAAAAAGATATGTTAAAGTTAAATCATCTCCTAGTCTTGTAGACCTATGTGTGTAATGAATGTTCCAACAGCAACTCAAGTTTAGTCGTTCATCGTCGTCGTCATCCTCTGCAAGGATTACACCAAGGATGGTTTGTTCCGGTCTCAAACAGGCAATGTCTAGTTGACAGACTGGACACTCCAGCGCTTCCTTGGACGTCTCACATCTCTCCATCCCTTCATCTTATAGTCCCATAGTTGTTTGGGGATGCAGCAGCTATTCGGCAAAGATGTTCCCACAAATTCAGCCGATACTGGACAATCCTGTCGAGTATACTCATAATATTCCGGTCCTGCTATGCACCTGTGTTTCTTCTATGATCATGGAGAGTATACCCTGCCACGTGCCTGAGAAATCTCATTTCAGCTGTTTGGATATGACTGGCTTGGCCTTTCGTTAAAGTCCAATTCTTAGACTCATAAGAAGTGTGGGAAGGGCCATCATCTTGTAGAATTTTACCAAGTTTCTTTACTTGCTGACTTAAGAGTTTGCCTGACGATCTCGCACACAAGACTTATGCGAAGACTTTTGTTCGTGTGGTGAACTTATGCAACTTGTTCACAACGTCGTCGCATGTATTATAGGACACACTGTAGCCCAGGTATTCAACATTTCTGGCTTGCCAGGACAGTACCATCTAAAACAGTTTTTGCCCGTACGGAATCGGTTCCACGAAAAGCCATCACCTTGGTCTTAAGAGTGGATGTTTGTAATCCAGAGTCTTTGCAGATTCGATTTAACAAATGTACACCCATCTGCAACCTGTTTTCCGAGACCGACAGAATAGCAAGATACGTTAATAATTAAATAATTCGCTTGCTATTCCTTGTAGTCTTGTATTCCTATATGTATAATGTTTCGAGATCTGATTCATATTTTTTTTAGAGAAATCTGGTTACACTAAGCACGCAGAATAAAAGTAAACAATATTTATAACACACATTGCAAATAATTTGAAAATTAAGAAAGTGAAAGAAAATTTTGTATTCACATAAATAATTACAGATGTCCATACACGGTACGTATAAACACTATAAATAGGTCAGACACAGCTAATGGCTTAGCCTTATTCACAGTCATTGTCTGGTCATTGGTCAGTAAAGGGAACATATTGGGACACAGTATGGTGGAGAGTGGTGAGTGGTGATTGCCAAACACTGGACACATTTATTTGCGTGTCGCCATAGGACTGTGCGTCACGCCTACATCACATATGTGTCAAATTTGATTGAGAGCAACACTACAGAAGTAATCATATCCCATTAAATTAACGCGATACAGACCGTTTGAGCCTGTTAATACCGCGCATCGCTACCATTTCCAAGTTCAGCTCGACGTCATTTCGCGTTTATTTGGTGGTATTTATCTTCCGTTTCACAACGAACGTCAATCAAGTTCAATCATTTAGGTTTGACAATTATTCACGAACGAAACTAAAGTATAGACTACACGTTTCTGCTCTCCAGTCACGTTTGTACACTCATTATCAACATATCATCAAAATTTATTCTAAACTTGCGCAATGTGCTTGCCAGTACAATTGAATACAGCATTCGTTTGAAGTCAGTTACTAATAAACTACTACGATTATCTGAGAAGAAAATAAATATACCAAAAGAGTTTAAAAGTTAAAGTTTAAACTTTTAGTGACCTGAAAGTAGGTAATGATGGAATTAGAATATATTTCTTCCAATTATTTACGGTTTGATTCTTGTTTATATTATTTGTTGAATTGTTAAACATTTTCTCTTATAAGAAGGTGTTTTATTTAAATAATTATCAGTAATTACTGGTAGGTACACAGTTTGCCAACTGAATGACTGTAACAAAATAATCAACCTGAATATTCTACGTTGATCTAACGAAAATTATGTGTGTAGAAACTGCGAATACTCTTAACTATAACTTAATCTTCTTCTTTTATGGTCCTGCAACCCTCACATCAGACTCTGACTTCCTCCACGCTTAAACTCCATCTTACCTATCTCCAATCTTTATCCTACAAAATTTTATTCTACTTTTCTCCTAAGTAATAATTAAGATTTCAGAATTGCACATTTTTACCATCAACATTCAAGTATTCCCATTATACAAGATGAAGCCAGATCTTTTGGTTTTCCCATTACTAAAAGATGGTGCCAGACTTCGGGAAATGATTCTACTAATTAAACCGAATAAAAATGGCTAATAAACATACGTCGAAAAATGCTTTTTTTCCGTCTGTATGTCTATATCACAAATCACAATGTCACTTTAAAGAGTTCCAAAATGGTGGCTGATTAAAAGGTTTAATTATTAATTTCACAAACATCAGTACTTAGTTTTATTAGCCTATATTGGTAATCCAATGATGCCTCGTTTATGAAATGGATTATGATAACAAACAATAGAAATAGTATATTTCTTTTATAACAAAAAAACAAACTCACGAATAACTATAAGAAAATAAGCCAATGTTTTATTACAGAAGAAATGTAACATCTCCGTAATTCTTTATCCGAATTCCGGAAACAATGCTTCATTGAATTACGAATAAAAGTGACGATGTTTTATGTAATATGACATTTTTTTCTCATAAGTAGGCGTACTGACTGTTGTGAAATTTAGAAATAAAACTTCCAATCAGCCGCCATTTTGAAAGTTTTCAAGGTGATATTGTGATTTGCTTACTACTTACGAGAAATAGTACAAGTTTTCATAAAACACAGGCAGACATAAAGACGGAAACGAAGTGTTTTTAACACATGTTTATGGACGTTTTTCCTTCACTTTAATGAGTAGAATCATTTTCCGAAGTTTGGCATCGTCTTTTGATAACACAATGTATAAAGTTAGAATACAGTTCATTTTTGTTAAATAATTCACAGAATTGCCGAAGATAATATATTATCTATCTTATCTAAAACTATTCACCGAACTTGCAAGGATTAAGTACATCTCTTTTTTAGTACTCTTAATCGCATGTTATTATTTTCCTGTATTACTGTGTCTCAACTTCACGACAACCATTGTTTACATAAAAAATTATGAGACTTCACAGTTTATGTCCCGTATACGCGTATTATTGTGTCCTGTGACAGGCAATACTAACTCGTTACATGTGTACACTTTCACGTGAGACATAGAGACACTGGCGTTGTGAAGTCGCATTAAGTAATCATCAAGCAAACACAATGTAGACGATACGAGAAGGCACATCGTTACACGTCACAAGTGCTGGAATCCCAGAGAGCTAACTCAATTCTTTTGTGCCGTGAACAACCTGTGAATAGCTGATCGCATACAGTACACGTAGCAAATTGCCACGGCGTACACAAGTCTTTGTTACGCTGCGGACACTTCCGTTTGTACTGTCCACTGTCCACGCACTAATAAACGCTCTCCAACATACAAACGTTATAATTTATTAAAACTTGCGCAAATGTATATTTACGAATATTAGAACGATTGGAAAGTTCAGTTTCAAATTTAAAGTAAGCAGCATAAAACAATATTACTGAAAAATAATTTTACACACGTAGTACGATTTTATTATTAGACTTAAGATTTTAAGTGTTCAAGTAGTTTTCGACAGTTTCAACTTCGTCGTGTTTATTTGTTAAAAT
This sequence comes from Magicicada septendecula, assembly GCA_034769895.1. Lineage (NCBI taxonomy): Eukaryota > Metazoa > Arthropoda > Insecta > Hemiptera > Cicadidae > Magicicada > Magicicada septendecula. The sequence goes on along the minus strand of CM068371.1, from coordinate 178,462,886 downwards.
ACAACCTGTCATGCTCCGGACGAGGCCTTTCAGGGTCGCTACCATTATTAAGTCCTAAACCACGACAAGCCCTAGGTAGGACTTGGTAATGGCGGAGGCATGAAAGACTTTGTCCGCAGCGTGACAGGTAGCAGTTTTGCAAGTAAGCACGATTAAGTCGGAATTACAAAAACTACTAATTCAAATAACACGAAGACTTTTCTACAATTATTTATGACTATATGAGAGTAACATTTGTTATTGGGCTACACAAACACGTTAAAAATTTGGCCGTTTAATAACAGTATTTTTACTAACAAACGTAATCTGTTAATTGCTGCCAGTTACGGAGGATGTGAGAATTGCACACTGTATATCGAGCTAAAGTGACAATCATGGTGTACATTGACTGTTCCAGTGAATGTCAGTTCATTCATTGACATTTCTGGAAACAGAATTTACGGAACGTGGAGAGGTTAAGGTTTGTAAGGTTAGCAGGCCAATTTGAATGGGCAGTGAATTTGAAAATAGAAATTCCTCTCCTGTACAGTTGCGATATGGTTTACAAGAAGTCAAGAGCAAGCCTAATCCCATGTTCTTGAAACGCAGAAGTGAGAGCAGAAGAAAAAGAAGAACGCCTCACAGTTTAATCCTTGGACTGCAGCAAAAGATAAAATAAGCGTGATGTTGATTGTCATAACATTATCTGCAATTATGTGAAACTATTTCCACGTGGCTAATGGAAATTGTTCTCTACAGACTGAGTAATATATACATACCGCATCAGAGCGTTCCTGTGTGACGCTAAATGTACTTTAATAAGTGTGCACACTCGTACAACAGATGCACACGGTGTATACTTATCCCGATTGCATATTACAGAATCTTGTTTTTTTTAAAGAGAATTCCCTTTGGATACTAAAACTAGAGTTATTAGTAATCGGCTGTGTACGCTAAATTGCACACAAAGAGAAACGTTAATAGCGTAGCACACCTTAAGGTCTACAAAATAAGTTCTCAATAATTGATATCCAGTTCAGGTTTTGTTTATTGAGTGGAAAGGCACTAAACTACTGTATATAAATTCGTACATACAAACGCATATTAAGAATAGTTTTAGTTTTTGTTATTGCTTATAATTATTATTATAGTAGGTATAATTATTACATAAAGCATGAAATTAAAGATCCAATTGTATTTGTATTTTAATTCTTTGTAATTCTTACTTCTTTTAATTCTTTGTAATAGAAGCAGATAAAGAATTACTGTTCAATACACTGACATACCAATCTATCAGGAAAAGTAGTATAGCTCCTTCATTTAAACGGTTACCCGACGGCTCAAGGCAACTGTTATCAGTTGTAATTCATTTTCAGTTGTATCACCTTCATCAGTGTAGTTACGTTGTTGATACGTTTCTGCACACTATAAAACAACGACTTCACGGACAGCAGAATGATAACGATACAACTGGTCGGCTTCATTGAAGGTGATAAGCTGCGGTTGATAATACTAATTGTGTCAAAATAAATACAAATATACATAGCTTTCATGATCGAAAAAATGTGAGTGGTAGAATTACGAGTATGAGAAAATAATGTTTTACTAACATCTGAAGAGTATTTACTGTGTACGAAATAAACTATGCTTTAATATACAATGTACTTTTTAGTATTACCATCATAATATAAATATCAGCATTATTCCAATATTATCAGTTTAGATAATTAAGTAATTAATAATTAAGTACAATTTTCTATTAACTTTTTAAGCCATTAAAAATAGATTTATAAAGTTAAAGAGTTAGTTTTTACTCAGCTATCAGAATAACAGCTACTATAGAGGACAACCGCTTAATAAATTTTACATCAACTACTCTTACGTTTGCATTGTGTTCAACGCATTTTCTGCCCATCTACGACATAACATTTTTCGAATTTATTTGAAAAAATTATTATATGATGAGGTCTACATACATACAATATACACAACATACAATACAATACATACAATATACAATATACATACATAGAAGGTTTTACTATAATCAGTTTCCTTTATTTGTAAATTTTTTACTTGACAAGTCTTCCTTAATTGTAACACATTCTTACGCTTGTTGAGACTAGCAGACTACGTGACGTGAACGACATACGGATTTGTACAAGGTCGGCATTGTTATATGTTTTCTAGGAGTCTGTAACTATGCAGTTATTCTCGACGAGTCATCCAGCAAGCGGTAGATCCTTCTCGAACATCAACGGTGTTTAAATATAAGCGGCCAGCGCCTGGCGAAGTTTACTTTTATAAGGCAACTAATTGTGCGTTTAGCGTAAAGTGACTGCGACTTAATATGTGCGGTGAATTGGTGACTTACAATATTTGCTGCGACACTGTTAATTAGGTGAAATCTATTGTTTGTTATGGTAGTACTGATTGTTGAAGAATCGTACACTTTAAGAATTGTTGTATGTAAGTGTGTTTATTGTTGGGTTGTTTATCTAAACTCTGAAGTTAAAGTTCTAAATAGCGAATTAACCTGGTGTCAATTATTCTGTTACACTGCTGAAACACGACGATCCGACCGACCATCGTAGCAATATTCAACCGAGGTTTATGTGCACGTCCAAGAGCACTACAAATTTACTGCAAATGAGGAAAGTATCAGTAGGTAGTTTACATCTGTTAACTAAATCCTGTGATCTGTAAGATCGAGAATTTGATAAACTTTTTAATAAAGTCAAAATAACAACATTCAAACACGATACAATGAGCTGCAAAGCTTTAACAGATGTTACCAGAACACTAAGAAGAAATTACAAACACCACGTTTAAAAGAATATAAAGGAGGAGTTCTTTGTTTTGTATACACTGGTCTGTATGAAAAATAAGGTATTAATTAAAAAGATTTTCATTCCCACTGTCCTTGTTCTCGCTACACTACGCTTCAATGAAAATTGGTTTCTGTTAATGAGCTTATTTCTTTTTGATACTTGTTTTTTCTGTCGGTCAGCTGTAATGAAGACAAGCGTCTCTTTCAGTGGCTTTTTGCTTTGTATTTGATTCATTAAGCTAATAAGCTTTCCCGGATAATTTCTTGCCTTTGTACACTACGGTTTTGTAACTTACAGAGTTTGTTCCTCTGAATTCATTCTAAATTGAAGACTGTTATGGAACATTTTATTACAGTATTTCGTTATAATATGAAAAGTTTCTAACACTTTGTAAATGTTATGGTTTCATGAAAATATCAATGGGTTATTTTCATAATTTTTTTCAGAAATCTTTTCAATAATCCGCATTCAATATTAACGTCCTACTAATTCTTTTTCTAAATCTTGTACTGTACTGTGATCTCGATGTTTTTAAATCGCGTTAGTATTGATTTAACTTTTACTTTAAGAATCATTTAAATGCCTTCATCGGGTGTCAGAATTGTTTGTCTATTCATTATGTTGTCAACATAATATGTTTTGAACGTAATATAATATAAAATTAGACGGAACCAGTTTTTCTTATTGCTGTTTGGAACTTTTAGTATTCCAAGGGTAGTGTTTTTAATTCCACGGCTGTTTGTTTCTTTAGGCAATACTTTAGACAATCTTTAATACCTTCCATGTTACTACTCGTGGAATGTAATTACATGCCAAATTTTACTATACGCAAACGGCTATAAAACACTTAACTTAATATTCTAATGAACGTAATTAGACGTCACCATAAGGTGGAACAGCTGACGCCCGTGTCACACGCGAGAGCCGAGTGCAATCACTGTCACAACCTTGGGCCTGCAGTTTGGCTACAAATCGCGCTGCCTCGTTTACACCTTTTCAGCTTACAGCTGTAATTCTTCTTTCTCGCGGCAATAACACAAGGGTCATCTTATTTTGGCAAAGTGTGGCTGACATTGATAGCTTTGCGCTTATCAATTACGTTTTCAAACATTGTAACGTTTCTCGCATGTTCGTCACTCGGCTTTCAATTACTGACTGAACGAACGCAAAGGAATTTTTATTCGGCTTTTATTTTTAGGTCAGACAGCATGCATTTATTAATAAGCAAGCAGGCTTACGAGGACTCTGTTGGCCAGAGGTAATTTTCTCTACGTGCAGAACATGCAATGTTTTCCAGAAGTTGCAAATTCTTAAAACCTCTTAACTTTTAAAAAAGCTTGTAAGAATATATTTCATAAAATTTCATTCCGATGCTTGTAGTATGATGAATATTATTTTAGTTTATTAACAACAATAGTTACAATAGAAACTATGATTGTATATTTTAATAATAATAATTATGATGGTGATGACAACGTCGATGACAATGATGATTACAATGATTATTGTTATTATTATTATCATTATTACTAGCAACTATATTTTATTGTTATTATAAAATTCAGGTTCATGGGCTCGATTAGACGAAAAAGACTAAGAAGTATGTACAAAAGAGTTACTGACCCAGTAAAAATGAATGCAGTCGAGACCTGAAGGAAACTCAGGTTATTCGAGAGAAATATAATAAGAGAAACTGCGGACCACAGAAGATACAGGAAGAACTTTTTAGAAGATCGACGTACCGGTAAGTAAGAAAAAAAATTGAAGATGAAGGAAGGAAACTGAAGATTAGCGATTGAGCTGGTTTCTATAAGAGGAGAAACAAGAATTTTAAAGGATTACGGAATGGATAGCACAAGGAGAAGAGCTTCGAGGGAAACCGAAAATATGGCTCACAAAATCAGGTCATTGAAGACATGAAGAAGTGACGAAGAGAAGTGAAAGGATGGAAGCTAGAAAGGAGCAGAACAAAGCGATGGAGGAAGCTAGGAGACACTGGGGTTTTGTAAAGAATGACGTAAAGAAAAGAAAAGACTCCTTTGTAGCCTTCCAACTCACTGTGAGTATACGCAGAGTCTTAATGTGGGGGGGGGGGGGGTGTCAACAAACTATTATGGTGTCTATGTCTTAAAAATATTTCCACAGTAGCATGAATTTATTTGTTACTGTTTAATGTAAAAAATATTTGGTCTACCTTAAGAGGAAGTGTATCCTCGCTTTGACGCCTTAAGGAACCGCCCTAACAAGTATTGTGAAGCAATAAGAAAAGAGCCACAAGACTACGAATATAAGAAAAAGATTACTTTGAGTGGTCGCATTATTACTTCGCCATTATCCCATTATTTCCAGAATCCGTTTATTTGTTCTGATCACAAGTATACATTGGTTCTAGCCACAATGTCATAATAATTCTATAACCTTATAAAATTTCAGCTGCGCGTCTTATAAATTCGTTCTTCAAATACAATCTAGGCCTGAGAAATATTAATTTTTCGTAATAAATGGATATAAATGGTCGAGAACCGACAATTACTGTCTTAGTACGAAGCACGTTCACCAACCGGACGAAGCTTGTGTTGCCATTACACTTAGAATGCCAAAGTTTTGAGAGTTCACCGTTATAAAAAACAACACACGACGTACATATCGTATCAATGACCAGTATTGGAACGAACTGGATTGTGAGTAAGAGTACTGAGTTGTAATACTTTTCAATCTATACTATTAAAGAGTGACTGCATTCATCTGAACTGTATATGAGTTTCTGTGGTAAAACCGTGCTTGCTAGGTGAAGTTCACTGCACACGTTTTATGAACCAGTAGGCCTACAGTCTTGTCGTGTCCACAAAGTATATGAATACGAGCCGGCGTCATTTCCCAACCACTTGTATCCAGTGTTGTTAGTTCCCACACCCGCACGTTTGCATATTTAGACTACGCGCGCGAGCTCAAACACAGAAACACACACACACACACACACACACACACACACACACACACACACACACACACACACACACACACACACACACACACACACACACACACACACACACACACACGATAGATGAATGTATAGATATGGTATGTATAGATCCGGTATTCATTCTAATATTTGAACAACATACGTTGGAATATCTAAAAAACGTAACGTATAGTCTATTTGTTTCCACACTTTACCTGTTAGCAACTTTAAAAACCTTGTCATAAATTGTATTAAAGAAAACTTGGAATATAAAATGTTATCATTCTTTACAGTACTGTCATACACTTGACAAAATTTAAAGCAGTCTTATTCGCCATATAGGCTGCACTGATTAAATGGATAAAGTAGCCAAAGAGTGAACTACTACAGGAACTGCGGGTAATATGGAACACCATTTACATTTTCAATAATATTAAATTATATTTATATCAGCTTCCTATGATTTGCAACTTAATTTAGAAAGTTAATTTTAACAATCTGACATTTAAAATAAAATTAAACCTTCACAATGTTGAAATGGATCTCTTCAAGACATGTTGGGAAATTGAGAGTAATATGGAATAGCGAGAGGAATATGGAATATTACACATTTTACACAGAAAATTCAGGTTACTAACAAAATTTGTCAATAACATGTAAAAAACAACAATTTTCATGTGTGACAGTAATGTCTAATAATACAATGTTAAATCAGGAATCAGGATTCCTGATTTCTTTAGTCAGAAATTATATTTTGCGTTGAAAATTACATATAAACAATGAAAGTGAAAAGATAATTTAGTACATTAACGAATGTAACATTTTTGTATATGTATATTTTCAGCATTTTAACATCTTTGGTGCAATGAGAATCAGACTACACAAGAAGAAGAGGCTTTGGAAACAAAAGGCTTAGACCCCATATCTGTAGAAAAGCTGGAAGAAGCATTGTGTAAAACAAAAAATAGAAAAACATCTGGTTCAGAAAGAATAGATGCGGAATTACTGAAATATATATTTCTGAATTTGATAATAAGGTGCTGGCTTGCAAGTAGGATACCTCAGCAATGGGGAATGGCAAATGTAGTGTCAATTTTCAAGAAGCTCCCTTGAGGATTAAGTATCTTGAACGCAGGTTACAAAATATATGCTAGGATACTTAGCCTAACGCTCGATTGCAACCCATAGCAGAGGCCAAATTAGCTGAAATTCAAAATGGTTTTCGGAAAGGAAGATCCTGCTCAGATAATATTCACATTATAAATAAAATATTGGAGAAGCGGAGAGAATTCAAATTTACGACATATATTGCGTTCGTGGATTTTGAAAAGGCTTTCGACAAGGTAGGGAGGGAGATGTTATGGGAAATGGGTACCCTAAGCACCTAATTTTAGCAGTAAAGAGTCTGTTTGGACACAGATACTTCGGCAAAGACAAAGAGAGCAGAAGGTTCTAAGTATAAATCAAGGTGTAAAATAGGGTTGTAGTCTCTCTACAACGCTGTTTAATATATATTAGGACGATGTCACTCGTAGGTGGCAGAGCATTTACCAATCAACAGGAATTTCTCTAGGAAAAAGGGAATTTGTTAATAATACATTTGTTTGCTGACGACCTGCTGCTTATAGAAACCACCAAAAATGGTTTACAAAGAGTGCTACATTACTTACAACGGTGTTTTATTCAGTATAATTTAAGAATTTCCACAGACAAAACGAAGGAGATGGCTTTCCTGAGAATCAATCCTGTAAGAGCCAGAAGTAGTGATTAACAACCAAATAACTGAACAAGTCTCTCACTTTAGCTACCTAAGGTATGATATATCATATGATAAAATAGAGGCACAGACAATAAACTACATAAGTTTCAAATGATGTGCGTACCATAAGAAGAACACTAAAAAACAAGACGCATAAAGATACTCAGCTTAAGTTTTACAAGGAAATATCTGTCCCTATGCGTTTTTATGGAAGCGAGTCATGGATAAGGAGAAAGAGAGATAAATGCCGTACACAAGCAGCGGAGATGAAATTTCCAATATTGGTGAAAGGTTGGTCTAAATAAGATCGATTTAGAAATGAAGAGATCAGAGAAGAGCTAGAAATATACAACTTAAATGAGAAAATAGAGATGCACAGAAGAAATTGGAAGGACTGTCTGGAGCGTATGGATGATCGAAGACTACTAAAAACGGCAAGTAGATACAAACCAGCTAGAAGAAAAAGAGTAGGGAGACCGAAGAAAATATGGGAATAAATCCTATGAACCTGGAACAGGTCACCAAGGCCTACCCTTGTTGGGGAAAAAGGAGAAGAAGAAGAAGAAGAACGAATGTAACAAAAGTGTCTTCAACAATTGTGGAAAAAACAAAAAAAAATTATGTAGAACAAAAACAGTTATAATAAATGTAAATATTTACATGAGGATTAATATTATTGTAATATTAATTATTGTATTAATTACTGTAATATTATTGTAAACTATGTTTAATATAGAAAATGACGTATTTGACATGAAAAATGTTAATGTTTTTAGACACCAGTGTTTGCTAAAAAGTATAAAACTAACAAATTTTACCACACAAAATAAAAAATAATAACAGTAATATCAGAAGATTTTCTGAGTCTTAATTTGTAAAAAAAAATAATATGTAAAAGGCAGATATGTAAGGATTTACATTATCGACATCTGCACAGTCACTTTGCACCCATAAAGAGCACATAAGGCATTGTTAGGATTACCGTTAGCATCATCGGAGAACTTACCGTCACAAAACAGACATTCAGAATTGTGGTCAACAGGAATCTTTTCATCGCCTCCGTCCTAGTTCCAGTCTGACGATTCATCACAATGGAATGTCAGGTTCTGTAAATTACTACTACTGTTATTATCTTGTGGAAGTAAAAACAATATTTTTCTTAATTGTTTCCTTTCAGGCGAGGTTATGAAATTTTCTTTTTGTCAGTTTTTGGACGACGTTTACTATTGGATTCGTTGAGAGAAACCTAAAGACTTATCTTCTATTGTGAAGCAGTGGTTATTGTAGCCGCACCCGTTTTTCGTTCTTGATTGAATAATTTGGAAGTGGAAAATATGCAGGGATATGTAGAGGAGGCAAGTGTCATCCATTTTTAACAACCCTGATCCTTGAACAAACGATCTTGCTAACTGCTGTGGTGTGTTGAGTGGCGTTAGAAGATTCTCTATCTTCATGAACTGAAGCGTCTTCGTCTCTTTCCTCAGCGTCTACACCATTTGGTAAAAGTGCAGCATACGAGCAGAAACGAAATCAAGATTTGTCTGTTGGCAGGGCATATACCAGTAGCACTAAATCCAGTAACTGCAATTTCACCAGTCTTTACTTTCAGACTTTTGTCCTGGCAGTTAGACTATATCATACTGGCTAAGAACCCTAATGTTAGGGCCTATGTCTCAGACACATTGGGATCTCATCAATGGATCTGTATAAACATTGACTCATGAAAATAGGCATAAAATAGTAACTGTTCTACATGAAAGATTTATCTAATTCTTGGAGTTTGTGTGTGGTGTGAGGTAGTAAGCAAATTATCTTAACGTGGTTAGCTCTTGCCATATTTATGATATAAATAGTTCGTCTGTGTCTAGTATGCCCGTCTAATAAAAAAAAGGCGAATCTTGTGTAGATTTAGTAGTATTAATAATGTTCATACCACTGAGTGAACAAATTTGTTTTGCACCCAGACTGATGGATGGTATACACCATTTGAACCGGGAGGTGGTACTGTCATAAGTAAATAGCTCATATTTTTTCTGGGAAAAATACTAATGAAGCTAAGTGAATTGAAGCCGCCTTCGTCTATCTCATAGAAGCCATAGCTTTAATAATGCAGACAGTAAATAAGGCACGAATACGGTCTAAACTGTATTCGCATGACAATGGGCGCACATTATTGACCTGTAATCTATTAATTATAGCAGGGTATTATACAAAGTAGACAATTACATTTCATCTTACGTATTTGTATTTGGGTTAAATATGTACAGTATATAAATAACACAATAAGTTAATTATAGGCCTACAATAACAAAATGGTGTCTGCCCAATCATCTTCTACAAATTCTTCTATCATAGGCTGTCGTCGCATCTTCCAGACTCCTTTCTCTCAAGGGCGTCATTTACTCCCAGACTCTGTAAATTTACTCCCAGTAATTATTAAAACCGGCATTGACAATGACAATGTATTACAATGTTAGCATCCGTTTACAGTGAAACTTGTTTTTACTTCCATATTCCTTAAGGAAATGGAAGTATGGTGATGGCAAAAAAAATCGTGTTCGATATTATTGCAGATTCTGATTGTACTACACTCAAAATATGAAAAAAGTCGTTTTCCGAAAAGTGTCTGTGTGTGTGTCTGTCTGTCTGTCTATGTGTCTGTGTGTCTCTCTGTTTGTAGATTTTTTTTCTATGGCAAACGATAACTGCCGCAAATTCAAACAGAATCAAATAATTTTTTGCATACAGCCCTGATTTGTAGAGTACTCACGACCTATTGTTTTTGGTGAAGATCGGTTGAGGGAAAGGGGTCGTTTACCAGCAACGGTTTTTTTTTATCAAGGGAAATTTTTTTTTTTTGGCAAACGATAACAGCCGCAAATTCAAACAGAATCAAATAATGTTTCGCATACAGCCCTGAATTGTAGAGTCCTCAAGACCTATTGTTTTTGGTGAAGATCGGTTAAGGGAAAGGGGTAGTTTACCTGTAACGTTTTATGTTTTAACAAGGGTATTTCTTATGGCAAACGATAACAGCCGCAAATTCAAACAGAATCAAAAGATTATTTGCATACAGCCCTAAATTGCAGAGTTCTCAAGACCTATTGTTTTTGGTGAAGATCGGTTAAGGGAAAGGGGTAGTTTACCAGCAGCGTTTTTTTATCAAGGGTATTTTCTATGGCAAACGATAACAGCCGCAAATTCAAACAGAATCAAATAATTTTTTGCATACAGCCCTGATTTGTAGAGTACTCACGACCTATTGTTTTTGGTGAAGATCGGTTGAGGGAAAGGGGTCGTTTACCAGCAAACGGTTTTTTTTTATCAAGGGAATTTTTACTTCCATATTCCTTAAGGAATGGAAGTATGGTGATGGCAAAAAAAATCGTGTTCGAGATTATTGCAGATTCTGATTCTACTACACTCAAAACATGAAAAAAAGTCGTTTTCCGAAAAGTGTCTGTGTGTGTGTCTGTCTGTCTGTCTGTCTGTCTGTCTGTGTGTGTGTCTGTGTGTCTGTGTGTCTGTCTGTAGATTTTTTTCTATGGCAAACGATAACTGCCGCAAATTCAAACAGAATCAAATAATTTTTTGCATGCAGCCCTGATTTGCAGAGTACTCGCGACCTATTGTTTTTGGTGAAGATCGGTTGATGGAAAGGGGTAGTTTACCGGCAACGGTTTTTTTTTAGCAAGGGTAATTTTGTTTGTTTGGCAAACGATAACAGCCGCAAATTCAAACAGAATCAAATAATGTTTCGCATACAGCCCTGAATTGTAGAGTTCTCAAGATCTGTTGATTTTGGTGAAGATCGGTTAAGGGAAAGGGGTAGTTTACCAGTAACGTTTTATGTTTTAACAAGGGTATTTCCTATGGCAAACGATAACAGCCGCAAATTCAAACAGAATCAAAAGATTATTTGCATACAGCCCTAAATTGTAGAGTTCTCAAGACCTATTGTTTTTGGTGAAGATCGGTTGAGGGGAAGGGGTAGTTTACCGGCAACGTTTTTTTAACAAGGGTATTTTCTATGGCAAACGATAACAGCCGCAAATTCAAACAGAATCAAATAATGTTTTGCATACAACCCTGATTTATAGAGTACTCAAGACCTGTTGTTTTTGGTGAAGATCGGTTAAGGGGAAGGGGTAGTTTACATGCAACGTTTTTTTATCAAGCGTATTTTCTATGGCAAACGATAACAGCCGCAAATTCAAACAGAATCAAATAATTTTTTGCATACGTCCCTGAATTGTAGAGGTCTCAATGACTTTCGATTTTGGTGAAGATCGGTTAAGGGGAAGGGGTAGTTTACCTGCAACCTTTTACGTTTTAACAAGAGTAAAGTACTTGAAAATTTATTTAAACTTTTTGAAACAATGGTAATTGTTAAAAATAAAATAATTTTGTTACCAGGCAATAAAATTATAATTTTTTCATTTTAATGTAATATAATATTTTTCATTTAATACAGCAATAAAAAGGCAGGTAAGACACAGCCTGGCTGTTTGGCTGAAAATGATTTTAAATATAAATCTTAGAATATGGAAGTCATGTATGGTTCTCCATACCGATATTTTTTTTTTGGCAAACGATAACAGCCGCAAATTCAAACAGAATCAAATAATGTTTCGCATACAGCCCTGAATTGTAGAGTTCTCAAGACCTATTGTTTTTGGTGAAGATCGGTTAAGGGAAAGGGGTAGTTTACCTGTAACGTTTTATGTTTTAACAAGGGTATTTCCTATGGCAAACGATAACAGCCGCAAATTCAAACAGAATCAAAAGATTACTTGCATATAGCTCTAAATTGCAGAGTTCTCAAGACCTATTGTTTTTGGTGAAGATCGGTTAAGGGAAAGGGGTAGTTTACCTGCAGCGTTTTTTTATCAAGGGTATTTTCTATGGCAAACGATAACAGCCGAAAATTGAAACAGAATCAAAAATTTTTTCATACAGCCGTGATTTGTAGAGTACTCAAGACCTATTGTTTTTAGTGAAGATCGGTTGAGAGGAAGGGGTGGTTTACTTGCAACGTTTTTTATCAAGCGTATTTTCTATGGCAAACGATAACTGCCGCAAATTCAAACAAAATCAAATAATTTTTTGCATACTTCACTAAATTGTAGGGACTCAAGGCCTTTTGATTTTGGTGAAGATCGGTTAAGGGGAAGGGACTAGTTTACCTGCAACCTTTTACGTTTTAACAAGAGTAAAGTACTTGAAAATTCATTTAAACTTTTTCAAACAATGTTAATTGTTAAAAATAAAATAATTTTGTTGCCAGGCAGTAAAATTATAATTTTTTCATTTTAATGTAATTCTGTACATAGTATAAAGTAAAGTCGATCCGTTTTCTCTCTGTGTTTGAAATCGCTAATCTCAGAAAGTACTGAACGGATTTTATTCAAGTTTTCGCCAATAGATAGAGTGTCTATCGAAGAACATTTATGTGTATAATTAATACATATATGTTGTACATTAGCTTAGCTATCACGGTTTATGTCAAGTAAGTGGTATAGTTTACATCTTATATATAAAAATGAATGTTTCTTTGTTTGTCCCGTATGCGTTCCTATACCATTCATCCGATTGCGATGAAACTTCGGTGAGTTGTTGTGCGCACGTCCGCGAAGGTTTCTTCCACATCTCCTCCTAAACCACTGTACTGATTTCAACCAAACTTGGCATAAATATTTTACGCAACGGGAGAACCAACATAGGATAGGTGTTTTTTCGATGGGGTCCTTTTGGGGGTTCCTTGGGGTCTTCCACATCGCCTCCTAAACCACTGGACCGATTTCAACCAAACTTGGCACAAATATTTTACGCAAAGGGAGAACCAACATAGGACAAGTGTTTTCTTCGATACGATCCTTTGGGGGGTCCTTTGGGGTCTTCCACGTCTCCACCTAAACCATTGGACCGATTTCAACCAAACTTGGCACAAATATTTTACGCAACGGGAGAACCAACATAGGATAGGTGTTTTTTTCGATACGATCCTCTGGGGGGTCCTTTGCGGTCTTAAAAAACTATTAGATCTGGTTACTATGGCAACCCAATAGAATAGATTCTGTTCTAAATATATTATCGCATTAAATTGAAGACCACGCGAACGAAGTTGTGGGCAACAGCTATTTATTTTTTTTAAGAAGCCTACTTTAATTAAACTTTATTAATTAAACTAACATTTTCATTACGTACAACGTGAAACTCCGTAGCGAAGCACGGGTATTCTGCTAGTCATGTATAAGAGAAAATATATCGTGCGTGGCAGGCAAGCATATCTCAGTTATGTACTGTTTACGTTTCCATTTTATTATTAGCACTACCGCAATAAAAAGGCAGGGAAGACACACACACACACACACACACACACACACACACACACACACACACAATTCGCGTTATTTCTGGCCTTATTCATGTTTATTTTCTTACATTTGCACGGTTTTGAAATGGAAAGTGCCGAACCCATACCAACATAACGCATGCAAGCCGAAAAAGTGTCCAGCGTGGATAGCGATTTGCTTCCTGTGGATCGCTGGGCAGTGTAACTGCACGTGTTTACAGAGGAACGATTCATAGACAGACTTTTCGTCTTTAGGGAATGAACCCTCTGCAAGATGCTGAGGGTCCATGAGTGATTTCGGAGCGCTCCTTCTTTTCCGCGTGTTTGTTCTGTGAAACGTACACTGTAGATTCGCAGATTTATTCTAAGCAACGCTCAATAGGAAATGTTGAAAATTTTTGTCCACGGTGAACCCTCATACACACTAAACCTGCTCTGATGTTTTAATTAGGGACTTCATAATATTAAAACTTTGGAAACTTGAACACTACTTAATGGAGATCAATCATTAACTTATACAAGCCATTAATTTTATGCATATTTTTTATATGTATGTGTACAACGTTATCGGCAGCAAAGAAGTAGTTTTTGTTAAAATTCCTTCCCGGGATATTTGGCCGTAGTCCAATGTTTTCTACAAAACCAGACGTTTCGGCAATGCCATTGACTTCCATCATCAGTGAAAATCGAGTGCGATAACGTGAGGTGGTATATGTTAGTGACCACAGTACTGTGGTTAAGGCTGAAGCAGTAAGTAGAAAGAAGTAGTTTCTATGGTAATATTTCATTTCGAAAATGATTTTAAAAATAAATCTTAGAATATGGAAGTCATGTATGGTTCTCCATACCGATATTTATTAAAATGTCTAGCTATTAAGCGTGACAGATCGTACTAAGAATTATTTCATGTTATGTAAATTGCAAACATTAACATATTTTGATGTTCTCTGTCTCTGCAGGAAATTCGTCCCTGGCTGTATTTGCCCACTGTGAACATACTACAGACTGGAAAACTCTGCTATTATGATTGGCACGATTAAAACAACAAAGCATGTGTGTGCACCGCGAGCGCACATGCGCGCGCGTACCAGAGTGCATACTGGAGTCAGTGCAAGCCGCGCGCGCTCGCATTAATCCCCAACACGCAGACTGCAACGCAGGACATGTATCGGCTCAAGCGGTGCGGTGTGAGTCTGTACGCGTGGGCGACACATGCATGAGCGCGCCAGGATGCGTGCTGGAGTCAATGCAAGGCGCGCGCTTGCACTAGCCCCAACACGCAAACTGCGCGCCAGCATGTGTCCGCCAAACGGGTGTGTGTGAGTGTGATGCCCGTGTCGTAATGGTGACAGTCAAAATAGTAAATCTCCCATGTACATAGAGTATTTCAAAATGGGTAAACAAGCCACGAGATGAATTTATCTGCAGAGACATCGACAGGACACATCCTTGATCGTTGCCGCTTTGAATTAAACTAAATAAATTGCTTAAATTTTGATCAATTGCCTAGAAACGGAAAAAGTATTGTTATTAACAATTACAACAATACACATAAATGTTAATATTTTTCTATATGCAACTTACTGCTGTGCAAGGAATTAATTCTTCACATTACTCGTCATAATACGTCTGCTTCTAACCATATTTGATAAGACAAAGACTAAGCAAGGCCTGGGGTGGCCTTCCATTTTGGTCCTCAGATACGGTTTCATTATTGTATACGTATACATTTCATAAATATTAGTAGTAGGTCTTCATGTCTAAATATTAAACTGACTATTTATAGGTTTTAACGAAACAGAAACAAGAAGACATACAAAAACGATGAAAGTTTCATATAAATTAAGTTACATAGAAAGTAAATTATGATTAATGTTTTCAAGCCTTTATTTTACCGAATTTATATGGTATATAATTCAAAGAAGATGTAATGTTTCTTTTTGTAAACAAAATCGCCAAGTTTCTCACGCATTGTTGATCTACGATGGTTTTCTTTTTAATTTTAGTTTTGAGCAACTTCTTTCAAATGAGGCAACAGACAAACAAATCGTTAAGAAAATACTTTAGGGTGAGACAGGGTGGGAAAGTATTCATTGAAGTGAAATTTGATAATAAACTGAATAACTGCCTTGGCTGTCCATGTAGGTCTAACTTCTCCTTTTACTGTCGCATTAGTAACGCGTACATGTCGTCAAATTCTTTTTATATACCACTTTGTCTTTATCATAGTCACATATACATGGCTGAGCTTTTCATGGTGGCACAGAATCACCAGTTGCACTCATGTATGCAACAAAAGTGATCAGAAACCCTCTTTTTCCAGTAAAGGCTCCTATCTCTCGTTTGCCTCTTTGAACTACAGAAATCCCCGTTTCATCCACATTAAACAAGCGATTAACAGAAATATTTAACTTTTATAAAGACTTAGCAAATCAAAACATTTTAATAGTTTATCTTTACGAAAACCTCTAACCCTTGCATATGATATGCTAGTTGGTTTAAATATTGATAACACATGTTTGTGTCTGTTTAAAAATGCGTTTACCAATCCTTACCAGCTTGGCCTCTTCCAAAAAGATGTATATAATGTGGTTTCTTATGGCCATTTGGTAAGCCGTCCTTTTAGTACCTTGTCGTGTAACACCTAATGATTCCACTTATAAAGATACCTTACCAATTCTTCTTATAGTTCTGGACTGAATACTGGTTTCCGACCAATGACTTTGATTTCGTACACTAGGTTCACGAGAGGTCTCTGCAGCTAGCCGAAATAGAGCAGATCTGGGTACTCAAAAAGTTTTAACTGCCTTTAGGAATTCCATTTGCTTTTCGCGGACCTCGTGTATAGCCAACTTTATATTTTGTGGGTCCCACTGTTTTCTTAGGGTTGGCCGATCTCTCCTCTTCGGGATGTCTGTAAAGAAAATATGAAAAAACCTTCTGAATTTTAATGTTTTCTTAACTGTTTTATGTAATTAGTTACCTGTTTTACAATTATAATCCTTCCAAAATAGGAATTATAAATCCTTCTGTCTTCTGCTATTTAGACAGATACTGAAACAACTTGAGCCGCTTAAGCATTGATTGATAGTGCTCACAAATGTTATTTATTTTTTCATACAGTTTGAGATTGACATTTAATATATTATAGTAATTTATGCGTTAACACTACGTTACAAACATTTTACAACTTGCTGATTTGGTGTTTTAATTGAGAGTGTTAAATTAAGATGAATGTTAAAAATATTAAAGGTCTTATGGAATACTGATAAAATATGCGGGCAATATAGAGGTATTTCATGTTTCCCGACTCGCCATCTTGGTAAAGAATTATTCTTGTTAGGTTATAAATACATTAGAATAACTGTTATAACCCAAAGGTAAACAAGAATACACCTTAAACTAAGAGATTAAGTTGACTAGAGTCAATAGCAGCTGTACAAGATATGCAAACTGAAATGTTAACACCTACCTGCAAAGATTCTGTAAACATAAAAAATAAACAAGCTTCTTTCTCAACACCAGTCGGTCTGTTGGCGTCACAGTGACACTAGCTCTTCCTAGTTGCTTCCTGTAGTACTTCCAGAATATTACAAGAGAAAATAAAATTCTCAAAAGAGCTGAAACAACGGTATTCCATATTACCCTCACTTCCTCTACTTGTTAGATAGTTTCATCATCACAGTTTCATCTTGATACATTAATGTAAACTAAAGCTATCAGGGAACGATGAGAGATACTCAGTGGAGTAGGGGAGATGGAACAAATGTGTGGATAGAAAACACTGTCTTTGTTTTCACATTCCTCCTCTCAAAGTAAATGAACTTTATTTTTGAAGTAGCGCTTTTTATTACTGTCAACGGATATTTTGGTATATCTTAAATAAAAATAATCTTGTCAAACACAAATGAAATATTTTCACTCAACAACAGTGTGAATAATTATTTTTAAAAATTTATGGGAGCAAAATTTCCTCAACCGCTTTCACCCAGGATCCGCCTCCAACGATATGCGACAATATTAAACGTCTTGGTATGAAAATAGTCGTTCTCTTGTTTTGAAACCCCCCTTTATTTTTCTAAGTTTTTTTTGTAATTTTTTTTTTGAATTTTTATTTTATTTAATTTTATTTTTATTAAGTTTTCTTTTGTAAAGGGGAGAGACATCATATTTAGAACTAGGTGGAAAACCTAGAGGAAGCAAAAGTGTGCAAGGCCCAATTACAATTACAGACATGTCCCCCCAGGTGAATGACAGGACTTGCAAATGAAAAAGTCTTTTAACCAACAAGCGTATGCTTTATTAAGCCTGCAAAATGTTACATAAAATGACAAGTTCTCGATTGTATAAGCACACAATTAATGGCAGGATTATATATATATATATATATATATATATATATATATATCAATTAATATTCATAATGTCAAAAATGTAAGTGAATTTGATATTAACATAATTGCAAAATTCCTGCCTGATTATGTATGAGTCAATGGTAGCAATAATCTCATTCATAAAAGCAATTCACTAATCCATAAGTGTTGTATAGTTACAAATAGGCTAGCCTTTTTGTCTTAGAAAGCACATTTATGGTTTTTTCCTTTTAAATTCATTACATATTCCCCCAGCAAAATATAGTAAAATTACACACACAAACACATACACAACATGAATAACACAACACCCCTCATATCAGTACTAAATTCCTCATAAACCCATTCCAACTACCGTAAATGAATGCACCATAATATGTATATATATGTACAAATATAAATGACAGAGTAATCTGATAATCACAGCTCCTAAGCATAGATTTGCCTTGGTAATTAACACCAGAGAATGTAAGTGACCGCCCCAAGACTCAACATACTAAACGACCCTGACTTTAATCATAAAAGCGCTAAGTATATGTGAGAAAGAAAATAGTTTCTCAACTAAAGCATCAGACAGCCCCCGTTACGTGATTAAAACTCTGCCATGACCGGATGACATGAGAGCACAAGATAATTAACTCCCTAATGGTCTTAATTAGATGAAAAGTTAGAACTTACAGCCAACTGCGGATATGTGTGTATGTGTGTAATTTCTTACACATTATAAACAGTTATAAGAGATTTCATTAGGTCTACTGCTGTAATGTTCACACATGCAGTAACATAATTGAACATGAGAGTTTGTGCTAGAGTATAACAGTTAAAACTTCACGAGTGAGCTTCTGGGAGCTTCCGTGCATTCACCCTGTCGTTGAGAGAGAAATAGATAATAAGAATGTTCCCACCTGGATTGTCCGGTGTACTTAGTCAATATTGGCGCTGATCAGTAATGTAATGGTCGTATCACAAGTCCTGGGGGCAGCTTAGCGTTGGAAGAGTGTTCGAACAGTTGTTCTCGACTGACGGCAATCGTGGCTAGAAGATCGTCTCTGCCAGTAGGGTGGACTGTTGTTCGTCACACCCGACACCCATCTCGCCTTTGTTCGAGCACCTGTGACATGTAATAGGTTGTAGAGGGTGTCATAAGAAAAAATACGCCACATAGGCCGTCCACATTAAACTCCAACACCAACTTTAAACATCAACAGCGCACACACACACATCGCCACTAATTCATATTAATCGGTATTAAGCTCCCCAGCTGTGACTTATTTCGCTCATCTACCAATTATTTTTTAAGTATGTCGTTGAAATATTCAAATTAATTAATTACGTATTTCATAATTATTTATAACACCAAACACAGCTGAGTGCAAGATGCATTAGTATTTTCTTTATTGAAGTAAATTTGACCCACAACATTTACATTCATATTAATTTAATTTTGTAATTGCGTTAACGCCCACATTGAAAACTGCACTACACGCACACACACAAGTATAGTTTATAATAGAAGCTGAAACACAAAAATATATTTGGGGTTAGAATATTTTTAGAACCCGCTAACTTGTACATACCTGGAGCTATACTTTATTTAGCCAACCATAGCGATAGCCGAGGAAGTCCTGAACAGAAGGTTGCCGCCAGTCGAGAGCAGATGACCAGGTTGGAGGACAGAACAGAAATGAGACCGATTCAATGTTTCAGTCTACCCAAGTAAACTCTCGCAGCAGGAATGTACAGAAACAGCTGGACGCGCCAACTGAATTGCGTAGTTGCACTACATCTGTGTGTATAACCGGACGACAACAAACTACCGTGTGGCCGTGCGTGACGTCAGCGCCGCTAGTTTTAAAAATACTTATAATACGCTGCCGAACCCAGTACGGCACACCCTCACCCCAAAAGGGCAACATGGTTGACCCAAAACAAACAAGTCCTCAAGCACGACGGCTGCGGGAAAACCTGGAAAATCTCAGATTCTAAATCGCTCTTGGTGAGTTCAGTAACACAGGAAAACGAAAAGCCGAAGGAAGAGGTGTGAGTCAGTGAATGTGTGTCTGAAAGAGAAGATGTAAGTGTAAGTCCTGCATGCTCGCCGGGCCCTGGTCCGCATGCAGATAGAAGAGACAGAAAAGAACAGGAGAAAGAGAAGAATCGCCGACCAGCTCTGAGTACTGATCACCAAGGCCTCCCAAACTCAACAACTGAGACCCAGGACCACTAACACTATTCCTCCCTTCCCAGGACTGAAAATCTCTACCACACTGCGACCATCCCCCACGCGAGTCCTCTCCTCCATGCCAACTCTCAGGACCGCCCCAACACGTCATCATCTCCGGTGACCACCACCTAACTCTCCTGGCACTCACATATTCACGCCCGAAGGCTAACAAGGTGTTACAAACCTTGACATGCGAGTACCCTTCGAGAACCGTCCACCGTCGTGGACCGACTAGCCATGTGAAGCAAACAAGGCATCCTCCATCCTTGACACATGACTGGCCCACCTCCCCACACTAGGGTGGGCGGACCCGATTCACAAGGCAGAGAAGACCGTGCAGAGGGCACGCGAACATCAATCCTATTTCTTAACTTTTCAAAGCAGCTTAACTAGCAAGAGGGGAGGGGTATTTACTTTTCCACCGTCTAAACAAACCACATTTAATCCAAAACTGACACACCAGAGAAATCAAACGATGAATGCGGCATGGACCGACGCTACAATGATCGGCAACCAAATTCAACCTCTATGAACCAGGAAACCACAGCACATAACTTCTCCATCTTATTTTCAGAACAGGCGAAACTGATAATCTACAGGACCAGGTCCGAGAAGACCAACAACCTGTCCTCATCTACTCCATCCAATACTGAAAGTTTCTGGAAAATCCCTGAAATGGGGTGGGACAATTCCTGGTAACATGCCGTCGCCAGAGTTGCACAATACTCAAACACAACAATAAAACTTAAATCCCAATGAAACACCTAACACAAACTTAACATACAAAACATAATGACCAAGAATCCGGAAAAAAACTCAAGTACTCTTCTTCCTTTGAGCCGCTCCAGAGTGCTCTAGCGATGCGACGAGATGGGAGTCATAAAAGCAGAGAAACAGCCATGTAAAATTTCCAGAAGAGAACACGACACAAAACCACAAAACTGACTCACTAAATACAATCCCCAAAGTACACATAAAATTCAATGTAACCGAAATTATAAAACCATCACATCCATGACATTTGGTCGGACCATGACCGCATTCAAAATACATGATACCGCCACGCAACGCCCTCAATAAACAAGTACTATATAACGGGAATGCTATAAAACACGTTGTCTAATCCATGAGACAAATCACAATCAAAATCAACAGGATCTGACGGCCCTCATCACGCCCAAAATCTGTCCAAGCTCCAGGGTATGTGCAAGTGAAGTCAATCAGCACACATTCACTAAAAAAAAATCAATCACATTCTTATAACCCCTTTTCAAAATTCATCTTACACTCAACATCACAAAATAATCACTTAAACACTAACACATATTAAATTATTTTAAACTTCATCAACCCCTTATTCATTTTATAAAATGTGCTATTTTTCTGGTTATTCTTTCTATTAATTCGTTACACTACCATTAAGTTTTCTTGCAACACTTGGATTCCAATTAAAAATAATTTGAGATAATTTGCAAGTCCTAACACCAGCTGACATGTCTGTAGCCACACCAGGTTTCATTTAAGGAAATAAATGTAAGTCCCCAGATTCTAAAATTTCTCAAGTTCAAAAGAAAAAAAAATAAGGCAGAAATAATACCTACTACCTACCTAGAATCATAACCACGCTCTGATCTAACATTTGCCCCCCCCCTTTATATTTTCTAAGTTTTTTTTTGTAATTTTTTTAAATTTTATTTTATTTAATTTTATATTTTTATTAAGTTTTTTTTTTGTAAAGGGGAGAGACATCATATTTAGAACTAGGTGGAAAACCTAGAGGAAGCAAAAGTGTGCAAGGCCCAATTACAATTACAGACATGTCCCCCCAGGTGAATGACAGGACTTGCAAATGAAAAAGTCTTTTAACCAACAAGCGTATGCTTTATTAAGCCTGCAAAATGTTACATAAAATGATAAGTTCTCGATTGTATAAGCACACAATTAATGGCAGGATTATATATATATATATATATATATATATATATATATATATATCAATTAATATTCATAATGTCAAAAATGTAAGTGAATTTGATATTAACATAATTGCAAAATTCCTGCCTGATTATGTATGAGTCAATGGTAGCAATAATCTCATTCATAAAAGCAATTCACTAATCCATAAGTGTTGTATAGTTACAAATAGGCTAGCCTTTTTGTCTTAGAAAGCACATTTATGGTTTTTTCCTTTTAAATTCATTACATATTCCCCCAGCAAAATATAGTAAAATTACACACACAAACACATACACAACATGAATAACACAACACCCCTCATATCAGTACTAAATTCCTCATAAACCCATTCCAACTACCGTAAATGAATGCACCATAATATGTATATATATGTACAAATATAAATGACAGAGTAATCTGATAATCACAGCTCCTAAGCATAGATTTGCCTTGGTAATTAACACCAGAGAATGTAAGTGACCGCCCCAAGACTCAACATACTAAACGACCCTGACTTTAATCATAAAAGCGCTAAGTATATGTGAGAAAGAAAATAGTTTCTCAACTAAAGCATCAGACAGCCCCCGTTACGTGATTAAAACTCTGCCATGACCGGATGACATGAGAGCACAAGATAATTAACTCCCTAATGGTCTTAATTAGATGAAAAGTTAGAACTTACAGCCAACTGCGGATATGTGTGTATGTTTGTAATTTCTTACACATTATAAACAGTTATAAGAGATTTCATTAGGTCTACTGCTGTAATGTTCACACATGCAGTAACATAATTGAACATGAGAGTTTGTGCTAGAGTATAACAGTTAAAACTTCACGAGTGAGCTTCTGGGAGCTTCCGTGCATTCACCCTGTCGTTGAGAGAGAAATAGATAATAAGAATGTTCCCACCTGGATTGTCCGGTGTACTTAGTCAATATTGGCGCTTATCAGTAATGTAATGGTCGTATCACAAGTCCTGGGGGCAGCTTAGCGTTGGAAGAGTGTTCGAACAGTTGTTCTCGACTGACGGCAATCGTGGCTAGAAGATCGTCTCTGCCAGTAGGGTGGACTGTTGTTCGTCACACCCGACACCCATCTCGCCTTTGTTCGAGCACCTGTGACATGTAATAGGTTGTAGAGGGTGTCATAAGAAAAAATACGCCACATAGGCCGTCCACATTAAACTCCAACACCAACTTTAAACATCAACAGCGCACACACACACATCGCCACTAATTCATATTAATCGGTATTAAGCTCCCCAGCTGTGACTTATTTCGCTCATCTACCAATTATTTTTTAAGTATGTCGTTGAAATATTCAAATTAATTAATTACGTATTTCATAATTATTTATAACACCAAATACAGCTGAGTGCAAGATGCATTAGTATTTTCTTTATTGAAGTCAATTTGACCCACAACATTTACATTCATATTAATTTAATTTTGTAATTGCGTTAACGCCCACATTGAAAACTGCACTACACGCACACACACAAGTATAGTTTATAATAGAAGCTGAAACACAAAAATATATTTGGGGTTAGAATATTTTTAGAACCCGCTAACTTGTACATACCTGGAGCTATACTTTATTTAGCCAACCATAGCGATAGCCGAGGAAGTCCTGAACAGAAGGTTGCCGCCAGTCGAGAGCAGATGACCAGGTTGGAGGACAGAACAGAAATGAGACCGATTCAATGTTTCAGTCTACCCAAGTAAACTCTCGCAGCAGGAATGTACAGAAACAGCTGGACGCGCCAACTGAATTGCGTAGTTGCACTACATCTGTGTGTATAACCGGACGACAACAAACTACCGTGTGGCCGTGCGTGACGTCAGCGCCGCTCGTTTTAAAAATACTTATAATACGCTGCCGAACCCAGTACGGCACAGTTTCACATTTAATTAAGTTATAAATAAAATATGCCAGTAAGATTTATTTTATATGACAGCTATCCAAAAATGATCAACCATTAATCTGACTCCAATTACAAACTAGCGCTAATCGTAAACTGAACATCCAAATTTAACCCAGTTGTACCCAGACATTTCTTTCCTTGATGCCAAGTTTCACCTGATTTATTGTCTTCGTACCGTCATATTATACACACTACTGCGTAAGATTCCGCCCCTTTTTGCTCTCTCCTCTAACTACCGTTGTATAGGACGTTAATCGCCTCGCCTCGACGTTGATATTGAATAGAATTCTGCACCGTAATTCCACTAGGATTATAAGATTATTTCCTATTTAGTAAAGAAAGTTGAATTTGATACTTAATAAGTGTTCTCTGGAATACATAATTACAATAAAATCCTGATTATCTGAAATAGTGGGGTGGAACGATTTCGGATAACCGAAAGTTTGAATAACGGGGGTGCTAAATCATAAAAAATAAAGGGTTAATTTCTTACAACAATTTGTCAAGAAAAATGTTTACTTAAGGGCCATAGTGTTATAAAAAAATTGTAATGGCACATTTTCAATTACTTTTTTTGTAACATATCTGAAATTTTAAGTTAATTTTTCCTTGGTTTTCTTATGGTTATTTTACACCAAAGTTTAATTAATAGTACGTCAGAGGGAGATGATTTGTCACTTTATTAGCCAAACAGTAATTAATCCTGTTATTTGTAACTATTTAGTTGAAATAAACACTGATCTTGGGTAGAAATCGCTTCCCTCCAAAGCAATGAATGTCTCCTCAAGAGTCAACTGGAAGTTTCAGCCTATCCTCGTCTGGAAAGATCCTCGTCTCCATCTCAACTTCCGATGCTTCTGTTCACAAAACGGCAGGCAGTTTATAAAAATGTTATTCTTTTGTATACCATACAGTAAATATGTTCGGTGTATAGGCCTACATGTTGCATTGGTTTTAATTTGTTCCTTTCCCTTCTCTTAAACTACGATATTTTCAATTGTTTTTTGTTTAGTGTTTAAAAACGTACAAATATTTTTCGTTCGTTTCGGATTTGGATAACAGGCATTTTATACATATTGTTACGACGGTCTACCGACAGTCGTATGGTACAGAGGAAAACTAAATACAAGAAACCAATTACATCACTAATCACCAGATTTAATTATCACCATTAAGCAGTTCGTAATTAACAAGACAGTCTCTTACAACAAATCAAATAAAACTTGTTCACACGCAATAAAATGTCACCTAATATAACACACAATTGTTATAGAAGAGGTAATCTCTTCTCCTCCGATTCTCAAGACATTGTTTTTGAAGTCGACTATAAATCCATATGCGTTCATAACGTCCACACCAAGAATTGCTTCATCCACAATGTCTGGAACAAGTACTTGATGATCAAAACTCAAGTCGACCGAGGAGTAGGTGTATCTCCACTTTTCCATACACTTTCACGGGCCGTCCAGTAGCTGTTCGCAAGCTGCAAGAGCACCAGATTGGCTTTCACCACGTCGGGCCGCACAATGGAAACTGTTGCGCCTGTGTCAACTGTAATCGAGGTTGGCCTTTCTTGAACGAATCCGGTAACCACCAAGCTCCCGCTGTTTTTCTGAAGTGTAGAAATTGCGTATTGTCTAGGGGCTTCGTTCCTTCAGTTAGTCAGCACACGCCCCGTTATACCGACTACTGCTCGTTTCCCTGCTGCTGAATTCTAACCCGACAATCTCTTTGTAGATGTCCAGGCTTCCCACATCTATAATACTTCGGTCTTCCATCCTTTCTTATTTTATTCTGTGGCGCCGACCGTCGAGTCTCTGTTCCTTGTTCTCCTTCCTCATCGTCTGCGTCGTCGCGATCTTTTAGCGCGCACTTTATGACTTGTCCAACTAGACGTTGATTTTGGCGGCTTCAAATTGCAAAACATGTACCAGGGCGTCCGCACTGTTCTGGTGTCTTGCCATTCGTAACACTTGCTGTAGTTCGTTATTTCGGGCACCGGCAGTAAATGTCTGCATCGCAAAACTCGTTCGAAAATCTTCTGGCGCTTCAGGATAGGCCAGTCTAATTAGTTTGTCGATACTTGCTTCAAACTCTTGAAGGTTCTCCCCGGAATGCTGTCGCCTTGCTCTCAACTGGGTGCAGTACACATCTCGCAAATGTTTATCACCATACCGTTATTCTAGAGCTCTTATCAACTTGGCATAGGTGTTCTGGCTGTCAAGTGGCACTTTCTGTAGTAGTTCTGCCGCGGGTACCTTTAATGCGAGAACGAGTGAAACTGCCTTGTCTTTCTCTGTCCAATTATTTGAGCATGCAGCAGCTTCAAATTGGCGGAGGTACGTTGCCCAGTGACTGCTTCCGTCAAAGGTTGGAGCTTTGACATGAACTGTTCCTACTGCAGTCAAAGTTGACTTTCTCTATTAACTTATTTTCTGTGTCTTTTTCTGTCTTTATCATTGATACAGTCTGTTCAGAAAATTGTTTTGTTTGAATCTTCATGCACTGCTCAACTTCATTTATAATTTGTTCTCTTATGTTTGCCATTGAGTTTTCTACTGCAGATATTTTATTTGACACAGATTCTTCTATGACAGATATTTTTCTAGACATCGATTCTTCAACACTCGAAAGAGATTTTTCTACTTCAGCTATTTTTTTGTCATTGATTCTTTTACCTCCGATATTTTAGTAACTTGTTTCTTAAGCTCACTCGTAGGAGACCCAACTCTGCAGGCGGTTTGTTCTTGTGTCTGCTTTTGCTCCCGTATTAACTCCTTGATGTCTTCTGTTTCACGCTTCCGTTCCTCTGCCTCCTGCTTACGTTCTTCTTTTTGTCTTTCTTCTGTTTCTAGCATTAGTGCTTTCTGACTTTCTTCAGCCTCTTCTCTTTCCTGCCTGCGTTTTTCATCCTGTCGTTTTTCTGCTTCTTCCGCCTCCTGCTTGCGTTTCTCATCCTGTCGTTTTTCTGCTTTTTCTGCCTCCTGCCTGCGTATCTCATCCTGTCGTTTCTCCGTCTGTAACAGCAGCGCCTGTAAATTTTCCATCATCTGACTGGCATCCATTGTTTACCGATTAATTAGTAATTACACAGTCCTGTACAAATGTCCAATGTTTCCACTCTTCACGGTTCTGTCGCACTTCTGACCCACTGTTACGACGGTCTACTGATCGTCGTATGGTACAGTGGAAAACTAAATAGAAGACACTAATTACGTCACTAATCACCAGCTTTAATGATCACAATTAAACAGTTCATAGTTAACAAGACAGTCGCTTACAACAAATCGAATAAAACCTGTTCACACGCAATAAAATGTCACCTAACATAACACACAATTGTATTACAATTGTACCGCCCGATTACAAAACACAACACTTCACTAATAACCACTTGAACGCACAGAGTAATCGCCGACAAAATAACTGAACTAAGGCCGCTGACGCCTAGTATTTATACCCCGCTCACAGACCAGAACATTCCATAACTACGCGTTATCTCTACACTACAACGTAATTAATTGCGGCCTTGACACACTCAGCGTGGCTGGCGGCGTCTAGAAATGTCTCGCAAGCGCATGTTGAAATCACGTACCTACGCCACAACATTCAGCCGGATTCCAATGTATCGTTCGAGAAACACGTAGATTGTTCTGTGATGTCCTTAACAATATCATCTTCATCCTCTGTAATATGTCCCATCTATCCATGCTTTGTAATTTTGCAAGTGCACATTTACACACGTATTTAATTTGCTCTGTCAGTAACGTAAAATAAGACCGACTCACGACCGTGCAACACGACAGACCAACAGGTGAAGCTGTTCTAACTCTGTGTAGGCTTAGTTACCCCATTATAATTCCATTATGTGGCTAACCAGGACTAGGCTTTGAAGGACAGTAATTTTGAAGTGAAGAGTCCACTTGCGCGTTGTATCGATTCAATATTTACTTTGGAGCCTTCTGTACTTAATTTTTGTCTGAAGTTAATATACTTAATTAGAAATAAACCCACGTTACCATGGATAATTATACCTGAGTTTATTAAGCTCAACTGTTATTAAAATGTTCTACAAGTGCCGAGCGACCATTCGATCAGTGTAGGGGATAATTATTTTTTTTTTTTATAAAGACTGGATTAATGTTTTCGTTTCACTTCCGTATTACGTTATAAACCTTCTCCCGACTCTTACGTTTACTAGATGCTTTTACATAGAAGCATCGATCGAAACGATCCTCTTTTAAACTGAAGAGAAGAGATGTTGGAATAGAGAGGCGGCTGCAATACTGAAGAAGAGGGGATGAATTCGGAGATAGTGTCATAGCAACGCGACGTGTCCCAAGGCGAGAGCTACACTATACAAGTAATAACATTCCATTATGGTAATATGGTACGAGCTTCAGTAAGCCGATTAATATTACATATACGCAGTGCGAGATTTCACCGCTACCCCACGTTTTACCCGTGCCGCCACTGAGCCTGTATTAGCCTTTTATTCTGTGTGCACATTAGTAAATAGATCCGTCAATGCCTTTTATTCTTGCGCACACATCAGGTAATGAATCCATCTATACCTTTCATTACGTCTCCTAAATTATAAGCGACGTGGGTACGTTAGACACAACGAACGCAATGTAAACAAAACAAGGTTTGTAGTATTCAAGGAAAGCATTCATTTGCAAGCAACACTACTGGCAGTATTCGATGCTTCATCCGATTACACGTGTCAGTGTCTGTCTCTCGTCTTCTTTTTCCGTTCAACTATTGCATACATTGCCTACGCCTGTCACGGCATCCGTCGTAGATCCGTCTTTTCGGGTCTACCATATTTCTTTATCCTCCACATTTTCTCAGCGTTTTAAAAGATAACGATTCCTATTCATTTCAATCTGGATGTTCTTTCCATTTTTCTTGTCTTATCCTTAAGCACCCTTAGATACTAAATGAATTCAGTCCAGTTCTTATATCCTCGTTTCAGTATCTGCCAAGTCGTGTGCATACCTTTTATACTTCTGGGAAATTTAATTTTTCTAGCTGTATTCGTCCTTCTTCTTCTTTGTTAATAGTCCAAATTTTGCTTGAATGTATGAGGATTGGGACGAACGATGAGCGTAATCGTTAATTGCGACGAGCCGCACGTCGGGTCTGGATTTTCGTAGCGAGCCGGTGCCCAGATTGACTGACTGGATCTTACTCATTTGTCCATACATTCCCACTACAAGTCCGCATTGACCAGAGGAGAACAGTGACACATTTTTTAACATTATACTCAACTCTTTGCATTTCACAATGTCGTACAATTTTTGTTTTGCTTACAGAATATACGCATAATAAACAAACCTACCCTGTTTATGAAAAATAAACAGTCAAAATAAAAATATGCCGAACTTATTAACCGAATTTATTCATATTTTTTCTACATTGCGCAGAACTCAAATACTAAATATTATTCGTTTAAAATATTTAATTATGCAAATTTGCAGTTTAAAGGTAATCTAAATTTACATAGCTCCTGCGTTTACGAAAACGCTGGGAATCTACAAGTCGCAAATTTAGGTTTTTTGCTTTGTAGTTGAAAATGGACAAAAAAATTGTGCCTTCTTTATAAACATAGTAACATATTTTTCTCATAAATACTAAAATAACACATCTTGTACACAATGAATGTATTGTATTACGATATAATTTTCTCATTAACTAATATATATTTTTAATAATTTCTTATTGTTAAAATGACGTATAGAATATGTGTACACTCAGTTTAGAATAACTTAATTGAGCATTTAATAGATCTGTATTCTTAGGCTAACGGAGAAAATTCATTATTTATAAAATATTTAGTTATGATTCCAGAAGCGTATTATACGTGAAATAAATCTCCTACTTTATTGCTTGTTGAAACAGACTGTGCTTCACTATTATACGATAGTTGTCTTGTTGTTTGACAGCCTTGTGACCGAAATAATTGTGATCGATGTTGGTTTCCTGTGTCAAGTTTTGATATGTAAACTGAGACCTGATTCTTACCAAATCTCGGAACAGTGCCTTTCTAAAGAACCGTGTCACAAGATCCGGCTCGTCCATCACTATCTGAACGACCCATCACTATTTGGGACCACAGTAGTTTCATAGAACTTTAGATACTTGTAATTCCTGTGCTCTTTTAAAGAACTTTATTTATTGTTTCACGTCTTCTTCTAAACTAATTAAACTCAGTCTTCGTTATTGCAGATGAACGACGTAAAACACCATAGATTCATTTAAACCTCAAACGGCTTGACCACGTTGTCTTCTTCTTCTTCTCTTCTTCTTCTTCTTCTTCTTCTTCTTCTTCTTTCTTCTCTTCTTCTTCTTCTTCTTTCTTCTCTTCTTCTTCTTCTTCTTCTTCTTCTTCTTCTTTCTTCTTCTTCTTCTTCTTCTTCTTCTTCCTTCTTCTTCTTCTTCTTCTTCTTCTTCTTCTTCTCTTCTTCTTCTTCTTCTTCTTCTTCTTCTTCTTCTTCTTCTTCTTCTTCTTCTTCTTCTTCTTCTTCTTCTTCTTCTTCTTCTTCTTCTTCTCTTCTTCTTCTTCTTCTTCTTCTTCTTCTTCTTCTTCTTCTTCTTCTTCTTCTTCTTCTTCTCTTCTTCTTCTTCTTCTTTTCTTCTTCTTCTTCTTCTTCTTCTTCTTCTTCTTCTTCTTCTTCTTCTTCTTCTTCTTCTTTTCTTCTTCTTCTTCTTTTCTTCTTCTTCTTCTTCTCTTCTTCTTCTCTTCTTCTTCTTCTTCTTCTTCTTCTTCCTTAAGGAATGGAAGTATGGTGATGGCAAAAAAAATCGTGTTCAAGATTATTGCAGATTCTGATTGTACTACACTCAAAACATGAAAAAGTCGTTTCCGAAAAGTGTGTGTGTGTGTGTGTCTGTCTGTGTGTCTGTGTGTAGATTTTTTTTCTATGGCAAAAGATAACAGCCGCAAATTCAAACAGAATCAAATAATTTTTGCATACAGCTCTGATTTGTAGAGTACTCACGACCTATTGTTTTTGGTGAAGATCGGTTGAGGAAAGGGGTAGTTTACGTGCAACGGTTTTTTTATCAAGGGACATTTTTTTTTTTTTGGCAAACGATAACAGCCGCAAATCAAACAGAATCAAATAATGTTTCGCATACAGCCCTGAATTGTAGAGTTCTCAAGACTTAATGTTTTTGGTGAAGACCGGTTAAGGAAAGGGGTAGTTTACCTGTAACGTTTTATGTTTTAACAAGGGTATTTCTTATGGCAAACGATAACAGCCGCAAATTCAAACAGAATCAAAAGATTAAGCCCTAAATTGTAGAGTTCTCAAGACCTTTTGTTTTTGGTGAAGATCGGTTGAGGGAAAGGGGTAGTTTACCTGCAACGTTTTTTTTAACAAGGGTATTTTTTATGGCAAACGATAACAGCCGCAAATTCAAACAGAATCAAATAATTTTTTGCATACAGCCGTGATTTGTAGAGTACTCAAGACCTATTGTTTTTGGTAAAGATCGGTTGAGGGGAAGGGGTAGTTTACCTGCAACGTTTTTTATCAAGCGTATTTTCTATGGCAAACGATAACTGCCGCAAATTCAAACAGAATCAAATAATTTTTTGCATACGTCACTAAATTGTAGAGGACTCAACGCCTTTTGATTTTGGTGAAGATTGGTTAAGGGGAAGGGGTAGTTTACCTGCAACCTTTTACGTTTTAACAAGAGTAAAGTACTTGAAAATTCATTTTAACTTTTTCAAACAATGGTAATTGTTAAAAATAAAATAATTTTGTTGCCAGGCAATAAAATTATAATTTTTTCATTTTAATGTAAATCTGTACATAGTATAAAGTAAAGTCGGTCCGTTTTCTCTCTGTGTTTGAAATCGCTAATCTCAGGAAGTACTGAACGGATTTTATTCAAGTTTTCGCCAATAGATAGAGTGTCTATCGAGGAACATTTATGTGCATAATTAATACATATATGTTGTACATTAGCTTAGCTATCACGGTTTATGTCAAGTAAGTGGTATAGTTTACATCTTATATATAAATATCGGTATGGAGAACTATACATGACTTCCATATTCTAAGATTTATATTTAAAATCATTTTCGAAATGAAATATTACCATAGAAACTACTTCTTTCTACTTACTGCTTCAGCCTTAACCACAGTACTGTGGTCACTAACATATACCACCTCACGTTATCGCACTCGATTTTCACTGATGATGGAAGTCGATGGCATTGCCGAAACGTCTGGTTTTGTAGAAAACATTGGACTAAGGCCAAATATACCGGGAAGGAATTTTAACAAAAACTACTTCTTTGTTGCCGATAACGTTGTACACATATATATAATATCAGTATGGAGAACCATACATGACTTCCATGTTCTCAGATTTATATTTAAAATCATATTCTAAATGAAATATTTCCATAGAAACTACGTCTTTCTACTTATTGCTTCAGCATTAACCACAGTACTGTGGTCACTAACGTATACTACATCACGTTTTCGCACTCGATTTTCACCGATGATGGCAGTCGATGGCACTGCCGAAAAGTCTGGTTTTGTAGAAAACATTGGACTACGGCTAAAGAGCCCGGGAAGCAATTTTAACAAAAAACTACTTCTTTGTTGCCGATAACGTAGTACACATATAAAAAATTCTCCCCTCCATCTTCAACTATAATTTTTAATAATAGAAAATTACCCCCACTCCGTTCACCTAACCTCTTCATTTATAGATATTTCATCTACGTTTATACAGTGGATTACTATGAGCTTCTTATCAGGATACTTTATTTATAAAAATTAAGTACTTTACTCTTGTTAAATCATAAAATGTTTTAGGTAAACTACCCCTTTCTCTTAACCGATCTTCTCCAAAATCAATAGACCTTCCGTCCTCTACAATTCAGGGAAGCATGCAAAAAATATTTGATTCTGTTTGAATGTGCGGCAGTTATCGTTCGTCATGGAAACATTTCTCTTGTTACAACATAAAATGTAGCAGGTAAACTACCCCTTTCCCTTAACCGATCTTCACCAAAATCAATAGACCTTGACCTCTCTGCAACTCAGGAAAGGGTGCACAAAATTATTTGATTCTCATTGAATTCTCGGCAGTTATCGTTCGTCATAAAAAATTACCCTTTTTAAAACATAAAACGTTGCTGATAAACTACCCTTTCCCTTAACCGATCTTCAACAAAATCAACAGACCTTGAGTTCTCTTTACTTCAAAAAGGTATGCAAAAACCTAGTTGATTCTGTTTGAATTTACGGCAGTTATCGTTCGTCATATAAAAAATTACCCTTGTTAAAACATAAAATGTTGCTGGTAAACTACACCTTTCCCTTAACCGATCTTCACCAGAAACGACAAGTCTTGAGTACTCTATAATTCAGGCCTGTATGCAAACAATTATTTGATTCTGTTTGCATTTGCGGCTGTTATCGTTTGCCATAGAAAACACCCTTGATAAAACATAAAACGTTGCTGGTAAACTACCCTATTCCATTAACCGATCTTCACCAAAAACAATAAGTCTTGAGAACTCTACAATTCAGGGCTGTATGCAAAACATTAGTTGATTCTCTTTGAATTTACGGCAGTTATCGTTCGTCATAGAAAATACCCTTGTTAAAACATAAAACGTTGCAGGTAAGCTAACCCTTTCCCTTAACCGATCTTCAACAAAATCGACAGACCTTGAGTCCTGTATGATTCAAAAAGGTATGCAGAAGAGTAGTTGATTCTGTTTTAAAGTATGGCAGTTATCGTTCGTCAAAAAAAAAATTACCCTGATAAAACATAAAATGTTGCTGGTAAACAACCCTATTCCCTTAACCGATCTTCACCAAAACCAACAGGTCTTGAGAGCTCTACATTTCAGGGCAGTATGCAAAATATTATATGATTCTGTTTGAATTTGCGGCTGTTATCGTTTGCCATATAAAATACCCTTTTAAAACATAAAACGTTGCTGGTAAACTACCCCTTTCCCTTAACCGATCTTCACCAACACCAATAGGTATTGAGAACTCTACAATACAGGGCTGTATGCAAAACTACATTTGATTCTGTTTGAATTTGCGGCTGTTATCATTTACCATAGAAAAAAATTACCCTTGATAAAAAACCGTTGCTGGTAAACTACCCCTTTCCATTAACCGATCTTCACCAAAAACGATAGGTCTTGAGAACCCTACAATTTAGGGCTGTATGCAAAATATTATATGATTTTTTTTGAATTTGCGGTTGTTATCGTTTCCCATACAAAATACCCTTGATAAAACAAAAAACGTGGCTGGTAAACTACCCCTTTCTCTTAACCGATTTTCACCAAAAACGATAGGTCTTGAGAACTCTACAATTCAGGGCTGTATGCAAAATATTATATGTTTTTTTTGAATTTGCGGCTGTTATCGTTTGCCATACAAAATACTCTTGATAAAACAAAAAACGTGGCTGGTAAACTACCCCTTTCTCTTAACCGATTTTCACCAAAAACAATAGGTCTTGAGAACTCTACAATTCAGGGCTGTATGCAAAATATTATATGTTTTTTTTGAATTTGCGGCTGTTATCGTTTGCCATACAAAATACCCTTGATAAAACAAAAAACGTGGCTGGTAAACTACCCCTTTCCCTTAAACGATCTTCACCAAAAACAATAGGTCTTTAGTACTCAAGAAATCAGGGCTGTATGCAAAAACTTATTTGAGTCTGTTTGAATTTGCGGCTCTTATCGTTTGCCATTAAAATACCCTTTTAAAACATAAAACGTTGCAGGTAAACTACCCCTTCCCCTTAACCGATCTTCACCAAAAACAAAAGGTCTTGAGAAATCTACAATTCAGGGCAGTATGCAAAACATTATTTGATTATGTTTGAATTTGCGGCTGTTATCGTTTGCCATAGAAAATACCCTTGTTAAAACATAAAACGTTGTGAGTAAACTACCCCTTCCCCTTAACCGATCTTTACCAAAATCAACAGATCTTGAGAACCCTACAATTTAGAGCTGTATGCGAAACATTATTTGATTCTGTTTGAATTTGCGGCTGTTATCGTTTGCCAAACAATCAAAATTACCCTTCATAAAAAAAAAACCGTTGCTGGTAAACTACCCCTTTCCCTCAACCGATCTTCACCAAAAACAATAGGTCGCGAGTACTCTACAAATCAGGGCTGTATGCAAAAAATTATTTGATTCTGTTTGAATTTGCGGTTGTTATCGTTTGCCATAGAAAAAAAATCTACAGAGACACACAGAGACACACAGACACACACACAGACACACAGACACACACACAGACACTTTTCGAAAAACGACTTTTTTTCATGTTTTGAGTGTAGTACAATCAGAATCTGCAATAATCTCGAACACGATTTTTTTTGCTATCACCATACTTCCATAGAACATGGAAGTAAAAAACCGTTGCTGGTAAACTACCCCTTTCCCTTAACCGATCTTCACCAAAAACGATAGGTCTTGAGAACTCTACAATTCAGGGCTGTATGCAAAATATTATATGATTTTTTTGAATTTGCGGCTATCGTTTGCCATACAGAGTACCCTTGATAAAACAAAAAACGTGGCTGGTAAACTACCCCTTTCCCTTAAACGATCTTCACCAAAAACAATAGGTCTTTAGTACTCAAGAAATCAGGGCTGTATGCAAAAACTTATTTGAGTCTGTTTGAATTTGCGGCTCTTATCGTTTGCCATAGAAAATACCCTTTTAAAACATAAAACGTTGCTGGTAAACTACCCCTTCCCCTTAACCGATCTTCACCAAAAACGAAAGGTCTTGAGAACTCTACAATTCAGGGCAGTATGCAAAACATTATTTGATTATGTTTGACTTTGCGGCTGTTATCGTTTGCCATAAGAAAATACCCTTGTTAAAACATAAAACGTTGCCAGTAAACTACCCCTTCCCCTTAACCGATCTTTCCAAAATCAACAGATCTTGAGAACCCTACAATTCAGGGCTGTATGCGAAACATTATTTGATTCTGTTTGAATTTGCGGCTGTTATCGTTTGCCAAACAAACAAAATTACCCTTGATAAAAAAAAACCGTTGCTGGTAAACTACCCCTTTCCCTCAACCGATCTTCACCAAAAACAATAGGTCGCGAGTACTCTACAAATCAGGTCTGTATGCAAAAAATTATTTGATTCTGTTTGAATTTGCGGCTGTTATCGTTTGCCATAGAAAAAAAATCTACAGAGACACACAGAGACACACAGACACACACACAGACACACACACAGACACTTTTCGAAAAACGACTTTTTTTCATGTTTTGAGTGTAGTACAATCAGAATCTGCAATAATCTCGAACACGATTTTTTTTGCCATCACCATACTTCCATTTCCTTAAGGAACATGGAAGTAAAATAAATGTTTCTTTGTTTGTCCCGTATGCGTTCCTATACCATTCATCCGATTGCGATGAAACTTCGGTGAGTTGTTGTGCGCACGTCCGCGAAGGTTTCTTCCACATCTCCTCCTAAACCACTGTACCGATTTCAACCAAACTTGGCACAAATATTTTACGCAACGGGAGAACCAACATAGGATAGGTGTTTTTTTGATGGGGTCCTTATGGGGGTTCTTTGGGGTCTTCCACATCGCCTCCTAAACCACTGGACCGATTTCAACCGAACTTGGCACAAATATTTTACGCAAAGGGAGAACCAACATAGGACAAGTGTTTTTTTCGATACGATCCTTTGGGGGGTTCTTTGGGGTCTTCCACGTCTCCACCTAAACCATTGGACCGATTTCAAACAAACTTGGCACAAATATTTTACGCAACGGGAGAACCAACATAGGGCAGGTGTTTTTTTCGATACGATCCTCTGGGGGGTCCTTTGCGGTCTTAAAAAACTATTAGATCTGGTTACTATGGCAACCCAATAGAATAGATTCTCTTCTAAATATATTATCGCATTAAATTGAAGACCACGCGAACGAAGTTGTGGGCAACAGCTATTTATTTTTAAGAAGCCTACTTTAATTAAACTTTATTAATTAAACTAACATTTTCATTACGTACAACGTGAAACTCCGTAGCGAAGCACGGGTATACTGCTAGTCATGTGTAAGAGAAAATATATCGTGCGTGGCAGGCAAGCATATCTCAGTTATGTACTGTTTACGTTTCCATTTTATTATTATCACTACCGCAAAAAAAAGGCAGGGAACACACACACACACACACACACACACACAAACACACACAATTCGCGTTATTTCTGGCCTCATTCATGTTTATTTTCTTACATTTGCACGCTTTTTAAATGGAAAGTGCCGAACCCATACCAACATAACGCATGCAAGCCGAAAAAGTGTCCAGCGTGGATAGCGATTTGCTTCCTGTGGATCACGTGTTTACAGAGGACCGATTCATAGACAGACTTTTCGTCTTTAGGGAATGAACCCTCTGCAAGATGCTGAGGGTCCATGAGTGACTTCGGAGCGCTCCTTCTTTTCCGCGTGTTTGTTCTGTGAAACGTACACTGTAGATTCGCAGATTTATTCTAAGCAACGCTCAATAGGAAATGTTGAAAATTTTTGTCCACGGTGAACCCTCATACACACTAAACCTGCTCTGATGTTTTAATTACGGACATCATAATATTAAAACTTTGGAAACTTGAGCACTACTTAATGGAGATCAATCATTAACTTATACAAGCCATTAATTTTATGCATATTTTTTATATATATGTGTACAACGTTATCGGCAACAAAGAAGTAGTTTTTGTTAAAATTCCTTCCCGGGATATTTGGCAGTAGTCCAATGTTTTCTACAAAACCAGACGTTTCGGCAATGCCATTGACTTCCATCATCAGTGAAAATCGAGTGCGATAACGTGAGGTGGTATATGTTAGTGACCACAGTACTGTGGTTAAGGCTGAAGCAGTAAGTAGAAAGAAGTAGTTTCTATGGTAATATTTCATTTCGAAAATGATTTTAAAAATAAATCTTAGAATATGGAAGTCATGTATGGTTCTCCATACAGATATTTTTGTCACGTTTTAGGCTTACAACTTACGACGACTTCTACCTTGTCATTAGAGTTCACCTCTCCATCTTTTTGTCCTTCACACACAGAGGTTTTCGTCCTTTTGATTGATGTTCAAATATCTATTTAGGAATACAAGTAGGAGTTATTTATTCTTCTGAGATAGTTGTCTAACTCATTTCGTTCTTTTATTCGTTCGTCTTTAGCCTTTGTAAAATTTCATGCCTCACTTCCGTACACCGAACATCTGATAGTCATGGTTTATAGAGCTAGGTGTTTGTAAAACAAATACAGTAAATTCAGGATTATCCGCGGAATTGGGCGGCGCAAATGCCACAGATCTAATTCCGCGGATAATCGACAATGTGTACAAAAAAGGGACAGAAAGTAATGAAAATTGTTCTTAACTTAACTGTTTATTTAAAATAAAGCAATGCGTGACTCCCCGTTAAGACCCTCATGAAGGGAGCTCTGAAATCAGCACATTAAGCGTGATATTACCAAGTAGCAATACATTTATACTAAAAA
The DNA here is from genome assembly GCA_034769895.1 of Magicicada septendecula. Taxonomy (NCBI): domain Eukaryota; kingdom Metazoa; phylum Arthropoda; class Insecta; order Hemiptera; family Cicadidae; genus Magicicada; species Magicicada septendecula. Next base: position 178,423,953 of record CM068371.1, on the reverse strand, counting down.
CTATGTAACTAAAAATGACATTTTATATGCAGTTTAAATAATAATTCACACCAAGCGGCATTTTGTCAAAAGAAGTTGTGCTGATAAATTCTCTTGTGTATCATCTGCATTGAGTGTTTGTGAAGTTACTACCTATATACGTGGAAAAGTTGTATAGGCCTATGCAAAATCCAAGTAAAAGTGTCCCACATTTTCATGCGCAGGAGGGATTAGATTCAGAAGTGAATGCTCGGAAACGTATGAATTATAAATAGTCAGAAAAATACATGTCGTTGTAGTCGCTGCTGACCTGTCGGCAAACATTACAGGTGGCGTTGAACATCGACATCCAATTTTTCACATCCGTTAAAGTACAACGGCTTTCAATTATACCGCGTAAACGAAAAGACAAACATAACTACCGAGAAATTGCCATAGATCTATATGTAGTATGTCGTATATCTATGGAAATTACATGTCCCTAGTAAATGTTCCCGCAGTCGCAGTAAAGTACGTATGCCAGTATGACTCATGGTAGCCAGCTGTCGAGGGGCAAACAATACTTTACCTGTCAGTGAGCTGTGACACGCTCCGTCCCTCGCACATACTTAACGTAAATTAAATAATTTTGATACAATAGTCTTAATGGTAGTTAATAAAATAGTGTATTAAGATTAGTGGAACATAAGCTTTATATTATTCTGCTGATATTTATTTATGCTTAAAAATAAGTCCCTACGTTCCCGAGTATAATCGGGAGTTTACTGTATTTGTTTGAACATTTTATGTTGACACTTGAAGCGTATGGTCAGTAACACACAGAACACGAAACAAATGTGTGAACAATATATGGTACGACACAAGAAAATCTTGGAATTCTTCCGTACCAAAAGTTATCCAATGATAGGAAACGGAACTATTTATCTGCAACTGCAAACATGTAAAAACACAGGTAACTATAGCCTTCCGGATTTACAGTTTTAGCAGTCACACGTTTTCATGCCATGTTTAACATACTAATTTAAAAAGGGAAAAAACCTTAAAGTTTTCTTAGTATTTATGAATTTGTGTACTCTTGTTTCTGTGCTAGTGTGTCTTTCTAACGCGGGTGGTCCTTTCTGTGTATTCCAAACTGCTGCCGCGAGATGATTTCGTTAGGTTTTATAGCTCCTTGTCTGTTTTTATACAAGACGAGTCGTAACTTTTGTGACTCACAAATGTGAACGGGTTAATTATAATAAATGTACCCATGCTCGCAGGGCAAGATGGTTTACAACGTTAAATGATGCAATCAAGTTCTTGAAATATTTTTTAATATATGGTGGTATAATAGTACGCGTATATGGCAGCTCTAATTTCAGCTTTTAATTAATCACTGCTTATGTAACTCGTTTATTTTTATTTAGAGCTATCAGCCTATTGACTGTCATCAAATTAGAACATTTTAATACAATTTATAAATAAAAGACGAAGGAACAACGATGCTATCAACGTGGCGTAAATAGTAACCACTTTGTAGACTAGATACTAGTAGGCCTACATTTGTTCTATTATTTTAATGTTGTGAGAAAATCTCCGAAAATTGTTTGCACTTTTATATACTGTATTTATGTATTTATATATTCTCACATTTTCTTGCTTTAATATCTTCAGATTATACATATAGCCTACAAATTAAATAAAATTTAAAACGAAAGATGATTAGTTTTAAAATTTTATTAATTTGTGTGTGTGTGTGTGTGTGTGTGTGTGTGTGTGTGTGTGTGTGTGTGTGTGTGTGTGTAGAGAGAGAGAGAGAGAGAGAGAGAGAGAGAGAGAGAGAGAGAGAGAGAGAGAGAGAGAGAGAGAGAGAGAGAGAGTCTGAAGATGACAGTCTGATACTTTTGAAACAGTCTTAACATGTATAAGAATATATAATATATTCTTGTAAGATATAACAAATATAATTTATTTACTTTTAACTAGCCTATATATAGCCTTCAGAGTAGTGTACATAAAATCTATGACAAAAGAAAGAAACGATATTTTTCGAAGAATGAAAGCTGAAAGGAAACCGGACCAAGTCGATGGGTGCAAACCTTGACAGAAAGCAGAATACACGGCGTCAAGCGAGCAAGCAGGTTTACTTCACAACTTATGCTGCTCAAAGTGTAACGCGAATCACTAGGAGAATAGAATTCTTTACTACCAGTTTCATTTAAATTCTCCAGTGCAAACTGAAACTCTACTGTATCAAAGAAATGAACACAACGATACGTTAGAGTGAGGCACGTATTGTGTTAGTGATACCCTGTAAAACTGTTGGTCATTAACCAGACAGCAGACGACACGTGTTATAGTGTTCGGTAAGTCGAGATTTTATGTTTCTTCAATCTGTGTAATCCGACTTTACATCGCAACAGCACCGGCGAACGCTGAGAGAGGAAACAGTTTATCAACAGCGATCTTCGTTTTCCGCCCTGATTCCGCTGTCATAACCTGTTTATAATCATTGATAGATTATCTATAAGTACATACGAGACTGCTGTTGAGATGGAACTGATCTCTTGCCAGATTCATTTTAATTTATGCTCTCATCGAATTACATACCGGTTGATTGAAATAAGGACGCAGATTTGTATCCTCGCTGGAGTCGGAAAGTACTTTAAATTTTAATGCAATAGTATTAAATGCTTTGATGGAAGTGTAACATTATTTTTATATATGTTCAAGAAAATGATACATAAATTTAACGTTAAGATAACGTTTGTTGCTACTAGATTACTGGTTTGGCGACACAAATCGTAGCAATTGACTGTACGTCCAGTATAAAAGGGCACTTAAAAGCTCGGGCCATTTTCCGTATGTGCTATTCCAAAGAATTAACACCTTTCTCATCTGTAGTCCCAATCTCATCTGTAGATTCTACTCATCTGTAGAGTTAAATAATTGGCGTACATGCTTTAGTACCAGTTTCATTTAAACTGGCCATGTTTTATTCCCAGCAGATACCGCACTAACGATTCAGAGACGCAACTACCAAAATATAGGACTTCCAGTTGGACATAGACGACTGTGCACACTCCGACTAAGATCAGATTGTGCAGAGGACGACAATGACATGAATTATATGCCGCGTAAGCGGGGCGGAGAGTGTCAGAAGTGGGCGTTAACCATCACACAGAAAAAGTCCGAGTATTTTACTGTTGGCGATATAAGAACAGGCTTGCTTCTCGAACAGGGTAAATTCGTCAACCTACCTGGGTGTGATCTTTGATAAGAAAGGAACAAGTGATCCAGAGTTCGAAAAGAGAATAGGGCAAAGAAGCAAACAATTAGTCAATTGCACTCTGTATTTTAAAGCAAAGAGGTCAGAAAAGGTACTAAAGTCAGGATTTAAAGACGATAGTGGAAAATATCCTGAGGTGTGATCTGAGAAACTACGGAATAAGAAAACCAGAGACGTAATACTATGCAAATGGCATTCTGATTACGCTGTCATGAACTTACATTACATGATCGCATACGAAATGAAGTAATTAGAGAAACACACGCATCTAGGCATATCAATAATCGATAGAATAAATGCAAGAGTCCTACGATGTACGGTTACATGCAAAGAATGAAGAGAAAAGATACCAAAAAGATGTTAAAGTGGAACCAATGGAAGGAAGAAGAAGAGGAAGAACAAGAAAAACTTGCAAAGATGGCATATTGTTAGCTATAAGAGAAAGGAATCTACGAGAAGGAGATTGGGAAGATAAGAACTTTTGAAGGATAGGATACGAAAAACAACTTTAATGTTGTCGATTTTACAAATGTATATAGACCTTAGATAAATAGGTTTTTTAAACAATTTTTTATTTTCTTTGGCTAAAATTCTACAAGATTTTTTTAATTTCCCAGCCAAAGCAGCAAGGGACGTAAACAGCATCTACTAAAATCTAAACAGCATCCTTGATCTGAGGGATCTAAAATATTCTAGAATATAAAAATCTTAACTCCTTTTATTAAGTTGGAATCTTCGGCCTTGCTGGTTCATTTCCTTTGAAGTCGTTTACCTAGGTTTTGACACATATGCTGTAAGTTTGGATAATTATTTTATGTAGATCATCTCATCAAAACTCTTGAGAATTTTTAAACACTTTCTGTGAATCTAAATCGGCTACGTATGTACTACACACGATTTATTTTGTATCGGTGGGAAAAATTCTAAACTACTAAAGAATATAAAAAATTCATTCGTATACGCGTGTACGCGTATCGGGTATGTTCTTTTGGAACGAGTATTTTATAAAATATAAATTTTTTAGGTATAACAACATAGTCACATTTATTAAAGTGTAATTGCAAATTTTTAGACCCTAACACTGTATCTAGACACAACAATGATAAAAAGTTAAATTCCTAAATTACTAAGTGGTATGTTACAAGAAAATTCCATGTATGCGAAAAAGGTAATACTTTATACTTGCGTAAAACCTCACCTATTTTAATTCAGTTGCGTGTTTTTTCAATTGTTTCTTGTCTGGTATTTTTAACAACCATAGAATTTTCCGTACTTCGATGCGCTAAAATTTTGAATCATTTTCATTGCACTTTCTGTTTTTGACATTAAGTCATTGCAAAAGAGCACATTGATTAATAAGTTTTCTTTCTTTTTCGGCTTTTAAATAAATAAAAGTGAAATCAAAAGTGAATTGATTTTAGCAGTTTAATTAAATTATTTTAATAAAGCACCTCAACCTTTTGTTATTCTTACCTTCAACATGCACTAAGCGGATTGTTAATTATTGTTTCCATATTTTTGTCAAAGTGGTGTAAAAATGAAGCAAATTTCCATTTCCGGTAAGTCAAGACTATAGAATATAATCTCCGAAACGTTGTTTCTGCTAATGAGCTCCATTCCTTAACACTTCTGTTTCTGACTGCCATAGAAATGAAATGAGCTTATCGCAATGGCCTTCTTTCATTTTGTGTGGTTCATTAAGTTTTCAAAGTCGACTTCACACCTTTTTACAGATAAAGTGCTTTGAAGAATTTTTAAGAACTAATTACTAAATAATAACGAATGTTTCGAACGAATTCCATTATCACATTTGCCATAGATTAAATTTTAAATTAATTTTATCGAATGTAAATGGATCCACAAAGCAAACTGTTTCCATTAGTATTTTGGATTTTTGGTAGAGTCTTTCCACGTATAGCATGATTGGCACCTTGTCAATAAAGACATTCTAGCACAATTTACCTCCTTGCAAGTTCATTGCACAAAAACTAAATGTGAAATTAAGCCAAAAGAGACAAAACCTTAAGGAAAACTAACGTTAACTAAAGGAAGGTCAAAGGTTCGTGTGATGTAAAGACGTACGTTGAAAGGAATGTACCGTATAACCAGAAGTCAGCGTTTATTTCTTCTTTGTCGAAAACTGCAAGTTCAAAAACTGCATGCTACTTTTTATATTTATACCGAATAGATTTATAAGTTCAAGTGCGAGTAAATACTGTTTATGTTTAAATACGCTTTTTGAATATCACAGCGCATTATGATAAAAATGTAATACATTATTTTCATAAAACATTGCAAAACTACTACAGCTACTGTTATTTTATAAAATTTGATTTTTATGCCTCTCCTTACTTTATTTTCAAACATTATGTTAATAATGCCACACAGCGTGATATTTATGCAGTTTAAAAAAAATTCTAATTCTGTTGTATGGTATGTCTGACCAAGGCTAATCTCAAAAGGACATTTGTTCAAAGTCCACTACAAAATTATTTTAGATATTGCCTATGTTATTTGCTCTTAAGCACAAAATGCCATCATTATTGTTGTCAAACTAGAATTTAAATTTTACTGCAGATACTTTGAAAAAGCGTAGTGGACACCGTAACCCTCTTTCAGTTTTCCCCATCAATATTAAATAATGACACACACCAGAAAGTATTAATAATTTTGATTCTCCGATCTCTGTTCATGAGACCGGATGCTTTGATCATGTTTTGATGAAGTCTTTAAGTTTGTAATTAATACAGATATTAAATAATGTCTGTAACTGATAATAAGAATTATGTATAAAATCTAATTGTTTATTTTATGTAATAAAACATGTTTACTTTATTCAAATGTACAAAGTTTAGAGAGCAGTAATCTGTCCAGAAACTATAACATAGCCTATAGTGCGGTCTGTTGACTTTCATGATTCTATTTGCGTCGTTAAGGTTTCTACACAATGCATGCTCTTGGACAGTTTGTCTCTAAAACTATGTAGAACTGTACGTCCATATTTTGCCTCTCCTTTCATACCGCTTTGAGTTACCTTTTCGGTGCCCCAAACAATGTAACGTTTCACACAGGTCTTATTTGCTAGAATTGTTTTAATTATGAAAATTGTAAAGGCTTATTATAATGGAAAGCGTAAATTCACTACCGGTATTTTATTTTACACTTTTCATCAATATTTTCTATAATACTTGCAAAAAAAAATAATTTTACAATTCCAACTAATATTATATTTTGGATTAAGGTAACCATGTGGTGAAATAATACAACCTGATTTGTATTACTATAAATCATTGCTACTTGAGATACATTTACAATTTTAGTTAAGCCAGGAGCTACGTCCTTTGCTCTATTCGTTATTAACATATTTTGTTATCACAATTATACTACCAATAATAATTTTCATTTCTGCCTCCATTCCCATTTTTCGATATACCGTAAATCTAAAAAGAAAAATTACATTTACAGTACGCGTACGTGTAGGTCGACATTTAATTGATCAAACTAAGAATCCGTTACTAGGTTAAGTCACAAGCTAATTGTTCAAAACCGTCAGTCTTCTTTTTAAATATATTTTATTTTATTTTCCTGTTATTGGATTAAGTAAAAACATAATGTTAGTTATTTATAGGCCTTTGGAGCATTTACGATTAATGTCTGAGGGAATTTGAGTTTAAAATGTGTGAGATCTTTTCTGGGTAACTGTCATATTTAGTGAAGTCGATCGGGAACATAAGATATTCAAATATCATTGATGGGGAGATTTTGAGACTGGGACCCCTACATCAACTAATCCCAAAATAGCAGAAAAAGTTTTTAAGATCCGCTTTGTGTCTGTGAAGCTGTTAGTATTGCATTTCATAAAAAAGCCAAAATTTCCCCAACATTATTGTTGCATCAATTAATTATAGCTGATATCTGAAAAGGTTATGGTATTTAACGAAAGTGTTAAAGGTCATGGGAATTGTTTAATTGTCATGGAAATTGTTTGCTACAACATGAGTCACGTGAAATCGCGCGCGCAGGAAAAAACCCCTTTCAAGAGATTCAACTGTGCAGTCATCCCGTCAAGAATCCCTAAATAAGATATCATATGGCAAGTGGAAGCAGTTTTCATACCACCGAAACTGAAATAATTCTCCAAGAGGTAGCGAGAGTACTCAGACACGCAACACCACCAAAACAGAACATCACACAGGAGGAAATAAAGAGCCTGAGAGCACTCAGAGAGAATACGGACATCATAATACTTCCAGCTGACAAAGGAAACGCCGCGGTTACCATGTACACACACGACTACTATTCAAAGATGGAATGCCTACTTGCAGACAACACCTACACAGAAACGGCACGAGACCCCACAACATATTTAGAAAAAAAGACATGATCAGTCATCCTCAATGCGTTTTGAGGATTGAGAAAGAACAAAACAACGTCTGATTCCTCGCCGCGAGATGTCTTCATGCACACAGAAATTATACGGTCTGCTTAAAATCCACAAAGAAGACATCCCACTTCGACCAATAGTAAGCGCTATAGGTTCTCTCACACAAAATATAGCCGAGTTTTTAGCCGAATACTTTCAACCATTAGCCGAAAAAATGGATTCGTATCTAAAAAACTAGTTTACTTAAAAAGAACGACTCTCGGGCTTCGCCATCTCTTCTGCAGATATCCTGGTTAGCTTTTATGTAGTCTCACTTTTCACGAACATACCGGTCTTAAAAGTACTCCAGATAATACAAGCGACATACAAACCGCCTCAGCACATCATGGAACTAACAAAGCACTCCACCTACTTTACATACAACAATCACTTCTACAGGTAAATAGAAGGCTCACCAATGGGCTCACCGTTATAGCCGGTCATCGCAAAACTCTTCATGGACGACTTCTAGAAATAAACATAGCTCACCTAAAACCTTCCTTGTTGATTAGTTGCATCGACGGCTGCTTCGTAATCTGGCCGCAAGGAAAGGAGACGTTAACAGAGTTCTTGACGCATATAAACAGCATCCACTTAAAAATAGAGTTCACTGTGGAAATGGAAACAGACAACGGCATTCCATTCTTTGACATTTCCTTTAAGAAGAAAGACGTTACCTCAGCTTTTTTACTTATAGATAACCCAGGCACACAAACAGATAGTTACATAAAGAAAATCAGACAGTACAGAGAAGGCATAGAGATCTACCGGATGAGGGAGGCAGCGGTCAACGACAGAAATGAATATACTAAATTAGCGATAACTTGATAATTCCTAACTGACAGTTCTCAAATTAACAAACAACATATGGCCACAACACACTTACCCCCACGCTCGAACCCTCCCACGGCAACCACTCGTAAGGGAAGCAAGATGAAAAACGCGCGCCGTAGTCAAATCAACATCTGTATGCCTTGAAAATTTTCCGGGATTACGGAACGAAATGCCGGCAATATGAACATCACATACATCGATGTACACAAAAACCTGATACAATATATATTGCAGCGAATCAAAATAAATATTGCATAGATAGGTATAATGGTAATATAAACACAGATTCTATATCTGGAGGTAGGAAATTTATTAACTAACAAAATCATCACTGCTGTCTTATTAAGTTTGCAAACACGAAAGTATTCATTTAATTTTTTAGTCTTTCAAATAAAGAGTTTATCGATTCTTATTTTTTCACAACTGTTTGTTACTTGGGTGTCGAATTCCACAACTACCGTCGATGACCGTGGATCAGCTGTTGACGATTCCCTGCCCGTTGACCTTAGCGTAGCTCACTCTGACGTTTCACACACACACGCCGCGGTTATCAAACTGTTATTGTTTATTAATTTATCTCAGGGTTTTCGTAACGGGGAATTAAATAGATCTGTGTACTAAGCTTACACAATCCGGACTCTTGAAGTGTTCTCGCGTCAATCAGTAACACCTCCATGGATACTGCTGTGTAGGGGGAAAATCTTCCACTAACGCGAAAAGCACTAATATTGATCTATTACAGTATTAACTTTGTTGTATTTGAGTTCTTCGATTCAAGATAACGTATACGAAAAACTCGTAACGTATACCTAAGTTCTACGTCACTTATAGAATAGACATATCCTGACACGAAAAACTCGCCAGAGTCAGTATGACCTTCTACGACGAGACCTCGAAGCGAACTGAACTGTGTTCTCTGCAAAGGACCGACTCAAATAATAATGTTTAGAACTTCTCATTGGTTGAAATCTTAGCTACGTCATAGATTTTCATTACGATAGACTGACTTCAAGTTAAAACTATGTCCAAGTCTGCAAAGGCAGACACATGTAATCTACAATTTTTATTACCATCTTACAGATAACAATTTAAAATAAGAACTAACTTCGTTAAAAAAAAACGTATTAAAATTATAGTTCTGCAGTATTGAATATACGAAAAACGTAGCCTTCAATACAGTGCATACTCTTTCCAAGTTTCATAAAGATATGTTAATTATTAATGAAGTTATTCAATAAAATGTGAATCACACGCGCACCAGCGCACTCGCGCACTAACATTGCACTGGACATGATAGAGTATGGGTATTTTAACATAACTCATTTTTACCCATATCTTAATTCAAAACTTACATCTAATTTACAAAGAATGAATGAAATCAATTTACAACTTGTCTATGATAGTCAGATAATGCGTTATAGCACTAATATCCCTTATTGCTGAGATTCCTAGCACGGTTCTGTGGCTATATATATATATATATATATTGCGATGAATAGGAGTCGCATAGAGTAAGTAGTCTAGATATATGTTATTGGAATGAAGTGGATTATCAACGACGCAATTATTTTCTGATAATCTACTGAGCTTTTATATGTTACCATATGTTACAAATTATATGTTAGCGTGTCTTTATATACTTTTTACTCTCTGGTACTTTCCATATGCAATTAGAATGTCCATTGCAATAGACGCGCACGCACGCACACACACACACACACACACACACACACACACACACATTTTTTTTATTAAAAATCTATTTTTTACTACATATTGCATACATAGAAAATTTTAAAGTAAGTTTTGTTCCTTTAATAATTTCATTGTCTCTTAATACAACGAGTTGAATGGTAGGCCACTTAGAGTGAACTTATATTCAAAAGAGAAAATACGTTGTCTTCAGTTACCTTAACACAAGGCAAAAGAGTTAAAATAAAATTACACTTTTTCTGTATAATAGTGTTTCATTCTGCACCAAAGGAACATAAAGCAATCTTCCACTTACAGTGCTGTTCAAGGTAAGAATGTACAATGAAGTTCGATAAAAAGTTGAGCGATGCTTATAACGGCAATAGATAGATAATAAATATGGTAGAGTGTGAAATAATTGAACAAAACAGCAGCGGCTAGAAAAAGAATTCAATTCAGTCGCTCATTGTTATTGGAAATTATAAGTTTAATAGAATAACAACGTGCTAAAGAGATCCTTACACAACCGTATAATCAAAACGTACCAGGAAAATACGAAATTAGTATAAAATAATTAAATGATAAAAACACAAGAGTCAGTTTTTCAACGTCAATAAGTAACTGCCTGCAGGATGTACAACGGCGGATGATTATTCCGACTTTTTCTCCATCGTCAGTTTCACAAAGTTTATTACTAGCTCTCAACCATCTACAATTTCCTTTACAAGCATTTTTTGCCATTTTCTGTAGTTCAACACACACGCGTCTGCTAACAATATATAATTAGACCAACGTGTAAGACAATTTGTGATATTTGCAAAACATTTGTGACGTCAGCTAACAAGTATTTAAGGTTCGGATTACGACAACCTAAGAGCTGTCTTCCACGATGTGACGATAACTTGATTCTGTAATAGTATTTTTGCCTAGAATAATTAAGATACTGAATGCGACTATTTTAATTTCGTGTAATTGTAGGCAAGTTTTAATATTTGTTTAATAAACTTTACATTTCAGCAGACCAACAGGTTTGCCAACTAACACAAAATCATTCCAAGTAACGTGAAGATCCATCTTTCTGTTTATAAACAGATTATTCAATAACAGTGTGAATCCAGTAATTTTTGTAGAGAATTCCGTGTAATAATTGTTACCATTACTACAACAAGGTCATACCCCCGTGATGCTTACATAGTTATAATCGAAGAGAGTTGTTTGCATTGCTGGAGAAGACGGTTGACAATAATTAAAATTAAATTTTAATAGAAACTAGATGTTGTGTTGCCTATTCTCGGCCAGTGATAGTACTGTTGGGGCTCTTAGTCGATATTATTTACGAGACATTCAAAGTACATCATGGTTGTTTTACAGTTGTCCGTTATTGTTTCTTAATATCATATGTACCCACATAATGCCATACTCTTAGTATAGCTGTATCAGGGTAAATTCTATTGTACTCAAATTACTATAACTTTTATATTTTGTTTTAGATCATCTTAGACACTGCAACTAATTTGTACCCAGAACTATTACTGTATAAAATAAAATGCTTCTCCGTTTATATGAGTCACGCATAAGCTTATGTCTTTTAAATTCAACATGAAAGATTTTCTGTTTTCAATTTCAATATTTATAGAGCTACTGAGTACAAACTCACGTACAGTCAGATGTAAGAAGAAAAATATTCTGCTGAAAATATTTGAAACTAGACTTAGATTACATGACTTGATGCGACAAGAAAATAATGCTCCATTGACTGTAAAAAAATTTACAGGCATTGCACAAATGCAATGCACAGAGAATGGCATTGAAAATGCTTCAATAAATCTAATATATATTGTAGCGTGACAGAAAATCCACTACTTATTAATTCATATAAAATAATAAAAATTAATTACACCACATATGTTAATATAAAATCGAATGAAATTGAATGAAATCAAAGGAATAAACAACAATAAAATAAAAATTCTCATTACATTATATAAAAACCACTGTTATAAATCAAAGAAATTATTGAAAGCAACTCATATTATAAAATCAGGAATTTACCCAGGAAGCTAGGAGCAGTAAACAAATTAGATACCACAAAATGAAGAAGGAAGAATCAGTTTGAGAGTGGTGAAACACCAAAATACCCCAAAGACAAGAAGAAGGAAGAATAAAATTTGTGATCAGGAAGTAAACAATACCCTGAAACCTTTAGCGAAGAGCAAAGTCAGCATCAGTAAATAAATTCGATGCTCCAAACTAAACATCAGTCGAGATAACACGAAGTACCTTGGTTTACCCAAGAGTGAAGAATGAAGACAAGAAGACAAGAAGAAGGAAGACCAGTAGAAGAAAGACAAGAAAGAAGATAAGAAGAAAGACAAGAAAGAAGATAAGAAGAAAGACAGGAGTGAAGACAAGAAAAAAGATAAGAAGAAAGACAAGAAAGAAGATAAGAAGAAAGACAAGAAAGAAGACAAGAAGAGAGGAAGAAATAGTATGAAAGAAACACAGTTATAAAACCTATTATTAAATACATCAACCCCAAACCCATAGAGACAATTAAAAAGAAAGTATAACATCCCAAAATCCTATAAAAATGTAATTATTAAGAAATCAAAAGTGTTGTCTAGTATAATAAGAAGTGGACCAACTAAAGCTATTGTGTGATAAAGAAAATAAACAAGTCTTAACAGTCCATGATTACTAAAGGTCTGGTCTGAGATAATAAGACTCAAAATATCAGAACCACCAGTGAAAGTGAACTTGTGCAAGTGTTTTTGGAAATACAATAAACTTAAAGTTAGTGATACTATGACTTATCAATATGCGATATAACAACTTTTATATTCAATAATACACATCATCATAAAATAATAAAATGGAAGATTTCCAATATTTTATTATTTTAATGTAACTCTGTTATTACAAGACATTTGTAAAAATGATAATAACTAGAGTATGGGTGAACATGTTTACTGATGAAGGGGATAATAGATAATAATGGTTTAGCCCAGAAAGGAATGGCATTAATTTATGTTCATAGGTTTAAATTGTTTAAAATGGCTATTTGTTCACAGCCATGAACTCAATAGGTTTATAAGAATTTTTAGTAAATAAGATTTATATGTGTTTAAAATGAATTATGTTTGCCAAATAACAGCAGACATACCATTAATAATGTTTCAGTAGGTATGCTGTGTTAAATAAAAAGGAATTAAATGTATGTTTTCAAACCATGTCAGCAATATGTTCAATCTTAGAATGCTGAATGATGTTCATTATTATTTTTTATATAACAGTAGTATTAATCAAATACTACACCTCACAATGGGTTTGTAAAACGTTTTATTTTCATGTAATAATAACTATGTAAAGTCAGAGGAGGAGTAGGATTAAATTTATTTGAGAAAGACAGAAATATAAAATTCTCAACTCTAGGCCATGTGGTGAATTCACAGAAGCCATATAAACCATTTAATTCACTTATAATTCCTGTAAACTAGCAAGATTTAGGTAAGGTAAATCAATTAACCACTACTGTGAATGATCCTATGAGTTGAAGTGATAATAAGGAAATATACCTTAAAATATTGTAAATTTTCAAAATATATAAATTAATTAATTTTAAAGAGCAATGTCAAATTCAGAGATTAACATAAAAAACCAGTTCAAAGGTTCAATTTATATGTATTTAAGGAAAGGAAGAGAAATATGACTAATTAAAATTTATTATAATAGTATTAATAACAATTAAAATGGCAGAAAAATTATATGAAGGCGGAAATCAATTTTTGAGCCTAGATTTCCAAAAGGAGAGAAATTTAATAATTTCCACAAATGTCAACAGATATGGACTATAATATATCAATTTAAAAGGAATGAGATGATTAAACCAATGATAAGGTTCATAATTCATGAAGGTGACGAATAAAATAAATAAATTCCATATATAATGTAATTTTGTATCATGTGTATGGGAAATCGAAATATTTTAACAATACTTTTTTAAAGATTAACTGGGCCAGATTTTGACTAACATGAAGGAAGTGAGTTTAGTCTTTTGTTGAATATCAAGCTGAATAGTTGTGTGATATAACGTTCCTTAAAACCGTGTAGAAAATGGTATTACGGTTACCTACTAATATCAGTGAAGCGAGAGTTAAATAAATTTAACACTTTTCAAACTAAACCTACAGAAACTTAGCGACAATAGTGAAAACTAACACCAAACTTCATTATACTAGTGATTTAAAACAGTAAAACAATATATTTGTGATAATTCACGCTACAACTCATAACCACCTTTTGAATAGTTAACCCACAGAAGTGAACACATATCAAATAACATAATTAACACTAGTATACACGGAACACTTCTTCAGAACACACCAAACAACCTATTAGACAGATTACACCAGTGCGGGGACATTTCAAACATTTATGAAGGTAATTTTGCTGTGAAATTTTAACACGACGACTTTTCCAATAACCTCGCCATATCTAGGAGCGGCCATCTTTGAAAAATACGAATCTCTGCCTTCCGCATCGAGTGACGTCAGAAGCTACAAATGGTTTGATGATTCAACTTTTTTAAACATTATATCAAAATTATTTAAATATTGTTAAATAATAATTATTGAAATTACTTTAATTGTTAATGTTATACTTTCTCGTTGACCCTTCTCTGACTATTAATATAATCGCTCCAAGAACCTTTTTTATATAACACTTGTAATAATTTTTCCACTGTATGAACGAATCGATTATTCCCTGAGACGGAGTCGATAATTGCTCCCAATCGATTAAAAATCGATTATTTATTAAATTTGTTAATAAATCCATTTGTTTCAATTGTTTGTATCTATTATTATTTCACATGCTAATTTAAGGTTTATTTATTAATGCAACGAGACTTCAAGAAGAAGAAAATATTAATTAACAGTGAGATATTGGACCAGCACTAAACATCACAAATCGATTGCTGACCGGAGTTAATCTGATTAACTCCAGACTTGGTTCAGATCTTCCAGAAGTGCTCCATAATTAATAAATACCTTCTTAATTATTAAAATTTTTAACAGAACATTAAAACAGGATTATTTCACAATTACAGACATTAAATAACACATAAACCAAAATTTTTTTTTTGAAATTTTTTTTTTTTTTAAATAAAATTTTTTCTCTATTATCTTTTTTTGTAAAGACCGCATACAGGGTCCACTTGTTACAATATATATATATATATATATATATATTTATGTTCATTCGCCAATCAATGAATTTATTCTTCATTCACCAATAAATGAATTCCATTGAATACATTTACCAATGTACAGATTATAAGTTAAATGTAGTCCCATTCATAAGCGAAGTTTTATATGTATACTACGTTATTGACAACAAAGATGTAGTTTCTATGGAAACTCACCGGTTCCCATTTTCGACCACCCACCAGCGATCGGCCGCAAATGTGCGACACGTCCTTATAAACATTTTAAATGTTAAAATTGAAAATTATCATTCCCGTGATTTGAAAAACACATTCCCATTGATAACACTATTCAATAATTCAAGTCCATAAATATAAGCTGTCCTGTAATTCCAGGCGTGTGCATCTCCCAAGCCTATATAAAGGAGTGGTTGTGTGAGCTGTGTGATTTAATGGAATACAATGGAATATTATTGCCAAATTGTTTGACCAATTTTATGAACTTTCAGACTGTAGTAAGTAAATTTACTTTTTTTGGGAAAGCAAAAAAAATAGTCTTCTTCAAGTCTAATCATTATCTGTTTAAATAAAAAGTGGCTTTTTTCAGACGTTTATCAGACGTCATCGTCTACTCGATATTCTGTTTGACGTGGGCTAAAGTTTAGATTTACCGAAATCTGAAGGCACCTAAATGTCAGTTTTTCCAAACATTTCTCAAAAGCATCCTATAAATCACGGTTAAATTACTCCCATTTGATGTAACGCAGTTCACAAGGTATTTAAAGGAATCAGCTTCCACTAGCTTCCTACAGTCCAGAAATAACTCATCCGTTTTCCATTCCTTCCGTTTTCCAGTACTGGAACATTTCATAACTTTTTCTTTTGTTTGAGAAGGCCCAGGCATGAGTACATACATGGGATGAAAGAAGGAAGAAGATATCAGGTGATCAAGAGGCGGCTACGGAAAGGAAAAAAGTACAAGGTCACCAGCCTCTGACTTGTGGAGAAGAAGAAGAGGCTGTCTGTGCTATAATTCGAACCACTTTCTTCTCGATGCAGTCCTCTGACTATGGTAGGCATTCTGTGTCATAGACTGCAGTCACCGTAGTCTTCTAACGTATGATTATTGTTATCGTATTTATCAGATATCTTGTTTATAAGATTACATTATTATATATACAGCAGAACTTTAATAATTGATTATTATGTTATTATTAAGTTACCTATTCAAATACTAATGAATGTAGTTCAACAATATAAAAAATACTCATTAACCTTCTTTATTCAGAAATTTATCTGAATACGAAATGTTTGAATCAAACGAGACAGAATTTGAAGAGCCTGAGAATTATCTTTTGTAAGTAGACCAGCTATGTAGATCTCTTGGCCAAGTACTACTTCAGAGTTTGTTTGCCAGTTCGGGACGAACAGGTTTAAGGAGGAGACAGTGTTACACCATTACAGAACATCTAATGTTTCTCGGCTATCCCAGCAGAGCCTAGCTGTAATGTCTGTGTGCGTACATAACGCTGCTACTTTGAGATGAAAGACAATTACGTGACACTTATCACGCGTCAACCAACGAGGCTGTTCCAGACTTCATCGGTCTGCTCGCACTGTGTTCAAGGCCGCAAACAATTACGCTCTAGTGTTTTCTAGCAGTGTTGATACGTATTATGGATAATTCTGGAACACTTGTGCTATCTATTTAAACAACGACTGCTACCGCTTAGCTTCAGTTTAAGTGGCGATTTATTCAAGTGACGTTCGAAGTATTATGGCGAAGGTGTTATTGTGTTATAATTATGCGGGACTCTCACAGTTGACATTATTATTTGTGTGGAAATATTAACATGAATTATGTTACAAGTATAATCTTGTTGAATTACTTGTTGGTTAAAGACTGTTAATTGTGATATAATTAAAGCTGGTTTTTAGTGACTTCATTGGTGTATTGTATTTTGTTTTCCACTTTACCATACGACGATCAGTGAGACCGTCACTGATATGTTCAATCGTCAGTTACCCACTCTCGTAGGGTCGTCATAATGTTAAAATAAATAGCATTTGGACACACAATCAATTAGCTATTAACACCTTATAGGATTTAAATTACACACTTGTACACATGTTTTGCACTGTACACGTTCAAACAGCACAATGATGCAATTAAAATTTCGTGTTAAAGAATTTGTAATAAGAGGGAAAATTCTAAGTCATAAAGAGCAACATACTCATTTTATTTTTACTTTTGCCATTGTCGTGTATCTCCCAATAAAAAAAATAGAATGTAGCATCTCAGAAACCATAGGCTTACACTTAAGTTCTCAACACAAGTAACTATTACAAGTAGGCCCAAGTACATCAGGTACTCGGCAGCTAGTGACCGCAGCCTGGCGCTATAGCCTGGTGGACCTAGTCTGTTTGAATTCATTTCATTTTTTTATCGATGTATATGCTCTTTAAAAACAGAGAATTTGAAGCAATGAATACACAGGCATTTAAATTAATGTTTACAATGAATTCTAACTGAAAATAGATATGATATAGGTTACTTTTAAACTACGAGTTTATTTTAATGACTATATAAGTAAGCAGTTAAGTAAATACTCGTAAAGTGGATATGAAAGCATACGAGCGTTCAATTAACGGATTAAAAAATCTCGCTGTTTGTTATTTCTAATTTAAAAATATAATATGAAAAAGCAGACAGCAAAAAGCTATTGATTATTGTATCCGTGATTTTTACAGCAAAAATAAATAAATTAGCGTTAAATGAATTTTGTGTACTGTGACTCGAGTTAATAAGGTATTCTGCGAAACGCTGTTTCTGCTATTCAGTTTATTCGTTAACCTTTGTATTTTTTGTGTGTCCTAGAAAGAAAACGAGCTCGTTGTATTAGGCATTTCACGCTTATTGTCTAGATCGTTCTGTTTTAAACCATATTTTGTATCTTTAGGTACATCTTTAAGTAGCGCAAAAGTAAACACTTGAAACTGAAGTTTAGGAAAAATTAAAAATATAGGAAAACAATGGAGAGTCAGTGGAGGATAAAATTTTCATGGAATATAGATCTGCTGAAACGTGGTCTGAAGACAATTTATTATGAAGACATAAAAAAATTTTCAGGATAAACTCTTTACAGCCCTGCTCACAGTAATGCCTTTTTGTAACTAGTTAGAATCTTCATAATCGTTCACAGTAGTAGAGTAGAGGATAATAGTATTAAAATCTAGACTCTAATATAATAAATCGATCCCCACTATAAATCTCTCTCAGGGTTTTATCCCAGAATAAATAGGTAGACCTACGCTTATACATGTCAGTTGTTCATCTTTTGAAAGTTACAGCAGTGTACACATAAATATACAGTATGTGGACAACCTGTAACACTGCCGGAGCGTTGCGATGGTAAACGGTTATTGACTAAGCTATAATTCGAACAAATTTGAGCATTTACCTTGAAATAATTCTGTTAATTAACGTCTTGTTAATAAAATGTTTAGCAATGCTCTAAATTTATTACTCTGAACTTTGAATTTTATTACTTTATATTTATTCATCACCATGTTCAAGAATTAAACCAAGGATGGATTGTTCTCGACTCAAACAGGCAAAGATAAGAGCTGGTCACTCCAGCCCTTCCTCGGACGTTCCACACATCCAGCGACTTATTCAGCTGCACCTCCAAGTGGTGGGGGATGGGCAACACCTACAGGTGGCTAATGCGGCTCTGGAGACCGAGTGACGGTCGGTATAAACTGTCTCTCCTCTACCTGTCATTGGCAAGTAGAGGTTAGGGCACCCTCTTGCCCTTGGGGTGCGAAATTTCCCATAAAGACTGATGGCCTTCTATTGGTCAACGGCGTAGGTTGTGGGAGGCAAGGAGAAACCACCACATTAAAGATCCTTATGGATATCTCAACAGGGAAAACTGGTCTCCTTGGTCTAGTAAGACATCCAGTTTATAGGGGAATACCCAGACAGAAAATTGGGCTGGACGTTGTCCCTGAAGGCGCCAGCCCCACCATACGTCTTAGCCTGCTATATGCTAGTAACATTTCCAGGGGACGTATTCACTACTAAACTGCCTCAAGTAAGGACTAGCTGGATGGACCAAAAGTTGCTGACCACAGCTGTGAATAAAAGGAAAATACAACTTGGTATTTATTATTCAATACCTCAAATTCACATATGCGTGTTTAAGCACTAGGATAATCAGTCACATGAGTCAATTGAACCTGGTTAAACGACGCCTTAGTTTCTGCACATGCACACTAATACTCGTATGGTAGACACAGACCAGTGATCAATTCGAAATTAAATTCATATTGCACATTGCCACTGAATTTGTCTAATGTATGATGTATAATCAACAGTACAAGTTTATAACTAGAAATGTTTGATGTATACATATGGGGTAAAGTAGGGTGATTACGGTGGGAGGGGTGGTATTTATGTCATCATATTTCATACCAGCATCAGAGTTCCAAAGGGATTGTAACATTATACAACCAATTTTACCGTGTTACATTAAAATGATGGACTGTAAGCCGATTAAAATGACATAATAACCTTTCACCGTCAGCTGTCATTAGAGCCGCGTAAAGATTACTATAATTAAACGTAATTAGCTAGTTTTTAGAAAGAAAATTACATATATTAATTAATTACTTTTTTATTTCGTGTAAAATATTAGATATACGTGCATACGTTTGCCACTTTCATTAGACAACCATCTTAATCAGGTATCATACAACCTTATGGTTCCATGTAATCTAAATGATGCTAAAAATTAAAACCAACGTTGTAGCTAGTATTAAAGTGAGAAATTATCCGTCTGTTGAGCCGTGGTCGTTTGCTTACAATTCGGTTCATTTTAAACGATTTGGTCACATCTTCGGAGGCCATCTTCAGTAGAAAAGCGATCAATTGGATTGTAAGCCGAACGCACCTCACTGTACTGTTAAGTTCACTACATGAAAATAAGCAATACGTTTTCTGTGAAAGCAATGTGCCCCGTATTGTAACCCCTCTTTAAAATTTTTATGCTTTATATAAAAAATTTTTTTTGGAAATTTTTTTTTTGAAGAGGGGCCACTAAATATTTAAAACTAGGCAGAAGACCTAGAGAAGCAAAAGAGCGATGGGTCCAGTGAGACGGGACTTGCAATTAAAACTCACTATTAACAACCTACAACAACTTTTATTTCAAATATACCAATTAAATCGCAATAATTCAACTTCAATATAAGACACAATTCCTAAATTTCAATTTCAATCTTAACACAAAACATGAATTTTAAATTTCAGCAATTCAAGGTTAATATAAATATAAATTTTAATTTTCAGTAATTCAATTTGCTATAAAATATAAATTTTAATTGTAACATATCAGTCAGCACCCATTTTAAGTTTCCAACTTCCCCAAAACTACCCAAATTAGCAATTTTTAATATTTATAATCTAATATAATATAATTTAATATTTAATTCAAATTTTATATTTGATATTAATATAATCTTTATAATTGCATGGTTGCATAAACAGTCCCCGTACATAACACATAGAAATAACGCATACATGATTCACATAATTACACATATAAATATATACACCTATCACAGACACATATTCAATATCGCCACCACCACATAAATAACAAACACCCTTATAACATTAAAGCCTTGCCACCCGCCTATATATCTTTTCTCTCTATACATACATCGCCCCATCATATGGAAATTTCAACTACCATACATATACATACATCAGTATACATACATCAGTATACATACATCTAGTGCCCCCAGAATCTGGGTTGGCCAGAATGCAAGTTACAACTTTAAATGCCCTTGAACCGTGCGTATAACTTAGTGAATTTACTTACAACTTTTATGTGACATGAACAGCCTGTGTGAATTTACAATATTATAATTTATAAATCTTTAAGAAAATCTGGTTTGGCCAGGCAGCCGACATGTTCCTAAGCATGAAAGTACATACATTTACCTGTGCATGGGGCCTGCATATATCTGCATGCAAAACCTGCCTACGCAAGCTCTAAAGAGGGGACCGGACTGAAACTGAATAAAAAAAACTTATAACCCTTACATGACCCAAATGTGAATATGTATACCAAATGATCTAATTTAAATATGTAATAAAACCGCAATTACCATAGATAACCGAACAGAAATTATAACTGAACCAGACCAGCCGGTCGGGTTCATCCTGTCACCAACAGCACCCCCCTACATATCTGAAATTCCGGTCCCCTAATACTTGAACAACCCCCCTTTTAGTATCCGAGTGAGAAAATGTGGTGCATGAAAATTTAATTAGCCTCGGACACATGCCGGCCTCCCGGGCGTACACTTTATGTCGAATGTAAGTAATTCTATACATAAAGTCCCCGAAATCCGCCCACACTTATCTCCCGTTGGATCGGGGCCCCATTAAAACGTTTATAAGGTGAAAACAATATCATGTGTGTCACAAAATACCCGACAAGTTTTATTAATTGTATCTGCACAAATCGGTGGTGTCTATGTAGGCCAGAAATAATAAATGGTTGAATATCACCTTATTTAAATTAAGCTGTGGTCCTTGAGTCCAACGTCTAGTTTGTGGAGTTTTGCTGAGGCATGATGGTCTTGCCGTTCCTTCCGACAGGTGAAGTCGAGAGCCTCTTTTTATAAGTTCAGGAGCAGATGGATATGCCTGGGCCGGGTCCTCGACTTGGGCGCAGGGACCCGCAGATCTGTACTAGTTTATCTAGCCATTGGATAGTGAAACAAAACGATCAAAAAAGACTTCAGCTCTGTCGTAGAGAAGCAGATGTACACAGTATGGCGGGCGGAGCAAGACAACGTAATTCAGTACCGGTCGGCACCGAGACAAATCACGCATATACAGCCCACTAGAATGCGCTGGCAGGTACAACGGCAAAATAGATTTACCCCGTTAAATGAAGATACCGCTAACAAATTCGCGTTTGACATAAATATTATTTATATATATATAATTTTCTTATATAAGCGCCGGTTCGTTGACAAACCGGCACAGTATAACCCTTTTCATTTTGCTAGGTGAGTCAGTCATAAAGCAGTTGTATTCTGCTCGGTTAAGGCAGCATACCAAGTCCTATTTAGAGACACGGTTTCTCTACGTCGTTTAATTATTCTCCAAGCGCCGGAAGGAACTGCGAGGCCGAGTGAGAATCGGCAGAACGTACCTGCCCCGGTCTACAGAAGTTAAGTATCTCTGTGTCCACTTGACCTGGCGTATCTATGCCTAGGCAGTCAAAACCAGAGCGTCAGCTCGTCTGGGCTCTCTGTTTACCAACAATACTTGCCAACAAATCTATGTCCCGTAAGCCATGAAGTTGATCGTCTACGCGTATCTGTTGCCTATCATCACCTACGCTACTCCGGTCTGGGGATACCTTGTCGCTATGCATAAAAGATAGATATAAAACGTTCTCGTCGCAAGACGATACTCGGTGTCCGCTCCTTGGACGATACAGTGCGGTGACTTGCACGTAAATTTTACGTACGGGTGGCAAGGTCCCAAGATAACCCCCTCTTAGCAGGTACCGTATACGTTGAGGTGATTCTTGGAAACGGCCTCGGCAAATACTGTACTAGTACGACCAACCCATTGTAACGGCTGGAGCGAGAACGTACCGGCCCTCTGTTCTCCAGAATTTGGTGGTGATGGTGGTAATAATGGTGGTAGTAGTAGTAGTAGTAGTAGTAGTAGTAGTAGTAGTAGTAGTAGTAGTAGTAGTAGTAGTAGTAGTAATGGTAGTAGTAGTAGTAGTAGTAGTAGTAGTAATAGTAGTAGTAGTAATAGTAGTATCAGGAGTGTAACTAATTCAACCACTGTTGTCGAAACTACTTTTGTGAGATCCCTTCCCGCTATAACCATACACCCTTACCTTCTTGAGTCAGATAATTCATGCGTCATTTTTTCCTCTAAGGCAACAGCTTATTCCATCTGCGGCGCATGTGAATATGTTTCATCCGGATTTGTCCCGTAATTGACACACTCGAACCAGCTCAAATTAGATGCATTATATAGATTGGCGCGAAAGTAAAGCTTCCTAGAAAGAATCTACGCCTTATAATAGTTGACCTCTTCTTGTTGGTAGCAAGGTAAACCCAGCTGAGGTAGTCGGCCTATTAATCTAGCACCACATCCTCCACGGAAATCAATACGCCATCGTTCCTGCCCTCTTCGCTGAATCACTGCTATACGCTCTAATCACCTGTATATAGTGAATCAGCTCCATATGCCATCAGCTACGGCATCAGTAAGAGCATTGGTCGGTCTTCATTCGTGTCAATACTGGCCACAGTCCTTCTCCGTACTACCATTACTGAAAAGGTTTTGTTTGAAACAGTCTTTGATTGCCCCAAGAAGGAGAGTTATTAACAGTAATAACAGTGGTAGAAATAATGGACGTTGTAGTATTAGTAGCCTGTTTTAGTTATTGTGTTATCGTTGCGTTTGAGTTTTATTATTGCGTAAGTTATTTCATTTGGTTGTCAGTGTCATCCACCGTACAATGTATTCAATAATCATGAAATTTTTGCACGAGATCAACTCTTGTCAGCTACCGTACTATTGACTGCTGGATGATGCACGAATCGATCCTCTACGAAATGAACACTCATATCCTGGTCCTTACAGTATGAAATACAGAACACTATAATCACAACTTCACTTTATGTGACTTAAGTTCAGGTTAATCTCACCGACTTTTCATATTATTTATTACAATGAAATTAAATTGTTCAAAAGGTTTAGTACAGTAAAGATTAGTTTTAATTGTATTTTTAGCAAAGCAAATTATGATATTTTCGTGTATGATTTCAGTATTTTTTAACGTAAACAGGACTATAATAACAATGGACGCCGGATTGAATCTAGAGGAAATTATTCCGATCCAAGTCTACTATGTAAACGTAACTATAGGACAATACAAACTTAGTTTACACAGCTTCTGACGCTTTGCAGCTTCTGTTACTACCACAGTGTTCAGGACTGTATTTTGAAGTTTCACAAATTCTCGCCACTATATTGCAGAACAACGCTTTACTTAAAATCATGAGTGTAAATGTACGCTCAATTAACCGCTACTTTCAAAAGGACTGTGTACATTACATTGAGTCCTAAACAGTTTAAAGTTCAGGAAAATTATCAAGATTACAAAGGCGCACAGTGAGTTTGATTACAATGATAAAGATTAGAAATATAATATTTCGAAAATTTACAATTAATGTATAAACTGCAATGGCAAACATTATTTAAGCCTAAACGCTTTTATTGTTTGTTTATATTACTTGAAACGCTAATATTGCTTAAAACGTGTTTCGTTAACAGCAAAGGATACATAATAATCATTATGTATACTCTCAATGAAAAAACATCAGTTATAGTAAATGACAAATTGAAGCAATTTAAGCTTGATATTCATGTTGAATGCGATATCCAAGTCACATGTACGAATTAATAATTAAATTAAATTAAGTTAAGTTAAATTAAGGTAGCGACCGCTCAGTGGCAAATTGAACTAGAACGGGTGCGCACCCTACTTCCGCGTGCAGTTCTTATGCAAATTTTGACATTTTATATTATGTAACGACCTCGGCAAGAGTGATAGTTTTACTTTAGTCAATATCTGATGATGGAGCATAAGCTCTGAAACGCGTCATAGTGAAAAAAAAAATTACAAGGAGTCACAAGGCGGACAATTTAAGGTAATTTAGTTATTAATTTAAGCTTCCTTAAGCTTGTAATGAAAAGGGTGGAATAATCATATTAAAATATGAAATCAAAAAGTATTTAAAAACTATAGAATTAAGATAATATAAAATCGATATTTTTTATGAATGTGTGATTTTTTTTATAACGAAACGTTTTATTTACAGAAAATATCAATAATTTTATTTCCAAAAGTCATGATTATTCCAGCACACATCCAATTCTGTAAAAATCATATCGAGTAGATGCTCAGGAACGTAGCCAATAAGTTGTTTGGGGGGGGTTGAGATAAGGGGGTACACCCCCTCCCCTCCCCCGGGCAAAAGACATGAGAACCTTAAATTCGGGCTGTAGGACATCTTGGGACTCTGAAATTAAAGAAACAGAAAAACCAGAATAATAGAAATGTTTACTATTTACTATTTTTATATTGTTTTTATTTTAGATTTGAATAAATGAATGTGAATATTAAAATTTTAATTTAAACTACTCAGTACCTATAATCTTCGGCATGATACCTACTACAAAAATCTGATAAATTATGTCACAATTTTAAATCATAAATTATTATTTTTTGTCATTTTAAATCAGAAAATGAAAATTATTTTTGTAAATTGTACTTCTTGTAAACAATGTTTGCTTAATGGCACCCTGTAGGCCTATCGTGCAATAACATAAAAAATTGTAGGGTGATTAACCCAAATCCCATCTTTCATTGAACGATACTGACAGCTTAACCGTAAGTGTACGGGGGAGAAACCCCTCTGGCTTTCCCCTTGGCTAGGTCCCTGTACAAGCGTACAGTTATTCATACGAGTAGTTTCTCATATTTAACATATTTTTATATACACACATCCCTACGACAAAACTGTGGTCACGATTCATACAAAATATTATAACACTCTGTTCCCGAATGTGTCTTTTAAAATACAAAAGCTCAGAAGAGAAAGACATGGGGGAAAGTAACACTTGTTTATTGCGTCTAAAAGGCAATGGTGTATTAAAGAATATTTTCATATTAATTCATAAATGAATCTGTTTACTTGAACGTGTTTAATGTGAACATAGGATTGTCAAAATACGGAAGCAAAATAATTCAGTTTCTCACAGATATGGCTTTAATTTTAATAAACAAATAAACTTTAGACTTAGTAACAAGGCTTACAAGTTCCTAAGACGAAGAAGGCTTACATAGGGCAGACGAAGAAATAGAACATCAATTGATGAAAGCAAGAAGAATTGCTGGATGCATGAATAACTTTATATGGAATAATAAATACCGCACATAAGAAGGAAAAACTGGGGTTTACAAAAGCACAATACGTCCAGTAATAACATATGTATCAGAAACCAAGCCAGATACAGCAAAAACTCAAAGAAAACGACAAACTATAAAAGTGACTACATATTACGGAGGGTATTAGGAAAGATAAGGTACGATAGTTTGCCAAACAACAGTATAAGAGAAACGTGTAATGTAACAGATATGCAATGTAACAGACTGCGGAAAGAAGAAGGATGTGGAATGAGCACATATCGAGAATGGATGTCACAAGGCTAGTGAAAAAGGTAAGATACATCCAACCAAACATCAAGAGGAGTATTGGTCGGCCAAAGAGGAGGTAGACTAATAGCATGCAGGACCGTTGTTATAGAGCAGGGTAGAAATAAACTTATTAAACTGAATGCGAGTGTAAAATATGTAAAGTTACTGGTAGATATAGGCCTCTTAGTAAACATTTCAGTAATTAATATTAAATTACATCTATTGTGTCGCATCTGTCATGATTTAAACATTCCGTACACAACACTAATAATTCAACTAATGTTATTGAATTGTTATACGTAAATGGGAATGGGGGATGGCAACATATACATGGCGAAACGACAGATAAAGGGTATCCAGTGGCTGTATATTATATGCCATAGCACTTCGGGCCCCGCAGGGTGGGTTATACTGTACTCTACAAGTAATTGCATTCCGTTACATTAATATGATACACAACGCTTGTGTAAGCCGATTAACATTACACGTTACCTGCACTGACAGAGCTGAGCGCGACTCTTATATTATGGATACAGGCAGGCCTACGTGTTTTGTTGCAGGGAACGTTCAAAATTCTGTCTGACAAGGAAGACGTAGTTTTAATTTTAAAATTAAAACTTAGACTACTTAACGGTTAGCGATGTACATCGTGCATAAACGTAATGCGTAATGTATACCATAACTAATATATTTTCCAACCTATAATTCTACACGCACATACACATCGGAGCGACCATATGTGTAAATAAACGTACGAAGCTGAAATATTTTTGATTTACTTTTTTTTTGTAGCTTTCCTTTACAATTTATAATTTGAGATTAAGTAAATACTTATCACAGCCAATATTATCTGAATTATTTTTTAATTATATATTAATGTAAATAAAGCCATTTAAAACTGAAAGAATGGCTTATTTCCAGATTGTTTCTTCTGGCTAGTTGCATACCAACGTGATAAACATTAAATTTCGCATTTGAAAGACTGTAAAAGTTCTCATTTCAATTTCGATCTAACTAACGAACTTTTGCTATAAACATAAAAAATACAAAAGCGACGTTTCGGCCACCCACACCTCGGCAGCCGTCTTCAGGCTAATTATACGCGTATACTAATACGTGTAAATAAATAAATAATACTCTACCAACCAGTGATAGAGAGTCAACAACATAATAATAACAAAAGTTCACATAATGTACAGTCGAAAGATAAATAATACAAACTATGAACACTTACTATGAAAGAACCCACACCATTCACAAAACACACGCACAATGCACACCAACACGTTTCACAAAAGGTCAACGAGGGTCGCAGTGTTTGTTAGACGGTTACCTATTGTTGGTTGGCCGAAACGTCACATTTATATATCTTTTTTTCTTTGTTGAAAAAAGTCCATTAATTAGTTTGAAAATCAAATGTCTACCACAACCATCTCTTTTTAAAGAAGTTGCACAAGTAGTCTTCTGCTCACATCTCAAATGGCGTAAATAATGAAAAAAAAAACAAAATTTTTTAGCAATGGAATCTACAGCCGTCTCATATTTACGTATATTTAACTTGTCATTTTGGTCACTTTTCTTTTAGATACGTTTCTGTTATTTCAATATCGTATGTGCTCGTCCAGAAAGAGAAGTTTTACTGAATAAAGCTAAAACCAGCACCACTGTCGTGAGTCTCCACAGGATGAAACATTGACAAATGTCAAAATGATTAATTAAATAAATCACACACACACACACACACACACACACACACACACACACACACACACCATACACAAAATTGATATAATTATACGTTCTATAACCTCAGTCACATTTTTGGTCCAGCTGACGAGGGGGCTGGAGGAAAAGTTATAATTTAGAGCTCTATAATTTGTATCATGAACCTGATGTGGTCACTTTTATTCAATTAAAAAGATTATACTGTGCTGGACAGATTACCAGTGTAAAGCCAGAAGGTTAAAGCAAAGTTGGAAGGCAACGGGGTAAGTCAGGACATCAGTACTTTTAGAATTAGAAACTGGAAGAATATGGCTATGAATGGAGAGAACGGCGAAATCTTCTGAAGAAGGCCAGAGCCTACAAAGGATTGTCGAGCCAATGATGTACCACCCTCGCAGTTTTGAGGGTGGTAGGATTTGATCTTTATAAGCTCCACGGTTATGGGCGCCACATACCACCCTCGCAGTTTAGAGCTAGAAAAGGTATGTGTAAATTCACTAATACTAAACTCTTAACTCTGCTTGATGGCGACTCTTAAAATTATCTCAGGGTATCCAAGAAATGATTATTAATACAATTAACTTGAATGACTGCTAATTTTAATGAACATCTTCATTAACATATTACAAGTTGCATACAATATTAATGATTAACAATATTGAACTTATACTTCTCATCAATTATCTTTGAAAGTAGGTTCATAGACCAATTGAATTGCCAATAGTAATAGAGTTACAAAAGATTACATGAATTAATATGAGTTTAATGTTCAATTTGGTTTACTTGTTGGTTGAATTCCTTTTGTTGGTGAATCCTTCCCTCGGAGTGTGCGATCTTGGACATTGCGTTGTCGGCGATTCGGATGATCCTGTTGTTGACACTCGATGACACTAACACTTGATTACTTCGGTTTCACTTTAATTACCACTGTTGACACCTACTCACTGATTCAGTATGTAACTAGTGTATACTACTAATTATTTTTGACACCTTAGTAACTATGTTATTAAACTTGTGTGCTCGCAATATCAGTAATTCGTCCCGAATACACTCCCACGTTACGTAACTTCCGAATGCACGTGTTCGATTATCGATACTATGAAGTTCGGTAATTATCACCAAGTTATATTATATTTATTCTAAAAATTATTTTGATTTGGTATACTTCGTTCACTGTAATACCGGGTTTAATATTATTAAACGCACCACACGAATACTGTACTTATTAATTATCGCAAGTTTTTAGTTATGAAATCGCAATGCGCGACAACGAGTCTGATAGTTGTAGTGTTCGCCGTAGACTTCAGTTATGAAATCGTAATGCTCGATAACGAGTCTGATAGTTGTAGTGTTTGCCGTAGACTGCTGACAATTTTCCCAACTACGTTTTTTATACTCCCGCAAACGTTACCCATACTCAGTATTTACAAATCGCGTTCCCATTGGTTTCAAGTACCGCGATATTTGATTTCCTCCAACCCAAATAGCTAAATTCACCCGCTTAAAAGTGACGCTTTCTTCCATTCGTCAAAAAACAACGCGTAGCAAACTTATACCGCGAAAAGGAAACGACGCTACTTCCAGTTCTTTCTCTCTACCCTCTCTTTCTAAATTCTAACGGTACTGTATTGTCTGAACACTCAATTTCCCCTCAGTTTCACTTAACTTTATGGCTTTTTTTAATACAATATATTTTATGATTTTACACTGTACGTGACTTGCTGTATAGTTTTCGCCCCGTCAGACAGGCGCCTCGCCAAGGGTGTGTGTGCTTTGAAAAACACCGCTAGGCAGGTTTCTAACCGTACATCAACTCACATTACTTGCATTTCTTATTCTAATAAACATTTAATAATCATGGTTCTATAAAAAAACCAGCGTAAAATTGGGTAACATTCAATTTTTGCGTTATAGATAATGATGGTGATACGTTCTATATTACGCCTACATTGGTTTCCAAATTTAAACATTAGAAAACGTTAGTATCAAAATGACTTTTACATTCCTTGAAAACTTTTCATAGATGTTTGCTACTTTCCTCGACCAAACACTTTACATCCACTATGTAATCGTTTTTAAAATTAATCTTCAGACACCTCGAAATATTTGTTACTAGAAACGTTTGTAAAATGAATAAGGAAGCAGAATTCGTCTTAACGGTGCCTACAACTGGACATGGAGACACAGATGTCGAAGAACTTAAATAGAGCCTATTACACATGAGCAACACTAACATTATTAAATATACGTATAACTGGTTGTTTCTATTTACCAAAGTAATAAGTAAAATTTCATAACATAAAATGATTTAACTAATGTCAAATAATCTATCTTATTATCAAATGTTATTATTGTGTGATTCGACCAGTGGTAATGATTCCTGGTTATTAATCAACAGATCCAGGGTTCGATTCCGGTACTACCATAAAATCAAGAGGCGGCTTTCAGCCTGTAGATTGATTCAGTTTGTGGAGATAAGTATCTCGGATAACAAACATCTTGTGGTAATAATTGGGGGCTGATGCATAGTTCTGGCCACATTACCTTCTTTCCTTGCACCCGAACGATTTGCATAATACAACCTAAATTGCATAACTGTTAAATTACCTCAGTAGTATTAAAGAAAACATTCTTTTTTATAATAACTACCTGGCACATTAAGCATGGTATATATAAATTATAATTCACATCATTATTTATCACTACAATTTGTCTGTAGTAGACAATAGTGTTTTCCCAAACACAAGCACAGCACTGCGGTCGTTAATTCAGTTTATCTGTTTACATTGAATTCAACAGGCCTACATTCACAGTACACAGTTCATTAATTTGACTTATGGATAGATTCCTTCACAAATGTTGTTACTTTAGTTCGTTTCATTCAGTCGTAAACACTTCAACTAAACATGGTAACAGTAACGGTCAAAGCAGGTTTCTCCGTCGGCGGGAGGGGGGGGCATTCGTTTATCAGTTATTCAGAACTATTGAGCTACTTATAAACTATAATTTGTAATTTTGTGTCTTCTGTAGACCAACGCCATTGGCACTCTTCATTTTCTTAAGTCTCTATTTTCTTGTAGGAGAATTAAAAAGTCAATAACAATGTTGTTTTACATTTTCATTAAATATTATTTTACGTACCAACTAAAAGACGCAAGACAATTTTTTAATATATTTTTTTTTAAATAGTGTTTTTATTTGGAGAAACGACTGACTGGTTCCTATTGGCTGACAAACCTCGTGACACTGTCTCTTGTCGGTGGGAAGCTGGAAATAGGAATACACGTAATACTGAATTAATTGTAATTTCTTTAAAAGGTACCCATAATACTAAAACTGATAACACTGTGCACACGAAATCCTGATTCATAGTTATAAGTGGAAAAATTTGTGTGTGTTTGTTACCTAATAAACAATTTTTACAAGCTACATTTGTAATAGATGTACGCCGAGTAATTGGCCTCATGGCCCATCTCTTTGGACTGCCCTGCCTGGTAATTCTTATTTGACTTTAATAAAATACCGTTCTGCATATTAAATGGTTCGCTCTGGTGGTTAATTGTGATAACGATGTCTACCAAATCTTTGGCCAAAGCAGTGACACCATTATAAGTTGTTACTAACGCGACACTATCATCTTCACCAAAATATTGATGAAACTGTCAATATCATCAGTAACTCAATCTTTTTCCTGCAGTGTGTTGTTCTCCACGTGATGTTACATCTACATCTTTATATACCTACCACTTTTTCACATTCTAAAATGTATTTAAAAAGCATATTTTTCCCAAGAATTTTAAAGGTTTTAGATTTAAAATATATACATATAAATAAGCATACTCATAAGATAAAAAGGAACGTATAAAGATAGGAACTTTTAATTAAATAAATTTTAAAACTTATTTAAATGCAAAATGTAATTCGAAACGGTGAAACGTAATATATGAAACAATTCAATACGGAAAGTGTGAAATGTGTTAAATTGCGTTCCTTCTTTCTAAAAATGTCTTGTTCACCTCACTCACCTTGTGTAAATTCTGTGAAAACATAATTTTTTCACAACAAGAAATAAAATTTAGATGAATAAGTAATGAATCAAAAAAATTAAGAAACGGCTCAAAGGGGGTAGGCTGCTGCTTGCCGGAAGTGTAAGTGCGAAAGAATAAGGTAATTGCATGGAATGAAATTTCTTAAAAGTACTTCCTTATTCTCACGTCAGCTGAAACAAAATTAGCTGAACCTTTACTTTAATTTAAGAAGAATACCTTAAAGTACGACTGAAAAGTTTATTCACATTAGCCTAAATTGAATTTTAGTAAATAAACTTTTAGTGGCCTTATTCGTCACTTCAACAATTCACTACATAGAAGAACTATTTCCTCAACATTCTGTTTAATTTCCTTATAAGTAACATTCAATACGTTTCATTACTCATTATTAGTATTCCCATTATTCCATTTGTATTAAAAACGTTGTATATTATATGTTTAAATTCATTGATACAACATTTAAATAATATAATACACACGACTTAAATAGAACAGTAGGTTATATTGATGATAGTATTACATGTAGCCGTAACTGCAATCAACGTACTGTATATGCAGGCCTCAGATCTGTATTAAATAAAATTATATTGCGTTCATGTTTTCGATTTTAAACTGTTTATTCCTCAAACCCTTTCTATGCGTAGAAATAAGTTTTTCTTATATTTTTCCAAACATTTTATTTTACGTATTATAAATTTTAATTTCATTGTATGAAATTTAATAAATATATTACGAAGGCGGAATCACTTCACTATCAACTAATTTTCATGTCATACAGTTTAGTCTGTGACGTCATGTACTCGTATCCACGGTATTTCTCGACTGAACGGCGAACTAAATATACATTCTTGGAGTGATATGACCTTTTAGTCTTGGATTTCAATCGGATATAATAAAAAAGTTTTGTTTTTGCAATTACAATATAATTGTAATAACCTGTAAAATTCAGCTTATCCGACAATTTAAGAATTTTCGCTGACA
Organism: Magicicada septendecula; assembly: GCA_034769895.1. Classification (NCBI taxonomy): domain Eukaryota; kingdom Metazoa; phylum Arthropoda; class Insecta; order Hemiptera; family Cicadidae; genus Magicicada; species Magicicada septendecula. The sequence goes on along the minus strand of CM068371.1, from coordinate 178,390,481 downwards.
TAATTCTTAACCTTTTTCATTTATTGGTAAATAGAAAGTATGCTATTTATAATCTACAGAGTGGGTCGCCTATTATTTGATAAAACGTGCAGATTGTTAATTGTAATTATCATTTACAAAAAAAAGAGTAATTGACGAATATTGATTTAATATCAGGATTATTAGTATCAGCATTTACAGTAATATCAGCTATAAATTAATATAAAAATATTTTTTTATCCTTCCTGAAATTGAAAACTGTCAAATCCAGCCGAAATAACCTTTCCTTTAACTTAATATATTGTTACGACAGTCTCCTTGATCGTCGTATGATACAGTGAAGAACAAAATACAAGACACCAATGAAATCACTAATAACCAGCTTTAATTTTCACAATTAATAACCTGTAATCAACAAGATAGCCTCTTACAACAATTCAAGTAAAAATTATTCACACGCAATAATAATGTCAACTATAAAGATTTCCGCACTAATTATAACATAACAACACTTCGCTACAAACACTCGATCCGCACTAAAGAAATCGCTCAATACCACTGAACTGACAAACCAGCTGCTATGGCATTTTATAGGTAGCCCACGCCTTCTATAAATCTTCCATCCTCAATGTGCACGCCACTTAATGCGTATTCAAGTGTTCTATAGAGTACTCTGTAACGTACTTGAGGACGCTCTCGGCTATTCTAGGTGGTTCTACTCAATTCAATATTTTTTGAATAATCAAAATATGTTCTACTTATCTTAATATTATACGTCTTTGCACTGATAAATATGTGATAAGACAATGGCTTAAATCTTATGTAACAACCTTGCAAGCTGCAGACTGGATCACAGTGGTACGTGTGCCGGTTTAGATGCTGAAGAGCTCACCAGACAAGCTAGTCATGCCAAAGCAGACTAGAGGAGTTATGTTATATATACATTTTCGGATAAAATATTGTTACGATGGTCTAACTGATCGTCGTATGTTAAAGTGGAAAACAAAATACAAGACACCAATGAAGTCACTAAAAACCAGCTATAATTATATCACAATTAACAGTTTTTAACCAACAAGTTATTCAACAAGATTATACTCGTACAATAATTCAAGTTAATCTGTCCACACAAATAATAATGTCGCCTACAAAGAATTCCGCGCTATAATCACTTTTCACTAATACGCACTGTGTAAATCGCCCAACATAAACTGAACTAACCGTCGCTGGATGCTTATATTTATACCCCGCTGAGATCTCAGAATAAGATGTCACTTTTGGATGACGTGTTAAACGATTGCATCTTACGGGCGCTCTCGAATCCACTAGAATCAATGTCGCGTCTGGCCTTGAACACAGTGTGCGCGGACCCGTGAAGTCGGGAATGTCCTCGATTGTTGACGCTTGATAAGTGTCACGTAATTGTCTTTCATCTCAAAGTAGCAGCAATATGTACGCGCACACACATTACAGCTGGGCTCTGCTGGGATAGCCGAGATACTTGTAGAACGTTCCGTATTACGTAACAATATCGATTCAAATGACGAATATACTCCCTACAGAAAAACAAACGTTGTCCTAGCCTATCTCATTGGGTCCTTCAGTCTTTCGACTGGTTTGTACCCTTCCCGCGTATACCCGTGGTGGGCTTTTTACTGAGTCTGTCACAGGTATATGGGACCTGCAGTTTAACGCCGGATCCGAACGGAATAGTTGGGGAAGGTTTATACTAGGCAGGTTACTCTCGCTGGTTTGCCATCGCCTTGCGAGAGGGAACGGTCGTATCCAAATCAGATAGCACCGGCGGGAATCGAACTCGCGCCGACAGCGTACCAGGGCCACACGCTAGCCACTACGCCACGACCGCTCCCTAGCCTACCTAGGCACAGTGAATTTTGGTGCAGTTAACAGTGCCTAGAATCGGAGACGTCGCGCAGTCTACATCTTTTAATGGCAATACAAGTCGTTTTACTTTCAATTTTAGTGCTTTTCATTTCGCCCTTTTAATAAATATGATTTTTCAGAACCTTACGAAACCATAGCTAAAGATTAGCTGCATTAACAATTGCTCAGAAATCAAAATACTGTCACTTATAACAATTGTCTCTAGTATGAAAATTAAATTTTAGTATAATTATAACTGGTCTGCCCAAAAACTTACAATTACAAGATTAAAAGGAATTAAAATTGTTATTTCATAGTCTCAAATAAGTTAATTTATAATAATTTTTTCATAAAATTTTCAAACGTCTGTGGGTTTTCTGAAGACGGTTGAAACGTTTTTAATATCCTACAAAGTTTATTGCAATATTGGTTATTACACAATCGCGTAAATGGAGTATTTTGGTTTTTTCGATACCTTATAAAATAACTTTAACTCATCATTAGAAAATTATTAAAATAACTATTAGTATTTCTAATTATCAAATAAAAGTTCCAAGTGGTATACAAATGATTTAGCTTAAATAATTTAAATAATTTAATTATGGATTATTTAAAATTACAAATTTGTTTAAATTACTATATTCAGGAAAACTCTCAAATTTGTATGTAACTCTGAAATTATCTATGAGGTGAATAATATTGTATTACGTATACATTTTATAGCAGACTTTGAGTAATATTTAATATCCTAGATCATGAGTAATAATTTTGTATTTCTAATTTAAGTAAAAAGGAAAGCATTTAGTGGATTCCGTTAATATTTGCAAGACAGTGATATGGTCAGACTTACATTGCTGAAAGTTAAGGGGCTGTGTTTACCTGATGCATATTTTAAACTCAATAAAATTCGTGTGGCATAATTGTTTATTCTACAAATACTTAAAAATTCTACCTTCAAAAATTGAGAAGAATGAAAACTATTTTTGCACACTGCTACTATTAAGGTTTTATACTATTAAGGAAGACTTGAGATTTTCTTTAGTACAATGTCAGAAACTTCTCATTATAATTCGGCGTATCCGTTTGTTCTCTGACAAACTTTATTTTCTATAAGTAAAATAAGGGTACATAACAATATTAGACCACAAAATAATATTTTACTTTTAAATCTATGCTACACAACAAAGAAGAGACTAAATAAATATACGAAAATTATTGACAGAAAATTTCCGGACAACGTTTACGATTTGACGTAACTGAAGACACGTTTGCTGCGTTTAAGATGTAGATCAAAGCCTAGTAGTGTTCCAAAACATTCTTGTACATAATATAATAAGTGGCAAATCAAAGTAGGATGAGGTAATGGAACACTTTACTATATATGGTAGACCTGAAAAATCTTCACCTTCTAGTAACATGTTTATTTCATGAGATTAGTGTACGAATGTCTGTGTATTATTTTATGCATTAAGTTCCGGCCGGTGAAATGTTGTGGCTTGCGCTGTGGTCGCACGGTAATCCTGCTTTTAGGCCGGACGTGGATCTCACTGCTTCATTACGGGTGCCTGCAGTAGCCTTCATTTCATAAAACACATCATGCTTCCAAAACCTAAACTAATTAATAAAGTATTATAAAAATTATACAACTTTTCTATGGGTCCACAGACTCTGTAACTGTAAGCAGGCGGGATCCGTGAAGACATCTTATTGTACTAATAAAAAATGACATCTAAAACAAATTACAAAAAGAAATACGATTTGAGAGGTTATACTTATTTCAGCTCTAACATAAAATATTATAATGTGCCGAGAAGTCCTATAAATTTGTTTAGACACACTTGCGTCCACAAAATAATCAGCCACTACACATCATGTGTCTTGTGATACTGTAATATCTTTTCCGTAGACGTTATTATCAGATGAAAACTCTGTAATGAAGAAACACGCCCGGCAAGGCAATGGCCCTCCCTACAATTCTCTATGCGTCTTAGAATTGGAGTTTAACGATTCCTGCAGAAGTTCAACCATATGTGTGGGGCCATCAGGAGAACTCTAAAATCATCGAGAAAAGAAACACGCCTGAAGTTCTGCAAGGTGATGGTCATCTCCTTATTTCTCTATGGGTCTGAAAATTTGGCTTTAACGAAATCCCAGGCCAGTCGTATTCAAGTTTATGGAAATGAGATTGTTAACACACGTGTCAGGAATATTCTCCGAGATTACAAAAGAAACGTCGATGTACGACAGGAACTAAATATTATGAGTATACTTGGTATGATTGCCCAATATTGTCTAAAATGGTTGGGACATCTTAACCAAATGGATGACTGCCGTATTCTTAAACAACTATTGAATTTACGCTATAAGTCGAAAGGACGGAGAGGTGTGAGGCGCCCAAAGAAGCGTTGGAGTGACCAGCTTTAATCTATCTGCTTGGGACCGCAACAATCCAGTTTTTGTCAAGTACATGATTTGTACAACTAGCTTATGAACTCCGGTTTATATAAGGAATTTTCAACTACAGAAATGTTAATTTCCTTGTTTTCATTTAAACAAGCTTGTTCAGTAATTACTTTACTTTGAAGTGTTTATACTTGTTATTCAGTACAGACGAGATTTCGATCTAATATGAACATTCCTGTATTCTATTACGCTGCTTTGTGTAATTTTCATTGAACCATAAAGAAATATATTACAATTTCTAGACAATTTTAATCGAACCCAGTTTATGTTTCAATACAATCCACAAGCTTTTTATAGTTTGCTATTTCATTTCCGCGTATGGTCAAGAACAAATTGAATCGCATTTTTTTAAAGTACACAGAAAACTGTGTAATACCGCAATTAAAAAATAGCATAGTGCCTAAATAAATTATTTCATATTTAGCAGGAACAGCAAACGTTCATGTCATAAAACTGTGAAGGCTCTTCTGCCAGCAAATACTGCAACGTGTTCTACACACGAACTAGTTTCGTATGAAATGTAAGCAATTTGTTCTCGCGTCGTAAACGATTAGGCAGTTGGCCCTTCTCTGTTAACGTTGTTCACCGCCGTGCTATTAGGCCGTGGTCTAATACTGTTTTCAACATACGTTTCGGCCTCACCATTGGAGGCCATCTTCAGTGCTTTCAACGATTGGAAGTAATTGGCAAGATGTGACCTAATTCCCACAGTATTTTGGTGCAGATCCACTGAAGATGGGCTCCAATGGTGAGGCCGAAACATCTGTTGAAATCAGTACTAGAGCACGGCGTAACCCGGCAGTGAACAATATTAACAGAGTTGACGGCCTTTCGTAACCAACTAGCGAATTGTAAACAACTAACGATTGTGAGCAAGAGTTCGGTAAGCAACATTTACATCAATGCTACTAACTTGCCCCTTTACACATGACCTTAATTTTTGGTATTGCTTACGTTTCACCACTGTTCGTAGGAGCTCGTTTCGGAATTTTATTTCGGTTTCACTTACCATAAGAACACAACAGCGGGAACAGTGACATGTAAAATTTGAGCGGTAATTGAGGACTGATTTTAGTTTCGACCTCAGTAGCAGTAAGAACATATGATTATTTTACGGAGTCAAAAATCGCCGCCATCGATCAACAGGGTCACTGGTATCGAAATGAGCAACTAGTATATGGAGTTACCGTTAGTATCGAGGTCAATTTCCTCTAAGCTGAAGCAGTCGAGTAAAAGGAAATAAAAACCTAAATTTCAAAATATTTCTTAACAAATCATAAAGATAAACTGTGTTTTATGCGGGCCGAAAGCACAGTATACTAAAGTAAAATAATGTCATTTTACGACTCGAAAGATTCCGTGGATGTTTTCTAATGTAAGATAACCTAAAATTATTCGAAATGTCGGCGGTGACGCGCGCGCGCGCGCGCGCGCGTGTGTGTGTGAAAATATTCCGAGTTGTTTAGATGATGTTTTACTGGAGATGGGCGACATTCTTTTCAGCTTATCGCAGTTACGGATCTTAGGTGGGCACACCGTCTGACACATGATTGTCGTGTTGCCTGTCCTAATATCAGCAGACCGGTTTTCGCAGTTTCCAGCAACAAAACAGTATCACTGTTGTATCTCAACTACATCCTCACGTATTAGCGGAATCTGGAGATACATCCTTAACACGACGTATAAACAAAAAAGTATAAAAATTTTTTTTTAAAAGACCTACAGGCTATGTTCCCAGCAATTTTAATGTTGTTACGTTATATACCTTAATTCATACGGAAATCATTAGAGACACTATCACAAAATTTAGAATACACTCGCTTACGCTCACACATATTTGCAACGTTTATAAGAGAAAATCATGTAAATTACTAATGATGACAAAAGTCTGCATGCCGTCCACGATCACGGGGTAGCGAACTGTGAAAGCTGACGTAATACCTAATAAATATCTACTTCACTACGTGAATAATTCTTATACCCTAAAAAGACAAAAAACGATTTCTAGTTGTTTGCCGAGTAAAAGCAAATAAAATCAATATCAAATGTAGATTCCATATTACTTCGCATGGGAGCAATTATTAAAATGAATACCGCGTAAGCGTATAATACTATCACGGATTACGTAAGAACACATGAAAGTTTATTCATATACTTATTAAACTCACGCAATTTATTATTAGGATGTAATAATTAAAACTTATTAATTATTCATTGTTCGTTTACTTTTTTATTATTATTATTCTTATAAAATTGAAGTATGAAATTCAAACACTCTTTAGAGAAACGTCTCTTACAAGAAATACGATGTACACGAATAGTCCCTACATTCAGACATTAATGTTAATTCACATAAGTGATTCTTTATACGGTCTTTTTATTGTTATTTCTTTTTTTGTAATTTTTAGCTATTGATCGTAGTAATTATTCGTACTTGTTACAATTAAAAATAAAAGTTACTATTAATAGTGCAAATTAATAGTGTAAATTATTCTTTACAACCATCTTGAACTATTTACACACACACATCCAGGTCCAATTAAAGCATGGAAATAACTTAATAGTTACAACAACAAAAAATTGGTGTGCCGTGAGAGACACACCAGAAGGGAGAACTACAGTGTCGTGTGACGAGTGAACTGATTCAACGTGTAAAAGGTTGCTCGTATATATTTGGAGTAAGAGACATAACATGGAGGGAATACGTAACAGCAGGTCAGAAAGTGATCACTGCTGCAGAGATCATGATGAAGAATATTTTGAACATTGTGAGCGATGGTGATATGCGCGTCTTGTACGTGTAATGTTTAACACACTTAACATTGCGCCCTTTTTATATTGTTACAGTATCACGCAAGAAACACTGAAAACGCAACGGAAACCGTAAGCAACGCAACCGTAAAAACGCAGGCGAACGGGTGGCGCTTTGTGACTACCATCCGTCGGCCTACCGAGACTACTTACTTAATGTGGGTAGTGAGGAGCTTAAAAACCGTTGGATTGCGTCTACCTTGAAACGAACCTACAATAACCGCAGCAAGTGAATTAGAACCTGACTTTCAAACTCACTATCTTTCTGAAGCGATAACCAATTATATAGCCTACTAAGAAGGTTGCATGAATATAGTCTAACAAACTTAAACAAGGTCGCGTCTCAACAAACTACAGTTTCACACAGAGAGTCCATCGACAAAACATATGTTATAATTCGTATTAGACCTATACGTAACGGGATCTCTCTATGTGTAGTATGTACGTATGAGCGCTACTGTGTATCTGACATAAACTGTAACACATTAAGCACAATAACAATATGTCACTAAGCAACACATATGTTATAGTTTTTTTTTTTCGAGAAATTTACGGTAAAAGTTACAGCGAAGCACGAGGTAAATTGACAAACGGAGACAGAAGATTGTAACAGCATGTACAGCTGTCGCGACAAAGAATGCATTCTTGTGTAAAAATGTACAGCAGTCCGTTAGGGTTTGCATCAGTTTTTATATACTAGGCGCAGTACCGGTACACATGCAACGAAGTTGCACGACAATTTGCCTCCTCTACCATAAAGCATTACACATTCATTTTGTGTCTTCCACGTGATGATGTGCTATATGTGGTGACTTATTGTGTAGAGCTCGCGTTACAATTTGAGCTGTACAAAATAATCCAGAATGCAGATGACGTAACAGTTACAAAGGACAGTCGGTACAGTAGCGGGACCCACAGCCCGCTTGACTCTTTGTCCCTTTTGAATCGCTAATAGCGAGCTGGTCTTTGTCGTCTTGGAAACGTTTCAACGGTTTGTACGCTGTTTACACACACACACACAATGACAAGGAATTCTAAAACTAAAATAGTAGATTTGAAGCTTTTGTAAAGTTTCATTGAAAATATTAAGAACATAAATGAACGAAATAACGCTACCGACCGTTTTCAATTGTTAAAGTTCTGAGCACTAAAATTGACACTTTTAAAATTTCCTAAAGTTTAAGATGTAAAAATGATTTACAACTGTTAGTAAGAAAGTGTAAGCCCATAACTGTAAGTCACAAAAACTGAAAGACAGCGAGTGATTATACTCATTAATTTGCACTTACGTGTTACTTTTGTATAATTACTTACTCTTACCAGCTTTCCCGTAAAATATTAACTAGTATGCTTCCTGAGCTGCAAAACTCACTCACAATTTTGAACGAAGTGAATTTATGTTTAGATAAATTTCGATATTACATAATTTTTCAATTATGAGAAAAATTACAAATTTCCGATTTCTCTACTATCTCTTAACTAATTAAAAATTGTAAATCACATGGTCAGTTAATTCAAGGCTGACTTGTCTTGAAAAACAGTTCCCAATCCCGTGACCATCTTCGTCTAGCCAGATGCTCTGCCCTTCTTTACTGTTCGTGTCACAGTCCCTACCATTCTTCTATGTGCATCGTTTTGTACCGTTCTTGTGATTATTTGTCCACGTTTCTGCTTCGAAATCACAGCATTGAAAACTTCCATAATCATATAATAAACACTAAAAATTTGAAACACTCGGAGTTGGCTTAAAATTTCATTTAGTGAGACAGCCTGCTGTATTTTCAAATTTTTGGTCTCTTTTTTGGGCTCTAGAGTCCCAACATTTTGAAACTTCCAAAACTTTACACTACATTTAAATGTTAGTTAAAATTATCCCACCTTGATAATTAGTTGAATCTGATATCCCACATGAACGTTTGCAATTTTATAACCATTTTCACTCACTTTTTGCGCCCTGACGTCCTAACATTTTACAATTTTGACTTCCTCACATTTTTGCCTACCGTCATCGTGAGACAATACCCCAAATAGATAAACACATAGACAGAAGACACACAGACAGACAGACAAATGTCATACAGTCGAGTTAGAACTGAGACTCGCTTTTCTCGTTCATATTTAACAAAAACAGTTTAATTGGATCTAGTTTATTATTAATTTTTTGTTGAAAGTGAGAAACATTTTACCATCGCTACTCGCACTTGGATTCTTGAATCTGCCATTTTAGTTTTTCGTTAATACTTCACCTTCCTCACATCTTCTTCACTGTGAGTTCTTCACAGCCCAAAGAATTGGTAGAAGTCAGTTAGGTATATTATCTGTTCCATTCTTGTTCCGGTTTCCTTCATCAGTAGTAGCCGTTCGGGATTCATCACATCTTAGTCCCCACGACAGTCAACGTTTATGACTTGCATACTTTTGAAGCTTATTTAAATTTAATAAAAAAAACAAGGTAGTTACAATTAAATTCCTTAATCTATAAAATTAGATTTCTAAATTGTTCAAAAACTACGTAGACTGCAGTTTATTAAAAATTGGTTACTCAATGAAAGTTAGAGAGAAATAAAAAGTGACAGCCAACAATGTTCGCAAGAAAATTCTGTGCAACGTTCTTCGTCGTCGCTCAATGCCGAGAATATGAAAACATTGCGTCGTACTTTCTCAGTTTCCAGCTTCACAATCAAGTTTTCCTTTTATGAGTGAAGATATATTTTTTACATTGGTATAATCTAGTATGCTCCCTGAGCTGCAGATTCGCTCAATATTTTGAACGAAGTGCATTTAATATTACGCAGCTATTATTAGATATTCTTCGATGGAAAAATTGCAAAAATGTAGGTTACTCTAATACTTCTTAAGTAATATAACAACTGTTGTAGAAATTGTGAAATATATACTAAAAATTCGAAACATTCGGCTTTGTTTAAAATCCCTTTAGTCTGATACCCTGCTGAATTTTTTTCAAATGCTTGATCTCATTCTCTTAGGATCCCAGGGATACAAAACTTTTGAAATTTTCAAAATGAACATTACCTTTAGATTGTGGTTAAAATTCTTTTTAATTTGATACCTCACATGGGTTTTTGCGATTTTTTTCATATTTTGACATTCTCAAATTTTTGCCTTCCACACCCCCCCCCCACATTTTTTCAAGCATAAATCTCAGAAACAATATGATTCTGAAGGTTTTGTATGGACAAACACGAAAATCGGTTGAAGCGTTCAAAAGCTGATGTGAGACTTACCCGAACAGACAAATAAAGAGATAGAAATATAGATATAGATAGACAGACAGATGGTCGAATCAAAACTTACAACTGGCTTCGCTCGATCGAAATTCGACAATTTATATTCGATAATATTAATGTCGATAATAAGTTCTAAAAGTAAATAAAAGTGACACTACTTTCACTTAAACGCAAAAATTACGTCCTGGTAACAGTGTAAACACTTCTTAACTAACTTTGACAAAACTTCCTCCCCCCTCGAACGCTCGTCTCTCACCCGGAAAAGACATCATGTGTGAGATAAGCCGGACGGATGGCAATCCTATCTACATCAACTTTATTTTATTTTTAAACCCGTATCTTTAATATTAGTGCATTCTTGGATTTGCTAAAGTAGGTTAAAGTCTACTAAAACGGTCTCGTAAAGTTTATGTATAATCTTTCAACATTATTGATACGAAGTCGTTACCTGCACTCAAGACATTATTTATTACACTGATTTCTGTATTCAGAGCAGCACTTGCGTTAAAGATACACAGTCCGTGCAAGTAGTTAACCCAGTTTCATTTGGAATGCGCACAAAACATTACGATCGTGTAATTATCCGAGTTTTTCGAAAAACGTGTACTTGGATGGCAGCAACATGCCAGTATGCTATACGACACCTCCTTCTTATAGCCATTAATTCGGAAATGAAAATCGGTTGTGTGTATCATTCACTTCTTTGTAGTCTTTAGTTTGAAATAAATTAGATACGCCTTTTTTGGACATGTCTGTATTAACGGGATATATAAACATGGTGACTGATCCTAGTGGGACTGATCCTACTTTTCTATTAAAAAAATGAGCAACTAACAGTTAAATTTGAAGAGTGCATAACGAAGATGCGTTTCCTTGAATTTTTAAAACTGATGCAACAATAAAACTAAAGTTTACGATGCTGGAAGACAGCGAACGGGTAGTAACTTTTAGAGAATCCATTCCTTACTTCGAAATCAGTGGAATAATGGCGTTGAGTAACTACTTTTAGTTACTTGGTATCATTTTTAAAAAAGAGAATGTTTCAAAAGAGTCTGTTTTTAGATAGAAATGACAATAGTGCATAAGTAAGAGTATATGAGAAAATTTTGTTCAATTATGGTTAATATTATCATACTACTGTAATAAATTATGGTACATTCCGGTATACTTAATATGTTTTGTTATAAGTTATATCTTCAATAATAAGGTTTGAAGTATGATTGTTTAAACTTCACATGAAACTTGAAGCCGAAATCTTAGACTTTATCAAGCGTAAATTTCTGGAAGTTGTTTAAGTTTTGGAATTAGACACAACTCTCTAGATATATACTCATAGCATGGTCGGAGTTTTACTAATCACTGAGTACATACAATGTAGCTGATTCTAAACGTTCATAAACATGCATACATTTTAGATTCATAATACCATCTTTCATAGAGTAACAACAAAGACATCCTTTCCACCACATAACCTTAGATAGTGATCAAGATGATCATAACAGAAATTATTTCAGCCTTATACATCAAGTTTGTGTAGTTCATAATTTTTTAATGCGGACGTCAATATATCTTTTTTAACTTTCAGTTTTTTTTTTTACAAAGAAGTTGATTTCATCAAGTTAAAAATTTATACTGCTGTCGCTTAAGTTCAAAACTATAATTGGAAACGCGTTTAGATAATATAAATTTTTTTCCTGTAGGAGTTTCTTAAATCTGTTACAAAACATTCTAAAACTAATTTCTGCTATCAACTCGGCGGGTATGAAATTTTACACTGTCTTACACGTATGTTTAATCCATTTTACACATCAGTAAAACTAGATTATCAGAAAAATGTTTAATACTTTTATGTCTGGTGTTGGACGTTATCATGTGAATAAATTGTTAGGTTCATATGACTGAAGATCTCGTTTCACAAATTTTAGTGATTCGAATGTATACAGTGATGGTAAGAACTGAATTCCGAGTTGTATAAACAAATATGTATGTTTTCTCCATCTGTTTAATCTTTTAATTAATATTAAAGTATACTTTTGCAATACAATGCTTTTAACTAAGTACTAAAAGTTTCCCCAGCGAGCTTTACTTTAACCACAACTTCTAAAATGAAGTAGTGAGTCGATTATCCGAAATAACTAACGCCAAAACGTTTCCGGATAACCGAATTTCTCACAGAATCGGACAGAAATTTATAGCATTCAATTTCGTTAAAACTGGTGAAACGTTTGTTCAAACGTCTCTTTAAAGAAAGTGTGAATGTGAATACAATGTTCTGTCGAGGTCAGTATTTTTCCTTTCGGTTACTGTCGTTGTCTCTCAAGAAGGGAGAGAAGCAGTTTCTGCCTTCGAACTGCACGTAAACCTGAAATCCATAGCAAGCTTTTGTCAAGGGAGGAATATAGAGAAAAACAACCTGTATATTTTTACCACCAATTGAACGAGAACTCTTAAAAATTTCATAGAACATACCAATATACTACGAATTAACGTGAATCCCCTTTCATGTAATTCTTGGATTCCTTTAACTCTGGGCAACGTTTAAATTGTCAGAGGTTTTTTTTTTAATCGATACGAGACATGTTAAGTATAGCCGACGTTCCTGTGAAATGACTCAGGTTAAAAGACGCTCCATTTTATACTTTGTATAAAGAAGCATATTATTTAAATCGAATCTAATATTAAGGTCTTTACCGTCTAAATTTTTAACACTGTGCTAACTATCGAAGCTATAAGATAATAAAAACTAAATATATTTTACAAGAACAAAGATATAAATTTAATTTTCCATTTCACCAAAACGTTCGCGTGACCACATAATTTTAGTAAAATATGCACACGCTCAACTTCTCGCCGACAAACAAATCGCTCGAGTGTGCGTCTAGATACAGCCGCCCGTTAACAGATCGAATATAAATTAACACAACTGATTGTCACTGATATTCAATTTAAAGTGTAGCCTAATTTATATCAATTAAATTTTAAACTTCTGCGATTAGGATCGCACGTGGCTAAACATACGCATAATAATTCATTTTTATATTATTCGTTTTTTTTTTAGACGGGTATAAAAACACACAATAAAATCAATTACTCGGAAAGAAATTTTAAAAAGTGATGTAAAAGAAAATAAGAATTAAAGAAGAAGAATAAACTGATTAAATACTTATCTCTAACAACAATAGCCAAACAGAAATATATTATATAAATGTAATATGTACGCCGGTCCGGATACATAACGAACAGCAGGAAAATGTTAAATGGTTTTGTATATAAATATATATACATATAATTGAAAGAACCCGTGAGTGTCGACCACGGTATTCACTTTTCATAGAAAACAAACTTTTTAAAAAATACAAAAATATTTTTTTTTTAATTTTACAAAATTTAAGAAAATACTTTCTTATTCAGTACATAAATAGTTTTGCTCACGCAAGAAAAGCAATGCTGGTATATCTTCTTGAACGAGGTATATCATTAACCGCAGGTAGGAAAGTTGCTGCAAGTAGGCTTACCTTATCAATCCATGCAAAAAAGCAAGTTATCAGACATTGTATAATGTACTGTACGTACACCAGCTTTGCTGACGAGACGCCTGAGGAGCGGGGGGTCTACTGAATGATAGTGCGTGCTTGTGTTGGTGCGGTATTACTGTTTCTGAACACATTGTTCACACGTATTTAGTTGTAATGTTGTGTGCGTATTAGATTGAACGTTCGTAGATTGTATGTAAGTGTAATTTACTGAATATTTTGTTAAAGTGTTTTTGTTTTTTTTTATTCGCTACAAGAAATACCTTGTGAGAGACAGTCAAGTAATACCGAAACTTTGTTAAACGTATTTTAAATGTGTAGTATTACAGTGATGCGTGCAGTGGAATGGCATACGTCACCACATTCCTTGTTGAGCTGCAAAGGCGAACTGTTGATAGTAAATACAAATGTTTTGTTAAGGATGTTCAATTTCAATTTAATTTCTTCAAAGGAAAGTAACTTCACAGTATACGACCGTACTGAGTGAAGAAATCAACTTATTTAACGGTAATATCTTCAAATATCTTCAAATAAATACACTGCAGTTAGGTTTACTTTCACCTTACGTACGTTTCATAGAAATTATTCTGTATCTTCAGAGGTTTGTTTGAATAACTGAATGTTTTGCTTACAATATAGTTAACAATAGAACTTCTGTTTTCTATTGTTGTAATGTTTGTGTAGTCAGCTATTTATTATGTATTTAATATTTTATTTTATTATTCTAATAAATATATGATTTTAAATAAATCGACTTGTTTTGTTTTTATTTAAATGTGTTCTTCAATTAGTAGATTATTATTATTGTTTTTGTAAATATTCAGATTTTTCCAGATATTCAATTTATTACCTTATTTAACGGTGTGTTTGATGCAACAGATCGGAAGTTCTCAAAGTGATTGCATTAATTTCCAGCGACCAGAAGTATAAATGCACAATTCAATTTGTACAGTAGACAATGCACAATACAAGTTGTTACTTGTAGCTGGTTTGAGGTAAACAGTGTTATAATGGAAACAGCATAACGGTATGTTGTCTTATTTGTGTTTATTTATTGAAGCGAATTTGAAGAGAAACCGTGATTTATATTCTTCATTCGTTTAAGTTTTATTTTAGGATCCGCAGTTAGGCGTGCATGAAAACGGAGAATTGTGTCCTGGTTGCGTACATGCCAAAACTTGTCCAGGTGGGAACAGTTACAAATTGTTTTAGAGTTCTTAACTGCCACCCTAATATACTGTGTCCAGTTGCCTACAACGAAAAATTCGTCATCTAGTGTGTGGCTGAATTAGTGGGTGAAAGTGTATTGTAAAAAACTAACAACATGTGTAAGCTGGTACAAAACTGGCAATACCCAAAGGCAAAACATACAAAGAGCACTTTCTACCTCTTACTTACATATACAATAATATTATCTTCACAAAAACAGGCATCGTCTTGCATGACACTTAAGGAAACAGTCCCAATCAATACTACCCATTTAGACATAGTACACATAAAGAAATTAATGTAACCCCAGTTTTTTCGCGTTTGTTCCGAACGAGAAGATGGAAGCCTAAACTACAATGGTTCAAACAATTCTGGAAGAAATTCTAGCCTGTGGGAGCCCTGGTACAGTGATTGTACACTTTGAAGCCGCAACTGTTTTAGCTTTGAAAGAAGTGTATGAGTATTAATTTATTCTGTAAAAAGTAAATAAATAAATAGCTAATTCTATTTAACATAAAAATTAAATTCCAACTTTGTCGTGTTTACTTGCTGAACTGCTACTTCTCATGTTCCGGACGAGGCCTTTCAGTGTTTCCACCATTTTCAAGTCCTAAACCACGACCTTCGTGGTGGAAACACTGAAAGACCTAGTCCGGAACATGACAAGTAGCAGTTCAGCAAGTAAACACGACAAAGTTGGAATTACAGAGAATGCTAATTCGAATAAAAAGATGAATAAAGATTTAAAAAAATTAAATAGTTTGTTTTGCATAGTAAAACAAGTAATACAATATATAAATAAAAAAATTGACGAGGTAATAAAAATCTACTACTAGCACTAGGCCTTAAATAGAAAATGGCTGAGTGGGGGGTCCATAGTGTCTGTGTCTCTTAACCGCCTGTTGTGAAACATAGTCTTGTAAACCTTGCGCGATGCTTCACGACATGTCCTCTATGAAAATAATCGAGGTGCCCACTGAGAAAAGAACGCTGTCCCGGCTGGCGTCACAATGGACCTTTTCGCACTTTCAGTAAATTGATTTATCCCTTTGAAGAAGGTTTTTCTTGACTTTATTTAACACAGTAATGTTAATTCTAAGTACACTATAACGATTCGTAAGCAGATAACGCCCTTGGGTTGTTCACAATCTGGAACATCCATCAACTGTCAAAACAATCTGGTTCTCTCCAGGCAGTCAGCTGTAGCAATCTGGGCTTTACGCAATCATGACGACGGTAATTCTCTTAAGTCAGTAATTTCCTTTTAATCAAGTCTAAGTTAATTACGTATCATTTCGTGATTGAGCACAGACGGAGACTTCAATAAGACAGTTTCGTAAAAGTCACAGAGGCACATAAGCAAATGAAATATTATTCTAGCGGCAAAGATCCGTCGAGGATTGTATTCGTTTTATAGAGTACGACGTATATTTGTGATTACACATCTCCAACTGGTGTGACTTATGACCCTTCAAGTGTAGGCCTATATTCGAGTCCAATATAATCACACACGGTCAGCGTGTGCCGTGAGACGAAGTGAGAAAACCAGTCGCTTGGTCTTTTCGCTACTTCATCCGACAAATTGACTGGTTACTGTTACATACATTGCTTTGGTGGTAAGTCCTGTGAAGGTGGGAGATCTGACACCTGCTTATGTTATGTCGTGTACTTATACACGACCGCGAGTACAAACTGAAAAATTCCGCACATTTAAAATAAAATCCAAAGTTATATACATAAAGTAGAGATTTGCTTTATAAAAATGTACACATTAAAAATAACGTGCAATCAAATTTTATGAATATTACAAAACACGCAAAAGTTCGAGAAATTCATATTTTTGAAAGCGGTGTCTATACCTACTCAAATTGATGCTAACGGCACTCCAAAAATCTGGATACAAAGACAAGTGGATTTATGATCTTCACAACCAGTAGAATTGAAGTTTCTTCTGACCAAACTCTCAACTTTTAGGATAAGACTGAGTCGTAATAATGGTACAGAATAAACAACCGAATAGGTGACACAAATCTCTTGCACAATCGACTGAAGTATTTATGTATTGGTACACGGTTTTGGGTATGGTATGGAAATCAATAATGGATTACGCCTTTCGTGGGAAAAACCTGGTCGATCGAGACTACTATGGTACAGTTCGGAACAGGTGACGATGCCCAATTCAAATGGTCTGCCGATGATGGAAACTTGATACTTAAAGTAAATCGACAACTCAAAACGAAAAAGTAAATATTATCTAACTGCTAAACAAAGATCTGGAGGTGGGAATTTGTGTTACTGGAGTACCTGCAAATAAAGCATAGATCCAACTTGTTTAACAAAAACATAATTATAGCTGTACGTTCGCTCACCGCGTATACTATTACACATCCGCGCGCGTGCGAGCACGCGCGAGTATATACTTTATATACACAACCCGTACACATTCACGAACATACAGATGCACAACAAAAAACGTAGAGAACATGTAAATGTCTCTATGGACAAAAATAAAGCGAAGTGCATATAGCCTACAATATTTTCTGCAGTGGAATAAGTCCGCACCTCAACGATGTCTGTTTATTGCATTTAAAACAATGATGATTAATATTATAATTACTATTATTATTTGTGATTATTATCTACTTATCACCGTAGTCCGCGTAAGCGGCAAACAATAAATCATGGTGCAGTGGCAAAAACAGCAGCGTTGGTGAGTTCAACAGCGCCGTAGAAAACTCCACGCGGTCAGGTATGTAATTGCTTCAAGACATGTAAATCATTACCTTTCGTAATGTACTGTCATTCTGTGTCTTTAATTCATTTTTTTGTCTGCTATACGAGTGATGCAAGATACATTTTCACGTTACATAAGTAAGTACGTTATAAATTCGTGATAAAAAATGATTCATTGTTTCGTGTAACAAATGACGACAGTGCCCCAACTAAAGTGACTTTTTTCCTAACGAAGAACAGTGCACGTTTTGAAAGAGAAACAAGCAGTCGAAATTGTTCCAATAAAACAAAAAACGATGTGAAATTTCAGTAGCGTATCTAGACTTTGGCATTGGGGAGGGTCCGGGGTCCGGTTGAGTCGGCTTCATACAAAAGAAATACAAGTTAAGAATAATCAGTATTACTAGCGTTTAATATTGTCTGTATTATATCAATGTTGGTACAGAAAATAGTAAAAAATCAATGTTACTGCCGACTAATAAATATTGTCTGTATTCCATATTTCAAACGTATACGCAATATACGCAATACGCAAATGCTGTTTAATAAACCTGTTCGTATATTTAAAATAGAGTTACTAGCTGAAAAACACAGCTGAAAAAATAATAAAAGAGCCTAAAAGTTTAAGAGATTAAGAAAATTTGACAACTTTTTCCGACCCCCTAAGGGGGTCAGGTCGTACAGGAGTCAGGTCCTGTTCGTCCCAGCCTCGAAAATACGCCCCTGTGAACGTTTTCTATTAAAACGTCTTGATTACTGGAAGCCCGTGTGAAGTAACACTTTACATATCGTTATACACTAACAATCAATAGAAGATGGAAGGATTGTGGAACAGATCCCCCATTCACATAACCACACACACTATGCATATTAAGTTGTTTACGACTCTAATATTATCTCCTGTACATAATAAGCTGGTAAATACTCATGTGTATGCTGACAGACGTAAGACGAGTTGCTAAACGCCTGAAATATTTTTAACCAACTGACGTTTATTTTTAACTTGGACTCCCTGCATTTTACAAGTAGCTGAAACAGTGTTTCAGAGCCCTATTTTAATTTCATTTTTGAAATGAAGTTCTGGGGAAGGGATTTCAAAGCTCCTTTGAAAATATTCCATACGCCTCCGACAGAAGGAATCAGTGTAAATGAGATGATCCAGCGGATAATTCTAAGTTCTCTATTTTCCTCTATTTTCCCATTAATTTCTGCTACGTTTTCCTTGATTCACCTTTCTCTTACCAATCCTGCCAATGATAATAATGTCCACTGATTATTGGTATTGTACTGTAGACACAGTTAATAAAGAACTTGTTCCATCGTATATATATATATATATATATATATATATATAATAACTACAAATCGTATTAATGACTGTTGGATGGGTACGCAAAAAGCAAAATAACTGCAAATAACAAGCAAATTAAGATTTTACTTAGGAAGGAATAGAGAAAGTGATAAGATCTAAAGCTCAGAGCATCGGAGATAATTCCTTTTCAATAGGCAAGAAGACTCGATTCTCTTCATTATCGCTTTGGTGAGTAAAAAACCCCTAAAGTAGGAACATCCGCATTAATCACACTGTTACATAGAAATGACATGAACGGCGGTCACATTACACCAGTAAACAGCTATCAACCGTTTCACACCAGTTACTGTGCAGTCACTGAAAGTACGACTTATCATTTTTTATTTAAGCAGAACGAAAAACAAAAGACTCGAACTTTTTTTACTTACAACTGAAATCTCCTTGTATGCCATTATAATATTAGCGGTTGGAATAATATAAAATAAGAAAAATTATTATATGAGTTTACAGCCTGGACGGGAGTATCAGCATTGTCTAGAAAGGTAAGTTTGCAGCAATAACCAAAAAGATGTCAAAATGAGTACATTCTTAAACAGGGGGCCCCGTGTATCTCCAACTTACTTGTAAAGAAATAAGAATGAACGCAGGTAGGCATTAATATTAGGCCTATGCTAGATCGTGTTTGTGTGTGCATGCGAGAATTTAGGTTTATGATTATGTTTTATGAATACACATTACAAGATAATATATACTACAGAGACATGAAACGGTTCGCACAGATCGTACTGATGGTAGGCAAGCAGTGCAGGAAGTAGGGTGTGAGGTGACCAACCATGACACTCAACTATGTGACATATCAACCATGCAGCTTTTCTGAACACAAAATTATTGGACAGAAAACATCGCATCAAAGCTACACATGCGCAGTGAGATCTTTTGACACTGCACATTCAGTGATTAATTATTTTATCTGTACAATTATCTATATTAAGAAAAACACGTTAGTCTCCAAAATGTAGTCGTAAAATCTGTAGCGAAAGAAAGGGATAAACACAAAACCGTAGGGCAGAAAAGGTATTTTTCTTTTATAAAACGTATAAAAGTCCGGTATGGTTTACACGAGTTTTTATCTTATAAAAGCTACATTTGCCACAGAGACGCAACGACGATTTGGCACCTTGTATCAAATTTTCACCTTGTAAAAATGTTGCTTTCATGTTTTATCTCTCACTTGGTACTTGTTGTGCGCGTACTAGAGCTGTACAAAGCAATCTGAAACACAGAAGACTTAAGCGAGTACAAAAGACACTGACGGGACCCACAGCCCACTTGACTCTTTTGTACCTCGTGAATAGCTGATAGCGCTCTGGTATTTGTCATCTTGAATACGTTTCAACTGCTTAGGTGATATTTACACGGGCAGGAAAATCCAAAGAAACAATGTTACGCTTGTACATTAATTCCAGACTTTTTTGTGTTCGTTTCAGGTTTCTGTATTCCACGTTTTTTTTTTGTAACAATAAAACTATAATGGAAGGAAATCAAGAATTAAGGGTTATTTGAACACAATTTATAACAATTAAAGATAGAAAGCTGGCTAATCCTAGAGTCCATTTTTATTTTTTCAGTCGTTACACATATTGCAGAATCTATGAAATCTTCAGGAGTATAATTCCCTGACTTATTAAAAAAAATTAAAAAAATACAAAAATGATTCATTATTATTACTAATTATTAAAATGAAAACTAACAAAACCCCGTGAAACTATAATTGGAAACATCATTAGCCGGGCTGTTAGACCGTGGTCTATAGTTTGTGTGGACAGACGTTTCGGCCACACCATCTCAGACTGACTAATCTGTACGTCACTGTCTCGACCTCATCACTGGGATGAATTGAAGGACACCGTGTCAGTTGTTTCCAACACTGCTGATGGCGTCCGATGGTGAACCCGAAACGTCTGTCCACACAAATTATTGAAACGATACATATTTACATACTCGCCCATGGTAATTTATTTGTATATATAAAATCATCGATGTATAATACCACTGGATCGCGCGGCGCAAAAAACGGTCCGGCGGAAAACAGCAGCCCCCCACCGCAACTTCATTGAACACAAGTTTACACATTGTATGCAGCCGTGCTTCCGTGTTTTGTTAACTACATACTTAATTCAGTTCGGAAATTTTGCCGTGTTTGTTAGCGAAACTGTTATGTAATTTTGTTTATTTAATTGTATGTAATTTTGATTATTGTTACAGTTAGGGTAACCTGGGGTAAAAGTACGCATGGGGCAAAGGTACGAATTAGGGATTTTTCATCTATCGCTTGCACGTTGGCAGTTTTGCTACTATAGCAGTAAGCTGCCATTGTGGTGTGTCCTTGTGCATAGTTACGTTACGCTTCGTCATTGCTTTGCTTCAAAATGAGGCAAAAATTACTTTTAATCTCTTCAGCTCTAGATGTTAAGCGATAGTCTGATTAAAAAAACGTAGTGCTCTGAAACGTTCAAGATCCTTCAAATATGTTTATGATAATACCCGTATTTTTGTGTGTAATTGGAACAGTTTATACTTCCAAGTTAACCTATAATAAGGAGTGGGCAGTATCGACAAACAAACGTGGCGTTCTGGGGCAAAGGTGCGCGTGCGTACCTTTGCCCAATGTTGGTAATTATCACTATAGCCTCGTCGTTTTTCTTTTCTGTTTTAGAACATACAAACGGAAAACAGACGCTACTCCTATCACCGAAGAATTATTAGAAAATCTAGGAAGCTGATAAGTGAAAGCTTTTCACGTAGGCAGGCAGCTACTAAATTGCATTTAAAAGAATCCTCCCTTAGAAAACGATTAAAATTGTTCTTATGAACAAGGAGATTTTAGCTGTGACTATTGTCTTTAGTATTAGCCTTAACTGTTTTGTTTAAGATTTGTAAAATGTTTTTAACGTCATTTTTTTATATTTACTATTTTTTAATGTTTGTTGTTCATAACATTTTTCAATTTTTATTACACGTTAATAAATATCCAATTTATGATAATCTCTTACTGTTATCATATCATGATATCAATTTCTTACTGTTAATAAACATATATATGATTAAAATAATTGTTACAGATGTTCTACGTAAATCCTACAATACCAAATTAAAATCGCTCTATTTACCTCAGAACGTTACAAGGTATGCGCACTTTTGCCCCAACCACGGGGCAAAAGTACGCATTTGCATTACGGTGAAATATTTTTTTTCATTAATTACTGTGTGCTTCTGGCCAGACTTTTTATACATCATAATGTAAAGCATAGACGTAAGTATAGCGTAGAATTTTTTTTATTAGTAAGAATTTCAAATTGACTTGGAAAATATCCATAACGTAGAATTTGCGCACCTTTACCACAGGTTACCCTACAGTTATAGACAGACTATTCGATTATTTTAATAGCAGGGACCCATTTGAGCAGCACTGCAAACAGCAAATAAAGAAGAAGAATTTAGAAAATGACAATAAAATGTTACATAATTTTTTGGCACATTTAATGACGTTAAAAATTGAAAATATTCAGGTTCTGTGGCACCCTAGGAAAACATTTTTGCACGTGGATTTATTACAAATGCAATAAAGATTCTGTCAAACAGATTATTAAATGACTTACAATTCAAGTATATTTTGACTTACAAGTTTTCTCAAGATCACTTGGACCTGTTATTTTCCTGCTTAAGATCTCGAGGGGGTCATAATAACAATCCTAATGTCAAGCAGTTTTAATAAGCCTTGATGAAACTTATGTTCAGGAACAGCGTTAAAGCCTCTGACGAAAGCAACTGTTTGAGCTTAGACATGACATTCCAAAACTGTTATGAGTTTTGCAGAAGCAGAAGAAACAGTGGACCTAAACTCAATCAACGTCTATGAAGAAGACATTGAAAACATTAAATGTCTGCTGGAAAATAAAACTCTTATTATAAAGATAATATTCTTTTATACTTGTCTAGTTTCATTGTCAAAAAAATTAGTTCTAAGTTGAAATATGAAGAATGTATAAGACTGCTGGTAGCTTAGCCCTTACACCCATTTTGTTGATTATATTTGAAAAGGAAATTTGGTCAGGGCTCCCTTAGATGTAATCAGGGTAGTAAAATTTATGTACTCCCTTTTGAACGATAAACAAAGCATTGAGAAAAACAATTTAGATACAAAAAAGGTTATTATATTAGCGTGTACAATCTTTACTAATAACATATTTAAAGTCCATACTCTAACAATGGTTATGGTGAAGACACTCATGAAATTAGGTTAGTAATGTTAAAAGGTAGTTTATTTTGCAAAATTGTATGTTTTAGAATTGCTAAGAAAAGACATCTTCAGCTATGTTTTCGAAACTTGGTGTGCGTCAAAAATTAAATAAGTTTGTTTTATTTAGCAATGTTTAAACCAGCATTGCAATATGCTATTTATAATCTAATGTCCTGAAGTTTTATAAGAAATGTAATATACGTATTTTGATTGGGAATAGTAAGACATATTGTAATTAAATGCAGATAGGCTGTAAACTAAGATTTTGTTTCGTAAATAGTCATCAATGTAAAAAAATGTAATAAACAATTTCGTTTCCATTACTATTCTTGTTTAGTCAGTTTCCTTTATTTTATTGTCAAAAAAATTATTACAAACAATAGGTAATTATTACACCCTAACAAAACGGTATAGTTAGCGAAAATATGTATGCGTAACTTTAATGTTACCGGTAACTTGTTTGTTGTTCATAGATCAGCACCGATTAAAAAAAATTACGAAATTTTATTATGAAGAACAGAAATTAAATTTATATTTACATAGTTTTTAAATTAGTATCAAGTGTTCCATTTAATCTGATTGATATGAAATAAACAGTTTTCATAACAAGACTTTTTATTGGACGATCAAATCGGTTAAACTAATGATAAGATAACACTGTGAGTATGCAGGCGAAGTGGCTTTTGCCTTGATGTGGTGGGGCGAGCGTAGAGTTGAGCGGACCGAATTCAGTACACGCAGCCGGCAATCCAGTGCTATTATACATCGATGTATAAAATAAAGATAACCAATTGTAAATAGTTTTAAATGGTGCATACGGCAACAGACAAGAATCGGCAATTCGTAACCTGTTTTTAAACACTTGTTTTGAACAATGATTTACTTGGTTACTAGGGTGAAGGTGTGTGTGTGTGTGTGTGCAGTATTCGACGCACTTGTGTGTGTAGTCTGCCGGCAGAGACAAGAATTGCGCTACGAATAAAGGAGACCTCTGTGTACGCATGTAACTTGTGATAGTGAGCTCCATTTCAGACAGGCATAAAATAGGAATTAAATATTAAATATGTTAATTTAATAAAAATGTGCACATTGATAACACCTACAGCAAAGTGTGATGTCATTTTAAGACGTCTATAATGATGTATGTGTATTTACAAGTTCAATGTGAACGGTAAAATTGCAACCGAACTATAAAAAATTAATTAAACAAAGACAAAAGTATCACGGATATCATGATTCTGTTAGTTTTTACATGAACACTAATTATGAGTGTAAATATACGAAAACGTAACCTGTCGAAAACTGATGTGCGGAACAAGCTTAAACCAATAGCCTATATATATGTTTGAGATGGCTTGCTAAACAATCTTCGACCTGTCAGAGTGCCTTTAATATAAAATCATGGACGATTTTGAACGGCGGGACAGATGCTAATAATTTACTCACTATGTGACTTTGCTCGGCTACATAGAACATACGCTAAGAATTTACTGACGGGGACACTACACAGTTTGCTCAGCGACATGGACTCATCATCAGCATCACCATTAAGCCGTAAACCGTGCATACTGCAATAATTGACGAAACAGCACCAGGTCCATCATCATTAGCATGCGATAGAACACTGACAACTAACGATCTACGTGGGAATCATAATCATAATCATCATCATCATCATCATCATCAACATCATCATCAAAGAACAAAACACACGCAAACACAAAGCGATATCTTCGACATGGTAAAACAGCAGTGAAAGCAGGTGAGAAATCAATAATTGTTTTTTAATAGGGAAAGATAGTTAATCAACTAAATCATGGTCTCAATTAGAGAAAAATAAATAAAAATCATTGTGCATAATGCAAATACAGAAATTTAAATAATTAGAATGATTAAGGTATGTAATGTTAATATCTGTTGCTAATTACTTTTGTATTTAATTAAATTGGTGCGCAATAATAGTGTTTATTGAACTAAAATAATAATGCTTTTGATTGAAATTAATCCAAATTTAAATTTATTAAAAGTATTAAATTAGAAATTACAATTTAACTAATTATTACACTCAAATGCATTTTTTTAAATTAAAATCAATGATATTTTTGATTACGAGTTTCATTTTTAAGTAGGTAAATATAAACAGAACTTTATATATGATTTGCATCATTAAAAATAATGACTGGAAATGATATACTTTAATAATTATGTATTTCAATATATTTTAATGTCTATTATTTTAATGTCAGACACCCAGTAATCGAAACATTTTTATAATTGTTTATAATTGTGATTTGTAATGTGTATACTACGACCAATGCGTGTAAAATAGTTTTTTTTTAATGTAACATTTAAAACATATTTATTTTCAAATTTTAAAAAATTTGTTTTCTTTTTTGGCTATAATTCGATGTTTTATTCGCATTTATTCCACGCCACAAAATCTTTCTCCTCTCTTCTAACATAATATTTATTGTGCAACAAAAGGGATTTCACGTAACAAGCACAGAAATCCTAGGACCTAGCTGGTAGTTAATTCGACAGTTCTGTAGAGTACTATTCTGATACACAAATTATAAATTGTAATGTTGCACTATAGACCACGGCCTAACAGCCCGGGTGATAATGTTTCTAACTATGTGGACGCCGGCCGTGAATCCCTTAGGATCTCTACCCGTAAAGCTAGTTCGGCTTGAGTCATTGTACCATCCGGCCGATTTAATTTTAGCCTAAGTGTGCTGATAGGTATACTTTATTTGGGATGGGGGTAGCAGAAGGGCTCATACCCCACCACCCCAAAGCCGAACGGAATACATCGACTCAAACAGACAAGACTCAACGTATACGAATAGCTCATAACATGGGATCAATGACATCGTGCTTTTCAGAAACATTTCTACAATCAAGCAGGAACAGCAAACATGCATTAATGTATAGGTCTGAAAATTATATTGATCATGCTATCCAAGCGCCACATCAAGTCACTCTTTGTAAGTGCATTCACAACTGCGACAGCCCTCTAAGGGCAAAACGATCACGGCACATGGCAGCCCTTCTAACAGCCAAAAGATCGCTTTTGGCACTTTCAAAGGCTACGCCGCATTAAAAGCTAGAAATTACTAAGAAGCCTAGAGACATGTACATATACTTATGAATGTAGCCTAAATAAAGGTTTCTCATACAATAGAAAATAATGTACAGTTCGGAAAGGATCTACAAACAACAGTGGATATAAATTTTCCAGCTAATACTATTATTTTGTAAGGAAAGCATATTTATTTTGTTATTTTTTGTTAGTTGTTACTTCAGTCACTGCACTGGCAATGCACTGCTGTACTGCTTTAATGCACTCACACTTGACTTCATCTACTCTACTATTTGAACGTAAAACTACTTGAATTTTTTTATAATAATGACATGAACATTGTCCTCATTATTAAATAATAATTTCATGCAGTATTCTTATTTCCTAAACAATTCGAATTCTTTTTAGAGTACAGTTTCTATACGATAAACATAATTACGTAAACATAATTTTTATAACAATCTGTTTATGAACATCATTATACAAATTCTATTTCCTCGTTGCCGCTCAGTTTCCACAGTTCTCTTTCGTAGCTTCTGCAAAATTCAATATGATTGTCTTATTTATTACCTTAAATAGGAGTAGGCCTACGTATAACGTATGTGTATACAGTACGTGAAGGGCGTACACGTCCATTTGCTGCGGTACAGAAACCTTTGTGTAAATCTGGATCGTACCTCGGCTTGCAGTCTATTTATTAATTTCCTTTCAGTGCCAACATCTCAGCTGATCTATCCATAGATGATATGGACAGCACAGCCTTTAGCATGGCAATACTGTAGCCAACTCTTGCGTCTTGTTGATACTCTATTGCTTGCCGAGGTGAAGATTGTCATGAACTTCCGTCAGTTTAATTTTCTGCATCCTTTTGTTACAGAGATAAAAGACACTTAATTTTCTACTCTTCTAGGTTATTGTTATTGATGGAAAAATATATATACCACTTCGAACGTTTGTATAAAAATGACTTGAATTCACGGAGACTTTATAATTAAAATTCCAAAACTTTATAAATAATAAACGTTAAAAAAGGAATACAAATAAGGAGTACCGGAATAAAGTAATTCATAAGTAATAAAATTATTCTAGATTAATCAACTTATCATTATCTTATTCTTCTCTTTGCAAATATGAGGCTCAAAGCCTATTACGTCGTTCGTCATTACAATTGATCTCTTTATCTTTCCATCGGCTGTCCCAGTCTTCTTCAACCTTTAGGCATATATTTTGCACTTCCCTGTGGTTTTCTTGATGGGTTCATACATTCTACGTGATCACACTATTTCTGTCTACATTCTCGTGCCATGTCATTCACTGGCTGGACAGCTAACGTAAGACGAGTGCCCTCATCCTTTTCCTATCTAATCTGAGATACCCAGCTACTGATTTAAGGAACCTCATCTCTGCACTTTTCAGTCGACTTTCATGTGCATTCGTCATTGTCTATGTTTCACTACCATATAGACAGCTTCAAACGGACATCACCTTGTAAACTTATATAACGTCTCTCGCATAACTTTATTCCTTCAGATAATGCCATTCATCTTATTAAAGCGTTCTATTTTATTCCATAAATCAACATCCCTAAAATATGATATATTGCATCCTAAGAAATTAAACGATGAAACTTGTTCAATAGTTCTACCATCAATCACACAATTTTGTTCTTTTTGTAAATACGAATTTGCGGAATTTTTGTCCACAAAAAGGCGTTACTTTAGATTTTTCAATAGATAAAATTCAATTATATTTATTAATTATTTTATGAAGCTCGTGCAGCGCTCTCTGTGAAGTATCTTCGTGATTAGAATAGCCAGACTCGTGTTAGTAATTGACTGATTTTTTTTACGTTTTAATATAAAGTTAATAAAAATCGATCTATTACGACTGTATAACCGCTCAAAATGTGAGAAAATAAATTTTGTTTAAGAATAGCATGTGCTGTGAGGATCTATGAAAGCCGCCTGGAAAGTAGAAAATATAATAAGAACTTAAAGAATGGTTTTCATCTCAAACTTCTGTTATTATTTTTTACAAACTACAAAAAATGCTTCACAATTTATATTGTCGTTTCTTTCCCAGAGGCTACAAAATTTTTTCTCTGTTATTCGCGTTTTAATATGCATAGGCTGAATGAGTATACGCTCAAACTAGGTGGAATGTCCCAACATTTTTCTTGCCATATAAAATTAAATTACATGAAAAGTATATCTTATTTAATTACTATAGTATACAAGGATTGTACAGCCTGTATACTGTACTGACGTGTGACCCACGTAATGTTAATGACTTGTGTAAAGCGTATGACGTAAACTATCAGTACAAACTACTAACGTAATCTATATAGTTTAAACTGTGTAGTAAACTACCAGTGTAAATAACGAATGTAAACTATTGCGAATAGAATCATATCGAACAGCCTAGAACATTCTCTCCCCCCCCCCCCCCGGCAAGTGTGGCAGGTGTTGCCTCAGTCAAGGGCGCTCAGAAGTAGGTTCCAGTGTATTCAAGAACACTTAAGATACGCATTAAGTGGCGTGAAGTGCGGATGGAACATTTCTAGAAGGCGTGCGTTACCTATGAAAAGCCATAGCAGCCGGCTTGTCATTTCAGTGGTGTTGAGCGATTTCTTTAGCGCGGATCGAATGTTTGTAGCGAAGTGTTGCTGTGTTATAATTAGTACGGAATTCTTTATTGTTGACATTATTATTGTGTATAGATAATTTTTACTTGAATTCTTGTGAGAGACTACTTTATCTTGTTGATTACAAATTATTAATTGTAATAATTAAAGCTGGTTATTGGTGATTTCATTGGTGTCTTGTATTCTGTTTTATAGTACCACAAGACAATCAGGGAGATCGTCGTAACACTATAGCCTACATTGTTTAAGGTAAAGGAAGCTAATGTGAAGTGGGTCTACAATGTTAACTAATAGAACTAACAGTATTATTCACATACTGTAGAGAAACGGTACTAAGCATGTAGTAAAACCCTTTAGCATAATCGATTAACTGTAAATAAACAGTGCGAGCTATGATGTGTAAACACTTATGTAATCTAGATACTAAAAACAGAGTAAACTCTGCAGTGTTAACTGATAGTGTAATCTGAGTAAAGGGAACTATATATTGCAAACTACAAACGTAGGCTATTCTACGTAGTGTAATCAAATAGTGCAAACCATATAGTATAAACTGTTTGGCTAATCTGGATACTTAAACTAATAGTCTAAATTACTAATGTAAGATGTGCACCATAAAGAATTACTGTATACTATGTATACAATGTTTAAACCTAACTTCAGGTGAACATTAACAACAGGCTTAGATCGGACAACTACCATCGTTATGACTTATCATACAACTTTGTGAACACTAAACAATCTGTGGTCGTCTACAGTGTAAGTTAACGTAGTAAATTAAATACAAACCCAAGCCTATCTTAACAAGCGTGAGCTGTAAAAAAAAAAAAAAAAAAAAACCACCTGCATAAACTTTCGTCAGTAAACTTACGTCAGTGTAAACTACCAGACTAATTTTGCGCCATAATTAGTGTATACTATTAACACATCATATTTTTGACGTTTGTTTACAAAATATTTTGTGCAAATTACGTAATGTAAACTACAATAGTCGACTAAGCACTGTAAACTAAACAGTGTGTATTGAAATAGTAAAGCTTTCACGACCGGTCCGATCCAAAACTTCAACAACGTTTAACGATCTTACTGTGGGAGCAGAAAGAATTGAAGAAGACTACAGCACATTTGTGTATTCTGTGCACCGTAATTTAATACTATGGTGCATACTCTGTGTATACTATGTAGCATGAAGTAAAGGTATGTAGTATGAAGTAAGGTATGTAATAAAGGCTTGTAATATGAAGTAAATATATGAAGTATAAAGTAAAGGTATGTAGTAAATGCATGTGGTATGAAGTAAAGGTATGTAATAAAGGCTTGTAATATGAAGTAAATATATGAAGTATAAAGTAAAGGTATGTAGTAAGGGCATGTGGTATGAAGTAAAGGTATGTAGTAAAGGCATGTGGTATGAAGTAAAGGTGTGTAGTAAAGTCATGCGGTATGAAGTAAAGGTGTGTAGTAAAGGCTTGTAATATGAAGTAAAAGTATGTAGTAAAGGCATGTGGTATGAAGTAAAGGTGTGTAGTAAAGTCATGTGGTATGAAGTAAAAGTGTGTAGTAAAGGCTTGTAATATGAAGTAAATATATGAAGTATAAAGTAAAGGTATGTAGTAAGGGCATGTGGTATGAAGTAAAGGTATGTAGTAAAGGCATGTGGTTTGAAGTAAAGGTGTGTAGTAAAGGCTTGTAATATGAAGTAAATATATGAAGTATAAAGTAAAGGTATGTAGTAAGGGCATGTGGTATGAAGTAAAGGTATGTAGTAAAGGCATGTGGTAGGAAGTAAAGATACGTAGTAAAGGCTTGTAGAAGCAGAAAGAATGAACAATACTACGGCAGATCTGGCGAAACGTGTGTCGAGCATCAAACGAAAAGACCACGGCTTCATAGCCGTACGTCTACATAGTGAGGGGAATAAATAACAGATTATGGGCACTACGATTTCTCCAAAGCCGAGTTACATCATAACGTAAACGCTCTGATGTTGCTTAGCAATTTCCAGAGTTCTAACAAGGCAAAGTTTATAACCAGAAAGCATGTTATGCTGCACCGCCCCCCCCCCACCTCACACACAATAAAGTATATCCACGCATACTCGAGTATGAAATATAGACGCCTCGTAGCGAGCAAAAACTATAACAAAGGGTGATATTAAAAGTATTTAACTGTACGACTTTGACGAATATTCTTGATTCGCTAAATTACGTTGAAAACAATTACAATTATCGTGCAGTACGTTCGTATAATGCTCCGTGATTATCGATTCACAATAGAAGAGTTATTTATTTCAATGGTTTCTGTATTTAATGCAACAGTTAGCGTTAACGGTACATTGTATGCGTACGTACACAATATGCAACCTATATGCAATATGCAACCTAGTTCCGTAGAACTGCACACAAAACGTACACTTCCTTCACAGTCAAATGTACTTAACTGAGTTAGCTTAAAACCATCGATATACAGATTGTGTGACTAAGTTTTATCGTGTTTCGATAAAGAATCATTACCATAATTTAAACTTGATATTATTTTAATTTAAATTTAATTTCGATTTGACTCGTTTTTTTTTCAATCTCTCGTTAGTGGTCAATTAAGCATTCTGTTTTCAACTTTTCAATATCAGTAGAGGATTGATAGCGTAATTGGTTTATAACTACGTACAATGTTTTGACGGCACTGCAACAATTATTTCTGTGAATATATCATTCTGAGGAATGCAGAAGATGAAAAAAAATGTACAGTTATAGTAAACGTGGTAAGTAAGAAAACAACTTGTTTCAAAATAAGCTGGTATGGACACAAATACGGGACAATTACGGTAAATGAAGCCTTGATGGAAAGAGTAATGTACAATACAATTTAACATATAATGGAACTTGTTTGTTTCATGTTTGTTCATTAATTAGGCTGTTTATTTTTGGTGGCTTACGATTATGGTTATGGAAACGATAGGACGCAACGATTGCTATGGTAATATAATCTCAAAAGAATCGAAGAAAGTCGAATCCCTTTAGCAGTGGCAGAATGGGCGCCAGATGGAAGAAGGCGTTGATGAAAACTCAAGAAGAATTGGATAAATTGTGTGCATGACGACCTTCAACCATGAATGAGTACGACCTTCAAGCATAAGGTTCTCAAGTCAAGTGTAGGCCTAAGTGGCAAAACGCGTTTAAGGAGAAAGAGATAAATACTTCTTCAACTTTTGAATTTCTTGTATATGCTTAACACGTTATGTAAAATGTTTAGAATTTTTAAAGTATTATTAAAATCTAGGTAACACATTTTGTTACTCTTTTTGAAG
Organism: Magicicada septendecula; assembly: GCA_034769895.1. Classification (NCBI taxonomy): domain Eukaryota; kingdom Metazoa; phylum Arthropoda; class Insecta; order Hemiptera; family Cicadidae; genus Magicicada; species Magicicada septendecula. The sequence goes on along the minus strand of CM068371.1, from coordinate 178,357,976 downwards.
AACAAAATTGTCAGCACGTGGTAAAATTCTCAAATAAAATAGGACGAAATAAATTTTTAGGGAGGTTGAATGTTTGTTCGCCTTAAATATCTGGAAAAAACCGTAAACAATTTCATTTAAATTTATAAATATTAAAAAATATGTCATCAGGATGATATAAACGTGCGGTATTATAAACACCACTTTAAAAAATTTCACTGGCATTTTAGCCTTGTACATGCAGAACTCGTTCAGTACTTTAACGAAGTACATTTATTATTACAAAAATTGTTATATTAAATAATTTTTCAATTATGGGAAACTCTGATTATTCGACTACTTCTTTAGTAATTTAACAACTGTACAGCACACATTCATACAATAAACAGTAAACCTTCGAAACATTTGGATTTGGGTTACAATTCCTTTTAGTGTGACAGCCTGTTGGAGCTGTTGGAGTTCCAAAATTTTGAACTCTTTTTTGGGCCCTAGAGTCACAATGTTTAGAAATTTCCAAAACTTAAAACTGCACTCAAACGTAATTAAAAGTTCTATTTAATTTGATACACCATATGAATTTTTGTGATTTCATTAATATTTTCCTCACTTTTTGGGGCCCTGACGTCCAAAAATTTTGAAATTTTCAAAATCAACACTATGCTTAGATTATGGTTACAATTCCCTTTAATGTGATACACCACATGGGTTTTTGCGATTTTTTTTACAATTTTGATATTTTTGGCTGCCTTCCTCATATTTTTTGGGGAAAATCCCGAAAACATTGTGTATCTGAGAAACTGCTTTGTTCAATAGGCTTGTATTGGCATCTTCCTGTAGGTAACCTGCCATCTGGCATCCTACTCAGATGAGCAATTCATCTCTACTTGTTTTCTGCAATACGATCTTGGATCAGATATTAACCACGGACATTATATTCAGATGTTGGTTAAATTCCTTTTAATTTGCGTTATTTTTACGATTTTGACTGCCTCACATTTTTGCCTATCGTCACCCTGTTTTTGGTGGGATGAATCCCAAAAACAATAGGCTTCTGTAGGGTAAAAGTATAGCCAGACATGTCAAGTTTTACAAAAATCAGTTGATGGGTTCAAAAGTTATCGTGAGACATACTCTAAACAGATTGATAGATAGACAGACAGACAAATGCCAAAGGTCAAGTTAAAACTGAGAACTCAGTTTGCTCGTTCAATTGTAATTCTATATCGAATAAAGTGGAATGTTAGGACATAATAATTTTTAGCAGCTAATTACCGAAAACAGATTAGATGAAATACTAGTCTTGTTTATAACCTTTAATGTATTTGATTAGTTACAATCTCATAACACAATTTACGTTTGAATTTAATGCATAAATGTTTATATACAATTGTGTGTGCATGTGTTCGGGGGGTGGGGGATGCTTGTGATCATGGTCATCTATGCAAAAGTGAAGAACCGAGTATCGATTTTATCTCTTTATCTCAATACCTCCGGTTTTGTTGCAGTGTCGTATTCACCTATTACCACTCCAGAGCCGCCAAATTTGTAACGCTAATCTTAACACGCTGATAATGGTTAATGCACTGACTGACTGAACCATATCATTATTATCTAACTTTACGATCCTGACCAAACCTTGCCACAAACTTTCGTAGTTACTTTTATCCGCAGGTAAGAAAATACACTTGAGCTTTTACTCTTCAATGCTGTTTAAACCATATTTTTTTTTAAGAAATTATTTTGTTAACTGAAAAGTGATAAAAAATAAAATGTATTATCTTAATTATATCTTCTCATTTTAAGGTGATATAAAAAGTTAAAATTAATGTACGCAGAAAAAGTTTTCGACTATTTTTTATGTAATGTGTGTTAAAGTATGCAAATCAAAACTTATGGTGCTTTTCACCCCAATTCCCTTAAATAGAATGGAATGATTTGTTTGTCAATTTGGAATTTTTTTTTTATATCGACGGTTTTAATATTTTGTTTTATTTCTTTCAGCTTTGTTGAGGTTAATTAGGAACTTGTTTGTTTCATGTATCTTCATTAATTAGGCTGTTTATTTTTGGTGGTGGCTTATTTACGATTATGATGCAAATCCTCTTTGCTGTTTTCCATACGTTTCATTGTTTGATTAACATTTTTCTTTACGGCCTTGTTTAGTGATGTGAAATTATTATTGGTTACAAATATTGTAATATTCTTCAGTTTTGGTGTGTTGCCCTTTTTTCAATAATAAATATGGTTTATTTACCTTTGTCTGCGTTAGTGATAATTAAGTTACCTTTGTAAGTTTAATTTGTTTGTTTCGTTGTCCGTATGTTGGTATATTTGTTTTTTTTTTAATTTCGGTTTTCATTAAAATTCAGTGATTTTTACTTACATTTACATTTTTACAAGCTGATGATATATTTGATTTCCACGACAAAATTTTGTACGTCTGTATCAAAGTTCTCTTTGGGTTTAAAATTAAAAATTTTTAAATCCATTATTTTATGTTTTTAAGCTTCTTATTAATTTGTAAACTATATAGGTGTATGTGTGTGTGTGTGTGTGTGTGTGAGCGCACATGTACAGAGGGAGGGAGAAGGGGAAGTATCCTTTTTTCGATTCTCCTTTAACGTTATTTGGACCAAAGAAACAATGACACAGACATCTATACATACAAATAATTAGCAATATGACATTAACGTCCTTCCAGAACATTTTATTACTGGTAACACGTTGTTACTTGCTGACGACCAGGCTATCCTGTCGAACTAGGAAAACCGCTTGCATATGGCTGTACACTCATTAAGTCGAATCTGCAAGGATTACGGATTACAGATCTCCACACTAAAGACCCAGGTGATGGCTTTTCATGGAGCTGTACCCGTTCGTGCAAACATTGCTGTAGATGGTAGGCCTACTGTTCTGCAACAAGTCAGTAATTATGAATACCTGGGCTATAATGTGTGTTACGTTACAATGATGTGGGAAAGTTGCTGTACAAGTGTGGGACCATCAGGAGAACTCTAAACTCGACGAGTAACACGTCTGAAGTTCTGGAAGGTGACCATACCTCCTCACACCTCTCTATGGCTCTGAAAATTGGACGTTAACGAAATCCCAGACCAGTCGTATTCAAACGGCCGAAATGAGATTTCTCAGACACGGGGCAGGATATACTCTTCAATAGCAAAAGAAATGTCGATGTGCGGCAGGAACTGAATACTATGAGGTATGCTTGACAGGATGGCCCAGAATTGGCTGAAAAGGTTGGAAGAACTTAAACGAATGGATAACTGCCGAATCCCCAAACAACTATGGAATTATAAGCCAAAAAATGGGTGGAGTGTTCGAAGAAGCTTTAGACCAGTTATAGTCTATATGCTTTGGACCGGAACTAACCATTTTTGGTTTAATCCTTGCTGAAGATGAGGATGATAATGTTGATGACGTCGAAAATAAAATCAGATGTTTAAAAAAACTTTAAAGTCAACCCAGATGTTGTTTCTGGACCATGAGCAAGGACAGAAAATATTTCCAGATGGTAGTGATGTACTTGTCAAGATGTACTTCCTACAGAAAGAGCAACCTGGACATGACTGTCAACGTCAACATTATTTGAGTTCAAAAGAGATTGTAATTTTTGCAGCTAATTACATTCCATTAGGTTAATATGATAAAGCCGATTAACCGCCAGCGTCAGATTTTGGACCCCACACTAGTTTATTGTTCACAACATGCGTATTTATCATTCTTTACATAATATGTGTAACGAACTTCGAAATTCGTTGTATTGTGTTGAATCATATATGCTACTGGATTCAAGCAAATATTTTGTATAGGATAGTCAACACTTATACGTTTTTTGATAATTAACACCTGGAGCAAACGTATCTGTATTATTCTAGTTATTTAGTAACATTAATATTATTATTATTATTATTATTATTATTATTATTATTATTATTATTATTATTATTATTTAGTAACAGCGTTCATATTAAACAAGAGAAACAGTGACCACTACCTCTGAAACATATAGAAAAGGAAACTGATGCTTCGTGGAAGACAGATTGTCTGATTTACAGATGCATGCTTTGTAACAATTAATTGTTGTTACTGTCGTACTTAACAAGAACCAAGCATTAAAAGTAGAATGTTTAATTTGTTACTTATAAGCGAGTTTACTTCAAATTCTAAAACCTACCACATTTTCCTTTACTTCCAAAAATGTCATGCGCATAGCCAGGAATTCCACATGATAATACGAAGAGAATAAAAATACTACTTAAAAAAAATGACAAAATTTCAACTGGTTTCATACAGGTTGTTTATTATGTTGGGGAACAGTGTTATCCCGGTGGATTATCCTAAGATAAATTACCAGCAAAATTTACTACCTGTGCGAGTAGAAAAACAGATAGTAAGTGTAAGTAATTTACTGAGTTAAGAATTAGAATTCAAAGATGCCAAAAAAGTAAAGTATATTTATTCCAACAAAAGTTCCCATGTAATTACTCTTCAATATTTCTAAATTAATCTCAAGTTACTAGTTAAGAGTATCTTTTCCAATTTATTACTTTCATTAAAAAACTATTATTCTTTAAATTACTATTAATACAGAATATTACCAATGTGTCCTTTTCTTCACACGCACAGGTATGTGCTACGCACAGCAACCATCTGGAGTTGGTGCTTTACCTCTCTTTACGCTTACCTTATATACATAATCTTGTTTACAAAGTTGAAAGTGAAACTTTTTTACAAAAGGGGCTCTATATTCGAGGCAATGACGAATTTACCAATTATTCCTTTCTCTACGTTATGAAACTAGTCTACTCAAACATACCCTGTAACTCAATTCTAAAACATATTTAATTACAAAAACACAATATTTAAATTATACAACAGCAGCATGTGCAAAAAATAAAAAGCAATGTTCACAATACAAGGAATCTTAAATCCATGTGTTAGTTCATTACGAACTATCTCAGAACTTTGAAATGAGACCCGTGGCACATAATTGTTCACACAACAATTGTTAGCTTTCAGGAAGAAATTCGATTCAAGAGTGCAAACGTTCGACTTTAGCATAATATGACACTGTACTGACATAGAGTAAATTTTCATTAGCAAATACATAGTAATTCATTGATTTTAACTTTACTCTCTAATTCCCATACTATGACGCCAGAATTACATTAATGTATTGTACGTAGAAAATAGCAGTCATATATATATTATGGCATGTATTTGCATAGAAGTATATGTGTAACTTTCCTTTGACATAACTGTTGCGGTTTGCCATAACTGTATATGTTCGTATAGTAATTACATATTTATTTCACACATTAGAGAAATGAATTATTTTATTAATTTAAAATTTTCTTCTCTTCTTCTTTTTCAGTCTGGGAACTTTACGATACGTTGCGCACTCCTTGGTCCGACCATTTTTTCTTTGGTTTTCAAATATTCCGCCGCCCATTCGCATTATAAATCAAAATTTGTTTTGGTATCCTGTTCTTATGCATACTTTCAACAGAATCTGTCCAAACTTGTCTTGCTCTACCCTTTCGTTTAGGTTTTATATTCCGAGGATGATATATGTTCCTTATATCATCACTTGTTAGTCGGCCCCTCCGTGATACTCCTAGTACTGATCGTAAAAATCTTATTTCACTAGCCTGTATCCGGCTTTGGGTCTTTGCTTTCAGTGTCCAAGTCTCACTGCCATAAAGGCCGCATGACACATTATAAAATTTCAAAAGAGTATCTCTTCTGGCCTTTCCATTCAGTGTTCTCCTTATCCTTGCACACATGTGGTCAAACTTCTACATTTTTTCCACATCTACCTCACCAACATAAGACAAGTCACATCCAAGGAACCTGAATTAATGCACTTACTCAATTAGTCGATCATTCAGTACTAGTTTACACGTTACAGGAAGAAACCTTTAAAAGCCATGGACTTAGCCTTGATAACAGGAATTTCCAGACCATACATCTCGATTATCTGCTGCAATTCATAGATGACTTTCTGCAGCCTATTTTCATTGTCTGCTAGTATGACCTGATCGTCAGCAAACATGAGAGTTTTGACGAAATTACGTCCACTGAAACTGTCACTGAAGTTCAGTATAATTAAAAATTTTAAATCACTTTTTGAAAGAACTTAGTTTAATACCGCAAAGCAAATACTTAGTTTACTCTCACAAATACTCAAATGCCAAGCATTGGCGAAAGCGATAGGAAGAATTGAAGAAAGTTCTCAAAAGTGTTGTGTGTGTGTGTGTGTGTGTGTGTGTGTGTGTGTGCGCGCGCGCGTGTGCGTGCGCGCGCGAGTTAACAAGAAACACATGATACATAGTAAACGTGGAACAGCAGAGTGCACAAACAGCGTGCAATGCGGTCGCGACAAAGAATGCATCCTTCCGGAAAGTGTATAGCTGTCCGTTGAGGTTTATACACGATTTTACATTTACTGTTGTAGTAAAGATACGTACTTTTGCAGCAAAGTTGCAGGACAATTTGCCATAAAGAATTTTGCTTTGTGTTCCACTTTCTACCGTGATGTTTTATCTGTGGAGACAATAAGTTATTGTGTAGAGCTCGTGTTACAATTTGAGCTGTACAAAGTAATCCCGAATGCAGATGACGTAACGGTTACAAAGGACTGTCGATACAGTAGCGAGACCCATAGCCCACTTGACTCTTTGTGCCTTTTGAATGGAATGGCTAATAGCGAGCTGATCTTTGTCGTCTTGAACACGTTTCAACTGTCTGTACGCTATTTATACTCATACAGTTGGAAGGAAAATCTAAAGCAACATTGTAATATTTAATGTTCCAATAATATATTATTAAAATGTGAGAGATATCCAGAAGGTAAGTTTCCATACTTTATAATGCAAATCAGATAACCTTTGTGAGAGAAAGTTAGTTATTTACATAAAAGTATGTGTTTGATAATTCTCTTTGTAATTCCCATTCCACTTTAGGCACTTGCCAAAGTTTTCACCAATTTTTCCAGACTCGTCCTTGTAGGAAAGTATGTCCTGTTTCCAAAGCCAATAATTTGCCTTGGCCTTGGTCTTGTATAACCTTTTATCATTCTTGAATTTTTTTCTTGAATATCCAAAATGAGTAGAGAAAAAAGTAGAATCTATAGGGCAAGGTCAGAATAGGGTAGATGTTCAAATATCTTTCATCCAGATTTGTTCAGACGTTTTTCTGTCTGACATGTAGCACGACGACGAAAATTTCAGTGCATGAGAACACCTAACGTCGACAACATGCCAGGTCTCATACGTTTGATGCAGACCTGAGGTTTAGCCTGTATCTTTCAGCGCTGATAGTTATCCCTGGTGGCAGGTAGTCTAACGCTAGAATGGCTCAACAGCTCAAAAATCGAATGACACTACTTGACTCACAATCGGAGCCACAACGCTCCGATTCAACGTTCATATATGGCTGTGTAGGTAGAACTGAAAAACTGGCTTCCAGGCGTGTGTAAGGCTGCTGGAGTTTTATTATGACAGGCCGACAAATGTTTGCACCCAGTGGCACTAAAATCCTCAGCCAGTCCATGACATTTATGACATGGAAACTTACTGGATGTCCCTCATACTAAAAACCTATGTATTTAATATAGTTTTCTGTCAATGTTTAATGACGGCTACACATTGTACCATGTACATTATTTAATTCTCAGTATTAGTTCTCAGCGTTCTAACTAAAGTCAAATCTAATTGGGTATAACCGTAGTACAAGCTGTATAAATTCGTATACGTGCTACAAAGCAGCAATTGAATACACTGAAAGTTTATAATATTTTTATCAAAAATTTTTTGTTTTTTTTTAAACAATCTATCACATTAAGACTGTTTTTTACAGAATCGTTATAATTAACAAAACAGTTAAATTAGTTAATTAACTGAATTAACAAAACAGTCATATAACTTAATTAATGTTTTTTTTTACAACGAATGTGGAATCTTGCTTTTTACAGATTAATATCTTAACCTGGCTCACTGACTATGAAAATAATGTAGGCCTATGACATCGTACATTTGTTATCTTCTTCCTTTGTCTTGTCCGTCTTCTACCCTTAATGTTCATTACCTCTCAGTCTTAAGAATATGTAAGTGATCATGGCTCGTGATAACAGAGGTCTCTAAACAGTAGCGATTGTATTAGCCTTCTATAGATGCATTTTTATCATTCTTTAGGATATACAGCCGAAACATATACACATGGAAAATCCTGAATTAAAGAATCATGCAAGAGGCTTAGGTTGTAGATTAAAGAACCTTTTTTTGGCTTTAAACTAATTACTTGGATAATGAAGAAAGTTGTGCTAGTGGTTAAAATCACAAGCAGAATTAGCACTGTTGCACATCGGAATATTCCGATCTGACGATGAGCTGTGAAGCTTGAGAGCGCTAATCGGAATAATTTTTATATAGTGGTGTGCAACAGTGATAATTCTGCTTGTAATTACTTGGATGTTTAATAAAGTGTGTAATCTACAATTTACGGATTCTGTAACGGAAAGCGCCATGAATATATTGGGTATATTTGCAACAGAGCATTTCAGACTAAGATTTAATCTGTAAAACACCATCGGATACCAGTTATGATGAGAAACATGTTTTGTGTGTAATTAGGTAATTGTACGTGTACGTACAGAGGGTCTGATGTATGAAACCGTGAGTTACTGAGTAGTTATTAACTGTGTTACGACGGTCTCTCGGATCGTCGCATTGTACAGTGGAAACAAAATACAGACATCCATGAAGTCACTAATTACCAACTTCAATTAGTCACAAATTACAATTTGAAATTAACAAGGTATTCTCATACAATACTTCAAGTTAAATTGTCCCCACACGTAAGTTTAATACCACCATATTATAGTACCTCACTAATTTACACATAATCATTTCCACTAATCGAAAAAATCACTTGATCCGCACGCTACAATGTCGCCAGGTGCACCTAACTTCTAAGCCGCCCGTAGAAGCTTATATTACCCCGTAGAAGTTCCAGAATAATTTTCCATTCTCCTGGCTGCGTGCCGGCAAAACCTGCGTAGTTACAAGTGCTCGAACAGACTGGAGGCTGAGTTAGCGTCGTTAGACGCTGCACGCTGGTCTAGTCGAGTCACGTGTAGAATGATGCCCAAGAGCGTTACGTAATTATCGTAGCTATAGCATCAACGCTGCTGTGTTTTATTACTAAATGGATGGATTAAGTAATGATAAAACCTTTGACATGATGAACTAGGTTGAAATAGATAACAAAAACCTCGTAATATTTCTGTAGTATTTAAAGGCTGCTGATACTCAGTCGTTACCTATACTCACGGGATTATTCATTACTCCGATTTCTGCATTTTGTGCAACTCTTTGTGTTAACGACTCACAATCGATGCTAGCAGTTAACCCATTTTTGTAGGGCTGTACACAAGGCGTTAAGTCTACATAATTAACTGATTTTTTTTTTTTTAGAATGAATATTATTGTTGTAGGTAGACCTAAATATTGATATCTCCATGTCCGTATATTTTGCAGAGACCTTCAGTCCTATCTGATAACGAGTGATTGTATTGTGCGTAGACCTACTGTTTGCTGTACTATTTTCTTTTCCTTTGTTATTCTCTAGATGGATATCGATTAACTACTGCTTTTCAGAAAGGCGATATCAAATAAACATTATCGTATGGGTTTAATTTTACAATGAACACGTGGAAACAATTGCAACAACTGTTCCTGCTAGCATACAATTTTAATAGAAATAAAACATACAACGTAAGTGCTCCATTGTGCTAACAATCAAGTACTAACAATAAATGGTGGCAGCCAGGATATCGTTTTTCAAAACTCTTGGAGGGAAGCAAAGAAAATAAAAATGGTTCTATTTAATCGTCAGCCAATACAGCTGAATGTAGGGCAAAAGAATTGATTTTTTTTTCTTTTAAATTTGAATTAACTGGTAAGTACGTTTACAAAGTAATTAAAGCATAGACTGTTATTTCACGTTACTTTAGCTAATTTCGTTTTTCACAATAATCGTATTTATTTATTTAACATTACCAATGAAATGAAACATAAAAAAAATTAATTTCCATTATTTTAATTAGAAGTAAACTTTGTACATTTGAACAAGCTCAAAAGTTATTTGTTTCTCTTTCTAATCAAGGTTCAGGAATTAGACTGTAACACTAAAACTGGATAACGTTAATAAGGAATATGGGCATTATCGAATGAGCGCATGTTTGTTGAATATTTTCGCATTTTCGGAAATACTCAGTTACCATTTTTGTCTTACAATTACACAGAAAGTTAGAAAAGGAGTAAAAATTTGTAATGCAGTCGACTTTTTATCAACTACGCGTACATGAACGAGTTCTCTGTTAGGTTGAGTTAAACAGCTATCGTGATCAACATAACGATGAAATCATGTCGCTGCAACTTCGAATTTCGTATAAACCGATTGTTATCCGATCACTGATAACAACTTACGAAACCTAGGACCGTCTGTGTACATTATCATTTATGTGACTAACATGTACGTGTGCACCACACGTTAAAGTGAAACAGAAACTACGTTACCTGACATAACTTTAAAACATAACAAAATTAGACGTATCCAATTCCCAAAAGAAGCAAAGCCTTAATTTGAAATTCTATTTTGCCAATACGTTAACCTGGCAACATAAAGTAAAATATGCACACGCAGAAGCTTCCTCCGGCAGACAAATCTCTACATTAACAGACTGAATATAAAGATGTAGAAGCTGTTTGCCACAGATATTTAATTTAAAACATAATATTATAGCAACTGAACTTTAAAATTTTCACCAAGTGAAAACCCGTGTGGTAGTAGTGCTCATAATAATATATTGCAACATTACAATTTTATACAAAGGCGTTTCTGTGGTAATTGTTGTAGTGGATACCGGCCAGGTCGTAGGATTTCTGTATGCGTTACGCGTGAAGTATTACTGTTGCCCAGTAAATCTTACTGTTAGTTATGAGAAGAAAGACTTTTGTGGCATTAATTAACTACTTAAATATGAAAAAGAAATATTATTGATTTATTGACAATTAGTTAAAAAATTAAATATTGAAAAATATAGAAATTTACAGAAGTTTAAAAAGCATGTTACACATACTATAATTCACGTAGAAAGAATATACAAATAACAAACTTTCAAACACACACACACATACATATATTTCCATTACTTGGGTGTGTGACATAAAATATTGAATTAAATTATTACTTTAAATGTTGCAAATCATATATAAAAGTACTATACATATTTATTAAACTAAAATGAAAAAGTATTCATTTACTTTAGTTCAAGAAATACTAGTTACTGTGCACCCATTTTAATTAAATAGAGACGTTTTTAGCAACAATTAATAGAATTACATTCTTTAATCACACTAATTATTTAGATTTATGTATTTACTCTATATACAATGATGTACTAAATTTTCTTTTATTTATACCATGATATAATTTATTTACTGTCTTTTCTTTATAAAAAATAATTATTCATTTTTCACCTACTTTCACTGCTGTGTTACCGTGGCGAAGTTATCGTTATGTGTGTGTGCGTGTGTGTGCGTGTGTGGCTCGTAGATGATGATGATGGTGACAATGATGGTGGTGACGATTCTGGTACTTCCACGTCGATAGTTGTGTATCTTCTTGCTCAGATGATGATGATTCTGGCATTCTCTCTTAGAGAATTAGAGCGACATAGTGACCCCGTCGTTATTACCAGAGTATATCCCTTAGTTAAAAATTCCTGAGATATTTGTAGTTTGTTATAAGTCGACATAGAGGGAAAATGGGGGTTCAAAGCCACAAAGGAATGCCGCCTTTCTTAAAAAACAATAAAAAACACTAAAAACATGATCTAAGAGATGACGCCGCCACCGCTGGACCCGCAGCATCCCAATGGACCACAGCACCGCGAATTTCCGCGAATAAATTTTTTTATTTTTTTAATTTGGTTTTTTATTTTTTTTATTAAATTGATTTGGTGGGATGAGGTTCAATGGACCACCAGCATCCGTGAATATACTTTTTATTTTTTTAAGAAAGCTGATTTGCATATCAGGGGGTGGTGTTGGGTGGGTGGTTTTTTTATTTCATATCAGTGGGTGGTGGTGGGTGGGAGGTTCCAACTCGATGCATTATAGTGTATATTAAAATATATGATCAGGTGTACCAACCTTTGCATGAGTTCAAATTTGTCGTGTGTTATAATGTATATTAAATCTATATGATCAGGTGTACCAACCTCTGTATATTATTATAGTGTATAGATATTTTATATGAGCAGGGTTGTCAACATTTTCTGTGGCGGGGGGAGGGAAATTCAAATATGTGTTATATAGTGTATATATTAAAATATATGATCAGGGTTACCAATCTTACATTATTGTGTGTATAGAGCAGATCTGCCAACATTTTTTCTCTTCTGTAGTGGGAAATTCAAACTATATGAACATAATTGTTACTCTCTCTCTCTCTCTCTCTCTCTCTCTCTCTCTCTCTCTCTCTCTCTCTCTCTCTCTCTCTCTCTCTCTCTCACATTTGAATGTAAGTAAAACTATCTCTCTCTCTCACTCTCTCTTGTTGTCAAACGTTATGTTCAAACCGTTTTCTCCACTCCCTCTCTCTCTCTCTCTCTCTCTCTCTCTCTCTCACTGTGTACATTGAGTAAATAATTTTAGCTCTCTCACTCTCTCGCACTCGTTGTGTATGTCTCTCTCTCTCTCTCTCTCTCGTTGTCAAACGTTCTCCTCTCTGTGGTCATTACCGCGCGCATGTATATGAAATTAGAAAGTTTATATTTATTCGACAAATATTAACGCCCTCTCTCTCTCTCTCTCTCTCTCTCTCTCTCTCTCTCTCTCTCTCTCTCTCTCTCTCTCTCTCTCTCTAACTCTCACGCGTTTCAACTGTGTCAACAAATAGTAACGCCCTCTCTCACTCTCTCTCTCTCTCTCACGCGTTTCAACTGTGCAAGCTCTCTCTCTCTTACCGTGTACATGGAGTAGTCGATGTGATGAATAAATAATTTTAGCTCTCGCTCTCGTTGTCAAAACGCCGTCTTCATTTTTCTTGTATTAAATAATTAATAATTTATAATGCAGTCCGTGTGATTGATCCTTGTTAGAAATATATATATTTGGCAAATATTAACTATGTATGTGTGTTGTTGTCAATAAACTACTTACCTGTGTGCTGTTACAGATGACAAATCCATACGTTAACGGCGTAGCAATCTTCAATACGCTCTTCTTCATGTGGTACAATACTTCTGTTTTATGATTGCAGTTTACACACACACATAGGTTCAGTAGTGTATAGCGAAATAAATTAAAATTATACACACACATGAAAACGGTGGTTGAAATTCATACAAATCTTCTGATGTAACAGTTCACAAAAATAAATTAATTGTACACATGTGCAGAGGTGTAGAGTGAAATAAAATAAAGTCATAATTTGTTTAAATGATTAAATATATTTTAAAATTCATAATATAAAATTCACAATTCATAATTAAATAAATACATTATAAAATTGAAAATTCACAATATAAAATTCACAATTAAATAAATACAATATAAAATTGATATTTTTTCGAAAGTTTATATATAATTGTGTCGTACTTGTAGGAGAAGCAACCTGCAACATAACAATACAACAACATTAAAATCACGTTAAATATCACACACACAGATATAGTTGGCAGAATCAACGCTTTACGCGAGTAACTTCTTAAATTATGTGTCATTCTCACTCTCTCACAAGTTAATGTCCATTCATCAAAACTTTGTAAATTAGAATCTGCACTACATTCAAACACACGCACACACAGTGATAAAAAAATTGTTTATTAAAAGTAGTTTGTTACCTTAACGAGATACATGCAGAACTAGTGCTGTTACAAAATATATATATGGTAGGAAAGCCCACAGACTACTAGAAATAGTTATCGCCTGAAAAAAAGAAACCGCACATTACGAACTAATATGTATAAACACAAATATCGTTACAATAATAATAATAATAATATGCAAACTTACGTTTACTGCCGTCCGAACTGAAGTGTGAGGAGGCAATAACTATAGATATCACAGTGAGAATTTTGTTGTTGTTTTTTTGTTTTTAACAGGTGGTGTGACGGGGAATTTTAGCAGGTGGAGGAGCAGAGTCGTCATCGTCGGCACGTATCCGATAATGACCGCACGCAAGCGTATCACGGCCATTGTCTAATATATAGCGCTTATCATCATACGGTGACAACGCTTGCTTATTTACACGCATCGTGTACAGCGTATGATGATCGCTACGTAAGCACAACGCACTGACAGAAAACCGACAATGATCAGTGAGACACTTGCGATACATATCGTGTCGCAGACTCCTCTTAATAGCAACTCGAGGCACACCTTTACACACACGTTTTTGACACGCATTGCCGGGATCTTCATGGGCCACAAGGAACGAATAACATTTCGCTCTGAGACCTACGAATTCTCTAATAGGACGACCACACGTTTCATCCTTGAACAGCCCGACAACCTTTTTGTTCTTAAGGCTATAACAAGGATGAGACGTAGGGTAATCCGAGGTGTCAAAAACGTGCAAGTCCTTCTTCATATCTGCATACAAGTCTGATGTTTGAATATTATACACCAGACTGTCTGTATCAGTCATTAACAATTTAACGTTGCGGCCGTACTTGGCGACAGCATAACGATAATGAAAGTCGTACATTATTGTTTTGCTAACGTCAAGCACCGTGAAGCCGACATACACTGGACGAGAAAGAACAATGGATTTTTTACGGAGTGAGAGCCCCACCAAATCGTTCGTATAACGAATCATACGTTTTAGCCTGGGTGTGGAAACTAGTTTTTGAAGCCGTCGTTCATCCGAGACTAGTTCAAAGTCTATATGTTTCCGTACGTTCTCCAGCGACTTACCGTATACGGCGTTGTTCATCAGTTTGAAAAGGTCTTTTTCAAAGCTGTTGACGGCTGCTTGCCTCTTGCGGGTGTTGAAATCGATAAACGGTTTCAACCAAGCGCTTTGCTTAAAACACAACACCCTATGAGTCGCTTTCAGCTCTAAACCAAGACTTAAATACAATTTCAAATTTCGATAATGGAGAACGTAATTTTGTTTGTCATATAACAGCGTCTTACATACCACTCGAATCTATATATACCGTTCTGTTTCAGATAATTATAATAGTTTGAATATAAAAAGACTGTGTATGAATACAAAGAAATATCAATTATTTGAGTGAAAGTGATTGTGAGTAGGAAAACAAACGAACCGGTAAACATTATGAATTTCCCTATGATTACAACAACAGCTTAACTCAAGAACGCACGCTTAAAATTCAGCTATACCTAAAATATATCTTCAATTAGAAGTGTGATATAAAAAGTACAGTAAGAATATATTTCAGAAATTGTACTTTGATCACACACACACACACACACACACACACACACACACACACACACACACACACACACACACACACACACACACATGTATTAAATCAATAAATAATGCACTTGATAAATTATGCTGTACACTCACCAAACTAGTGTATGTTGACTACACAGGAACTTGTGTGTATACTGAGACGCACAATAATACAAGCAGTCTTTCAACTATTAAAAAAACTGCTGAGATAGATTTATCAACGCACGCGAGCAGTAAGTGTGAAACCGCTAAAATTCAGTTATACCTAAAAATATATATATCTTCAATTAGAAGTGTAATATAAAAGGTACAGTAAGAATATATTTCAGAAAATTGATCACCCACACACACACACACACACACACACACACACACACATGTATTAAATTCAAATATATATCTTCAATTAGAAGTGTAATATAAAAAATACGGTAAGAATATATTTCAGAAATTGTGATTTGAACATACACATACATGTATTAAATTCAATAAATAATGTTTTAATGCAAATAATTTTTACGTTTAAATAAAATCTGTACATACAATAAATTATGCTCACCAAACTAGCGTATGTTGACTACACACACAGGAACTTGTGTATACTGAGACGCACAATAATACAAGCAGTCTTTCAACTATTAAAAAAAAACTGCTGAGATAGATTTATCAACGCACGCAAGCAGTCAGTGTGAAACCGATAAAATTCAGTTATACCTAATAATATATATCTAAAATTAGAAGTGTAATATAAAAGGTACAGTAAGAATATATTTCAGAAAATTGTAATTTGATCACACACACACATGTATTAAATTCAAATATATATCTTCATTTAGAAGTGCGTTAAGAATAAAAGTACGTTAAGAATATATTCAGAAAATTGTAATTTGATCATACGCGCACGCTTACACACACATGTATTAAATTCAAATATATATCTTCAATTAGAAGTGTAATATAAAAAATACGGTAAGAATATATTTCATAAATTGTGATTTGAACATACACATACATGTATTAAATAATGTTTTAATGCAAATAATTTTTACGTTTAAATAAAATCTGTACATACAATAATTTATGCTCACTCACCAAAACTAGCGTATGTTGACTACACACAGGAACTTGCGTATACTGAGATGCACAATAATACAAACAGTCTTCCAACTATTAAAAATGTCGTGATAGATTTATCAGTGCACGCAAGCAAATCAATGAGAAATTATCGTTAAATTTGTTGAGTATATATTGGTCTCTGGTGGTAGGGGAAAGCCGGTGTTTGTTTTGGAAGTGAATACTTTCTAATCCATAATTACTTGCGGTGGTGCCGCTAATGAGTGTCATGTGTCATATTAGAAAGTGAAAGGAGGATTTAGCGAATACACACAATGGTTTATTTCGGTATAACCCTCTGAACATACATGCAATTAGTTGTATAGTAATCAGAAATGTGTGTGAGAGAGAGAGACAATTTAATAGTTTGAATTTTATACCACAAGGTAAACTATATTTTTTAAGTCGGGGGTTGTTTCCGAAAATTATTATTTAAAACTGATAATTGTTTAATTAAAATCTTGCGTACGTGCCAAATTAATTGCCGACGGCGACTCTGCTCCCCCACCTGCTAAAATTCCACGTTACACCACCTGTTAAAAACAAAAACAACAAAAGAATTCTCGCTGTGATATCGTTAGTTATTCTCTCTCCACTCTTCAGTTCAGCCGGCAGTAAACGTAAGTTTGTGTATTATTATCATTATTGTAACGATCTTTGTGTTTATAAATATTAGTTTGTAATGTGTGGTTTCTTTTTTTTTTTATAGTATAATGGAAAACGCTGCTGTAATAATTGACTTTCACTGCTTTTATGATGACAACGGCAATTATATAGTAAAGGAGTTGTCGGTTATGGACGTAACACGTTTTGCATGCAGACATTGGATTTTCGCCCCGCCTGCTACAGTCGTTACGAATTCGAAATACACTAGAACCAACTGTTGGTTAACGACAAACTATCATGGCCTAAGATGGGGTGAAGGAGAGACACCGTACGACAATCTTGTTTCAGTGTTAACAACGTATACGAACATCTATAAATATGTGTTTGTAAAGGGTCTTGAGAAAAAACATTTTTTAGAATCGAAAATAATTCATCATCATATAATAAATCTTGATGACATTGGTTGCCCGAAGGACATACCATATCTATTTCCCGGTACGTTATGTCTTACACATTGCAATTCTTCTTCTACACAGTGTACAAATCATAATGTGTACGCACTTAGAGAGTGTATAATTAATGATTTTTCTGTTATACAAACATTTTTAATGTGAGTGTCTCATAGCATTGTTAATTTCGTTAGTAAACTTGTATATGCCTGCAGGCGATAACTATTTCTGTGGGCTTTCCTAATATATATATTATGTAACAGCCATAATTCTGCATGTATGTACATGCAAAGCTTCAGGGGATGAAAAATTTCCTGATAACTACCACCACCACCATTACATTCCACTAGTCTTCTTTGTAGTCATTGTTTAGTTCCGCCTCGTTTGATACAGACGTCTTCACTTCTAATAATGTCGTTTATCACAAAATTCAATGCAGTTTCTGGTATTGAGTACAAACGGTGTGCAGAATTAACATTGAACAAGCAGTATCCGATTGTTAACATGGTGCATGTGGACACAAGATATGGGAAGTCTGTGCTTGTTACGTTGGAAGATGGTGAGCTACGCTATCGTGTATATCTACCTAAGAGATATGCTTGCGTCTTTACAGATGAAGAGCTCCGTCATATAAGCCCCAGCGACCTACATCTCGTGTTTCGAGGGATGAGGAATCAAACAGTGCATGTGGAAATAGTACCTCGTTAAGGTATCAAATTACTTTTAATAAACAATTTTTTTTATCACTGTGTGTGCGTGTGTTTGAATGTAGTGCAGATTCTAATTTACAAAGTTTTGATGAATGGACATTAACTTATGAGAGAGAGAGAATGACACATAATTTAAGAAGTTACTCGCGTAAAGCGTTGATTCTGCCAACTATATCTGTGTGTGTGATATTTAAAATGATTTTAATGTTGTTGTATTGTTATGTTGCAGGTTGCTTCTCCTACAAGTACGACACAATTATATATAAACTTTCGAAAAAATATCAATTTTATATTGTATTTATTTAATTGTGAATTTTATATTGTGAATTTTCAATTTTATAATGTATTTATTTAATTATGAATTGTGAATTTTATATTATGAATTTTAAAATATATTTAATCATTTAAACAAATTATGACTTTATTTTATTTCACTCTACACCTCTGAACATGTGTACAATTAATTTATTTTTGTGAACTGTTACATCAGAAGATTTGTATGAATTTCAACCACCGTTTTCATGTGTGTGTATAATTTTAATTTATTTCGCTATACACTACTGAACCTATGTGTGTGTGTAAACTGCAATCATAAAACAGAAGTATTGTACCACATGAAGAAGAGCGTATTGAAGATTGCTACGCCGTTAACGTATGGATTTGTCATCTGTAACAGCACACAGGTAAGTAGTTCATTGACAACAACACACATACATAGTTAATATTTGCCAAATATATATATTTCTAACAAGGATCAATCACACTGACTGCATTATAAACTATTAATTATTTAATACATGAAAAATGAAGACGGCGTTTTGACAACGAGAGAGAGAGCTAAAATTATTTATTCATCACATCGACTATTCCATGTACACGGTAAGAGAGAGAGAGCTTGCACAGTTGAAACGCGTGAGAGTGAGAGAGAGAGAGAGAGAGAGAGAGAGAGAGAGAGAGAGAGAGAGAGAGAGAGAGAGAGAGAGGGCGTTACTATTTGTTGATACAGTTGAAACGCGTGAGAGTGACAGAGAGATAGAGAGAGAGAGAGAGAGAGAGAGAGAGAGAGAGAGAGAGGGCGTTAATATTTGTGGAATAAATATAAACTTTCTAATTTCATATACATGCGCGCGGTAATGACCACAGAGAGGAGAACGTTTGACAACGAGACAGAGAGAGAGAGAGAGAGAGAGAGACATACACAACGAGTGCGAGAGAGAGAGAGCTAAAATTATTTACTCAATGTACACAGTGAGAGAGAGAGAGAGAGAGAGAGAGATAGAGAGAGAGAGGGAGAGGAGAAAACGGTTTGAACATAACGTTTGACAACAAGAGGGAGATAGTTTTACTTACATTCAAATGTGAGAGAGAGAGAGAGAGAGAGAGAGAGAGAGAGAGAGAGAGAGAGAGAGAGAGAGAGAGAGAGAGCAACAATTATGTTCATATAGTTTGAATTTCCCACTACAGAAGAGAAAAAATGTTGGCAGATCTGCTCTATACACACACACAATAATGTAAGATTGGTAACCCTGATCATATATTTTAATATATACACTATATAACACATATTTGAATTTCCCTCCCCCCACCGCAGAAAAAGTTGACAACCCTGCTCATATAAAATATCTATACACTATAATAATAATACAGAGGTTGGTACACCTGATCATATAGATTTAATATACATTATAACACACGACACATTTGAATTCATGCAAAGGTTGGTACACCAACCTCTCCAATGCATCGAGTTGGAACCTCCCACCCACCACCACCCACTGATATGAAATAAAAAAACCACCCACCCAACACCACCCCCTGATATGCAAATCAGCTTTCTTAAAAAAATAAAAAAGTATATTCATGGATGCTGGTGGTCCATTGAACCTCATCCCACCCCCTTGATATGCAAATCAATTTAATTAAAAAAATAAAAAAATAAAATAAAAAAAATTAAAAAAAATTATTCGCGGAAATTCGCGGTGCTGTGGTCCATTGGGATGCTGCGGGTCCAGCGGTGGCGGCGTCATCTCTTAGATCATGTTTTTTAGTGTTTTTTATTGTTTTTTAAGAAGGCGGCATTCCTTTGTGGCTTTGAACCCCCATTTTCCCTCTACTTCGACAAGTCGGATTTTTTGTTAAATTGTTAAATTATCCACTGTCCCGTATAAGGGTCTGTTTTACACAATCATTTTTTCTTCTGATTTTGCACTAATAACAGCGTTGATGTGCAGACCATATTTGCATATCATTCGCATTTTTCCACTCATTTAGTACATATACATTGTTTGTTTGTCACTTATTAATTGCCAGAGTAATTATTTTGTTTTCGTATTTCAGTTATTGTCGTGTAATTTGCGCTCATATTGCGTCCTGTATTTCAATATATTCAATATTTCAATATATTGCGTCTGTAGTATATAGTTGACTAACTCTTTTTAATGGCGTTGATCGGTTTCCAAAATGTATTTTTAAAAGTGCGAATTTTATTAAACAGAACATATTTAATTATTCGTCTTTATTCACGTAACAACCAGAGCCCCCCCACACACACACGCACCACAAAGATACAGAATGCACAGAGACATAGATTTCCTGCATAAATAAATCAACTTTGGGCAGACGGAACACACACACACACACACACACACACACACACACACACACAATACACTGTCCACACATGCAACTCACTTACCTACGCAAGGTTGAGAATTGTATATTAACCTGTTCTTACTTGCTTTACACAATTTAAACTATTTACAACAGCTTCTATCTCTGAATTATTTACATATAGAAAAATATTATCCTGGGTGTATATGCAAATATTTATCGTTGCAATAAATATTCGCATAACAGGTTTACCTCCAGGAAGGCTACTTGAATGCAACAGTTAAACCAGTTCGACTGAACTATTACCGAAAGACATGCTTAGGAAACAAATTTTAAAAACACAAGAAGAGTTAGAAAAAGAGTTAACTTCTCCATGTAGACCTAGTGGTAAACAAGGAACATCAGTCATACAAACACACACTGAAGAAATTTAAAATTTTCATTTTTTGGAAGTGGACAAATGGTGCCACCGAGCAGAAATCCAAGCAAATAATGAATTACCTACCGTTAGAAGAAGTATTGGCAGGGCCTTTAGGAACGGTACGTTGCAGCACGCATAATGAAAAAGAAAGAAGGAAAGTTTTAAATAGCAATGACAAATAATCACAGTACGAAACAGTCTTCACACACACACACACACACACACACACACATTCAATTCGGAATACATTCAATTCGTTCACAATAACAATGTAACAAACAGCGTATATTGTTCATCGGTAACAAAAGGTAACAATGTATAAAATTATACAAAAAAACACAATTAGTAGATTAAAACATCTGCACTCGCTACACAAAGGACTACTAACATTCGTTTCTGTGTTTACACATTACTAGAAACAAATTATGTTGGTTAACCACGGATGAAAAGTAAAATTATAATGATAAAATGCGTTTTTTTTCAACCTGATAATTTATAAAACTCTACAGATGCGCAAGGCAGCAGATAGTAATAAAATATAAATACTTCACGTTTGTCAAGAAATATTACTATAAAATTAATTTCTTCACAGTATAACCTACGCCAGCGCAGTGAGTAAGGGACGTATCGTCTTATCTGTCTTTGTGTCTCAAGCTACTGATTGGAAGTGTTCGAAGCGATTATATAGTTCCAACGATCAGAAGTATAAACGCATAGTAAACACTGTATGACACAAGTTGTTACTTCTAGCTGGTTTACAGTAAACAAAGTTATAATGGAAACCGTGTAACAAGATCTTGTCTCGTCATGTGTGTTTGTTTTTAAACTGTTTTCCTTCAGAAATGAAAACACGGTTGGCGTTCAGTGAATCCGTGAAGAGCGCGTACAATAACTAAGCTACCGGTTTCCTTATATCGGTTTGTAACTCTTAAATACCACGTGGTGGTATGAGGGTCACCACTTCATTTGGCTCAGATGTAAAATGACTGTGTACCAACTGCTCTACACAGATTGAAAGTGTGATATTGTATGTTAGTTTAAAGTATGCTTTCGTAAAGTTTATTGTTTGCTTAAACAACAAAATTACATTCTAATCGTAGAAAATGTTTAAATATTAAGTGCTGCTTATAAATTAACGAGGACATGAATAGGGCGTTTGTTTTTCTTATAAATAAAACCTTGTAAAATTTCAGTCTAAAAACAATCTTCTAAACAGAATATTCCGTAACTTGAATTTGAATGAAGCATTATGACTTAGTAGAAAACTTTAGTGTCATCCAGTCCACAACTTATTACTTATTTTTGAAATAAAATCATATAAAGATATACGTACGTTTGTTTGAAAGCATTCGTAATCTGAACTGTCATCTTCAAACTACTTTTAACAAATCATCACTTAACTTGTCAATTGTAAGACTAATTACTATAAAAGCATACGCATCTTGTTTAAGTAGCGTTGTAGATGGAGCGGGAGGTGTTAACTCTCGAGAGAGAAAAGAAATATTTTTAAGTCCAAAGATGGAATTGAACGATATGAAATGAAAATAAGTGTAGGAAAACAAAAGTGTTGACAATGATAAGAGTGACATGAAGGAGCAATATGAAAGAAAAGAACGCAGCAGGTAGACAAGTACAGATACTTAGATATAGTGTCTAAGCAACTGTTATCAGTGGTAATTAATTTGTTATCTCACATCAGTGTTGTAACGTTGTTGACATATATCTTAACATGTCTGGGTCGGTTGATGGAAATATATTGCTGTTGACGAATGCTAATTGTGGCAACGTGACGACAACGTGGACGTAAAACGTTAATCTCACTAACGTTGCAATCTGTACGCAGGGGCAGTGTGATGAAGTTCCACGCATTTAAGAACACGTTGTTATATCAAAGGCTTCCGAATGTTATCCTTTTGGCCGAGCGAGGTATAATACTTTGACTAACCAATACACCGGTGAACAAAATATTGGACGCGAACAGCCATATCATAGTAAAACGTACAATAGAAAATACGAATTTTGTGTAGCAAAATGACTTTGAACTGAGGAAAAGAGACTGGTGAAATGTATTATGTGGAGTTATACTCACGGACGTTGATGAGATGGTGTAGAGACATGATTGAAGCGATGGAAACATGGATATGCAGACGTACGGTATGAATACATACGAAGGAGACAGCGGTGGTGTCTAGGGCTGATAATGATAATAACGATGAGACAAAGTAATAATTACATCATTATAATTATTACGGCATGATAATGTTCATGGCATCACACAAAAAAGGATTAAAGTACTGTGTAAGAATATAAGTTTGAGGTTACAACTTAATGAGTACTTTGAAAATAAGAATAAAGAAACGAATAATACACTTTAACAAAAATTGTATTTAGTCAATCATACAATCAAAAAAAACTACGTTAAAAATATGAAGTTAAAAAGTAAACGGTTACTCAACTTTACACATTCTCAGTTCTGTAAATAAATAAGAAACCACAAGCTTTAAAAAAATTGACTAAGGATTGCAAGTGGACTATAACACTCAGTTAATGTAAAAAATGATGTTTGAAGTACATTGCACGTCAAAACTAAGATAATTACTGTTACTTAAGTAACAGAAAGTTTACTGTATGTTTTTGGAAAATGAATTAAAAACTTTTAACGAAATTATGACACATCTAGAAATCCTGAGACAGAAGGTTGCTAACACCACATGCAGCGCTGCCGCAGACGCCACATACAACGCATTCTTATTACACAACGTAACGCAGTCTTTTGCGGTTTAATTGTAGGCTATCTTTAGACTAATGAAGTTAAAGTTACAAGATAGTTTGACTCCATGAATAATTACACGTTAAAGCTTTGTCTCCCATTTTCTACCGTGATGTGGAGACAATAAGTTTTTGTGCAGAGCTAACGTTACGACAGTTAGCTGGAACTGTTCAAAGTACCCTAATTTCAAACGCAGAAGACGTAACAAGCACAAAGGACAGTCAGTACAGCGACGGGACCCACAGCCCACTTGACTCTTTTGTACTTTATGAATAGCTAATAGCGCTCTGGTCTTTGTCATCTTGGACACGTTTTGAATGTTTGTATGATATTTATACTAGCACAGAAGCAGGAGATTCTATTAAAGTAACAATGTTACATTTTAACGTTCTGTTCAGGCTTTAGTATCTTTATTAAGAGTTTATAAACCTAATGAATGAAGTAAACAAAGATCAATGCAAAATTACACAGTACACTGTATAAAGATGTTAATTCTTAGTTTGTATAAAGTATTTTTAACCAATACAGCAGAGAATGTCAAACACAAATCATTACTCATTAATTACCAAACGCACATTTTGTCTGATAAAGGAAAAGTATAGGTACGTAAACAAAATCCAATTGTTACTAATTGATTATCTTCCTTATTGTTTTTATAAATCTAAAAATTGTTGAATCTCAAATGTAGATTACAATAATATGAATTTAAAATATAAGATAACTTGGTTAAGTTAAAAGTATTGATTTTGTTCCTTTTACTCATGACTTGTAAACTGCTTTTTAATTTTTTTTTCATTTAGTCATATGTGTAGGTGTTTTCCGTTCATGATATACTGCAAATAAATAGTTACTGATCATCATATGTTCTCATCAGTTAACACAACTATAATAAGGCCTAATAGTAAATGGATGGATAAACGTATCTGTAAATTCTTAAAGACATCTAAAACTCATGTAGTTCTTTAAATAAATACTACTACTTTTTTAATGCAATCTGCAGGGGGTGCTTCATACTTTACAAAAAGAAACAACTAATTTTCAAGTTAGATTCACTCTTTAAATTATGTTTACAGTCATATGTAAGTGCATCTAAACTCTGGAAATCTTACACCAGTGACCCTTGGGGGGGGGGGGGAGCATATGAACTTGTGACGCCTCGATTTGCAAAATACGAATTGTACCAATAAGATTGAACAGAGAGCTATACTAAAACACTAATGTAGTAACAGTTATAAAATTAATGTATGGCGACCACCACAGATAACCACTAGGCAATTTTCCTGCCTAATGGTAACAAGTAATAAGTAATAGGTTACCTAACCTGTAGAACTTGCTCACTATTTTGAACAAAATACGTTATTTATCATTAGGTTAAATCAGATTAATAGATTATAAATTTTTAAACCTGAGAATATATTGCCAAGTATATATCAATGCAGTCATAGGTTGAAAAGATCTTCCGATTTTCGTCTTCCTCTCTTCCGATTGTCAACATGGATCTTTCCGTGGTCGGATTTGTAAGAGGAAGGCTAACGGTATGGTGTGATAGAAGTGCAATACGTTACTGTAGGCCTGTACAAAGTAAACAAGTGATTTTGATGATTCAATACGATTCCGAGAAAACATTGGTAGAGAAGTCTGTATCAGTTATTCAGACTATAATCATTCTCCACGGAAAGGCATGACACCTCAAAAATGTGATTCAGTAAGCGATGACTGTGATGATACACTTTCGTCAAGTAACAAAAGAAATCAACCTCTTGAGGCAATTTTTCAAAATTTTGAGTTTCATTTTTGGCCTGAAGTATCCCAAAAATTAAAGAATTTTCAAACCATATTCGGATTTAAAATTTCAGCCTGATATTTTCATAATTTAGGGAAACTATAAAGTATGAAGGAAAACTACATTTCCTTTAGTCTGATATCCGGCATGAGTTTTCACGATTTATTTTAAAACAACTTTTGATCCTCTTTTTAGCCTTAACCCTAACATTTTTTTAATTTCAAAACTTTTAACATCATAACTACATGACGTTTGTTAATATTCTCTTTCTACTTTAAAACCAAGCATGATTTGTACAATTTTTGCTAACTTTTTATCCACTTTAGGCCCTGATGTCACAAAGTATTAACATTTCTAAAATTGAATAACACATTCTGACTTTGGATAGTTTTTCCTTTAACATCCTTTTTCAAATCCTTTGACATCCCGCATGGATTTATGCCATTTTTCAAACATTATACCCACCCATTTTTGGCTTCTCTTCTCTGGATGTGGGGGGTATAAATCTAAAAATAATAGGACTCTGTGGAGTAAAATCGTGGGCATGTATGCTGTTTTACGAAAATCTGTTTATGGAATCTGTAACTGAAAATGTCACAAAATATTGTATACTTATAACAGAACATTTCAGACGCAGATTTTATTTGTAAAACATCATCGAGTAGGTGTTATTGTTATGACGAACTTCAGTAATACACAAATTATTGCTTACCTAGAAACATGTTTTGTATGTAATGGGATAATACATTCTATTTGTTATTTTGTCAATTGCAAGAAAAGTTACTTTTGTTTACTGAATCGCTACGTGCTCGTATAAGAATGGTTTAACTTTCTGCCGGCTTTACATGAACTGTTTTTATCTGTAGGGGAAAGTAAAACTTGTAAAATGTCTCGAAAAAATTAATCTTTTATCAGAAACTGTAATAATATTAGCAATTACAATTAGTTGCCTGGTTTTTGAAATATGTTTTCCGAAAACCAAGGGATGCTGTAGATACTCTTGGAATATACGGACAATCCAAAATTATTTTTAAAACATAAACGTTTTCTGTGTTTTCCAACGTAGTATCTACAGTATTTAAGCGGCAGGTAATGATTTTTAGTAACTGTTTTTATTGCAGACCTACGATTTTTCGTATATCGACGTTCTTACCCAGAGGCAACGTATGTCTCTCTACGTCGCGTCAATAATAACACTGAACAGGGGAATTCTGCAACTGGGAAAAGAATAACTAACACAAAATTCTGGAGAACTCTGTGTAACAAAGTCGCATGTGTTACGTAGTTTATAAAGGTAACGGTATATTGGTACATTAACAGTATATCAGTTAACAGTTACAGGCTTACTGTTACTAAAAACTTCACATTTTTTTAATATTGGATTTTAGTTTCTAACTTAACAATATAAATTACCCACCACTGTTCAGTATTTTTGAAGACTTGTAGTAAAACAGATATGATTTTTTAATGTTTTGTGACACGCCCAGGCATATTCGCCAATTTGACAATAGATGTACAGCAGAGAGCATACGTAGAGAGCAGAAATATGTCTTAAATAGGTCTGAGTACCTGCTTAAGTGTAGGCCTACCTTTACAGGGTTTTATTTATATTGCATAATAGACGAGTTTAACGTTTCCTCAATATCTGTTCCGCTAAGCTCAATTGAAATTGATTACAACGATCACGCAATATTTCTGTACAATCTTTCGAGCTTATCGATGCGCAATCATTACCTGTACTAGCGGAATTATTTATTACACTGGTTTCTGCATTTAGTTCAACACTTGCATTAACGGCAAATACATTCCCAGCGAGCAGTTAACCCAATTCCGTAGGACTGCAACACAAAACATTCTGTTCTCTGAGTACTCTACTAAGTTTCCCAAACTGTTGGTACTTGGATAACAGATAAGTATTTACATCCAGATTACCATAAATTATATAGCGTTTTTAATGGCTAATATAGAAACACAAATAAAATTGATCTTTGCAATTTTTAATCTCTGATATTTATGATACCTCGATTATTTTTTTTTTTAACAAAACGAAGTCATTTATTTCAAGATTGTGTATTCATACAAGACGAAGTAGAAACATAATCTTATACCACATTTACTATAAAGCACATTGGTAAACAGTTCATCATCACAAATAAAAAGAGGAAAAGAATTTGAATTTTGCTGTATCTTCACCATTTCTGGGTCTACGATTTTTGACCTTGTGTACACTAATTAGCCCTGGTAAGTACAAGGATTGTTAATTGACAGAAGATAGGTTATTAGAATCCTTTATGATTGACTGAATATTAGCCTTAGATATTACTTGAAAACATTTCAAACGTTTGCACTCACAATCGGGCCCTGTTTCGAGACAAGATAACCTCAATTTCTTCATAACATCACTCTCTCGCCCATAAGATTTTCTTTTTCTAGTGCCTACTTTCTGCAACTTCTCAACAGACTCACAGTCACTATTTACATCAGATGCACGATCACAATTATCCATATTTAAAATTAGTATAGAAAAACTACACAAATAAAACAAAAACATGTTTGAGCTCACTATCACTAACAATGCACGCAAACAATGTGTGAGAGCGGTACCAACCTGACAGATTGACTCTCATCTTTATTGCAAAGGTCGAGCTGACATTCATCCTTCTTCTGAAGCATAGCAATATTTCAGACCTTAATTGTGGCTGAACTATTATCCTTGTTGCATAAAACAACACACCTTCAACTTCTGACAGGCCTAAGCTAACCAACGCTAACGTTAATTCAATTTCGTAAAAAAAGTGACTATCATCTTTTTTGGAATGTGGTCTTCATATACTACTGTATATTTACTGCAGTGTTTAATAAATTTGTTTTTTTTTCTGAAATAATGATATGTACAGTATATGTGCATTTAACGCTTATGTTACTCACTTGTTCTAAGTAGCCATTCCATAGGTTGATTAAAATAAGAGATACTCAGACAATTACACACGAGGTAGCAGTCGTGTGCGGGCTGAGGCTACAGGTGTAAATACAGCTCCTTTTCAACTGCGATAAGAATATGTGATGTACATAAATAATAAAACAACGCCAGTTTGTATGTTGTTAACGTCTTCATTACGGTCGTTAATCTTGTCATGTTCGTTACGAATTTTATTTCTTAAAGTTCTACGTATCTTATTTCGTTTAAGAGAGTCTAAAGTTCTATATCAAAGTACATATAAGCTACCTGCATTAATTCCCAGTTGGAAATAATCGACGTTCCAAGGTCAAGTACAGTTTCTCCCACTTTCTCACAGCCCTTTCACCGCCAAGCTGCTCTTGTACACTGTCACGATATAAAACTGAAGAGACGCGTTATTTGACACTTATAGTAAATAACTAAATTAATATTATTGTGAGCTTGCACCAAGCAATTTGTCTGAGACGTCTTTTAATAACAATTTCTACATTGTTATCTACAAACTTTATTTCATTTTTTTTTAATAATTTATTTACATATGCGATTACGAGTATTACAGCCGATAAAATAAATGCACAAACTGAAATAGATGTGAATTTCAGCAGCAGAAGCGTGGTAGGAAGCTGCGTGGTGGGGCGCGGTGAACTGGTTGACCTTGGAGCGTCAATTATTTTTATCTGTGGATTAATTAGAAACAATTGTAAAACTCTTGATATCTCGCTCAAGTAAACGTTTCTGGAACCATACTTGGAAAGTAATAAAAAAATAATTGTAAATGTTATTGCACAAAATAATATTTTTTCAATATTGCTCTTTTATAAAAACCTCCCTTGTTTGCAAGCGCAATGACAGATTCAGCCGATCTGACTCGGAAAACGTTAGGTCAGATGTTTGTGTTGGCACTGCCGTATAATTTAAAGTGAATATTAGAAATAAATTAGGTTTCGACTTGAGACGATTCCGGAATTTTTGTGATAGGCCTATATTGTTCATGATAACACATCGAAATTCTGCTTTGTTTACGTTGACATTTTCCACGTAAAAAGTAAGTCGCAAAAGTCGTAAAAAACGCGTTTCCGAGAAATAACACAATTAGGATAATATTTACATCCTGACTGCACCAATCTAATTACCAAAACAGTGTACTTAATAAATTATAGAAAATGATTTTTTTGCAAGAAAATTGGCAATAATTTTTAATTAATCTCCAAATGCGAGTTCAAGAGTAAAGTGCTTATCATAGTGTATCTCCTCCAGCGCAAGCAGTCAGATCCAATACTGTTATAACGTTTTATCGCAAAACACATTTTTAAAATTCAAAATCCTTTAAAAAGTGCGCATCAGAGGCCACTAATTCCTGTTTCACGAGGGAATATAAACTTTTATGGTAGTCCAGTGTGATGCAAAAGTGCTGAAAACACAAAAATCGAATTAGGACAGTTAGCAGCAAAAATAATAATTATTATTATAATGCTCAACAAAATTTAACTTACAGGTGGCATCGTATTTAAAATGAAACTTTAGGTTAGATTTTGTATACGTAACCCAACCTCACATTATTTTCAATTTAACGTAATGTTAAACTGACAGTAATGTTGTAATAACCTAACACATAATTAAGTAACATTACACCAAGTAAAAATTCTGTTTAACAGGAGTGTATATCTATTTCTAACAAACCTTCCTAATTAGTGTATTTTCAAACAGGGTACATATTAAAAAGCAAGGTATGCTCATTGTGTAGAAGTCAAATCAAAGGACATACGTTTATAGTTTGAAGAATCAACTTTTTTTGAAAATAGTAATATACATATTGGGCTAAAGAATTACAGAACTGAGAGGTAAGCTTGGTCAACAAATTTTAATGCAGATGTTAGGAATAATGGTCCCGCAGTTATTTTAAGATAATTAAACAATTTTTTCCACCCAACGTTTTATAGCTGAAAATCGATCTAAACACCGTATGGTGTTCGAAAATTGTTTCTTTAACTTTTTATTTTAGACGTAGTCGAATGACTGAAAAATTGCAAAATGTATTTCTTTTGATAGCCTTATTTGTCATACTAATTTTTTTTCCTTAATTGATGATTGATTATTAACCTCGAGATTAAAGTTAAATAATCTATTACACTAAATAAGATAGCGTTTTGCATTTCTTGGTTAAGTAAAACTCTGAAAACATATTTATTTTATGGCTAAGAAAATTAACTGTAAATTGTCAGTCGATTTGGTTGTTAATTTAACTGGCTTACAGAGAATCCTTAAGTCCTGAAAGGCAAAAACGCCAGAAATTATCAGATTACACTATATAATTATATACATTGATATGTACAGGAGTCGCGTAGAATAAGTAATCAGTAAACTGTGTACTGGAATGCTGTCAGATTCGTTAACGATTTTACTACAAAGGGCATTACTTTGAAATTAATACAGTTTATGTGAAAAATAACAAAATAATTACTCTGTCTCTGTTGATCTGAATCTAAATTAAAATAAATTCTCATCTCCTATATAATCTAAATACATCAAATCTTTTTTTTAAAGTTATTTTGTCTCTTTTGTTTAATAAGATTTATTAGAATTTATAAAAATAATAAAGTCCACTTATGAAGAATCATAAAGTCCTTTTATGAAGAATGTAGGTCGCCGAGATGTTGATGATCCACTCTGGATACTGACGTGGGTCGTCCAATCTGGATACAGGTGTGGGTTTCTTCAATCTGGATACAGGTGTGGGTTGCTTCAATCTGGATACAGATGTGTTGATTCGATCTGTATACCGATGTGAGTTCTTTCTGGTGTCCAGCGTTCAGGGCCGTTCTCGGGTTAAAACAATTCTATAAATCACAGTTAATTAATTTTCACCGCTAGTGTTTTGTACTGCAACTTGTGTGTTGGGCTTATGCATACATCCAGCCGACTGAAGTGTCTTTAATACGTATGCGGAAATCTTCTACTTTTCCGAATTAGCAATTTTTTTTTACGATTGAGCAGTAGCTAGCAAAATTGTTTAACATGTGTTTGTAACGACTAGGAGACCAAACGTCTAAACTGGTACAACACGTCCACACGTTTCCGTGTTCACAGAGAGACTAACTGTTCAACGAGATATTAGAATTCAAATAAAAATTTATCTTAATTCTTGAACGCTGATTGGTTAATTCGTAACCCTTCCCTGCTTCTGTGGCCAAGATTATAATTGCATTAGACTGTTTGAAAGCAATTCACGGTCTGTCCAAAAAACCAGTATAATTTTATGATCTATTTAATGGGCCAAAAACCATTCTTTGTTAATAAACTCATATATTCGGTTCTTTAATTTACTAACAATTACTAACATTTGATAGGTCTTTTCATTAGGCGCATTCTGGTACAAGTCTCATCTCGAAATTCCCCATAGTACTAACCTGATCAAGAAAATAAGTACCGTTTGGGCATTAAGAAAATGATACAAATTATTTTCAAATTCATTTATTTTTCAAAAATTCTGCATACCTTAATCTACGTTTCTACATAGTCACCATGCAAGTTGAGACATTTGTCGTATCTTGGCACTAATTTTAATATGCCCGCTTCAAATAATTCGGCCGCCTGCGATTTCAACCACTGCTGGACGTTTCCCTTTATCTCATCATCACTTTCAAACTTCTGGCCGGCAAGGAATTTCTTCAGATGCAAAAACAAATGGAAATCGCTAGGAGCCAAATCTGGACTGTAAGGAGGATGACTGAATTGTTCCCAACGAAATGAATCAACAAGCGCCGTCGTTACACGTCCGGTATGCGGTACGCTCCTCGTCGTGAACATTTTCTCTTCCATCGTTAAACAGCCTAACCCACTTTCTCACCATACCTTCACTAATCGCATTCTGTCCATAAACTTCACAATTCTCACGATGAATTTCATAAGGACGAAGATTTCTCGCATTCGAAAACCTAATAACTCAACTGGCAGGCCGTCGATTTTTTTTTAAATGATTACCGATGTGTAGTAAACGTAAATCGGAACGTATACAAACAATATAGTACTTCGTCGTCGAATAGAAGAAGGAAGTAACTACGCATGCACGACCTTCGTACTACAATATGCGCGGGATATATGCGCAGACGGTACTTACTTTCTGGATAAGCCTCGTACAAAAGATATTCAATTTAATATGTTTTTATTATTATCTCTTAAAATAATTAAATATTCTCGCACACGCGCACTCACCACATACCTATGCATCTTTTCGCACCATTTTACAACACTAACAGTTTTTTTTAATGTCTAAAATGACTTAAAACTAACAGTTTGAACATGTCTCTTATCGACTAACATACAGTGTCCAAACGTGCAGTCTTTATTTATACAAATTTTCATTTTCAACATACTATCATATGCTTTTAGTCCCAGTAATATTTTTATCTATATTCTACTCATTATAACACATACATATAAATACAATTATAATTGGTATAGTCATATTTATTAAAGCGTGTTACAGTTCAAGCATATTAAATAGTAGAGTACAGGAAATTTCGATTTATGAGTAACTCTTAGAAATTTAGAATTTGTTTCCATAAAACTCCAAGGATCAAAAAATAATTTTTAATGTAGGCTAATAGAATGTATGGAAAATGATACTTTTCACTGGCCTATACGAATCACATGATAACTACAAGTCCACAATGGTACTGCAAGTATTTAAGAGTGAATTGATTAAGTGGATGGTTAGCGCTGTCATCTTCATTGAAAAATGGTACACACTATGTCATGATTTTGGTAGGTACTGTCGGCAACAAAGGTAATGGAGAGGAAATGTAAGGCTCAGAAAACTTTGCTTAAAGCACATGACAAAATAAATGAAGGACTAGAATCACTAAATCACAACAGTGCAAAGTTCTCATGTGCTTAGGACAAAAGTTTTAATTTAATAAATTAATCAGTTTCATCTCAAATATATTCCATCAGTTTCAACTCAATACAAACTATTTGAAAAACAATTTTTCAGAATAAATCCGTTCTTATTATTATTGCATAATCTAATTGCATTTAAGTTGTGTACAGAAGGTCAGTTTTTTTTTAGTTTAGTTTGATGTAAAACTTGTTTGCAAGTAACTGAATCTAGCCATGTCCAACACTTTTGTAAATTACATGAATTTCAGTTTTCTTGAAATACATAACACATAATTTTTTTAATAGAATACAATTTCAGTAAATGTAATTATCATTGTATTAGGTGTTATAGTTTGATTTTTAATTAATAAAGATGTGTTAGTGACAATAATCACAAACAGAAATAACACTGTTGCACACCACACAAATTATATTACACAAATTGTTACACATATTATTTAATTACACATATTAAAACACAAATAATATAGTGGTGTGCAACAGTGTTATTTCCGTTTGATTTTTAGTTAGCACAAAATCGCAGTGTATGACCTGATGACATTTAAGATGGTTATAACTAATATAGCCTACTGGACAAAATCCGTGACCACGGCAATTGGAATTTAACTCTGTTTATAGTCTTTGGAATTCAAGATGATATATAAATATTTTTGTTACTTGACCAGTAAATTAAAAATGGTTACATGAATTTATGAAAGAAGCATACGCTTAGTGTGAGAATTGGAGAGTTAAAAAGAGCGGAGAGAGAGAGCGGCAGATATAGAAAAAGAAAAGTAAAAGAAGAGAAAACAGTATGCATTCCTTTATGTATGCTTTTTGAGTTATATATTGTTTTTTTTTTGTTATGAAAGAATTTTATGAAATCAGACATTCCACATTCTTTATGTATTGGTGAATTCTGTTCGTATCCAGTCGAGAAATTTCGATATTTTATTACTTGTTAGTTACTCGCAGAAGGAAAAAATGTCGCTTAAATCAAAATTAATTCTCAAAAAAAGTATTTGATTTGATGTATATTTCTGTCTAGGAAATTTCAACTTTTTCATACTGAAGTAATAAATGAAAGAACATACTTTAATGAAAAAGCATACTTTGATATAAGCACTTTATACGCATACCTGTCGCTAACATGAAGCTGAGACGGAAAGCATGTTTTCACAAACCAATTTGTACTGTATGCCAATTTTGTGACACTTTTTTACTGAGACTGGTTCTTGCAAAAGGCAATAACATTTCAGTTAGATTCTTTAATTGTTTTATTTGTTTCACTACAACAAACGAAAAACAATTAAAACGTGTTTTACTTAATTGGATTCATTTTCAATGTAGGAAATATGCATTATACTTTTGTTTTCAAGTTGCAGTCGCAGCTAAAAACATCAATAATATTTTTCCAACTACCCCTTATTCAGAATTCATAAGCGAATTATAATGGAATAGTACGCTTCAAACGTTTCTGTTTAATTTTAATTTTTTCACAAATGCTGCCAACTGTCTACTCAATAACTCAATATTATGAAAGACGAAAAAGTAAAAATGTTTAAATGAAATACAATTTCATCTTTTGATTTTAAAAGTTAGTTGAAATTTCAAACACGTTTTACTTAACTCAAATTGTGAGAGGGAGTAGTGCGTGTGCGTGAGAGGTCAGAGTCGTGTAGTCTACAACGTAGAGGTTCTGATTTTGTCTCGGTGCTTTGTGCACCTGCTACTATCCTGCAGCCTCAAATTTGTGACGCTAATCGCAAAGTGTTAAGGCTGGTTAAATACGATATTATTATTATCTGACTGCCTTCGCCTACAACCTCACAGACTTTTGCTTTGATATAAGGAAACATACTTCGGTTTTAAACGTTTATGGGTGTTATGAATCTTTTCTATACGTATTATAATTTTTGCTAACATTTTTTGGAAGTGAAGACGGAACAGGCTTAAATCTCGCTAACTTGCAGCCGTCATAAAGTATGCTGCCATTAAGATAATATGCATATCACAGCGCTTGTTTCGTCAATAATTCCGTTTCATGTTGAGGCATCGTATCCATTGTCCGGTATACGTTGTCCAAGTACATGTCACGATAAGTAAACAAATAGAAATGTCACGGAATATACTGAAGTAAACTAACGCAGATCCCGTTAGCAAGAAGTGATTGTTTCTGGACAAAGTCACCTGACTTTGAGGCTGGGCACTCTACCCAATTGGGGCTGTACCTGCACTGTTTAATGAGCTTAATGAAGTCGTGCCATACGTTATGTCTTTATTTGTGGATTTTGGTTGCTTCGATGATATGAAAGCTTGTGAAAAGAGGTTCAATGACATCGGATCTAACTAGCATGTCCTGTTAATGTATTGTATCGGAGTGTCTGAAATTTTTTAGGTAAGACGTGTTGTCTTTTGCTACTGGCTGAATTACTTTCTCTAGGGATTAAACTGAACTGAGTGTTGATGTGTTTTAACCAACGATGTGTCTTCTTAATGGTCTATGAATGATAGACATCTGTAAATTCTTGGAGTTCTGGAAAATTCCTCTCTGTATCTTTGTACTTGACGACTTTGTAGAGGAAGTCGCATTTTATCCTGTTGATATATTATTGTCTTCACTGCCATTTTACATTCCGTAGAATTCATGACAACTGTTCTGTTTCTTTTATACATTGGTTAGACGAGGATGTCGTTTCTGCTGACCTAGAGCTGGATTTCGAATTTTCGGAAATGCTTAAATTCACTTGTATGTTTCGTTCATGTATTTCAGATCAATCTTTTCATAATTTATGCAATAATTAATAAAATATAAATCAGTGTATTTAAAAGAAAAAATTTTTTAAATGGCAAGCTGAGTTTTCTGATTGTACTAACGCATTCACTGTCAGTATGCATTATCAGTGATAATGATTAATGTTAGATTCTGTATTTTATACCTGTTCTAGCGTGCAGAAAGGAAACACGATATCGAGATTGTCGTACGTTGAGCGTGTTTAAAATGTCACAGTGGTTTAAACGGTATTTGAATTAAAGTGCGGTAATTGTAACTCGCATAAATCTAATAATTCGGAAGTGGTAAATTGGCCAGTCGCAAATGAAATGTGACAGAAGTGTTCTATGTCACGCTACCTGGCGTTCCGCGGTTTCTCTCCTCAAATTTACACATAACTGTCGTTAAAACATTTATAATTGCAATGTCAATACGTCACAGAGAATGCTTGATTACGCGAACTCGCGCGTGATTGTGAGCGAACACGAAATTATATCATAAATAACTTTAAAACACTTTTAAAGCCTACATGTAAAACAGTTTCTTCTTCTCAAATTATATTAGATGAATGATAGGCCTAGATCTGATCGACAATAGGTTTAATGATTCATGTATAGATGTATAGTTGCTTTCTGTATTAAACAGCTTTCTCCATATTGCTATTCGTCCCGTTAAATCCACAAAATAAAAAGTCCTACGTCACATGAACAACCGAAGGCCTGTAATTGATGATAAAATTTACTATTAAAACCCGTTTGTGGTATTGCACTGTGAACGTCGAGTCACTTTTGTGAGCCTGTGGCCCCACAAACAAAAACAACCAATAGAACCCATTTAACAGAAATAAAAGAAGGCAGTTGTAAATGATAATACGATTTTTCAGATAACCCATTTAGTGTTATTTACTAGGGTGATATTTAGTTGTTACTGAAGTAAAAAACATAGTACATAAAGTCAAAAACTATTATACACTGTTAGAACACAGAAGATTTTTCACACACTTTGTTATGTATGGTATTATGATATCAATAACAATAAAAGTAATCGGATCGGGTCCTTTCTTCATATATCTTCGGAGTGATATTATAGCGCTATTATTTTTCAACTAAGACCTTAGTGGTTAAGTAAGGGGGGACTTACTATAATACAACAAAAAGAAAAACAAAATTGTAGTCTTACAATTTTAATACAAATTTAAATGTACGTGTCACAATTTCAAGGTCAAATTGTAAATAACAGTAATGCTAACAAAGATAAACAAGAAGAAGGAACAACATACATTTTTCAGTAAGGGTCGAAAAAGACGTGAAAAACCTCTGCCTTAGTAAGTATTGAGACACAAAACGGAAGCAAGAAAAACTAATATGTACTTGAAATCCCTAAGACTCTAGTTATAATAAGTATGCCTACATGTTGAATAAGATATTTTTTTATTTTGTACCTTCCTAACTATGTTAGAGCACTTATCATCTCCTCTCTATCAAAAAGATGATAATTAGGCGGTATCATCAAAGATACGCGGTAAAACGATTTGCAACTCTGAATGGCTAAATAAAAAACACACCTTACTGCAAAGAAACCTGTTAGAAAGAAGCGACGCATATAAATTGGCAAGTCAAGCCTGTTATCATATTTATATCCACAATAGGACTCAACAGTTTAAATCTGCAAGCAGTATACATAAAATAAAAGAGGTGTGAGTTGAAGATCTCTTTGTATGCAAACATTTCAATAAGGGAATTGAAAAATTTATTGATCTGTTAAGAATATAAAAATATTATACATAAGGAATGAGAAAGAAAGAAAACTTTCATTGAACGTAGTGTATGTATCTCAGACTGTGTTCGAATCGTGAGTGTAATTTGCCGCTTTAAGATGCAATCGTTTTGTGTGCACGCGTGCATTTGCAAACATAAATATTTTTAATTAACCATTAATTAAAACAGAAGAGAATACGCCATGTTTGAGCTAAATTTAGCAAATAAGTTTAAATGTTATCTGTTTACGGTACCGTTTGTCCGTTACTGTACTTTCCAAATGTTACAGAAATATAAGTCTTTGCTTAGTTAAAACTCGTTACCAACTCCTCCAACAGGTAAAACAATATAGTCGAGGACATTGAAATATACGTGTCAAAAAACATTTTTTGTGTCATTTTAATTTATAATAAAAATATCGGTATGGAGAACCATACATGACTTCCATATTCTAAGATTTATATTTAAAATCATTTTCGAAATGAAATATTACCATAGAAACTACTTCTTTCTACTTACTGCTTCAGCCTTAACCACAGTACTGGGGTCACTAACGTATACCACCTCACGTTATCGCACTCGATTTTCACTGATGATGGAAGTCGATGGCATTGCCGAAACGTCTGGTTTTGTAGAAAACATTGGACTAGGCCAGAAATAACGCGAATTGTGTGTGTGTGTGTGTGTGTGTGTGTGTGTGTGTGTCTTCCCTGCCTTTTTATTGCGGTAGTCATAATAATAAAATGGAAACGTAAACAGTACATAACTGAGATATGCTTGCCTGCCACGCACGATATATTTTCTCTTATACATGATTTACATTAAAATGAAAAAATTATAATTTTATTGCCTGGCAACAAAATTATTTTATTTTTAACAATTACCATTGTTTGAAAAAGTTTAAATGAATTTTCAAGTACTTTACTCTTGTTAAAACGTAAAAGGTTGCAGGTAAACTACCCCTTCCCCTTAACCGATCTTCACCAAAATCAAAAGGCCTTGAGTTCTCTACAATTCAGTGATATATGCAAAAAAGTATTTGATTCTGTTTGAATATGCGGCAGGTATCGTTCGTCATAGAAAATTACCCTTGATAAAAAACGTTGCAGGTAAACTACCCCTTCCCCTTAACCGATCTTCACCAAAAACAATAAGTCTTGAGTACTCTACAAATCAGGGCTGTATGCAAAACATTATTTGATTCTGTTTGAATTTGCGGCTGTTATCGTTTGCCATAGAAAATACCCTTGATAAAACAACGTTGCAGGTAAACTACCCCTTTCCCTTAACCGATCTTCACCAAAAACAAAAGTCTTGAGAACTCTGCAATTTAGGGCTGTATGCAAATAATCTTTTGATTCTGTTTGAATTTGCGGCTGTTATCGTTTGCCATAGAAAATATCCTTGTTAAAACATAAAACGTTGCAGGTAAACTATCCCTTTCCCTTAACCGATCTTCACCGAAAACAACAGGTCTTGAGAACTCCATAATTCAGGGCTGTATGCGAAACATTAT
This sequence comes from Magicicada septendecula, assembly GCA_034769895.1. Taxonomy (NCBI): domain Eukaryota; kingdom Metazoa; phylum Arthropoda; class Insecta; order Hemiptera; family Cicadidae; genus Magicicada; species Magicicada septendecula. The sequence continues at coordinate 178,318,130 of CM068371.1, read as the reverse complement.
TTGATTCTGTTTGAATTTGCGGCTGTTATCGTTTGCCAAAAAAAAATTACCCTTGATAAAAAAAACCGTTGCAGGTAAACTACCCCTTTCCCTCAACCGATCTTCACCAAAACAATAGGTCGTGAGTACTCTACAAATCAGGGCTGTATGCAAAAAATTATTTGATTATGTTTGAATTTGCGGCTGTTACCGTTTACCATAAAAAAAAATCTACAGACACACAGATAGACAGACAGATAGACAGACACTTTTCGAAAAACGACTTTTTTTCATGTTTTGAGTGTAGTACAATCAGAATCTGCAATAATCTCGAACACGATTTTTTTTTGCCATCACCATACTTCCATTTCCTCAAGGAATATGGAAGTAAAAGGTATATAATAAAAAAGGTTTGCTACTCTTCATATATTTTATTTAAACTAATTGAAAACATGAGTTTAATAATTGCCGAAGATTAAGAAACAAATACATCTGAAAAAGCTAAAAGTATAAAGTACTCTGTATTCTAATAAAATCCAAATTGTTATTTAAATTCTAGAAAGAGAAAACAAATTACATATTCTCATTTTCTGTTGCCCTACAGGGCATAGGATGAAAATAAATTTTAAACATTTATGTATGTGATACATAATTTATGTTTCCAATGTGTTTAGACAATTTCATTAAGAGCACTAACTCTTTTAACACTAAAACGTGGGTTTTTAACGGACAGTAATCGAGAACAACGAAAGTTATCACTGAACATTTTTCACATGAGGAATCTCGGTACTAATTTTAAGCGCAATATTAATGTTAATCTTGTTCAATTCATCAACTTATTAATCCGAGATAGTACATACTGACGTAGAAACATATAAAAATAAAATTAATGGGTCATGTCAGTATGTGCTACGACGAAGATCCTATATGTTTTATAGAATAGCCTACTTTAAAAATTGCTAGTGGCATCATAATAATTTTTGAAATTCAGTACGTCAATAATGTTGACGTACTTGTAATGATCGTGCTGTTTATGTATTTATCGGATCAGTGTCGTAATACATAAAGCCTCTTACAACAAACGCACGGATCATCGTTTTTAATAGTCCAGTAAACAATTCGACATCAGAGAAATCGCTATCCACAACAGTTTTTGTACACAAAGAGGCTCACAATAATTAATAGAAGATTGTATTACAAATGTCCACACATAGTAATTAACATTTAAAACTTTTACACTAAATACCGCTGTCAAATAACAAACACTACCACTGTCGAATTGCAACTCACTACTGACATTCTTATGACTGCGATTGGCATTACTGAACTATCTGCGATGTTGGTTGCTGCACTTTTAGCCGGCAGCACACACGTAATAACGTTTGTGAGAGGTTTCCAATTGTCGGTACAGATACTCGCTCACAGGGTGATAGGCGCAGAGGAATCGAAAATATACGACAGAGTAGCATAATCCTGCTGCTCACTCAACTCGTGCAAAGCGTTACGTAAACCAAGCATGTACCCTCTTTATTCTATCTAACAATACCACATTTTGCGACTTGTTATATTGTACTGACACCCGTCATCTTAAAAAATTCAATCGTATTCAAAGACTAGTGTTTCTATTGTCTTGGTATAGTATAGTCTCGAGTGATTCTTTTACAACATGTGCGTTTACAGAATAATTTTAGTGAACAAAATTACAGACAAAATATGTAAGATCATCAACTGACATTTTAAAGTATACAAGAAAACACATACACGTCAAACAGACTATTGTAATATTATTCATATTGTTGGCAAAGTCGACGCTTCGAATGTTCATTCTGTATTCTCCAGCTTAGAGTAAATAGCAATAAAAATAAAATAAAAAATTTAATTTTACACAATACAGATTTCAAACGCTCCTGTTAAAATAATAAAGAACGAGATTTTCTCTAGTACACAAGATTGAACTTGTGTGAGGCACTGAAAGGATGCAGTTCTAACGGGACAGAAAAAGCCAATAAAATTGGTTGTCTGTCAAGACATAGATTAAAGTTCTTTAGACATTTTTTTTTTGTAATCAACCCTACCTGTAATTTTCAGAATTAAGCTGTAGGTTTGGTAATGAACTCTGACGTCAAGATCGCGAAACAAACATTTTGTGAAAAGTTTAATTAAATGTAATGAGCTACCGAATCAGATGTAGGTATAATCGCGACAGTACCACTGACCGCAACGTAAACTCGAGCGCTGTCGCCCCGTAAATTACAGAGCAGGCAACGAGCGATCACGAATAAATTTCATTTAGTAAATGGGAGCGTTTTCGTCTAATTATAGGTAACGCTACCAGCGTTCAAGTAACTTTCTCGTCTTAATGTTAATTTTTTGTTTACATTAAGTAGGAATTCTACTGAAACGTAAACAAGTTGAGGAGAAAATTGTACGATGTTAACGAAGAATCTCAGGAAGAATTTGACTTATCCTTCGGTTAACGTTAAACTGGACGTTTATAATATTTTTTTTTTCTTCTGAGGAGTAACGTGATTCACGCACATTCTTAAGATCGGACAAAACAATTTTACTGAATACTACATTAAGGAATTAAAGACGGCAGTCATTCAAGGATCAAAGCTATAATTTTAAAAACGAACGATCGCCGTTTATGCAAACACGTAGATTGTTTACATTTACGATCGGATCTCCTCACGCAATTTGCATCACCTTTCTATATTATAATTTTTAACAGACTGCATATTGACCCGTTTGTTCCTTCGCTCTCTTTTTATGAAACGTTATGTGCAGTTGGCTACATCGTTACGAATTGATGTATCATTACAAATAAATGAATAATAAATTATTGGAACTACAGAAAACTGAATAAGAGATAGTGACTGCGGATCCTTATAAAATCTACGTTACAAGAGCTGTAATATTTTTCCGTCGTAGAACGTCAAGCCACAACCTCGCTAATTTATTTGCATAACGATACAATTACTGAAATAAATTATAGACGTGACAACAACTAGAGATGCTGGTTTTATTTATATTTTGATAACATTAGCCTATCGCGTTATCATTTTAATCAACAAATCTGTTTGTTAGTGAATACACTTTACTTCAAAATATATTTGGAGTTTTGTAAAACGGCAGTTTTTACTTAGTTTTCTCGAAACTATGTGCTTATAAATGTGAGGCTGACAATAGTGTATTTGCAAAAAGGCAATACTCAACAGTTTCACACACGCGTGTGCGCGCGCTATCACACTCTAATATTTAAACAACTACGATGCTCTCTGTCATACACCACCTTACATGACCGAAGGCTAGTGGAGAATTCCTCTATTACACATAGTCCACGAGGATGGAGAACAGAAAGTTTTGTAGTTTCTGAAAACAGCTTGAATTATTCAACGTACACCATGAGAACAGCAAACTTGGAATCAAACTGTGGATAAGTATTGGACAGACGTATCGACAGGTTTAGGGAGTTCTACTACTGCGTTGTCTACAGAAAAAAATGGTTTCTTTTTTAAATTGAAATTAACTTAAATTAAATTAAAATATAATAACTCGCAATTATCTGACGTTTACTCCACAGCGCAGTAATAATATTTTATTTAAGATACAACGGTTTAGAACAAAGTGATTTATGCCGTATACGAGACATTCAGCTTGTACAATAGAATTTTTTTACAAAAACACTTTCAACTCTAAACTTTCACTTCTTTTTGAAAAAATAAATTCATATAATACTAGACAAATAAATTAGTCACCGTTAAAATTAATATAGCAGAGTAATTTTGTAAAAAATTAGATTAAATAAAACTGCGTTTTTGATCAACATATTCTGCTACTTCAGTTAGTTGTATGAGAATAATGAAGACTAAGGAGGGTCTAAGGCTGTACGTAAAACATGGTTTACCGTAATGACAATATGGGTCTGAAAAACGTCTTTTACTTGAAGAAGAGTAAACCTATGTGTATATGGTAATTACGCGTATTTTATAAAAACTAAAAAGTTGCAACAGTTGTAAAACTCAACGAATACAAAGGCTAGGCCACCTAGGACGAATGGATGATTAGCATATTCCAGAGAAAATCCTGAAGTCACCTGTGTATAAAAACAGAAAGAGGGGTCGACTTACAATAAGATGGTTGGATAATGTGCTGGAAAATCTCAGAAGAATGGAAGTGAGATGTTACGCTCAGGTGGCAACGGATAGGAGGCGTTGGAGAAGATTGGTGTCGGAGGTCAGGAGTCACGTTGGGCTGTAGTACTAAAGAAGAAGAATAACAACAACAAGTAGTAGTAGTAGTAGTAGTAGTAGTAGTAGTAGTAGTAGTAGTAGTAGTAGTAGAAGAAGAAGTAGAAGAAAAAGTTGAAATAAAATACAGAATCAACTCATAATGATTCCTGACTTATTTTCATTTTTTACATAACTAGTCTGTGATGTGTTTTCAATTTCTTTGATGTTAATCCCCGATTATCTGGATCTTGCACTTACAGTTGGAAATTTTCTCCTACCAAACAGTTAATGTAGTAGTGTAGTATAGTCTTGAGTTATGCACGCATGTGATTATCACCCTCAATATATACAAAACGTTCACGTTTCTGCGTTAGTGTCAATAGTTCAATTACTTTTCATGGAATAGCAAATTCACATATTCAAGACTTAACTAAAAACTGGATGCTTCCAGGTGGTTACGATAACACTTCACATCAACTGAAGCTGTTATCTGTCCTGTGTCTCTGTAGAAAAGCTGTTTTTTATTTATCAGTATTAGTGCCGTTGGATATACAATCCATCAATCCGTATATTGGGAACTCGATATTTGAGGTAAACTGGATGGACACAAATAGCTCACAGGCGTACAATAAAAGATAAATATATTTTTCATCTACGTTGTGGAGTTTCAAACAGTTTCACATCGAGTGAAACTGTGTTATATTTAAATAAGTATAACTGACAGCTACATGTACACAGTATTCTGAAAACAAATGTATTGATACCCTTGAAACAAGCGTAATCTTAGACCCCTAAAGTACGTAATTACATTATTATATTAATTTTAATAATCTACTCAGTAATAAAATCATACAGAAATTTCACATGGAAAATATTTAAACTCCAGTCTCTTTATACAACTATGCCCCCCCCCCTTCAACCTCATACACAAATACCCATCAACAACAATTCGTATTACTAAGCATAAGCAATAAGCCTATTTAATATTGCATGTTTATTTGTTTATTTCTTTTCTTTGTTTTCAATTCGATGACTTTTCATGTTTTAAAAGATTTTTATTTCGTTTATGTAAATGTTCACTTGATTAAATGGTTTAATTTTTGTACTATTTATTCCAATTTTGCTATTTTTATTTTACTATCACCGACAGATTTTATATAGATGTACATTTATTACTTAAGAGCAGTTGCGCCTAGTTAGTTTTTGTAGTTATTTACAGTCTCGTGAAAAACATAATCAAGACTATCCGTCAGACAGTACAGTCTCATCAAACAGTGGAAAGTGATGTTACTTGTTCTCCTCTCATTTACTCAACGCATAAAACCTGCTTACAAAAATAAAGACTAAGAAAAAAATAAGATATTAGGCTAAGAAAGTCAAGATATTAGGCTCCGATACAAATAAATCACTTATGCACTTATACATAGATTTAAAAAAAAACTGGAAATCTGAGTAAATAGGCCAGGATGGATGAGACTTTTGCCAGATTATTAATTACATAAAGAAGAGGCATTAATGAACAAGTAATTAATGGATTAATGGACAAGCAATATGAGGGCTGACTATAGTTTAATGCTAAAAATGAAACGAATAGTTTGAAAAAACAAAGGAAAAAAATTTGAATCCTCAGAAATAAAACTAGGTTGATCAGCCAACTTGTGTATATGTATACCTATGAATTGTAACTACTGTACATACTTTTAGGGTTAAGGTATTTCTGTGTTTGAAAGTTATATTTTTGTAGTTGTAACAGTAAAGTTATTATTTGTGATTCCTTTTATATGCATGTATATAGCTATTGAATAACCACCTATGTAGCATTACAACTAAGAAAGTATACGCGGTTATAGCATACCTTAAGAAGAAAAAATAATCGGGCTAAATAACAGGCGTTAGAAGTCAAGGAAAGTAGGAAGATCAAGGACAAAATAGAGTCGCACTGAAGAGAAAAAGAGAAAGAATTGAAAAAGCCCGGCAAAACTATGAAAGGATTTGTCGAAGTTACTATGAAAGGAAATAAGTTAGTAAGTAAAGTGTAAGTTACATAGAACGCATTAAATATTATACTAAAATGTTTAAAGTCAGTATTTTAGAACAGACAAATGTGGACATGATTACGCACCATTCATTCTGAGAATGAGTTTTGAACCTTGTGTTATTGAATAAGTGTTTAAGTCAGAATTTTCGAAAAATATTTTGTGCCGAAACCTGACAGAATAGAAAAAAACCATTGCTAATTCTGAATGAGAAGGCAAGATAGTTTAAAACACCCAATTGTGAGGGGAAAATTAATCAAATGATTTCGGCATGCAGAATGAAAATAACTTTAGTTACAAGTTGCATGACAACTGTTAAAAACGTATTTCGCAAAACGTATCGTGAAGTAACAGGTAGAAGTTCTTTCCACAGTAGAAGAGTCAACAGATGTATATCAGCATACTGACACAATATTGAGCGCCAAGACATTCTAATCTAAAGATTGTACACGATCCTGAAAAAAGATTTTAATTAATTTACAAGAAAACGTATTTATGAAAACAATAACATTTTCAAAGCATTTATCCCTCTTTAACACAATTTGTTGAAGGTACGTCACGCTTCACTGCTACATGGGTTTTTTTTTAAGGTCATACTGAGAAACCATCTCATTATGAGAATTTCTGAACACTTAAAATGAGCATGAACTAGCGTCTACTTTCAACAGTAACGACGAGGAAAATTATTTATTATCAAACAAGCTTTCGTATGAATTTTTTCTTCCCAAGAGCAATAATATTTAATATGTATAAGAAATGTAAATGTTTAATGTGAACGTAATTAAAAATAATACACAAAGAGTGAGCCCTTAATTAAAATACAAACTTTGTAACGTGTTCCACAACTATATGGAAAGCGACAGCCGTAAATAATATATGAGAGAAGGTTCGAAATAAAAAAATATATACGCTGAGAAGAATCATGAAGATTCAATAAAAAAGTCCCGCCCGGCCAATTACTACCGAAGTGAGTAAATGTAACTGCATCAAATGAAGTCTGCAAAAGGCTAATGACAAGCAAATGGAAAAACAAAAAGAATTAAACAGAAGAACAGCCAGATAATAAAAAGCAAAACATATAAAATTGTTGGTGTCGGATCTCATCAACCAATTACCAAAGCGCATGCGCACTTTGCCAAATTCAGTGTACAATCGCGTTTACTGTCCAAAGTGGTTTTACAGCTGTTGTTCTTAATTAGATAGTACTGGTGGTTCCTTTATTTATGCGCGTCAATTTAACACAAATATATGGTTGCAACAAGTGCTCAGTGCTAAACGCTATGATAAACAGGTTCAAATCGTATTGTAAGCAGATTTATCGCCGTAGTTGTATAATAATTACACCATATCGTTTATGGTTGGTTTGGTTTTCAGATACGCACACACATTATCCGATATACGCCTTTTATTTTACTAATACGTTTACCTTTCAATCACAAATTCACACAGACAGATGATGCATTTTTACCCTAAATAGCGTTGATCTGTAAAACCTCAGATCATACTCTTCGTTCTCTCACATAACCGTAAGAAATGACTTACCGTTCCCAGTGTTTTCGTAATGCTTGTGTGGGGTATTTTAAGCCCTTTGGCTTTCCATGTGAAATGTCGAAAGTGTGACCAGAAGCAGTAACCTAATCGCACGTTTTATTAATCAAATTTGTGGAAATGTTACGTAATTAAGCACCATAAAAAATAATTCTCTGGCTCTATAGCAGTAAGTTTAAACAATAATAATCGCTAGAAGACATTAAGTTTACTAAAGTTGAAAACAATGACAAAAATTACTAAGTACTAAACTCGACTTAGTACTATTCTTACCCAGTTATCTGTCACCGGTAATAACACTGATATATTTATATAGTTTCAGAATCACCAACAACGCATACTGCTCTAGTTGTGTGGAATACAGAAACTATGTAGGCCTTAAGTGCTATTTACAGTTTACTACACGTACAATATTATTGCTAAGTGTGTCACTATTCCGGATTATACTGTCAATATTACTAATCGGTTAGAGAAAGTTCTTTTTTATTTACTGGACAATAAAGTTAACAGAATCTTTGGAGTCTAAGTATTTTTTTTTTTTAACTGATAAATTACTTAAATTGCTGAAACACTGATTGAAAAATTCAAAACTAGTCGATTATGGCACGAGATAATATTGGCGACGTTTTGTGTTCAATGTACTCCATCCGCCTCATGCCATCAGCCGACCCTATTTGCCTTCGAAAGCTGAAAGCAAACAGAATGGTTTCAAGAAAAACGTTGTCCGAAATTTCTTATATTTGTCTAATTGTTATCAAAATTATTAACTTCCTTTAGGTATGAGAAGTGTTGTCATAAAATATCATTTTCACATGCTATCCAGCATAACTATATAATTTTATGTATCATCAACATCATCTTCAACAAAGAGTAAATAAAAAAATGGTACGTCATGTTGAAACAAAAATCATTGAAACGCTTCATCGCACGTCTCCCCCCTCTCCGCCCTTTCGCCTTATTATAATTCAACAGTTGTTTGGGGCTGCGGTTAAGATGTTCCAACTGTAGCCGATGTTGGGGCGCGATTTTATATGCTCACCTAATTAACGAGAATGATTAAATAGTGTATCATAAAAAACTGGTGTCTGGGTAACGGAAACTCAAAATAACGGTATTATTTATTTCTAATTAAAATGTCAGCATTTTGAGTTTTTGAGTTTTGAGATAGTTACTGAAATCTTTAAATTTCCTTAGATTTTATATTTAACTTTTATATTGATCGGGTAACTTGATGGTGGCCTGATTTGTGCTATACAATCGAGAAATTTAATCCACAAGCAAAAATTTACAATTATCACTTTGTCCTGCCCAGAAGACTACTTCTACCACTAATGGACCCCGCATGCAATGTTTACTTGCTTTTTTAACCATGTAGCGAGCTTTTGTAAAGAACGAGCGTTTACGGGTGTTTATCCGCTACACAGTTATCGATCATTCGCTTATTAGTTACAAAATGTTTAATGTAATAGTAGGCTTTCTTTGAATAACTTCTCCATCGACAAACTATGTGTTCTTTCTGTTTAACGACATCATTCTCAAGTAAATTAGTGGCACTGATTGTTTCGACGATAAAGTGCAAATCTCTTTTTCAAACTGAAGTACACCGATTTTGCCGCGTTCACACTGTTTCTATATCGCACACCACAAGTGGAATGTGACTCGAGCACAGCGTGTCCCGTTGCTTCCTTGCCGTATTCCCATAACTTTCTGTAACCAGAACGCCGTTACTTGTAACAGTGCTCACCACTCGTAAGTTTAGTTGCAGTCGATCAATCATTGTAACACGCGCAATATAACTGATACTAAGACCAGTTGCACACTTCTCTCACCGTAGGAAATAGAATGTTAAAAATAAATATGCAATATGTGTAGGCCTATAGCGAGAATCTAAATGTCATGGGCAGTCGACTGCAGAGCACAACTGCTTCTTGTTAATATACGTATTATGGATTATATTGTAGACTTTGCAGTTTAAATCAGTATGACATTAAGTGAGCGAAAAAATAAATCAATAAAGTAATGTATAAGATAATAAGTCAATTCCAGTTGGTTTAACGAAGAAGATATTAGTTTGAATATGTATCTTGTCGTTTCCCTCAATTCTGGATAACATCAACTGTTGTGCGTAACAGAAGCCTAATTACTTAATTAACAGCGCTATCGAACTACATGAGTTGGACATCTCTGCAATGTTTGTAATCATCAACTGCATTCATTCTTAATTAATTTATTCGGATGTTCACAAATCATTTCAGTTTTTGTTGACGGTGTCAAATAAGCCGTGTTCACACAGTGAGATTAGATCTGAGATTTAAAAAATTAAAAGTAAGAAAATGGTTATTCTAACCTGCTTGTTTCTTTTTGAGTTAATTTCAACAAATTATTTCCTACTCCATCTCAACTATTTTCCCGATTTTTTCAGCATTTGTTACTGGTAACAAAAATATTATAGACGCGTCAGTTTACGTCTATTGAAAACATCAAATAAAAAATATCTATGAATCTCAAACTCCCCGGTACTCGGTTGAAGATACAGATATTTTATACTACGTGAACAGTATAATACGGAGTATAAAAAGTATATATGGTTAAAATACGAAGTAAATTTCAACAGGTACAGCTTTTCTAAAAGGAAAGAGCAGAAATAACATACTCACCCACAGCCGTTTGTGTAAGAGAAATGTTTGAGACAATTACAATTTCGGCAGCGTCAAAATCCACACCTTTATAATTGGCATAAAACTAGCATGTCATTCAGGTGTGAAAACAAGGATATTCCGTTCAAATAATATGTCAGATAGATGAAGCATTTTACACTTACGATTTTTCGGCTATTAAAAGTGGCATTATCGATTTCGTGTACCATTGCTGTATTATAAAAATATTTATTTTTATTCCTATTCATCAAATTTTAATAAAAAAAATCAAATTTTAAGTATTAGGTGTATAGAGTTCCTAGGATTTCACGGCCGACGTCAACATAGTTGGAAATATTATTTGCCGGGGTGTTAAGCCGTGGTCTACTGTTTGGGTGGACAGACGTTTCGATCCCACCATCGCAGACCAACTTCAGTGTCTGAAACAATTGGCACGGTCTCCGCCAATTCTCCCCAGTGATCGGGTAAAGACTGAATTCGCCCCAGTCTCTACCTTACGACTAAGGTGAATTAACGGTCACCGTGCCAATTGTTTCCGACACTGAAGATGGCCTCTGATGGTGCGGCCGAAACGGCTGTCCACACACACACACACACACACACACACACACACACACACACACACACACACACACACACACACACACACACACACACAGAGTAGACCACAGCCTAACACCCCGGGAAATAATGTTTCCAACTAAGTATTAGGTACATTCAGTAGACGTTTGTGAACTATCCCCACTGACCAATACCAAGTACTTACGTTATCATTAATCTGCCTTGAAGAAAATAACCAAACTTTCTTAAAACAAGCAAAGTGGTAAAAAAAGTATTATTTATTTTTTTGAGCCAAATTAATAAAATCATGTTTTGCGAATCGGCTTTATTGAAATATGGTTATCAGACAGATGAATGTATTCTGTAGCCTATAAACATAATTTTATGCAGAGTCTGGAATAAACAACTTGGCATTGTCACTTAACTTTAAACGTAAGCTTGTTTCGTACAGAGACATGCTTGCATCCAGATTTGTACCTGAAAACAGGGCACAATACTTAGCTCATGCTATTGGTTTTTACCCATTAGTCGATGCTACACAGTTGTTCCTTTGATTTGGTAGTATAGAAAACATCACAGTTGATTCTAATCCCGTCGAAATCTATAATGAATAATGATTAATTGCTTGTGAATCAATGTGTTAGCCTCGAAGAAAAGAATGAGGTTCAAACATAGTTGACAGTATTACAAAAGCTGTAGGTTTTGGTGTATCTCGGATGACGAAACAAATTATGATTCTTGCGATAAATAGATTATTATAATTAGAGATTCCGTAATCAATCGTCTGGAAATATTGATGGAACCACTAACGCCAATGTCTGGATATATATACCGCAATGTCTATTTATTTACTAGCAAAAAGAAAAGTTCACGAGGCGTCAAGTCTGTAATTAAATGTAGATTCACACATTAGAGCTGATGAAGCCAGTAATTTCCTAAATGAAGCGAAAACTTATTTTAAATTCCTTATTCTGTTGATTATCTCGCCGTAGTTCATAATATGTATACATTTGAAAAAAAAAGTTTTAAACAGCGGGAAAATACTGCTACAAATGAATTTTAATTAAGTGTTTATACAAGGGTATGAGCTCCGCGCGAGAGTAATGCTAATGGACGTTTAACTAAGGATGTTCGAGACGTGCGGTTTTAGCTCTGTGTGTGTGTGTGTGTGTGTGTGTGTGTGTGTGTGTGTGTGTGTGTGTGTGTGTGTGTTTGTGTGCGTGCGTGCGTGCGTGTGTGTGAAGGCTGCCAAGGCCGAATATATTCGTTACGTTTTCGTTCCACTCGAACACGTCAGGCGCAAATATATTTCAGCCGTAAACCCTTATCTGGCCGTCACTAAAACGTCGTTAGAACGAAGTAAAGTTGCGTAAAACATACAGAGGGAATGAGAAATCCGAGGCGAAAAACTAGTTTACTCTGACTGTGTACACGTCCGTTTGGTACTGCAAAGTAATTTACATATTAAAAAATCTATCGCACGCTACTAATTCACGGCTCGGTAATAGTTCCATCCCCCTCTCGCTCTCACTAGCAACCAAGAATGTCTTCTCTCTTCCTTATGTCTCTCTTAGCTTTCTCCCGTTCTCTCTCCCTTCCATCCTTCCCCGACATCGTTCTTCTTACTTGTTTAGTTGCCACGTTTTTTCTACACCAGCCTACATAAGTCTGATAGAATACACCCGCGCATGTGGAAGTAATATTATTTATGATATTCAGTGTTATATTCAAATTAGTTGCAAAACGTTTAGGAATTTGAGTATTAAACAGTATGTGTTTCAACAGGCGTGCTCTCTCGTTGTCTGTGTAAGTGGATATAGGGTTTAATAATGCACCGTGTCTCATGAAAATTAAATATGTCTAACTTATCAACAAGTAAAGGACCTCTACCAAATTATACACAATTACTACAAAGTAAATGCTGACCAGCGGCGCAGCGTTGGAGTTTTTGGGTAAAAGCCCTCCCAGATGTATACAAAAAAATGAATAAAATGTCAAAGAGCAATAAAAATGCTGGTGCAAATATAATAAAGTAAATCGAATTAAAAAATTAAATTAATTAGTCATATTTTTAATTTCTATATGCTATACCCGTCTTCCTAGTACAAAATCGTTTCCTGTAAACATTGATAGTAGAGGTGGTTGAATGATGTTTCAATTCTTCATTCTACGTAGATATTGAGGTTATGTTCTCTTAGAAATTATTAAAGAGATAACGTTCGAAAATTTATTCATACTGCAGGAAGCCTGTCGATAATTCCACCTTTATCAAGTCTTATGAGTGTAGTTAGTACTCCACATGTTCTCCAATAGGCCTACTTCACACGCTTTTTCAAAAATCTAAAACTGCCAAAAAAAAAAACAATCTTCAACAAGTGTATACCAGCCGAATTAACTGAACATACAGAATCTGGTAAGATCAGATCCGGATTTTAAACGGACTAATGTTTGTCAGCTATCCGATAAGATCCTCTGTCCCTCTAAAGCGGATGTTGCACACTTCTGCTACACATCAACATTACATATTGACTTACATTACAGACAGGCTTACATTTGACCATATTTTTGTTCATATGTACCTAATGTAGCAAAATAATGAAGGTAACCTGCAACTGGTGTTGTTTCGGGTAAAACAAAAGTGGCCTCAAAGTATTGCATTCATTGCCTAAACAAAAGTTGCAGTGACCACGGTATTGTTACGACCTTATACTAATTACCACTAACTATATTGTTACAGCACTAATTACCACCACAATAACTTTCTACTAAAACGCAACAATAATCCCTAACAACAATAATTACCAAAATATCTCCAGATGTAAATAAACTGGGGCGCTTTAATATCCAGTATTAATAATACGACCCTCGCCGCCCTGCTTTGTATGAGATAGCGGGACTCGATGCCGGCAGAGTAGTTGAGTAACGTCTTGAAGGGGCGTTACGTAATTCTGCCGCATAGAATGATCTATAAACGTCTGGAGCAGCCCCATACGTCCCGGCGTGCCAATAGTCATGTAGACACTCAGCGATTCAGTACTATTTATTTCCTCAGCGTAGTAGTGTGTACCATTTGAGGTCGATGATAATTAGCAATAACTTAAGTCGATTGTGTAAGTTTCTCAATGGGCTGTGACATATAGCATCACTTAGGCAATAAGTATTATGATGTAACAGGTAACAGTAATAGGTAATGTGACAAAACGTTAGGTAATAAAATGTTCATTAGGTGCTTAATAAAACACGAAATCTTACAAAGATTAAGTTCTACAAGGCCATGCCGGTATGAATATTGTCTATGGTAGCGAACGAAAGATAAAAATAAAGAAGTGTTCAAGTGTAAAGCGGGAGGAAAAGAGATACGGGTCGACAAGGAAATGGTGGATACAAATGCCTTGAGAGGTCCACCAGGCGATGGGCTGATCCTCGCAGTTAAGATGATGATAGTGTTTTTGTTAATAGTAGTTAATCAGACAGCGGCTCTTAATTTAAATACCACCGCTTATCAGTATAAGAGAATGAATACAATTTTCTTAATTAAGTATTGATTTAGACTAAAATTAACATCTACTACTTACCATTCTTACACCGGATTTACTACCGATACGATTGATATGATTTTCCATTCTATAAGTAATAAGTAATGAAATAAACATATTATCAGTTGGCAGCCAAACAGGTAAGAAACGCCCTGGTGTATTTGACGTCTGAGTAAGGCTTTAGTGTAAACACTGTCTTCTGAAAACTAATTGTATTTACACAGTGAGCGTGCGCCGGTGTTTGGGTCCGACTTGTCGCACGTAATTAATCCTCTGTAGACTCCCTCAGTTGTGTGCCGGCAAACACGGGCACTTTGCAATATTAATCGTAACATCCAATATATTGCACTGTATTACAAAATGTGTTAATTAAGCTTTATGGTAATTAGAAGAAAGAAACATATTATTATGAGGGTCTCACTGTCGTCGTGTTGTACAATGGAAACAGAATAATTTTGACACCAATTTAAGTCAATAATTTCGAACTTGAATTAGATACGAACAACAGTTAGAAATCAACAAAGTCACTCTTATACAATAATTCAAGATACAAATTAGTCCAATAACTACAAAAAAATATCAACTTATTACATTTTCGCACTAATTAACACATTGGTCGCTTCCCAATAAACCGCTACAATTAACTTCGAACCGCATTTGTATAATACCAATATCTAACCGAACTGCCAAGACATCCGCTGACTCTAATATATACCCTGCAGAGATTCCAGACTAATCTTCCATTTTCCGGGCGGTGCACAGTGGGATAACGGGCTTTCAAAGTTGGCAGTAAAACACATACACTATGAGTGGATACCTAAAATCAATATTTCTTCATGAACACAGGCGCGGTCGTGGCGTAGTTGCCAGCGTGTGGCGCTGCTACGCTGTCGGGGCGCGTTCGATTCTCGTCGGGGCCTTCTGATTTAGATACGACCGTTCCCCCTCGCAAGGCAATGGTAAACCAGCGAGAGGTATCCTGCTTAGTATAAACCCTCCCCAACTATGCCGTTCGGATCCTGCGTTAAACTGTAGGTTCCATATACCTGTGAGAGACTACGTAACACACGCACCACGGGTATATGCGGGGAAGGTACAAACCAGCCGAAGGACTAAAGGACCCAATAATAAATCACCAACCATGCTGTTATCGTCATAACCGTAGTCTTCAACACCTTTACAGAAGATCTTAATGTGTGATAATTCTGATAAGCCTAATGCTTGTTTGGCAAGGATACATATTTTGTATCTTTTTCTTGCTTTTAATTACTGGATCCGAACTCAATAAGGATGATTTGAATATATCTTGAATAGTTTTTTCACGATTACATTTTCTTGAGTAATGTCATAAAAAATGTTTTGATACGATATTCTTGCGTTTCCTGTTAACTGACCTATGGGTACTATTTCTGGACCGTGCATACAATATTTCTGCAATGTAAGAGCACATTGTAATTTCAGGTAAAAAACCATTTATACACGCCCAAGAAACCCATACTTCTTGCCAATGTAGGAATCCCAGACACTGACCTTGTTTACGCTTACCCCGAGAACTCTGTTACGCATTACATTGTAAGATGAAGCACTTGCTTGTGAGGTCTCAGCTAGCTAGCTAGTGTAGGTAGTGTGTAGTGTAGTGTAGCTAGTGTGTAGTGTAGTGTAGTGTGTGTTGTGAGGTGTAGTGTAATGTGTGGAGGTAGGGTAGTGTAGTTGTGGTCAATACAACCAGTAAAGATCACGCTAGGAGTCTAGACAACCAGCACTCCAAGATAGAAGACACAGTCATGACACTGTCAACTTCTAGCGTAAATCTCCCGCATCTTCCTTCCGGTTATTAAAACTAACTGTCTTTTGATTTTGGCCAACGCTAAACCAAATTGGTCACATACTGTTACACAACACGTTTATTGCTTCACGAACGTTTTAATGATTTGTTCTAGATACATGATGACAATTTCTATGGCATCGTCTTTTTCAGATGCTACTAACGTGACATCCCCAGGAACCACCTGCCTGAGAAGTCTTTTGCACATGATACACCACAACATTGGGCCGAACACTATGGGAATCCACCGATGACCTTATGTTTCTTGGGTCGGCCTCTCTAAGTGGAAGTAAGTGGAAGTTCTGTGAACCTCCCGCCATCTTCTAGGGTGAGGTACCGCGGCACGTTCAGACTATTCATTGCCTCCAAAGGCAGTCTTATCTTCAAAATCATACAACGATTGCAAAGTAGGAAACAAACACAAACATGAATGCACAAATAAGTACAATCCTTACAAAGTCAAAACATATTATCTGATAAGTTCACAATTAATCTTAACACAACAACAGCTTCATGTACATGTGTGTGTGTGTGTATGTGTGTGTGTGTGTGTGTGTGTGTGTGTGTGTGTGTGTGTGTGTGTGTGTGTGTGTGTGTGTGTGTGTGTGTGTGTGTGTGTGTGTGTGTGTGTGTGTGTGTGTGTGTGTGTGTGTGTGTGTGTGTGTGTGTGTGTGTGTGTGTGTGTGTGTGTGTGTGTGTGTGTGTGTGTGTGTGTGTGTGTGTGTGTGTGTGTGTGTGTGTGTGTGTGTGTGTGTGTGTGTGTGTGTGTGTGTGTGTAATAGAGCTAGTGTATACCGATAACTGAATACCAGGTGAGCTGCAGACTGCGCTGCGTTTCATATTCATAAACAAAAGCTATCTTTACATTTTTTCCAGTGTTACTTATGGCGTTAGGTTTACAAAACATCACCCCGTGTGGTAAATAGATATCTACATATCTGTGGGTATCTATGAAAAGTAAACTGCCATTGAAATAAACAGCTCTCAGGTGTCCAATAAAACATAAATACAATTCAACTGCCTTTCTGCTGGCCTTTTAACTATCTCAGACCGCGTGTAGAGGTGTTATATGTAAATGTTGCAAATAAAACTGACAATAGGCGTTGGTATGTACATACTGATGTAATTTACTGGTATTTTTTATACTATGTTTTATAACATCATTAAAACCATTCTTATGCATTTTACCTTATGTAACAACTGTTTTATACACTTTAAAAATCCAATGTGGAAAATTAAGATTTAAAGAAAATGCATAATCTGGACGTCACTTTGGATCACTGAAATGATAAATAAAATTCATAAACGCTTGTAGAGATTTCTTGTTTGTTTCCTTCTTAGGGGCGGTCGAATGTATTTTTAAGAAAGGGTCGACAAACTAGAAGCAGAAGAAAAATTAAACAGTAGAAAATAGGGTTTTGTTCGGAGCCAAAAGCGTTAATTAATAACGATTTTTATGCTATGGAAGTCGAATACAAATAAATGTGAATTAAGAGAAAACTATCGAATCTGGAGTTTTTAAGATTTGTGTTACCTAATGAGCATTTGAAAATGTGGAAGTTTGACTTCCACGTAATAATTCACTTTTCACTCGCTATATGAAATGGTAGACAGGTTAATTAGAATTCTGCTTGCTTTTTCCAGAGGGCTTTTGTCCCGTTTCGGAAGATACGTGTTTCCTATCCCCAGACCATCGGATTCCTGCTTATTGTTCTTGAACGGGATGAAAAATTGCAAAGAAAGAATATTACCTTTATGCATATTACCTTTTATGGACACTAATATTCTATTTTTGAGTTAAATAGTTAGTAAGATAGTTAATGTACACATACGCTATTTGGAAATGTTTAAGGTAAATATGGAAAAGAGTGCTTAAATTTCTTCTAATTGTAAGCTGCGACAATTGTTTAACATAAACATCATTTTAATTACGCAATTTTGAGAGCTACGATTTCACCCTCACGTCACACACAGTAATAAGACGCTTAAAAAAATAGAGGTGTGAAAAAATCCTTATGGGTCCTTATGGTCGTCATGGGTTACGGTACCTTATAGGTGTTGAAAATCATGTTTAAAATTTTCCGCCAATCACGTTACGTCACTATAGTAATTTGTTTACGTCGCCATAGTAACAGCCTGTAACGGTACTGTGTTGCCTCGTTCTTACCCGGATAAACACGTGGTCAATTCTGCACCGCTCGGTAAATGTGAAGCTCCCCATGTACAGTTGTTGGCAACGTTGCAATGAATGTCAGAGTCTAAGTAGGAATCTTTGACTTTCCATCCTCAACCACAATTATTCAGATATATCAGCTGCCTAACATCTCGGTGATTACTTCTTGAAGATAAAAAGTGTAAGTCGGAAAGTCACATTTAGTTAATTTAAATATTCATCGTCTTTCACGATGTATGGAGAGTCAATTCATCGTGCCCAATACTAACTTTTCAGGCGTCAACACTACACACTTTTGTAACAGTCACATCTTACAATAAGCCAGTTCTTTTTATTACATTTAAATATAAGGAAGTTTTAGTTACTTAACAGACAATTGAGTGTCAGAATAAAAATAAATTCATTTTTTTAATTATTCTATTAGATTTTGTTTAATAGGATCTCTGTTAACTTTCGTATAGTGCTGACGTTTCCTAACGAATTTCAGTTAAACATATTTTATATTTTTCATACTTCCTTAAATGGTTCATTTTATAATACAATAAAAAAGGAAACAAAGTGTTTTGTAAAGAATAGAATAATTAGAAATAAAAAAGTAGTTCCCTAGATTTCAAATCTTTATCGTTACGGTACCAATGATATGGTGGTTTTATAATAATTCCTTACTGTGATGAAAATTTTTCTTTAAATTTGAAAACATTAACTTGAATATATGTCGTAGGTTAACTTCCTTGGTAGAAAAAAAAGGCTCTTTATTAATGTCAGAAAATTACAACAGACGATTACAGAGATAATAAAGAAGTTGTTAATTAATAGCAGTTTACCGGCGACATCCACCGCGCCAGCGTGACAAACATACACAATGTCATAATTTATTCAGTTCAGTTCGATTAACTTTAATTATCGGGAAAACGTTACGCGTTGTCCCAATCTTTAATGGAACCGTCGCATCAATCACATCGTATACAAGACTATTACAAAAGTATATCCGCTTTGCTAGTTTAAGTCAATTAATTATACATAGAATCAACGTAACGTGGAAAGAGCGTAGTTATATAAAAACTGGGTTAATTGCTAGCAGCGAATAAATGTCGTCAACTTGAAGTGAGCGCATTAAAGGCACAAGTCGAAGGAATAAATAATGAGGCGAACTCTATTTAAAATAACGGTAGCGAGAAGTTGTTAAATGCGGATAATGACTAATGATCTACGAAGTGAGCGAGATCGATTTTTAACATCGTGTACACGGGTGAATATTTTAAATGGTAGTTGCTTCTATTAAGGTTAACCTAGTAACAACCATCAATGACTCGTTAAAGAACATAATAATTCAGTAAACGTAAAGGCGCGTAACTAGTTTACAGTATCCCATTTGTCTGCGGCTTCTTACTGCTTAACGAGGAAAAATATTAAAACTACTAAGTAATAATAGCTACTATGCTTCAGAGATTCGCAGCCTAAGGTTAACTAAATGGCTTAAACAGTTGGCTCCATTCTTCTGTGACTTCTCTTACTTCCAGAACAGATGGGCAGTAAGTCCAAGTCCTAAAGCTTTACAATCAACTAATAAGTAACAGTCAATCTCATATATCTAGATTTTTCAAATACAGTTTCCCTCTATAATTTGTCCATTTAACCTTGCTCAATCTATTGATAGTTTAATCAAACTCGTATTATCTTAACCTGTTATCTTCAGAGTATCAAATAACTGTCTCTTATCCTTAGTTATACAGTTAGTTCTTGGCATTATCCCAATAGCCCTTTGTATAACACTCAACTTGCACATCACGTACTTACGCGTTTTTCTGTGAACGTTTCTTCTGTCCTTCATCTTATATTCGTATCAGAGTAATTGAGATATTATGTGTGTGTTGCAGAATCCCGGTTTTCTATCATTGTTGCCACTTCGCTGGGGTTTCTAGTAGTTATTTGGTGCAGTCTTCTATTTTAACAACGCGACGGAGATTGTCAAAATTATCACAAACGATATTTCCACGTTGTTTTAACATCTACGTGGACGTGCCTAAATAATGGCTAATAAGTCTGCAATAAACAGTGTACACTTTATTTTTAATATCGAGTTCATCTGACTTGACAGTTCGTTCTTCGTACTTACCGGGGTGTGTGCAGTCTCCTTATTCAGCACTTCCAATCCACCTATTTTATACCTCCGTGAAGTGCTTCTGATTGAAGACTCAGTCGTATACACAAATTTAATAAACGCTATGGCTTTAAAGAGAGCAATTTTGTACTTTTGGTCACTTGAGTATCCCTTCAGACATTGACTATACTAATCATAGCAGTTAGACTATTAGAAACACGTATTTTTATCTTCGATTCGCAGCCTTATTTGTTGGTCATTGAAGACCCTTAGTTATCGGTAAAGATCCTGTTGGTTATTATGAATTTGATTTTAGGCAGCTTGACCTTCAGACCTAACAGTCTGTTTTCAAGAAGGATAAATTAGCAATCAGTTCGAGAAGTCAGGCATTTTATTTTCATGTTCAGCTAAGAAAACAATGTCGCCAACGTGTCTAGGTGTCATTTAATTTGTTTGAGAACACGGTCCTTCATTTTGTCTCTATTCTCTGTCATATTTAAAATATGTGTTTTTACATTTGCAGATTGTCAGACAGCGAGCACGTAATAAGATCGAAGTAAAACAATCTTTTTTTCTGAGTCTTGAAGACATAAATACATAAAGTTGCATAGTAAAGTCGTAATTCACTCATAAGTAAGATGTTGTTTGCACTATTAATTAATGCAGTTCTTATGACATCATGATTCAGGGAGGTGACTTCTAGGTATTCAGGAAAATATGAAGAAAATCGATAGAATAAAAAGGATGTAAAACTAACTAGAAAACGTCATTAATTTAATTATAGACTCTAGTAACTGATGATAATGTATAACTAAGTACGCCGTACTAATTTTACGGGTAAAAAAATAACTGAGAAAATATTAAGGACGCCATTAAAAAACATAGGACTACATAACTGTAAAACGACTTAGTGGAACAGAGTAAAGAAAAGTGTTATATTTTTTTATTCTTTGTGAATAGACAAATTCTATAAATATACTGCCTTGAAAAAATGGATTTTCTCTTTACTGAGCAGAGGAAATTAATCTTTTGGAGCACCACTGTAATAAGACGAGTTATTTCTGAAATTCACGAGTCTAACAATATTGCCGCTCACATACCACATATTCATAAACATGTCTGAACTGTTAACGATAAATTTCTTGTTGTATTACTAGTCTGTTGGGCAAAATCGTAAAGTAATAAATAATGCTGTTATACATCAGAAAGAGAATTATCATTTAAAAATTCAGAATTACGTATTTATCTAACGATCGATTTCTATCTACGAACTAACCTCATGCTCATAAGGTTAATCGTTAAATAAGTTGTTCTCTTCTATACGTTTGTACAAAATAAAGTAATATCCGTTTAAATGTGAAGCATTAAAACACAATGCACATAGTTTTACTTGCTGTGAAATTTAGAAAAGTTTTCGCTACGGAGACTGGTTAAAATAATAAAGTTGCTGATTGTTGAAAATCGCCTGAAACTAAGACTGGAGCACTTAAAAAATCACAATACGTCGTTAAACGAACACATCCTTATTGTAGGTATGCGCGTAAACAGGATTTTTGAAACTCGAGAAAAAATCTTTCTGTAAAAATTTATGAAACACTACTTTATTTAGAACTGTTCTTATATTCAATAATTTTGTAAAATTCACTCATTTGTTGTGTTGTGTGTATAGTGTTTTAAAACAATATGCAAAAAGTAATGCAGGATTACATTTTACAAAAAGTAGTGCAGATACAATCCTGCAGAAAGTAATTCAGGATTCTTCACGTGTTGTTATCTTTCTTAGTTAACTTTAAATATAACTGAAAATTAAATGTATTAAAACGTAATAAAAACACTTAGATTTATACCGTATCAAATGTACATTTCTATTTAATTAAACGTTGTAGGTAACTTGAGACATTACCTTGCATCAAGCATTATTTTTTCTATTAGTTGAGAGAAATTGTTTTTCCTCCATTATGACGCAGTACCGTAACTGGTTAAATCTATATAAGTGATTACCACCTGCATTACTACAAAATCAAGTCGGTACAAGATTATTTCCTGCTCGCTCCATATTGATACTGATCAAGGGGTATTGTCAGGCGTGTTTATTTACTTTCCGGTGTAGATCCGTATTGTTTTGCTCCGATACGGTCATCTATCGTTTTGTGTGGTTCTTAACTACGTAATAGAGTTATGGACGGAGAGAGGCCAGGGGGTTTATTTGGGAGATAACATCACTTCTTACATACTTTTGTGAACCAGTGCCCAGACAACCCATAAGGAAGGTACTACCCATCACAGTTTTCTCGACCCCCGAATCCATATTTTCTCTGTGGAAATAAGAGTTAAAAATAGATCATCGACAACTGGTACAACCTGACAAATTTGCCAAAGGAGAATACTATAACAACGACCAGTGCAGAGAATCGTAGAGAATGAAGAAGATTAATTGATTTCTGTAATGATTAGTTGATTACAGTGAATGACGCCGAACAAAATTTTAATACAAATTTTTGTTTGGTTAGTACAAATCTTTTTAACAAATGATGTTTGTAGGAAAGCAAAAATTTTAATTCCTGTCAAATATTTTCATTACAGACGTAAAGCTAGCAGTTAAAAAAAGTAAATTCAATTAGTTTGCAATAGTTTATACTTTATATGACCGTACTCATTTCGTTCAGAAAATTTACGTAACGAGACTCACTGAATCAAGCATCACACACAAACACACATGATCCGTACCTTGCTCGCGCACTCTCGACCTGCCTTCGGACCTAAGTTGAAGTGTTCGTTTAGTCTGAACAACATTTCTGAGACACTGATAAATAGCACTGCACTGCACATTAAGAAATTTTTAAAAGTAGGAAGTAATTTGTAGAAACGCTGTGTATAATTATTTTTTTCACACATGAAATATTTTTAAGGAAAGAAAAAATTATTTCATTTCAGAAATCACAGCAAGAATTTAATATATAATATTTATTCCAGTTAGAAGTAATTTCAGTACGCACACGGTACTATTTCTTGGATATTAATTAAATTCTGAAGAGTTATTAAGTCTGTTAACGAAGTAGGAATTGGTTTTTTTTTTGCGACTACAAGGTTGTATTTCACGTTTCACGAGGAGAATGCTAGTCACGGCTGTATTCATATGTTGTAAAGTGTAGCCACGAGGTTTAAGCCGCAGATATTCAAGAAAAATTTAACACGATTCGCGTTTTGTAGTTTACGAGACACTATACTCGTGTAAGCGCATACACATATGCGCACACATACGAAGTTTTATAATCATTTCGTTCTCTGAGTGTGCAATGAATTTTTTAAATTATAGTTTGTTCTTTACAGGCTATGTACATTTATCCCCAACACTGTATTTGTACAGCTGACGCGTGCTTGTTTAGGACTATACACTACAGTAATCATGAGAAATGATAATTATTATCACATACAAATGTATATGCAATTATAAGCAAACATGTTTTAAGCTTAGGAAGTCGGTAAAAATGAAACACTTTATAATAACACCAGTAGTCTATAATAGTAATAATAATAATAACAATAATATTGATAATAGTAGTAGCAGTGACA
The DNA here is from genome assembly GCA_034769895.1 of Magicicada septendecula. Taxonomy (NCBI): domain Eukaryota; kingdom Metazoa; phylum Arthropoda; class Insecta; order Hemiptera; family Cicadidae; genus Magicicada; species Magicicada septendecula. The sequence continues at coordinate 178,293,909 of CM068371.1, read as the reverse complement.
GTGGTAGTAGTAGTAGTAGTATCCTTCTGTCCTTCTGTATGGTTGCGGTATCTGTGCCGATGCACTGAAGACGAAGAAATACAGGGAACATATGGCATGGGTGCTGAGAAGAGATATACCCTCATATGGAGCCCCCAGAATAGCATCTTCTCACCGGGTAGTCCCAGAGCCAGTAGTCCTGGTGACAGCGAGAGTGATTCCCATAGACCTGTTGGCTCTAGACAGAAAGCATTTCTTCGAAAGAAGAGATGTAATTGGAAAGAATGTGGAAAATCATGGAGTAGGGAACTCGCTCTCCGGCATTGGAAAGATCGATGAACTAGGGAAGATATAGGAAGATGGACCGCAAGGCTCATATCGAACTTGAACGAATGGATTGACCGTCAAAACGGTGAGGTTAACTACCATCTGACACAGTTCCTCAGTGGTCATGGCAACTTTAATGCCTACCTCCACAGAATGGGAAAGGTGCAAAACCCAGCATGCCAGTAGGAAAACTCTCCCCATGAAGATGCCTTGCACACCTTTTTCAAGTGCCACAGATTCACACTGGAGATAGAGATCGCGGGAATTCACACCCGAGAGCGTAGTTGAGATTATACTTCGAGGCAAGGGGGAATGGGACCGTATTTCTGCTTTTATCCAGTGGGTGCTACTAAAAAAGAAAAGACAGACGCAACGTGCACCCAACCGGCAGTAGAACATAAAGGACAACTAGAAAGAGCCCGATGATTGCGCAATAGACTACATCCTAAAGTAATTTGCTAAGTCGTTCGCTGATGGATATGAATGCCTCAATTTAGACGTCGATTTTTTAGTAAGAGTCCCACACACCAGTCCCACATACACGACTTTCTTCTGACGATCCATAAAGCAATTTTCCCATTCTTAAAAAAAAGTAGTAGTAGTAGTAGTAGTATGTCCATTTTGCACTACCCTAAGTATGTTGGTAGAGGCTGCTTCAATCAACTGGCATACAAGTGAGGAAGTATGGCCAGTACAACACTTTACTCGAACATTATTATAACGTACCTTGGTGTACCATGGTGCACCATGGAATTTAAAGTCTAGATTACTAGCGTAGCCATTACTAGGTTACTAAGGGACTTATTATTAAATTCATTGTTCATTTGCTTCCTATGTTCTTTTCGTTACTTCCCTATTTGCCTTGTTTTTTCTAACGTTTCGATTATAAAGCAGTGATGGTGGTGATGAAGACACGTTGAACTGTTATGCTACCTTTAAATTTAAGAATCCTTCATAATAATTCAGTCACCTGGAATGTAGGATAATTTTTAAGAATGTGAGAATTACTCTGTTACCATTCTGTATAGGTTTTTTAAATATCCTTGCATTAAACTTACTTAGCTCAAGTCCGCAGCATGTCAGTGAGACAGTTTTCGTAGTACAGTAATTTACCGCCAACCAAACAAAATTAGCGTATACACGTGTCCTCTACCAGCAGTAATAAAATATATTCCAAATTTTTATGTTATGAGTATTGTTGATTATCTTGATTATCGCTAATTTTATCATTTTATCACTATACTACCTCCCGCCCTGTATTTAAAGGATAAACTGTGAATTCAAAAACGCTTAAATTAAAACGAAGTATGCTATGGAAACCTGTTTTGAAACGAAGTATGCTATGGAAACCTGTTTTGAAACGAAGTATGCTATGGAAACCTGTTTTGAAATCATAATAACGTATACAAAGTAGCCTACATATTACGTAAAAAATAAAATGTGTATTAACATTTCTTAAGTATATGGTAAAATTAGAAGTTTTCACATAACATGCTTATAAAGTACATAACATGTAGTATTTCCTTTAAATGAAATCAAAATTGAAAAGTCACGAAACGTGCATAAATGTTTGATCAAAATGATTAACAGCCGAGTATGTAAACTTCTATTGAGCGATTTCGTTTCCTACTAACTACTAACTTCTTCAGGTCCCGGTAATTCCAAGCTACCATTTGTTTCTATCACATCGTGTTTGAACCGTCTCATTCTCTTTCCATTAATCGTTCTTCTTTCATTCATCCTCTATTATAACACCACATAGTTTTTTATTTCACCCACTTTCTTCTTCACCTATTTACAGATTTCCAAATTCATCTTTCTCCGTTCACCGACCAAGAACTTCCCTTTTATTCATCCAGCACAACTTATCATCCGCCAGTAACACCACATCTCAAACGCCTCTATAAACTGTTCGCCACTTTTGTTACCAGTACGGGTCTCGGATCATACAATGCACACAACTACTAATCAGGTTCTTCCTTCGCTGTATGCCGTGATGTAAGAGTGATTTTCGTTCTCATTGACTTTTTTTTATCTACGTTATTATACGTTTAGGCGTAAACTTATAGTTACATAAATGGCTCTCTAAGTCTTACAGTAAAACGGTTAACATGGGCAATCAAAGCAATCGTTATCAGCCGTGAATTATGTTTAAGCTACACTTATGTAGTTCCGTTATTCCCACGTGTCTGTACGTTACTTTCGTGTAGGCCTAGACTGGTAGGCTTACCAGAACGAGGACAACGCGGCAGGGCAGCTTAATAAATTTCATTATAAGAACACACAATTGCGGCAACAAATTTAAGAGCTTACGGGCACTGCAAGCGAGTCATTTTGCGAACGAAACAATCTGATTGCTGCACTCAGGTGGTCATTAGTGCAAAGAACACGTTATTGCCTACACAAAAAGTTCAGAGCTTTTTGCCGCTACAGTTATTACATCTTATGCATTTTGAAAATTGCGTATATTTTGTTCATTTCTTGAAACGAGTTTCCATGTATAGTACTAGTATTATGTTTATTTTTCCGCTTTCTAAGTGCAATAATTCACGCACTTAAATAAATGCTTATATAATACACGTTTGTTGAAAAAAGTAGCTTGTTACCACCAGTCACCTACGTAAAATTAATTATAAATATAAAATTGTCTGTGATTATACGATTACTGCTGGTGAAGAAAGATCTGCGGCTTATAAAATACGAAATAAAGATTTCAAACGACTTATAACAAACATATTTTTATGTAGAGTATAGATTTTCCAGCAACAGTTTTGCTGTGCCATGGCATGTGACATTTTTCTAAAGCTGTAAATGAAAAGCAACTTTTGTTAGTCGTACAGGGGTAAAAAACGATGTATGGATATCCTTGGAGGTTAAAATTTGATCCAACTTGTGCCCAACTACACAGATCGAATGAACACGACTGATTACCGTTCAGTCTTGCACAACCGGCCAGTTGTCTCACAGCATTATTCACACAGTAGTATTACTTTGAATTTAGTTATATCATATCCTCAGTTATGCACATTAAATGAGAAAGACGCATGCGTTATACAGGTAAAATAGAATTGGTATTACCTTCAAGATCACCTTCAAGAAATGCATTTTCTAGTGGATGTATGTGCCCGGAAAATAAAGAATAAAGAATAATAGAATACTTAATTTTCATATTTTTCAAATGTTAATTGACTTGATAACGTAAAACAATATAATACTTGACTTATTGTAATGGACAGAGTACACAAATTGTACAAATAAATGATAGGAATTTTTGTACTTTGAGATTACATTAATAGATAATTATTTGTAGTTTTTATTGTTGATAATTATTTTCCTTATTTATTTTATTCTTTGTAATAAATATGTAATGAGTTATGAAAGGAATTCATTTGTCTTACCCAACTGCTAACGTTTCCTCAGAATAGTGGCCGTCGAGTAGTCAAAACAAAACTTCTAATCTTAGAGTTACGGAGGAAAGACTACTGCAATCCCTTACAACACGATTTTTTTCGTTTTGCATAAATAACCTAATAATTAACTTAGTACTTAATGTTCACTATTTTAAACCATTTCATTTGTATATGTATACAAAAAACATATAAAAAGTAAAAAAGTTAAGAAACAAGATAATATAAAAATGAGAATACTCGTATTTTTACCTCGTCATGGTGTTTCTCAGCTTATACTAAAAATGTGACACATAGGAGGAAGTTTACTCACGTCTTTAAAACTTTTTGATTTATTAATATGATTTTACTTAATAATAAGTATATTTTACTAGTAGTAAGCCGGTTTTACAGTTCAGCGAACTTACTAGTGTAGGTTAGGTTACATAATTTAAAAGAAGAACTATGAAACACACGAAAATAATTGCTAAGGTCTCTGTTACATTACTCGAACTATTGTTCTGAATTGATTCTGAATTAATTTGGTAACGAGCATTTACACATTTTTATAAATATTTCAATTTATTTGAAATTTATATCATAAAATAACGAGGTCTGGAACAGTTAATACGTGTGGAGAAGTGTATTATTTAAGCAGAAACACGTGTTCAAAGATCTCAGTAAAGTGTTACTCACTATTGTTGAGCTCAACCGCAGACGTTGAGGAACTGACACCACAGATACACACAAGCAGTCGCGCGGAACCGCATGATGCATGCAATGTAAAGACGATAATTGTAACATTGACTATATCCTTATTTCTTGGTGTACAGTTCCTTCGTATAATCTCTACTGCGATTCCTTATTTGGCTGTCGCTACCTTAATCCAAATTTGTTAGTTATTTTAATTTACCGTTTTGTAACCCTCCAGTTAGGCATCAATACTATTCTTTTCATTTTCATCCCAAAAAAGCAATATATCACTTGGGTCAGGAGGAAACTTCATTCACGTGATAACTATTATATTTGTAACTGTGTGTGCGTACGCGCCCGCTCTCTTGCCCCATGAGTCAAGGTCTAGCTGTCAACTTTCTGTCTACACTTTCATTATACTTTAAGCCGTTAGGTTGGAAAATTATGAAAATGATTTTTATTAAAAAACGTCCGTAAATAGAATTCTCGTGGAATGGGAAATGAAAGAGTTTAATAAAAATTTCTATTCCAAAAGAGGATTATTTAAATTTGTTGCGACGCTTTGTACATAAACCGATGTGTAATAAAAGAAAAAACTACGGCGTGAACTAAATCTAGTTTAACAATATAGGCAAGGCGGAGTTTTGTATAAAACGGTATCACTTTCGTGAAAACGCCTATCCCGTAGTTAATTATTAGGAATTTAGTTCTTTTTTCCTGCGATGGTTTTAATGGGCCGCGCTTTTCGTGTACAGAGCCATTAGAGCGGTGGCAGAGCACAGTGGCGAGGTAAATAATTAAAGTGAACTGTGACCCGCACGGACCCTGGGGGGCAGAAGACAAATTAAATGTAGGCCTCTGTGCACCGCACAATGTGGAAATATGTGAGCCAATTTCAGCTTTAATTTTACTGTGAAAATAAATTGTGGTCGCGTGAAGAATCCCAAGGGAATATGTCAAATGTCTTGTTGATAGCGTAGCCATCTATTAAATTAATATGTTTGGGGAAGTTTTGGGAGAGTAGGACTACAGCGGGAAGGGAAGAAATAGTGATATAAAGTCAGCGTTGTTGCGCTCCTCGTGCAGAGTGGATTGTTGGAGGTGTGTCCTATTTTATGTGAACATCTCAGTAATGATTGAATTTTATAGAGTACACGTGAAGAGTAAATAACTTTGTCATCCTCGTCTATAAATGGCATACATCTCAAAATACCAGGCCTAATACATAAAGAAAAACTCTTTTTGGAAATAAAATACAGTCAAACATTTTAGTATTCACATCAGTACTTTCTCTGAGAGTACTTTGTGTTTTTCTACTCTCTGTTTTTTCATAAATTATAAACAAGATCATATGTGATGAGCGTGTATAAGTATACACACATGTGTATATAACGCAAATGCATAGGCGTTGCATGAACGCGGGCGCGTGTGCGCCTGTTTCCTGTTTAAAGGAAACAAATGAATTTATATAAAACTAATACAGTTAGTCTGAAAAAATGTCAGTTCATTGAGAAAATAATAACTGTCAATGAGATGGGGAATGGATTTTATGTAATTTAAATATTTTAATAAAAGTAATGAAATTAGTATAAACTCAGAGTCACAAACGTGTAACGTGTTTTTCTTTTTCTCTTTACGTCATTTAATATACTTGATAAGGAAACAGTATAAAAAGATTTTAAACTGAAATAAAAAATGCTACACAATTCTGCACTTTATACTAAAGTGGCAAAAGAAATGTTTTAAGAACGTCATCACACTCTTTGTGGATTGAAAATTACCATAAAGACTACAACTGAAATCCTGCCATCGCTATTGTATGCATAACAGATTCAAATAAGTTAAATTAAAAACGTATAAAATATAAGTTTTAGGGAAATTCATCATGTGCTGACTGCATATTTACATAAATTATATCATGTAACTATCACTGTTCAGATACAAAACACAATTTTATACATCGGCGATACTGATAAATTAGTATCAGTTTATTTTAACAGTATCAAGATTAGAAATCTAGCTTTGAGAAATTAAATACTACGTTACGAGGAATGAAGTATTACAGATATAGTTAGAAGGATCACTATCACCTTAATTATCTTAATAATTACGATACCTGTTTTTAGAAGGTCAATCTAGAACACTACAACGTCAGTTATAAGAAATAAATCTGACCGAAAGTGCTTCATATATACGTAAAATCGGATAGTTGGACACAAAAAAGCAATTGTAATATAATATACAACCGTATGAGACAGGCTGGATACAGTCTTATATAATAAGGCTGCATATTATTTAAAACGTATTAAGATAGCAAAAATATTGTGATGACTGTTTCTGTAATACGAGTAGGCCTACATAGTTTCTTACAGACACAGAACACAATTCGGTTTAAAATCAGGACGTCCTATTTTTTTTTTTGTTAATAGCAATACTTTCTCGTGTATAAACGGCATGTTACTGGTTCGCGTGAATTACGTTCTAAACTGCAGCGATTCAAAACGTGACCTCAAATGGTGACACAAACTGCTCCCTGACAATTGAGTGTAGGCAAGAACTGCAGAACCTTGTACAATTAGGTTGGCAGATTGAACTGCAATGGGTACCCAGCCATGTCAACATCATGGGAAATGAAAAAGCCGACATCCTCGCCAAAATGGGCGCAGCACTACCTCAGCCGGAGACCCCCAGCTCATATGCATCTGCGAAAGCAAGAATAAACTGCTCAGTAAGCCTATGGCTAAAAGATAAACAATTAAGTGCCTGTGTGGAAAAAAGATGGGCAACATTGGTTACGGACGGCCCCATCAACAGAACTCTACCCCGAGGAACTAGTGTTGCTCTTTTTAGAACTACAACCGGTCATGACTACCTTGCCTCCCACCTGCATCGCATCGGCGTGTTGTCGTCTCCTGAATGTGTTCTCTGTGGATACGCTTCCATGGATGCGGATCATCTGACTACATGTCCAAACTTGCTCTCAGACACGCAAGTCCAAGACGAAGATGATACGGCAAGGCTCTCATGTCTCTACTGGTCAACGCGCCGCCTAATGGCCCAACAGCCAAGGGTGGGCGTTGGCTAGTAAGTAAGTAAGTAAGGTTTCGCAGGTAAACATTATTTACACTGATCAAATGCTCACTCGAGTAGAATATTTTATTTATTCTTTAATTTAATAAATAAACACTTGGTACAGTTCTACATAAACACTTGGTACAGTTCTACATAAACACTTGGTACAGTTCTACAGATACTTTTTATTTTCCTGACAATTGTTACACCACTGCGGCAGCTTCAGAGGTTAGATTTGAAGTTCAAATTTAAGTAATATTGTATTCAAGTATTAGACAGTATTTTACGTTCATTAGCTGTTCTTACAGTATATCTTTCTTTGATACGTCAACACAAAAAATTTTGATACTATTTCAAGACGATTTCTTTAAGTGTTTAATGTTTCCTTTCCAGTGACATAAAAATTTAAGCGAGGACTAACCGCTTCCACCCTTCTGAAAATCTGTTCAAAATTTCAATTAAATTTCTGTGGTGAAAACATTACGTTTCCTTTTAGCAGGTACAGAAACGCAAAAATCAACACTTATGTCACAAACTTTAACTCCCACTACTGGTATGTTTTTTCGTAAGCTTCCACGATACTGATCGTATTCCGTTAAAACATAAAACATCTCATGCCTACTACTAACATCATACCTATGACAGTAATAATTATTATTCATTGCAGCCTTCAATACTGTACACAGAGTCATTTTATCTCATAGATTCGCTCGATCGTTTATTCATTTGCTGCCTGTACGCTACAGAATTATTAACGAATTTCAATTCAAAGATCAATAAATACTTTCTTTCATTTTTAGTAACATAAATTATTAAAACATTAAATATTTAACGTAAAACTGAATCGATTAAGAATTTCATTGTGCCCCGCGCTTATAAAAACAGTTATACAGTTCATGCTTAATTGTCTTTTCCACCGAGTTCTGATATGTATCACTTTGGATAGTTGACCTTCGGATAACTGATGCTCTGCTGTACTGATTTCCCTCTGTCTGATTCACACTAGATAGGCAGTACAACGTGCTGGCGTTGAAAAAATAATAACGGAGTACCATATTTTTCAGCTTATATATTCATACTTAAAGCGATTATGCAACTGTAGTTTCTATTAGATTATTGTGATCCCATTGCAAATATTTGTGTTGCCTCACCTTTCTTTATAAACCTGCGTATTGTAATTTGATTGCATATATGTATGTTTACTTTCTGACTATCACCAGTCTTGATCTCTGGCATAATCTGTTGTTCCATTTAACATTTTTCACGTATTTTACTTGAACTAATTAACAGGGTCACTACGTTTTACCTAACAACAAATGCTCCAGCGCAGCATGCTTCCTGTGCTTCTTTGGACAAGAAAAATTTTAGTCGATTTCTAGTGCTTATCCATTTTCACGGTTTTCAACTTTCGCCTGTAGAACAGTGTTTCCCAGAAAGTTCTCTTATCCAGTACCTAAAATAATGGCCGCAATTAAAATTAAATCGGATTTTTGTAAAAAGTAAACATTATTTAAATGTAACTTTAATATTTTTAATCCATTAACTAATGAGTTTCAAAATAAATTTTTGTTTCACTAAATCTAAATAACACTAGTGCTAATGATAACTCATACTGTTGTTCACACTTTAAAACGGCAACCGTCTTGAAAAATTCATTAAAAATATTAGCAGCATGTTGTTAAATACATTTTATTCATATTTCATTATATTGCTAGCATGAGGTAGGCAGTATGTTTAGGAAAGGAAGCGCTCCTCAAAACAAGGAGTAGCCAGTTAATAATTCTTCTTTCGCCATTTGTCACAAAGTGTAGATATCTCAATATTTAATTTCATGAACTTTTATTATATTAAATAATGTACTATTCACATAACCGATGGTGTTAAAATCTTTTCCTTCTGAAAATTAAATCAATCTTGAGCATCTACTAAGAAAGGCAGAAGAAAGAAAGACTGCGAATATTTCAGAAGAGTTTAGAATGTTTGGGAGGCCAAATCGGTTCAAAAGATACAAAATGTAGACCAAGACAAAAGTAATGCTGTTCTGTTAAAGACAGTTTAACCAGAGAATGAAAAATAGCAACATTGACAAAAAGTAACGATAAACCGTAAGAAATGACAACGTTTTAGTAACCAGGGTAGGCTTATAACTAACTTTCTAAAAATCTCGAGGCGGATTAAGATATAACAGGTTAGATTCTGTCAGTATACATGTTATTATTACCACTACTTCAGGTGCGTTGTTCAGCTCTCAGGTCGACTGAAACTGTGTAAGTGTATAATCTGGGATAATTATGAGAGCCTGAAGAGTACTGATGGTTTCAATATTTTCGATATATGCCGAATATCTTAATTAAGTAAATTACCCTGTCTCCTCTGAACAATAAATTTAATTTTTATTCAATTTGCAGGTTTCTGTCCTAATACGTTTCCAAGCTATAAGTGTTTATTTTGAGCGTAATGTCTACACTATGGAAACTCGACACAGGCCTTTCTTGGAGTATCCATATTGTTTTTCTCTTAATTTAATATTTATTGCATTGCTCGCCTCATTTACTTAATACCGTATAATGAGGAAATTTTTATAGTGTAAATTCTTAGGTTGATGAGGCAAAAATAAATCATTAGTATTATTTTCTTTACAATCTCGTTAGTTTTTACCTTTATCAGTGTTAATCAATGTTATATAGGCACCATTTTCTAAACTTGACATCTTGTCTGTAATCGTTTTATCTAAAAAAGGAGTGTTTTAATTTTGTGTGTGTGTGCGCGTTGATTGTTTCAGTTGTCAGCGCTCTGTTCTACCGGGACCGTTTGGGAATAGGAAAACATTCTGGTAGCGGTATTTTAATATCGAGCTGAAAGCAATATCCATATAACAGTCGGTGAAAATATAACAGAAAACACGCCCATAAACGATCCAGCCAGGAGTATCGGTGAACGTTATTTATTTATTTCATTGGGATACTGAGTTTAATTAAAAATTCCCTAGAAAAAGACTACTTTGTAAAATAAAACGACTGCAGTCGCAGAAATATTTTTTTAATTCGTTTTTACGTTGATTTTAAAAATATTTTCCAATTGATTAATTTAAAACAAAATAATGCTTCAAGCTTAGACTAATGGGGTAAATGTTTCACGCTATTCTGTTACGTATCGTATTATATTATGTACATGAAAAACATTATGCGATCTCTGAATTTTTAAAAACAATATTAACAGTAAAATGAAAAAAAAAAATAATAATGAACCTAATGTTCGTCTCACGTAAACTCGAGTGATCTGGGAAATTCCAAGTATTTTTTTATAATGTATTTTTGTAATGGATACGTTAGTATCATCGGTGAGAACATTTTTTTATACATCACTTCTTCTCCGTCACAGAAATAATTTGAACAAAATGTAGCTTGAATTAACGTGTGCAAACAAAATAATTTGTTGGAAAGTATTTTATTAATAATTTGTAAGTTGTCATCTCTTCTATTTTAATTTTAACAACAAGGAAAGAACAAAATTAGATACGCATCTAATATTTTTTTAGGAATTTATAGTGAAATAATTTATAAAAGTACGTATAACGTTGTTCAGAAATCGAAAAATTTAACGTAAATATTTACCGATTACATAATTATTTTATTTATTTACAAGGGGAAAGTATGTTAAAAATAACGTTCCGTTATTTCTAACTGATTTAGGAGTATAAAATTTTAATATGTGAATGCAATAACAAAATCCTTTAACGGAGCAGAGGAGTAAGTTCCTTTAATTTATTTATTTTTATAATACTTTTTTTCCATATATTCTGGTTAGTTTTTTTTTTATATTAACGCAGTTCACACGTAAAACATTCATAACTTGCTGAAACGTTACACGCAAACGTATTGTTGCTAGAAGCGTACCGAACAATCCAGATCATTCTCCACTCCCCCCGTCCAGTGTGGCAGCTGTTGCGTCAGTCAACTACGTGATTCTAGTGAGTTCCAGGAACACTTAGATATACGCGTTATTAAGCTGCCGGCGCGGCGTGCAGTAAGGAGGCAAAGCTGTACTGCACCTCTCCGGGGCCTATATAAAGCCATAGCAGGCGGATTGTCAGTTCAGTTACGTGAGCGATTTTAGCTAGTGCGGATTGAGTGTGTCGAAGTGAAGTAGTATTGTGTTAATAATTGTGTGACATTAATAGACATTGTTATTGTGTGTAGACAAATCTAACTGGACATATTGTACGAGTTAATTACGAACTGTGTGAAAATTAAAGCTGGTGATTAGTGACTTAATTGGTGTCTTGTACTTATTTTGTTTCCACTGTACCTACGACGATCGAGTAGACCGTTGTAACAGTGGTGTCAGAACTGAGATAGAACGGTTAACAGTGAAAACAGAGGACACTACGTAGAAGAGTGGTGTTAGTGGTAGATGATAAAAATACAATTGGGTACCAGTCAGATGATAGAAGCATTCCGAGTAATGCAACAGCGAAGACAGGAACAACAAAAAGAAGAACGAAGACAGGAAAAGAAGAACGTAAGCGTGAAATGAAACACCAGAGGGACGAAAAAAGAAGAATTTAGTCGTCAAGCAGACGACGTTAAGGCTTTCGTACAAGGTGATAACACTGCAAAATTTGCCCTTTCACGAGGTGAGCTAAACAAACAAGTTGACAGAATATCTGAAATAGATAAATCTGTATCAACTATAAAAACAAATATTTCAAGTTTAGAATAGTGCTACTGCATATTCAATAAAACAAATTAAAAAGGAAGTCGAACATTTAGTAAAAGAAATAGTTGATAATGAAAGAAGAAGGTTCTTCAGCATTAATAAATGGTGAAGAAGGTTCAAAATATCAGAGAAATCTAACTGTAGCAGGGCCAGTTTACGCAAAGGCCCCAACATTTGATGGAAACACTCATTGAGCAACTTATATTCGCCAATTTGAGGCTGCCGATCGCTTAAATAAATGGACCGAAGAAGAGAAAGGATTTTCACTAATTCTTGCTTTAAAAGGGCCTGCCGCAGAACTAATACAGAAAGTGCCATCTGACAGTCAGAACGTCTATGCCGAATTAACAAAAGCTCTGGAATTACGGTACGGTGACCAACATTTGTGCGAAGTGTACCGTGAACAACTTAAAGCGAGGCGACAGCGTTCAGGGGAGAGCCTTCAAGAGTTTGAAGCGAATATCGACCGACTGACGAGATTGCCTTATCCTGACAAATCGGAGGCCTTCCGAACGTGGATTGCTCACATTGTGTTTATTGACGGTATAAGAGATAGTCAATTACAACAAGTATTAAGAATGGCACAGCATCATAATTGCTCAGACGCTCTAGTTCATGCTCTCCGTTTTGAAGCTGCCAAGTCGGCGACCTACATTAATCAAAGTATGCCATCACGTTGTAGCCAAACGGATCCAATACCACAGTATCATAATAGCAGCCGGCATAAAGAGACGATTAAAAAACAACAGTTTAAGAAGTCAGCAGCGCCACAACGATTTTTCGAACCAAAGGATAAAGACAGATGACCGAAGTGTTACAACTGTGGGAAACGTAGTCATCTACAGGTAGACTGTTGGAAGAATAAAATACCGAGAGAAGGAAGTGATCGCACGAATTGGAGAAGTAAAGCCCCAGAACAGCACATAGTTTCTACGCTACATAAGATTAGTGGAAACCTGATCGTTAATGGATTTGCGGAAGGTAAACGAAGATCATTTACAGTTGACACGGGCGCAACAATGTCTATTGTGCGCCCTCACTTAATTAGCAACCGACGGCCTCAAATTAGCTCTTGTACAATACAGACTGTGACTGGAAGCGCCGTCAATGTGTTAGGAAAGATAGACGTACGTGTACGCCTGGGTCTTCTCGAGTTTAGCCACCAAATGCGTGTTGCAGACATTGTTGATGAAGTGATTCTTGGCACGGACATTATGAATGCCTACGGATTCGTTGTGGACTTAAGAGAGAATGTTCTGAAGGTTGGCCAAGAGAAGATAAAGCTTTGCATGGCTAAACTGACAAGGTCAACCAACCATTCGATTAAGCAAGTGGCATTGGCCGAAGAAGAAGTCAACAGGTCTGGTCAAGAGGAGCCTTTCCCATTCCAGGCGGAAATGGAAGAAGAACATTCAGAGGAAGTACTAATACGTTAAACGGCAAAAGAAGTGACTGGAAAGCCAACTATGGGTGTCAAGTAAAACCTCTTGTTTGTTCCTGCGCCCTGTGGAAAGGTTGCTAAAGATGAAGTTACCCAAAAGGTTGTTGACGAGAACCAAACAGACTTGAATCAGCCAGTGGTGTTTAGGTCATCAATACATGACGCAACGGGAGTGATTCCAGCAAAACTAGCGGTTGCGCGGAAGACTCGTATTCCTGGGAACTTGATGTTCAGATCACACGAGACCGAATTCGAAGGACGACGGGAGAATTATCTTTCACAAGGGCGCCCACCTAGATCGCCTGGCCAAGTATTACTTCAGAGACGGTTTGCCAGTTCGGAACGAACAGGCTTAAGGAGAGGGCTGTGTTGCGAGAAGCGTCCCGAACAATCCAGAACATTCTCCACTCCTCCCGTCCAGTGTGGCAGCTGTTGCGTCAGTCAACTACGTGATTCTAGTGAGTTCCAGGAACACTTAGATATACGCGTTAAGCTGCCGGCGCGGCGTGCAGTAAGGAGGCAAAGCTGTACTGCACCTTCCGGGGCCTATATAAAGCCATAGCAGGCGGATTGTCAGTTCAGTTACGTGAGCGATTTTAGCTAATGTGGATTGAGTGTGTCGAAGTGAAGTAGTATTGTGTTAATAAGTGTGTGACATTAATAGACAGTGTATAATATCAATAGACATTGTTATTGTGTGTGGACAAATCTAACTGGACATATTGTACGAGTTAATTACGAACTGTTAACTGTGAAAATTAAAGCTGGTGATTAGTGACTTAATTGGTGTCTTGTACTTATTTTGTTTCCACTGTACCTACGACGATCGAGTAGACCGTCGTAAGAGTATTATGGGTACTGAAAACTCACTAAGCCTTAAGAAACCTATATTTTCAATTAAGTTTCATTTTCTAACATAATCGACAGAAATCTCTCCATCGATTTTTAAAAATATTAATGGGAATGCTTAATGTTTGTTGACAAATAATCGTCTACTCACTCTCTTATGATTATATGACGAAACATTTTCAAAGGCAAATGTATGAATAAAAGTGGATCCTAACGACTAACTAGGGAAGAAAAATTGAATTTTATGAACGCAAAATAGGTAAAGGTAGAAAAGAGAAGTAAGACCGAAAACGTGTGAGAAATAATGCAACGGCCAAAACGGTTTTAAAAAAGTGATGGCATTTTGAATCGGATGAAACGCAGCGTGGAACGGGGACCACTGAATACTAAATTGCCCTGGAGAATACGGAGGCGCATAAGACGGCATGAAATGGCATTTTGAATCGGATGAAACGCAGCGTGGAACGGGGACCACTGAATACTAAATTGCCCTGGAGAATACGGAGACGCATAAGACGGCATGAAATGGCATTTTGAATCGGATGAAACGCAGCGTGGAACGGGGACCACTGAATACTAAATTGCCCTGGAGAATACGGAGACGCATAAGACGGCATGAAATGGCATTTTGAATCGGATGAAACGCAGCGTGGAACGCGGACCACTGAATACTAAAACGCATAAGACGGCATAAAATGGCATTTTGAATCGGATGAAACGCAGCGTGGAACGGGGACCACTGAATACTAAATTGCCCTGGAGAATACGGAGGCGCATAAGACGGCATGAAATGGCATTTTGAATCGGATGAAACGCAGCGTGGAACGGGGACCACTGAATACTAAATTGCCCTGGAGAATACGGAGACGCATAAGACGGCATGAAATGGCATTTTGAATCGGATGAAACGCAGCGTGGAACGGGGACCACTGAATACTAAATTGCCCTGGAGAATACGGAGACGCATAAGACGGCATGAAATGGCATTTTGAATCGGATGAAACGCAGCGTGGAACGCGGACCACTGAATACTAAAACGCATAAGACGGCATAAAATGGCATTTTGAATCGGATGAAACGCAGCGTGGAACGGGGACCACTGAATACTAAATTGCCCTGGAGAATACGGAGACGCATGAAATTGCCGAGTTGTTTCGGCGTATCTCGGTCGGACTCCGTGAGAAGTACAAAGTTTTCCGCTGTTTCCCACAAGTGTGGCCAGTGTAAAGCAAACAGTCTCAGGGTTTTTCATAAATTATAAACAAGATCGTATGTGATGAGCGTGTGTATAATAAGTATACACGCATGTGTATATAACGCAAATGCATAGGGGTTGCATGAACGCGGGCGCATGTGTACCTATAAGGTACACGCGCTTTAGCACGTTACACTCTTTCTATCTTATCTGTTTTTTCTCGCTTTAAAACTTTATATCTGTCTTTATCTTTAAATCTTTATATAAATCTCGCTATTATGTCTGTTTATCTGTTTGTATGCTACCTGCCTTTCTGTCAGTACGATCTACCGGTATGTACGTCTAATTGTCTGTCTGATTGTCTATCTTTCTGTCTATCTCTGTCTCTCCTCTCTCTTTCTACTTGTCCCTGTCCCTTTATTGTTACGCTCAGTTCGCTTTTATTCATGCCTGGAAAGACTCGAGAACCTCTAAATTAGTTTAGTTTGTACACGCGAGTTTCGGCTTGATTAAAATTCCTCGATTGTTATCGTCCTGTATATTATGCAATTACCCTGTTGTCTTCCTGAGGACGTTTCTGTAGAAATACGTGTTAGAGGAAGAAATACGAAAAATGAAAATACACTCACAATACAGACAACCAGAAATACTGATAATATAATGTGCTGTAATTCGATTGTAAAATCTATAGATAAAAGTCTAATTAACGATTTCAATACTAAGATAAGAAAATCAACATTTGCTTTTGATGAGAAAATATAAGTGAATTTTTCGTTTTAACTGATATACAAGGTCATGATAGAGGTTTTGTAGCTCTACTTAGGTCGAGTACAAAGTAAGTCACTAAGAAAAAAAACGTGGGATTAAGCGAAGAAGCAGCTGTTTTTCTTGCACTTTTAAATACTTCACGAAATGGCCTTAATGACTTCATCAAATTAGATTGCTCACATTTTATACCTACAAGCTGTGTGAGAAACATTGTGAATTGTAGCTTCACAGTCAGTACTCAAAACACTGTACCACTCGAAAATTTGTAGATTCAAGATAAAATTGTTTCAAATCATGATGTGTTGTACGCTTCCCTTTAAAGGGCAGTAAAGACAACCGTGATCGGAGATTACATTCCACTTGAAACGTTTTGAGAGTTCCGTGATATCGTATAGTTGTTCCTCGTCGTTATATAAGAAAGATAACAAATTCTTAACGTGGTTGACAGCTTGTGAACATGAAGAGGACGGTCACATTTTAAATTAGTTTGTGAAACGGAAGGAGAAACTGTCAGTCTCAGGTCTAATGGATTAAATGGAGCAGAAACTACACATATCATGTGTTTGTGCAGAATACTTTCTCAACAGAATCGTTGAACTGCCGTCGTTGGAAAAAATTAACTCACATTTTTCCAGCCAATGATAAAGTACAGAATTTTACTTGCGGGGTAATAAGGGGGGGGGGCTCACACGCCTCGATAACGAGTACCAGCTTTCTGTACGTACAAAACGGAATACTCGAATACTCGTTCGCGTGCTTTAAATAAAGCTTTTCAACAGTGTGTGTGAGTGTGTGTGTGTGTGTCTGTGTGTGTGTGTGTGTGTGTGTGTGTGTGTGTGTGTGTGTGTGTGTGTGTGTGTGTGTGTGTGTGTGTGTGTGTGTGTGTGTGTGTGTGTGTGTGTGTGTGTGTGTGTGTGTGTGTGTGTGTGTGTGTGTGTGTGTGTGTGTGTGTGTGTGTGTGTGTGTGTGTGTGTGTGTGTGTGTGTGTGTGTGTGTGTGTTAGCGGACAGCCTCTGTCTTTTCGTTGAATCACAGCGGAATTAGCGTCACGCATATTGTTATTAGTGCGTACAACGAAAAACAAAACAGCGTAGAAATTGTAAGTGTATGTGGATGTAAATTAGACGTTATTGGTGCGAATACAGGCTTAATACTGTTATTTATGTCGAGCCTTTTTTTCAAACTGGATACCGCACACTTCACATCACAGGGTAATATAATTCCATTAATAACTATAATACTAGGACTGACACGTACACACATACAAGCATACTGTTTGTGTGTGTGTGTGTGTGTGTGTGTGTGCGTGTGCGCGCATGCGTTCGTATAATTTAAACATATAAAATGGTTGGCCAAGGTAATCAAGAGTGCAGTATTTTTATCGACTTTCTGAATTTTTATATTCATATTGAAACCCTGCAGATTAGTTCTTTCGCTCCTCCCCCCCCCCGGCCCCCGACGCCTTCGGCAACCTGTCACCTTGTTTTTGCCGTCGTCGAGACGTAGTAGAAGCAGTAAAATACACACAGCGGCACGCGATTATAATCAGTTGAAACCTAATGCTTATGTTACTTACATATATGTGAGGAGACACACACACACACACACACACACACACACACAGTATTAGCTATACAGACAAATCTCGACTCAAAGATACCGCTCGGATCAGAAAGAATTATTGTCGTAGATAAGTTATTGTTATGTAATTTAGAACACTGTGCGGGAATTCGTTTTTCGTTTAATACATATGTTCGATTCCACTTTAACGAAAGGACAGGGCAGTCGCATCCAAGCGGCTGAAATGAGATTTCTCAGACAAGTGGGAGGGAATACTCTCCATGATCATAGAAGAAACACAGATATACGGCAAGAACTGAATATTATGAGTACACTTGACAGGATTGCCCAGTATCGGCTGAATTGGTGAGAACATCTTTGCCGAATGGATGGCTGCCGTGTCCCCAAACAACTATGGAACTATAAGCCGAGGGGACGGAGAGGTGTGGAACGTCAGAGGAAGCGCTGGAGTGACCAGCTCTAGACTTTGCCTGTTTGAGACCAGAACAAACCGTCGTACACGTAGCTTAATGACTGTGAAAGGCTTACAGAACGGGCAACACCCTAGCGGTGGAGTCTGCTCTTAAAAAGACTGCGACAGGAGATCTTCTTACCTTGTTCGTATCGTTATAGTATCAGGAGGAAAATACATTCAGTGGAGTCTGAAAAAGTGGCAGTAAAAAGATTTATCGTGATCCGAGGGTATCGTAAAATTGATTATATTGCACTAACTTTAAATATGTACTTTAAATGTGGATTTTTAAATACTAAATTTTGGAACAATTAGGTACAAATATCTCAAAAACTATGCTATGTAGGACATTGACATTTTCAGAGCTGATACAAGTCATCATTGTCTACCTACTGAAATAGAATTATAGAACCAAATTGTTTACTTTGGGTGGTGTAAAACTAAATATTAATTTCCTTTGACAAACTTTAAAAACTAAAATAAATATTAATTTTGTTGTTGAGAACGAAAGTAAAAAAATTCTGCTTCAGTAAATACAAAACATTACACATACAATATGTTTACAAAATTTCGAGACTATCTCATTAAGCATCAGACAAAAATGTACAATGGGCAATTTAACGTTACAAGAACGTTACCCCTTTACACTATAAAGCCCAATACAGAAAATGTTCATTATTGTATCAGTAAAAATGATAGACACTGATGACATGTAACGCCTTTACAAATTTTTTCGGGTCTGTACTGATTCCAGTACCCATTTGAAAGTGATTGAACATACTTTGTTTTCGCCTTATGACTTCGTAGTTAGCGAAAGTGATGCGTGAGGAAGATTAAAAGCTATATCAGTCCTCCCGGACATCGTTGAGTACGTTAATATAAACACAAAAACGTATTCAAAAATTATGAGCACGGAACAATCTCTGGATGTGTACCGTTCACGAATATCAGTTGTACAACAGGGGTTTTCAACGACACTTTTATTCTGAGTCCCCGTTTGTAAACGCAAATGAAATTTCTAGAGCTACTGTGAGGAGAGAAAGTTATTTGCTTAATACTATATTTTTTGTCCTGCGTACATTTATGCAAACGTATACTGTACATGTTTCTGTAATGAATTTGAAGAATTATTCGAATTAAAACAACTTAACAATTAGAACACTCTCAATATTTATCTCAACACAAAATAATATGGAATAATATTTATACTTCAGCTAAATATTCATTATAAATATTCTTTTTGAAATTTTCATTATGATCCTTTAATGTACTTTGGTTTATAATGCGTTTAAATTTTCTCTACTGTGCATTTGCATTAGCGGTTTAGTAGACTAGTGGATGCGGTGCCTAACCTAAAGGTAATAACCTAGAGGTCCTGGATTCCATTTGCGGACGCACTTTATTGAGGTGCGTTTTTTCACTCCAAATCGACTCAACTTGTGGAAACGAGTACCCTGTATAACACTGCCTGGCGTAATAATGAGATTCTGAAGCGCAGTTCTGGTCACGACACCTTTAGTGCCGAAAGACTTACGTAAGGCAGCCTACCCTATATGATCTATGGACTCCTTAGACGGTAAAAAATTGACTCGTTATTGTTAATATTAGTATTATTTCCATTAGATTTGTATTTAAAATTTTCATAATTAATATGCTGAGTGTCCTTGTATATGAAAGAAAATGTATTAATACAACTGGGGGGGGGGGGTAATTTCAGACTTCATCATTCCCTTTTTGAAGTATCACGCCTCACGATTCGCAGTTTGAGACTCGCAGAGTTACGGTCTTATCGCCATGTCAACAACTTTTTGAAAATGGCGTCAAATAACAACCCTGGTAATAATTTTGTGATGTACTACGCGTTGATCGACCGTCGCCGGTCTTTGCCTGTGAAAGAAAATAATTGGAGCACAGATAATTTAGTAGACGGTGCGGAGGAGCAGGGATACAAATAAGCGAACACACGCACAGGACATTGTCCGCGGTATAGTGAAAGGAAGAAGAACAACAACAACAACTATTCCAGTTTTGGAGATTGCGTGAGGTGCCAGAGGGTATATCCTCGCCGACATGCGAACACACCATGTAGGTCCGTCGCACATAAACATCGATGGTTGCCCTCGCGCTGGATAGGCCTACTTCTTATTTAAACGGGCTTCAAAGCGTACGCTTATAATTGCTTACACAATTAAACACACAGTTCCTGTATTTCTTTTAATTAACCCACTAGCACTACGTCACTTCAAATACACAGGACCACAAATTTATATACGTGTGTGTGTGTGTATATATGTATATAGGCGTGGCGTGTGTGTTTGTTTTGCGTAATTTGAGGCCTGGTCTGATATTATTTATTGGCTTTGTGCATTTAATCATCGTCATAATCCTAAGGGTAGATTGAGAAACATGCCATTCAGAACGAACTGAACACTTTTAGCAAAAGTAACTGAACCAAGTTAAATATAGAGGGCCATTAATAGATTAAATGGGACCGAAACTTATGTTTGTTCAAGTTATAAAAATTATAAAATATAACGAGACAATCTATATGTATATATAACCCTCCCAAAATTTAATGTAATTTAATTATAATCACTAAGAGTAATTAATTGTCCTTCTACAAAATATTTAACTCTTGACGGTATTTTATTAAGCAATAAAAATATTAGTTTACTTAGAACACAACAACTGAAGGTTAGTCTCCGAATTGTTATTTTCAGACAATTTATGTTTGTACTTGAAAATGTATTAAATATATGACATTTCTAGATTAAGAAGAGAGCAACATAAATTCCTCTCTAAGATATGTTCATCCTCTAACACTTTCTTTGTATTTAGTTTTTCTTACCAGCTCTTTGAGAATACACTAATAGACTGAAACAATTGTCAGACGTTAAAAATAAATTGGTGAAACTACCAAGTGTTTGTATTTTTAAACCTTTGAAATACAAGTTGCATAAAGGTTTCAGAGATTTCTCGTAGTGTTTTCTAGAAAATTCTGTTATATTCTCGCTCAGATGTTAGTACGTAAGGACTCGTAACCACGGTCATTTATTTAATTGCTACTGGTATTCAAACTGAGTTGTTAGTATACCTGGATCACGTATCGATTTCAAAATTCTCAGTGCGGATTGATTTGAATCAAGTAATGGATACGTTGTTATATAAGTGAAATGTGATTATTTATTATTGTTAAAATGTATTAGTGTCTATTGGTTGACAATTATATTACAAAGGTCAATTGTACTGTTACGAAAAATTCTCTATATTCTTAAAGGACATCAGCTTTTTTTCTGAATCGCTTACTTACTTTAAACTGGCGACTCTGCCATTATTTCCTTGCACTACAGGCACCTACAAAAACCGAATGGCCGTCGCAGTGAGGGTAAACATGGAAGGGTTCCGTAAGAGGCACTGTAAACGATACATTTGTTTAGCAAACTGTTTCACGAGTATATTACATTTCCTTCTCCATCGAAATAAAATAATGTGATTAGCGAACGCAGATTTCAGCGAGCTTCAGTAGTAGGATACATTATGAAGTTTACGATTGAAATCCTCTCGTTGAATTCCATTCATTGCCTCTTATGAAATTCATACACAATAAAATTCAAAAACTTTTGTGTACGTGTTTTTAGTTTCAATTGTCAAATTCCATTCAAAGATATTACAATTTATGCAACTATATTTCAGAATTTATATCGTATTAACGAATGTTAACATATATAAATTTTAAAAAGCATGATTTTTGTTATTCCAAATGATGCTTTCTTAACTTCCAAATCTGTTATATTTTACATTTAGCAACATTTAAAAGTAAAAACAGAGTAGAAAAATTAACAACTGGTGTACGGCGAATACACTGGTTTTCAAATACAGACAAAAGTTTTGACAATGCAGTCTAATTTAGAGACTTTAATTGCTGAATCTAAGTAACAGTACACTTTAAACGAGAGAGAAATCTTGATAATTTCCTTTACCGTTTATTATTAATTGCTAAAATTGCTTATAAAATGTTCAATTTAACGTTCAACGTTATGATATCAAGTTTTGATGGTACAGACAGAATCTGACTTGGAGGGTGTTAGGTTCGTCTTAACTGGATATCACCGATAATGGGTTGATATCGTTCGAAATCCTGTGGTAGTCGACCCAAACATTTGGCGCCAGTGGCAACAAAGATATCCATTAAATCAAAAGGACGCACAAGTTTCAATTACACCCAACAAATATTAGTTATGATAAACAGACGTAACTGTGATTGATATGAATTAACTAACCTACTTGGAAGGAATAAAGATAAAGAAAAGTCATCATTTTCGTGATGGTTCAGTTAATCTCTGTTTTGGGCTTGAAAACGTCTCTGCCACTGGGTGTGTAAATACGGATACTTACACTGTTCAATTGCCATTTCCAAAATACAGTTCAGAATATAACTGTAAATTAACAATACTATAATTGTTGTAAATGTAACGATATCATGGAGTGTAATTGTAAGCACAGTTTCAAATGTTTCTCTAATTCAGTTATTGAAAATCCTTACTTCATCAATAATTATTATTGAAAATGTTTTATTTATATAAGGCCTATTTAATTTTTTATAAATATGGCCTAAATTTGAAAAAAATTGTTTTATGGTTTAGTGATTCACAAAATTTGTGTGTAAAAGATATAACGTTATCTGAAATTTATAGCAGATTGGAAAAAAACAGCCAATCTAAACTTACATAAACAAGAGCACATAAACAAAAATAAATTTAATTCAATTTTTGGCGTAGGAAAATCAGTTTTACTTATTACAAAAATAATATTTTGTGACGGCACAGTGTCTACGTTATGCCAGATACTAGCAAATAAAGAGTAAAATTAAAAGAAAACATGTCAGTTTTAATTTGTATGATGGATGAATCGTCGGAAAACCAAAGCGTTTTTTCAGACCAGCGTTTGATGTGACTCGTATAAAGCTCTAGATAGAAAAAAAACACGTAAAACAAACGTTAAAACAAAGTTGGAGTTCTTTTTGAAAACGCCCTGTTCGTGTTTGGAAAACGTCTGAAGAAAGAAGGAAGGAGTAGGCTAGACACGTGTGCGTATGTGAGCGCCAACAAAAATATCCCTCACATGTAGGAGAAATATATATATAAAATCACTGGTGGGTAGTAACAATAAGTGTAGCTCAATAAGTTCAATAATAGTAAAGCCGGTATTGTACGCACAGTAGGCGACGAGACGACGATGTTATGTTTCGTATTGTAAGCTATCAAATTGCAAGTAAGCTGCGCGCGCTAGCGACACGTTCCCCGTGGGATACTAAAAGTTGATTACGTTATTGCGACTCAGAGCAGCAGCAGCAGCAAAAACTCATGCAATCTTTCGCGTTTCTTGATAGCTAAATTTTTTCGTCGCCCCGCACCTGTGTACGTATTTCCTGTATTTCTATGAATTTCTGTATTAAATGGAAACTTCAAGAGTTCATAACAGATAACAAAACGCTCGTGCTAAAACACACACACACACACACACACCTGTATATATAATTTTTTTAAGAAATGTTATATATCTACTTTTATCTCGTAAATGATGAATTATAATTAAGAATAGTGATTATAAAATGATAAGACCATACTATTAGAGCTATAATGCTGAGGACATCTTTAAAAAAATAATATACTAAATTATACTAATTATAAATTTTATACTATATATATATGTAACATAACAAAATGTTACCTAACCTAAATGTATGTTATCAGATTTTATAAGGACAAAACAGTAATGTAAATAGGAATATAGTAGTAAAAATAATCAAGAAAGAAGAATGAAGCAGAAGTGCCACATGAAACAGTAACCCAAAGACTGTTTGACACTACAACTAGACTAAGACTAAGACAAACTGATGGACAGAGTAAATTTACATTCAGCTGTCAATCCAGTCAGTAGTTGATGTAAACCGAATGTTATATGAAAATAAAAAATGAATTAATAAGCAGTTAAATACTGTTAAATCAGAATTAGCATTTTGCTGATAATAAATTTGACAATGACTAGTAAATTATGAATGCAAAAACTAAAATTAACAATGGTTACATAGTGAGAACAAAGATGTATTTCAGCATCAAATATACTTGTGAGAAAGAAAAACTAATTATAAGAGAGAATCTTATACAAATAAGATACCTCCACAAATTACTGAATAGAGAACCAATAAGTGTTATTAAGGCAAAATTCCAATATAAGCGATCTGTCTTAACAACGCCTAGACCAAGCAATAGTCAGTAAATTGACTATTGGGAATTAACATAAGTGTAAATTAAAATACACCGAACAATGGTTATGCCCTGACATAACAAAAAACATTATTAAAACAATATGTTTAATCATAATTTTAATTGTTAAATAGTAGATTAGAACGAGTTAGCATAAAACGAAATGTCATAGTAAGTAGGATCATTCATTACAATGTATAGAGTTTAGGTGTACACATAATGTTCAGTAAAAATGTCAGTACAGAGTTAATGGTGTTCCCACATAAACGTTTGAATAATAAAATGATATGTGAACACAAACAATATTAACCAAAAGTGTAAAATGGGCGATTCAGAAAAAGCAGACGACAGTGAAAGTGATGTACCCGAACATTGATTTTATAACAATGTCGGTCAAAGTGAAAGTAATTCGATATCGAGTGATATCAAATTAAAGAAGAAAAAACGATCTTTAATTTGATAATGATATCAACCCAATCGCAACTGTATTTAGTGCGGGAGAGATGTTAGCATCATTTTCAAAATATGCATCAGAAAACTGTTTATGAATAACAACAACAATGACAGCTATCTGTCACCTCAGCGTTTGACGGTTAAAAAAAACCGTTATCAACTGCCAAAAAATGATACGTCATACTGTCACACCTGCCAGAACCAATCAGAAAATTAGTTAGTAATTAACATTTTTACCTAAGACCGATCAAAGAACGGGGTATATAAGAACGAAGCAGCCAATTTTGAGACAGACTCTTACCAAACTTCATATAGCACAGACGTGCGCTCGCCATCTCTACATTTTTAATAACTATTAGCGTCATCTACATATTACATCGAAACAAATAGTTCAACACCAAGAAACGACTACTTCAAGTTAATCTACAACAAACAACAGTGATCAAGTGCAGTATCATTTTAATTTTGGTGCGGGAATAACGAACAGAAAATAATTTATTATTATCATTCATGATCCATTTTGTCAGAAGAGGATCGCAATATTCTGTTCTTGTGCGAGTGTAGTGCCAAAACCCAGTAATCACTATAATCCGATTACTGAAGTGATTAATAAGTTTTAATTAAATAATTAAAACTCAAAAGGTAACAGTGCAATTATTATTAATTTTTATCTGAGCGCCATAACCTGTACATTTTTCAACACTGGTCTGTACTGACGCAAAACACAGAAACATTTCAAGATTACACCACGTCTCAATTTATTATATGAATTTGTTATTATGAATTAAGCTATATGTTAGTTGTAAGGGTTCTCACAAGATAAATTTTGTCACTAAAAAAGCAAGCGTTGATGAACGCGCGATCTCTCAACAGATCATTTTTTATTTTGTTTACTTTATGAAAGTAACCTAAAAACTTTGTTGATCAATTTTATATCAAAAAGATTATTGGATATTGTGTAGGCATAATTTTCTTTTTCGTGTTTCAAAGAATTCACTTCTGAGATTTTCATAATTTTAATGTTAAAAATAAATAACATCTGGACTTAGCCAGATTTATAATTCATGTTCTGAGCAAGCCATATAAGGCATATAATAACTGATTTATAATTGTACAACTTTGTATGTTTGCATTATATTTGTTTTTTTGAATTCTCTATAAGGGTGTAAATAAAACCCATGATTAACAGCATCACTTGATTTGATTTATTTCTATAGGATAATTAAATATTTTATTTGAAAACTTAAACAACCTTCCGTTGTGTTTAATATTTTGGAATAGCATTGCCAAAAGGTGATACACAATTATTTTAAATTTTCTAATCATTCAGTAATTCTATGTGTGGGTTTTACACGGGATTTTCCCTGAATAAATCCGTGTGGCGCCCACTAATTAATAAACAAGGTAATCTAACCTTGCAACAAAAGTGAGTTGGTGTTTGTAAACTGAGTTGACAGCTTAGTGAACTTCTAGTAAACACGACCAGGTACGTAAAAGTATATTTTTGTTTATGATATTGTCCAGACACTACGAGACGTGACATACTCAGACTACCTGTAATATGGAGAAGAAGTTTTACTGCCAGTTTCAACCAGACGATAACCATTATCAAGCAACCAACTGCTATACATTACGTCTCAACTTAAGCTAATTTAGCATTTAATTATTATCAACCTGACTATTTTATTTGTTTAATATAAGGGAATTCTTTTTAATCGAGTATAATTAAACCATTGTAAACACACTGTGAGTAACTTTGAATGTTTCACTTTAAATTACTTTACTACATTAGTAACCTTCAATTAGAAACAACTATTCCAAACTTTGATTTATCTCAAAAGAATACTTCACACATAATTGAACTTGGTTTAAACGAGACCTTTAATATTTTAAACACGAATATAATTTTAAATAACAACACTTTTATTTTATTGCAAGTTAATTGTAAACACACATGTTTTCATTTTATTACAAATTGGCTGGACCAACAGTGTGGCTTTTAAACGTAATTTAAACTTGATTTTAATAAACCTTAATTTTAAAACCCCAAATCTCGTTTACTTATAAATTGACGACTCCAACGCGGGGCTTTAACAATAAAGGAAAAACCCCGATACGCGTTTACTTATAAATTGGCGCACCAACTTATAAAATATCAAATAAAAATATTTTTTATATTTTATATCAGCCCGGTAGACACGAAAAAATTAACATGCCACGCACACATCGATACAACACAAAATATAGAGCGAAAAGGGAGAGAGAAATGGACTATTATAACCAGGAAACAGACTGGGACCAAATATACAGAATATTGAAAATCGATGGTGAAGAGCTGAACCGAAAAATGGAAGAGGAGAAGAGATGGATAAAAGAGGAGTCAGACCAATTAAGAAGTAAGAGGGAAGAAGGCTTTGCAAGACTCCACGAATGGGAAACCCCACAACCAAGGAGGAACCGGAATACAAGGTGGTATAGTAACCAACCAACATGGCGAAACGAAGAGAAGAGGGACTACCGTTACCAGAGATGGGAAGATGAGCGTAGTAGGAAAGAAGCAGTTGAAAGAGAACTAAGAGATAATAAGATAAGACAAAATGAAGAATTATTCTATAGCCGAGCAGCACAGCAGGAGGAAGAGGAAATAAGACGCCAGAATGAGAGACGAGAAGAAGAGCGTAAACGGAGGGAAGCGTTCAAAGAAGTATTGAGGAATGCCAAGAAGTTAAAAGACGAAAAGAGACGGATAGGTGAAGACTTAACGAAGAATGGGAAAAATACTAACGACAAAATTGAAGACGATCATAACCAGGAGGAATCCATGGGACCACCACAAGAAAATATGACTAAAGATGTCCCAGAACAAGACGTCAATAATGATGTAAAAGAGGAGGAAGTATTAATAGCTGACCCAGAGGCCGAAACAATAACAAGGAAGGACCAGAATGAACTATATGAATCTACGAGTGAACACAGTGAAGTCACTAACGAGAACATAAAAAACCCCTACCAAGAGGAGAATAAAGATAATGACACGACGGAAGAGAATGATGAAGCGATCCGAGAGAGGGTAAGCGATAACGCACCGACCGGGAACGTCGAATATACAAATATAAACTCAAAAACAGAAAATAAAGAAATAATGGAAACGCCGGACACAAAAACGCCCGAAGGGGAAGTAATGGCAAGTGACACCATAAAAAACCAACCTAAGGAAATAGCATCGACAGAGCTGCTAAGTTTCCAGAAGATGATGATGGAATGTAGGGAGAAACAGTTCCCCCACCCCGTAGAGAATAGCTTTGAGAAGGCAAGGGAGGAAATGATGAACGATATCAGATCATGGAGAGAAGAAATCATCCAACAATGGAGGGAAGAAATGGAAACTAATGATGAAACCATGGAAGGATTAAGTCTACAATCCGAAGACACTGGTAAACAAACTGAGAATAAAGAAGACTCGAAAGCATTGGTGCCTGAAGATACACACCACAGGAATGAAGAGGATATTCAGCATAAAGAAGCCATCATTAAAAATGTAAAGAACAAGGTAATAAAGAAAACAGGAGAGAAAGAGACAAAGATAAAGAGAATAATACGCTCTAAGAAGACGAGGATTACAAGGGAAATATTGGAAATGACTAGGAGTGGATTAATTAACTTCGTGGACAACCCAAGTATTCGTCATAGAGCCAGAATCAACGGTAAGAAGTATAAGCAAGACTTCATAAAAATATTAAAAGTAAATCATCATAAAACCGTGGGTAAAAAATTAAATAAGAATCCAATTAAATTAAATATACCAATAAATGAAATACACCAAACAAGGTCAATTGATTCCTTAATAAATAACCAACCATTAAACTATTTAATTAATGACCCAGATGACGGAACGATTAAGACAATGTTACATGCCAGTAACTATGTTATGACGGAGAAGGTTATAAACAACGAGGTATTTAAAGGGAATACTCCTAGAAGAAAGAAGCTTCACAGGGAGAAGGAAAATGATCAAGAACGACTGGACCAGCTTATTGAAAGGTACGCTCAAAGAATAAGGGAAATGCGGAAGAAGAGGGACCAAGCGATGGAAGAATCCAACCAGGAAATGAACGGAGGTCAACCCGGATTAGAAGAAGGGCCAGACATCAATAATAGCCCAGGCCCAGAGTACAATGAACACAGGAATACCAAAGATAATGAGAGGAAGAAGGCAAGGAAACGGGGAGCCAATGACTATATGGTAGCCGCCAAATGGAAGAACCGCCTGATAGGAAGGTATCTCCAAGACCACTAGTACTGAACATATGTAAGGTATCCTGAACATGTAATATTAGCAATAGAGTGGAAGAGCACAAATAACCCCATGAATATCAACTATTAAAAAATAAATAAATAAAAAAAAAAAAAGATTAATGTTAAGGACGGATAATATGTAGTAGTAAGCAACCATCATCACCCGAACATTTAGGGTATAAAAGGAAAAATATATATGTTTAAAAACCATTACTGTAAACAAACTCATTTAATGTTAAACAACAAATCGTTGAAGGTAACTAATTGACTATAACTAACCAATTTGCCCTATCGAGTTACAAAAGTGTGTAGAATTAAGATATAAGCCAAACTATTTGTTACTGATGAAAAAGAACCAGATCTATCACACCAAGGGATAGAAAGTTATGTAATGTCGATTAAATGATTTAATGAGAAAAGGGACATCTATTATGTCACAAAGAGCCAGTAGTGGCATATAACTACAATTACTATACTATACCTAGAGAAAAATGTGTATCCTAATGAATATTCTATGTAACCTAATGTTTATAAAATGATTATTGTGTACCTCTCATAAAACTCAAATATTATATAAAATCGTCCAGAATAAAGGTTCATCCAACTAACCTTTGAAGGAGTAGAGAGGCAGTATAACAAAGTGTGTAAAATAAAAGAAGGACATTATTATGGAATGTAAGGAAAGAAAAAAAAAAATGTTTGTAAAACAAACCATGTAAACCCCAAGAATGTCTATAAAATTAGATATTAGTATGTTATTATATTGTCACATGAAATTGTATTTATAGAATATTGTATATTATATAAAATCATCCAGAATAAGTGAAAACCACCATCACTTGAAGGAGTAGAGAAGAAAAATAACAAAGAGTGTTAATTGTAAAGATAACTATTGTTATAATGGAATGACAGAAAAGAAAAATGTTTGTCAATTATCAAATATTGTACATCACCAGAAAATGTCAGAGAACATCAAACAAAAAAAAAAAAAAAAAAAAAACCATTTAGTATACAAACAATTTAAGCCCTGATAATTCAGGATGAATATAATTTGTTAAGAAAGATTTAATGAACTATTGTGAAAACAAAAATATTGTAGACTCTAGATAGAACAAACCAAATGCATAAGTACTGTAAGCATCAAAACAAGTGTATAATCTTAAGAACATTCAAGCGAACAAAAGCAAATGGTCAACTAGTACAAAAAGTAACTATATAGCTAGTAAAAGCACAGCTAAGAATATCAAGTCAAAAAAGAAATAATTACCTGTAAGAAAGAAAGTATGTTAGCTAGTATAAAGATGGAAATGTGATCTAAATGAAAACCTCTGATACCTTGAATATTATAGTGAATATATTATGTTATTGAATATGAATGATATGTGATATTTTTTTTTGAGTTGTGATAGTGCAACTATTGCCAGGTGCAATGTTTATTTTTTTTCTCAGACAGACAAGAGTAATGCCTCTGAATCTGAGAATGTGTAGTGAGGAACGGCAGAGGATGTTAGCCATAGTGAGCCACCCTGATTCCGAAACCTCTACAACAGTTAGGGAATTATATTGTATTAATGTATCAAGGAGTATAATAAGAGAATCTGTGAGGTATGAATTATAATAACCATTAAGATAATCACGAATGCAAAGATATGTGATAAGAAAGTAGAATGTGAATAAGACAGGAAATTGTTAACTTAAGAAACGAGATCTATTGTAGTTAAATGACTTAGAGAGTAAGCAACTGAAAAATACTAGTAAGTTAAGAGTTGTATCACTAGATAAAAAATCAAGCTAGAGTAATACACCAATAGTATGTTTAAAAAATCGAAGAGTACAAGAAAAAAAAACTATAGAAGTATACTAAGAAACTGACATGAATTGATAATTTTACAAAAAAAAAATAAATTTTTCTCAAATGATCAATTTTAAAGAGGGTGTATATGTAACATAACAAAATGTTACCTAACCTAAATGTATGTTATCAGATTTTATAAGGACAAAACAATAATGTAAATAGGAATATAGTAGTAAAAATAATCATGAAAGAAGAATGAAGCAGAAGTGCCACATGAAACAGTAACCCAAAGACTGTTTGACACTACAACTAGACTAAGACTAAGACAAACTGATGGACAGAGTAAATTTACATTCAGCTGTCAATCCAGTCAGTAGTTGATGTAAACCGAATGTTATATGTAAATAAAAAATGAATTAATAAGCAGTTAAATACTGTGAAATCAGAATTAGAATTTTGCTGATAATAAATTTGACAATGACTAGTAAATTATGAATGCAAAAACTAAAATTAACAATGGCTACATAGTGAGAACAAAGATGTATTTCAGCATCAAATATACTTGTGAGAAAGAAAAACTAATTATAAGAGAGAATCTTATACAAATAAGATACCTCCACAAATTACTGAATAGAGAACCAATAAGTGTTATTAAGGCAAAATTCCAATATAAGCGATCTGTCTTAACAACGCCTAGACCAAGCAATAGTCAGTAAATTGACTATTGGGAATTAACATAAGTGTAAATTAAAATACACCGAACAATGGTTATGCCCTGACATAACAAAAAACATTATTAAAACAATATGTTTAATCATAATTTTAATTGTTAAATAGTAGATTAGAACGAGTTAGCATAAAACGAAATGTCATAGTAAGTAGGATCATTCATTACAATGTATAGAGTTTAGGTGTACACATAATGTTCAGTAAAAATGTCAGTACAGAGTTAATGGTGTTCCCACATAAACGTTTGAATAATAAAATGATATGTGAACACAAACAATATTAACCAAAAGTGTAAAATGGGCGATTCAGAAAAAGCAGACGACAGTGAAAGTGATGTACCCGAACATTGATTTTATAACAATGTCGGTCAAAGTGAAAGTAATTCGATATCGAGTGATATCAAATTAAAGAAGAAAAAACGATCTTTAATTTGATAATGATATCAACCCAATCGCAACTGTATTTAGTGCGGGAGAGATGTTAGCGTCATTTTCAAAATATGCATCAGAAAACTGTTTATGAATAACAACAACAATGACAGCTATCTGTCACCTCAGCGTTTGACGGTTAAAAAAAACCGTTATCAACTGCCAAAAAATGATACGTCATACTGTCACACCTGCCAGAACCAATCAGAAAATTAGTTAGTAATTAACATTTTTACCTAAGGCCGATCAAAGAACGGGGTATATAAGAACGAAGCAGCCAATTTTGAGACAGACTCTTACCAAACTTCATATAGCACAGACGTGCGCTCGCCATCTCTACATTTTTAATAACTATTAGCGTCATCTACATATTACATCGAAACAAATAGTTCAACACCAAGAAACGACTACTTCAAGTTAATCTACAACAAACAACAGTGATCAAGTGCAGTATCATTTTAATTTTGGTGCGGGAATAACGAACAGAAAATAATTTATTATTATCATTCATGATCCATTTTGTCAGAAGAGGATCGCAATATTCTGTTCTTGTGCGAGTGTAGTGCCAAAACCCAGTAATCACTATAATCCGATTACTGAAGTGATTAATAAGTTTTAATTAAATAATTAAAACTCAAAAGGTAACAGTGCAATTATTATTAATTTTTATCTGAGCGCCATAACCTGTACATTTTTCAACACTGGTCTGTACTGACGCAAAACACAGAAACATTTCAAGATTACACCACGTCTCAATTTATTATATGAATTTGTTATTATGAATTAAGCTATATGTTAGTTGTAAGGGTTCTCACAAGATAAATTTTGTCACTAAAAAAGCAAGCGTTGATGAACGCGCGATCTCTCAACAGATCATTTTTTATTTTGTTTACTTTATGAAAGTAACCTAAAAACTTTGTTGATCAATTTTATATCAAAAAGATTATTGGATATTGTGTAGGCATAATTTTCTTTTTCGTGTTTCAAAGAATTCAATTCTGAGATTTTCATAATTTTAATGTTAAAAATAAATAACATCTGAACTTAGCCAGATTTATAATTCATGTTCTGAGCAAGCCGTATAAGGCATATAATAACTGATTTATAATTGTACAACTTTGTATGTTTGCATTATATTTGTTTTTTTGAATTCTCTATAAGGGTGTAAATAAAACCCATGATTAACAGCATCACTTGATTTGATTTATTTCTATAGGATAATTAAATATTTTATTTGAAAACTTAAACAACCTTCCGTTGTGTTTAATATTTTGGAATAGCATTGCCAAAAGGTGATACACAATTATTTTAAATTTTCTAATCATTCAGTAATTCTATGTGTGGGTTTTACACGGGATTTTCCCTGAATAAATCCGTGTGGCGCCCACTAATTAATAAACAAGGTAATCTAACCTTGCAACAAAAGTGAGTTGGTGTTTGTAAACTGAGTTGACAGCTTAGTGAACTTCTAGTAAACACGACCAGGTACGTAAAAGTATATTTTTGTTTATGATATTGTCCAGACACTACGAGACGTGACATACTCAGACTACCTGTAATATGGAGAAGAAGTTTTACTGCCAGTTTCAACCAGACGATAACCATTATCAAGCAACCAACTGCTATACATTACGTCTCAACTTAAGCTAATTTAGCATTTAATTATTATCAACCTGACTATTTTATTTGTTTAATATAAGGGAATTCTTTTTAAACGAGTATAATTAAACCATTGTAAACACACTTTGAGTAACTTTGAATGTTTCACTTTAAATTACTTTACTACATTAGTAACCTTCAATTAGAAACAACTATTCCAAACTTTGATTTATCTCAAAAGAATACTTCACACATAATTGAACTTGGTTTAAACGAGACCTTTAATATTTTAAACACGAATATAATTTTAAATAACAACACTTTTATTTTATTGCAAGTTAATTGTAAACACACATGTTTTCATTTTATTACAAATTGGCTGGACCAACAGTGTGGCTTTTAAACGTAATTTAAACTTGATTTTAATAAACCTTAATTTTAAAACCCCAAATCTCGTTTACTTATAAATTGACGACTCCAACGCGGGGCTTTAACAATAAAGGAAAACCCCGATATTCGTTTACTTATAATATATATATATATATATATATATATATTGCGACGATACAAATAAATATTTTCGCATAGGATAATTTTGTGTGTTGAAATTATGCACAAGTCTATATTGGAGGTGCAGAAAAATTATTTATTTATAACACAAGTAAATAATTGTTTATATGATATATTTAAATTAAACAAAATGTCATTTATAGTATTTTATTTGTTTTCAAAGAGTTTATATAGTTCAGTTTTGGTAGGTTTTACTTGAAACGTAGAATTCCTTTATACTTGGCGTGACGTCACTCGCTCCGTCGCTGTACGCTCCTCATTGCAATGATCGCCGATCTCATCTCTCACTCTCTCTCTTTCTGCGCTGGGGTTCGCCGAACAGGTGATAACACTGATGCAGATTTTACACACGAATTGTCACTTTCCGAATCGTTTGATTACTCGCTCGCAATTGGTTATTATTAATAATTGTTACTCAGGGTGATAATGATTGATATTATTTAAAAGTGGTGTATATTGCGTACACCATCTGGCTATTCTTGAAGTGTTCCGCGTTAATAAGGATTTATCACGGTAGATAAATCTCCCTAAGCGGAAAATCTTCCACTAACACGTAATAGCATCGGTTTAGTATCTGAAGAGGTAGGAGTCGTGTACACACGTATGTTCTTGTGATCGTGTACTCGATGGTGCGAACGTATCTACACTCAATACACAGGCTTTGTATGGGATGCTTATTTTTATTCTGAGTTAATTTCGTGTGACAACCAGAATACGGGTAAACTGGTATTATAATTACAGTGTACAGTTGAGAGTTCCGATAGCACAGAAGGCCGAAGTTGACGTTCATCTTACAACTCTCAGTAAGTTTTCTTGTGGGGTCCGCAGCTGCGCGGAACTTTCAGGTAAGCCTCATTTCAAACTAATGAAATGATATGTATCAAGTAATAGCCGCAGATTAAGTGCTAACGTACGCACAATATTTTCAACGAAGTGACTGGACTGTAAAAACGGTTGATAACGAGCAGTGCGAGCTGTCTCCGAGCAGAAGTAACTGACCGACCGCAGGTAAATGGCAACCGACCATCAGCGGCCGGACAAAGAACCTAGCTCGGCACAGGAAATTATTAAAACTGTTATCTTTGTGACATGGACGTAAGAGAAGGTATGGTATTAAGTTTGCAAACGAGCGCGCGCGTCCGTTGACCGTTGTCGTCAGTCCGTCTGGCAGTCGGTGTTTAAATATTTATTTTACTCGTTTAAGCAGGAATTGTATGCGCTGAAACTGTGTGCATAACGTAAATTATCAAGGCGAGTCGTCGTCAGATAACGTTGTTCGCAGTTTCAGGTGTGAGGAAATGTGGACTCGAAAAAAGATTTCTTCGTTCCGTTATATTTAAGAATTTAATTAAAATTGTGTTTAATATCCATATGCAAAATCGTAGTCACCCTACAAAAATAATAATAATAAATAAACAAGTTGTTTCGAAAATTAATAAGTTAGAAAAAGGTGACCGAAGAAACTTTCAGGACTGCCATAATGGGGTATATTATCTTGCCGAATGTTCGTTAATGGGTTATTAAGTTGATAAAAAAATAACATCTTTATAAAATTGCTCGTTGCTATTAATATTACCAATGTTTCCTTACCCAGTGCGCAGATTTCAAAGATAAAATATTTTTAACGTGTAGGCCCTATTTCTAGATATTGTTATTTGTGTATGCTTTTGCATATTTCCTTAATGCCTAATAAAGGTAAGGAGACTATTGAACTCAAGTAGATTAAGGCAAGGTACTAAAATAAGTGTAGTCAATATCGCCTAATTATTGCTTGCGGGTGGAGACGTGTTAAATTTCACACAGTGATAGTAAGTTGATTAAGCCGTCTACCAGTCTTGTTTTCATCACTTAACTGCTCAGTTTTGTGCATCTTTTTTTTATAGTACAGCCAAAGTCCGTCACATCATGTGTTCTGTTATTTGCGATCTCCTGTTTCATAAGACAGTTAGCGTTTCTCATTAGTATTGAGTGAGGTTATTAATTTTCTCAGTTCATATTATTGCAGCTTTATATTAAGTATATTATTATATTATATTTTACAACAGTGGAGTTAATTTTTATTTTTCCACAACGTTTTGTTAAAAGTAAGGTATTAATCCCAATATGGCGAACGTAGGAGGTAAAGTGATAATAGTGTCTGGGGCTGACTAAAGAACGCATAGGATTCGCCTTGACTGCTATTCCTGAGCCATGGTGTTAAGAAGGAAAGTCTTCGATAAACCTATTGTTCAAAAGACAAAAGAAAATCGAGTGTCGGTTAGTGGTCTTACATGTCAAACACTATATATATGTACAGTATACATAGAGACTCTTATATTTCAATAAAAATGTTAATATAATAATGTCAATAACTTTATTTAAAAATTAAGTTACCTGAGTCATATTAAGCCACGTTCCGATAAGGCCAAACATTTGGTATTAAAAACCCACGCAGTTCTATACAATTGAAGCTACTTCAAGCCCTGACATTAAGCCAGAAAGCTGAGTCTGCCATCTTGTCTGCAGTCCGGTGAGCGAGCACTAATAAAAAGCTCATCACAACCCAAAGTTGCACGTTATTTTCTTCTGGCGATTAAATTAATTTTTAGTAGTGTTATTTCATCATATGAGTAAAATAGTAAAGAGTATGTCTGTGTGTGTGTGTGTGTGTGTGTGTGTGTGTGTGTGTGTGTGTGTGTGTGTGTGTGTGTGTGTGTGTGTGTGTGTGTGTGTGTGTGTGTGTGTGTGTGTGTGTGTGTGTGTGTGTGTGTGTGTGTGTGTTGCAGTGAGACAAACATTCACACTATGTGTGGATATATGGGAACATATTTGTAATAAGCCTTAGTGGTGTCCTTTCCAACGAGGTGTGAATGATATAAGACAATATTGTTATTGTAATAAATACTGCATGTTAACGTAGCCTAAGACAATAATAAACAATAAAAAACAGCAGTTCAGTGCAGTGTGAAAGTGAATAAGTATTGTGTGCGTAACGAATTGTGTGATGATAATTAACAGTAAACCAATTAACAGACACACTATAAGTCATTTACATTAGTGTGCAAATTGGAATAACTATTAATGTCTCATTATTTTAATACTAATTATATTTTAAAAGCATTTTAACTGACAAAGCATTTTAGCTCATCAACTGAAAAAACGATTAGCTATACAAGCACCTGCAGTTGAAAACACGTGGTTTGGACAGGTCTAAAAACCGGAACTTCATATTTAAGAATACGTGGTAAATTTTATAGTAAAATCTAGAACGTTTTAGCATATAAAAATGACGTCATGTGCGCAAATCTATAAAACACGTGTGAGCTGTGAATTTTGGCAGTCTTTCAGTATTTCATTTCACGTCAATCTCTCATAGTCTCTTGGAGGTCGGAGTATTTCGTCGAGGGAGCCCACGAAGCCAGGGGCTCGTGCTGAATCGAGTTCCACGAAGTCAGGCACTGCGTTTGAGATTTTCAACGACTGATGGCTGTCAACGAGGGCTGAAGCAGGAGCGACACAGACGGACACAACGGTTACGAGGAAACCCTGAGGGCGACATCCCACCTTAAGGCGGTGCCTGGTGTAAAAGCAGAAGCAGGACCGCGAGATCGTCCGGACTGATCCAGCGTAACCCAGCAAATCCAGGAAAGTGGAATTATAGAGACCCTATAAACTATATCAAACACGTTAAGACTCTTTTTCAATTAATAACTATCAAATATTTCAAATGTGTATATATTTTCAAAATCATAATTTTCACATATAACTGTATGTTTTATATTTTATATATAAAAAAGTAACAACCAATAAATGTATTAATTCACCCAATCAAAATTAGCAGTAAGCTTCGAAACTGTTATCTTGCAATATATATATTCTTGTAAGCTTCGAAACTGTTATCTTGCAATATATATATTCTTGAAGTCCCGATATTCTTCTTTAGGATAATGGTTTCATACATATTACTAAATATTTTCAAACTATAAGTCGGAATTATGCGTACTAAATCCTAAGTACGTTCTATGCAATTTCCTATATTTTGAATATCTTATAATTTCTTAAAATTTTACCTTATATTTTAAAACTAAATCTATTAAATATCTCTTATCTCTCTCTACATTTTTCCTGGGTGTTTACACAGTGTTTGCGTGCACTTCTACTTTAGCCAGGGAAGCTGCAGGAAAAGGGACTGGCTACGTGGGCTGCAGATCTACTAACAGAAGCTATGTAAAGTGCCAATGATACAGTGAGACAACGAGCGTACACAGGGCTCTTTCTTTAGTATTCAACAGGATATTACGGAATCACTTAAAAATTCATTCAAATCCATCATCTCAGTAGGTTTTGAACGACTTACGAGGCAAAATTTTAAAACATGAATTTTCAACGGACTCAGTAAGGTCTAGACGCCTAATAACGATCCAATTAGTAAACGAAAAGGCCTAAGTGTTTGTTTAGCCGAGACT
Organism: Magicicada septendecula; assembly: GCA_034769895.1. Lineage (NCBI taxonomy): Eukaryota > Metazoa > Arthropoda > Insecta > Hemiptera > Cicadidae > Magicicada > Magicicada septendecula. Next base: position 178,254,867 of record CM068371.1, on the reverse strand, counting down.
CTCAGAGCCTTCAAAACCAAGTAGGAAAACAGCTATAGAGCTACACGATATTTGTAAGAAGGTCACTGCAAAGAATTACTGAAAATTACATTCTGCGTTTACACCATGGGTTACTTGAAGATGACGTAGATCGTAGACTCAATTTTGTTAGCTGAACTGAGATTTCAAATTTGCGAAGCACGGAACACAATATTTCTTTAAAACTGTGTGGTCGCGTGAGCCGATTTAAGTTGACTGGGCAAGATAATAAACATAACTGTACATACTGGTCTCCAGATAATCAGTATTTTTGGACCAACACCTCAATTGGCCTGGAATGCTTGTTCAGGATGCAATATTGTCTTCTGGCTTACTTGGACCGTGGATTTTGTTTTAATATACAAAAAGTAAATAGGAAAAATTTGGACATGCTTCAGAATGTTGTGGTACAGAGACATACAATTCACGTGAGAAACACACAAGCGCACATCATCATCTAGGTTTTGTGACTCTAACCAAAAAATGTGACACTTAAAAAAAAATTGCAAATTGTACGGGCAGTTAAGCTAGCTAACTGCATTAAAACAGTTTAATTCGTGTAATTACACTACATTATATGAATTTATATTGAACTGAATCACGCATATCTGAAAATATCACTTCGGTCGTATCTATAAAAATTGGCAATTATATGCTATTAAAAAAATAAAACGCTGATTATTCAAAAACTGTTTTCTTTAACGAGTTCGATAAAATCAAATTAAAATATAATTCTCTTGGCACAGAGACGCGTTTTAACGAACTTTTAAACCGTCAGAACGGAGAGACAACGCATTAGGACTATAGTTGGCAGGAATTTCGCGTAGGTGCTAATGTGTCAGCTCGTAAACTCAGGGGAAGACGACTCTTAATTGTAGAGATTGCCTCTTCACTGCCTCACAAATCATCCGCCAAAGAATAAAGATACCACAGAACGAAATTGAATATTTTCTGTATAATGAACGCAATTACTTCGTAATTACGTAATTATTTCTTGGTAAATGATGTCTCGTGTTGAGTTTGCGGTGTCACGTGAAGAGGGCGGCGTTTGTCTGAAGAATAACTCTGCACAGTATAATTTGTAGAGACATGCAAAATGCGTCATTTAGAAGCGGCTTACAAGAACCCGCCTAACGATTTGTACTGCTATACGTGAGACAAATGCGTGTTTCCATTGACATGATTAGCTGGAAGACTGACGGAGCGCAGTTTGTTTGAGATTACGGAGCTCATTGTACCCCACGGACGCAAGAAGCCCCGACAAACAAATACGACGTCGTTTGTTATCTTTTCACCCTTGGAACGGATGCTTGCAGTTGACGCCGCCATAAGGTTCCGACTCATACTCCTCTATTTACTGTCGAAACGAAGCGTCTTCCCTTTTAAAGCGTACCGAGTGTTTCCAGTGGTTGTCCATAATATTTGCTTTGTTTGCGTACAGAATTTACCGTTTTCCAGTTCACATTAGAGAACTTTACCGGTTGTCTACCTTGCAAATTCGAATTCTTCCATTTTAATTATTTAATAACAGTTCGTGTATGGGCGATACCACAATGGGAATACGAAATTTATCCTATGATTTGAATTATTGTGGAAACTAACACTCACGTTCAACAAGTTTGCAGTATATTTTGAGATTCTGAAACAACTTCATGTGTATTTAAAAAGAAAATTAAAATATGTCTATAAAAATGTGTACATGTTAAATAAAGAATTTGACAATATTCTTATCAAGGACGCCCCCTACCACGTCTCCTCTCACTGTCCCTTTGTGTGTGTGTGTGTGTGTGTGTGTGTCTCTCTCTCTCGTTCTTGCGCGCGCGCGCACACGCGCGCGCGCATTCACACACACAGAGTATATGTACACTCAACGACGTTTTCAAAGGTCAGAACTTTCAAAAGCTTGGAAAACTTGTAAAGTCTTGCGCTACTTACAAAATCCTCTAATTAAGATAATAGTCACAACTGAGTAGCAACTAGACGGTTTCTTGTCAGCCTTATAATTATTGTTTTAGCAATAAAATTACTGAAGTTAAGCGTAGTATTTCACTTGAAGCCTTCATTTGTGTAACACTGGGTATATTTTTAAACCGCAAGCAGTCTTTCAATACAGAAATGGCGTATCTAGTCTATGCTTTCGATACAGGCAGCGTAGGCTGTACTGTACCCTACTGCCGCTACAAATAGGCTACATTCTTTGTACATTTGTCTTTCTTTTATCTTGTAAATTCATCTATCTTTTCTTTTATAGATAACTGTTGATGATTATTTCTTGCACGGCGACTGTAAAATATGTTTGTTTTCAAATAATAAATAAAAAAATAACAAAAAATAAATAAAATAAATAAATAATAAAGTCCTTCACATGAATGAACTAAAAATCGGTTCAAATCAAGTATTATAGAATTTGTATTGTAATCGAAACAAAATTGATTATCCCTTAGTGGATATTAAAGCCTCTGATGGTACGGAATTATTCTGCGAAACGTGCGCCAAATAAAAATACAACGATAATAATATAACAACACTATACTTTCAGGAGTATTTAGCATATTATTAAAAAACTAACACATTAAATATTTATTTATCAAACAAATCGTCTGCTCCACAACAAGAAACAGAAAATCAAAACCGTAATAGGAAAAGATAAGTCTCCTAAGATAGCCTATACTGGATAGGCCTATAGAAGATTATTTCTTGGTTTAATGAGAAGTCACTTTATAATTTTTTTTTTAATTTATATATAATGCCATATAACAACTGTAATGTAAATAACAAGAATTAAGGAGGGAGAAGGGAGAGAGAGAGAGAGAGAGAGAGAGAGAGAGAGCGCGAAGGAGGGAGTAACACATCTTTATAAAACATACCTTTTAAGTAGACGATTTTTGCCCCATTTATGTGTTCTGAAAAATATGTATTGAGAGTACGGATTGTCACAAAACATGCTTGTAAGCTCGCTGAACTGCAGAGCTCGCTCATTATTTTGAAAAACATACAAATACCCTATTGTTAGATAAAATCAAGTTACATTTTTTTTTTTAAGTTTAAGTAAAATTCTTCTAATGCATGATGATCCTTAGCGTTAGCCGAGAAATACCAGGAGCTGGTGACCATGCGTTCACGATTTTGCTGTACCTTAGAAACTAAAAAAAGTTAACAGAAAAATTACAAAACCCCAGACTTCCCCGTTATTTTGTTTACTGAAATAACAATTGTAAAGAGTAAATCATTTGTATTCTTTATTATTACAAATACGATAAATACTAAAAATCCCGAACACTTCATCGATGTTTTAGTTGTATACCATATGCCTAAATGAAAAATAATTTAGACGTAGCTCTTAACTTTATGTATGCTACGTTTGCATATATAGCTAAAATATAAATCTACTATATACTATATATATACTACATACTATATATATCTACTATATGTAGATAGGCTATATATATCTACTATTTTCTCAGACATATACAAGCGATAACAATACGTAATTTGTTTTCAAAAATAGCTCACAAAAATTTTGAAGTGATCCAAAATTTGCGAGGTGTGTTGACGAACACCAATTTTGCTAAATTGTTAACGATAACGATACCGAGTTCTTATTTTGAATTTAATTCCTCATAATTTGCTACCCCACATTGTTATTATAATTTTTTCACACTTTCAACTTCTATTTATGATCCTTGGTATCATTAAAGTTAAAACACTTTCAGTATTGGGTTCGGAAACACTACATTTGGTATTGGGTTAAAAATATCTTTAGTCTTATATCCAGCTGGATTTTACAGACTTTTTTAAAATTGTCATACTTTGTTAGCCCTGATGTCATAAAGTGCCTCAATTTCCATATATAAACTGTAAAAGGCTGCATTAAAAATTTTCTTCAATATGATACCCTACATGGATTGTTGCGATTTTTTACAAAATGTTGACCTCATTTTTAGGGAGTTCAATCGCAAAAACAATAGGGTTCCGTAGGTTAAAGGTATGCACACGCATGCCAAGTTTTACAAAAATCGGTTGATGCGTTCAACAGTTATCGTGAGACATACCCCCAAATAGACAGAAAACAAGCAGATAGATATACAGACAGATAAATGCAAAACGGTTTAGTTAAAACTGAGAAATCACCAGTGGAGAAGTTACATGGAGGCAATTGAGGAAATGCCTACCCTAAAAAATTCTGTAGAATCAAAATTATAAATACGTATGAACTACATAACGTAAAGATTATACATTGTTACCGCGACTGTTGAATTTATTAGGCAGAAACGTGCTTTACTGAGCGACCGCTAGATGGTGACAGGTGAGACTCGCCATAGCTCGTTTAAAGCGAATGAGGCAACCTGAACTTGCCTCAGCGTTTTTTGTATACATCGTATGTAAGCAATGTGCCGGAGTGATAGGGAAGTGAAGGGAGGGGGGATTGTCCCGTGCTGTACACATATAGCGTTGAGGCATGCCTCACTTCTGTGGTCCAAACATTCAAGTTAAAGCGCGCTGTGTTGTTTATAAGTGTGTTTATTTTATGCGGTTATTAAAAGTGTCCCTGTTATTCCGCTGAACTAACAGATGATCAAGATTGTTATTTGAATTATTTGTAACATTAAACATATATATAGAAACTAATCAAGTTTAAAAATTTGAAGTTCAATCAGTTGTATTATTGTGTATGACTAATACAAGGATTGTTCAATAGAAACACGTATAGAGCTGTAAAGCATTTTTATTCAACGATTTTAAAAGAAGTCTCCATTAATATTAAGATATGAGTTCCACTGTTGCACCAACCTATAGATTCCCTGCTAGTAAAATTCTTACGGCTGTTTGTGGAACCATTCGCTTACAGCAAACTCTACCTCAGCGTCCGATTTGAACCACCATCCTTTTAGTGATTCCTTAAAAAAAAATTTAAGATAAGATTTTTGCCTATCCATTCATTAACTACTAGCTTCGCCACTGGAAATCACTTCGCTCGTTTGAAATACCACCTTCTCCTAACGTATACAAACGCGCTCCACATACACGCATGTGTATCCGCGTGCGTACACACACATACACACAAAAGTGTACACGTAAGAGCATCTATTTGAAAACCTGAAATGTTATAGATATAACGAGGAAGGTTGGAATAATGAATAAAGAACGACCGATGAATGCAGCTGTCTCTTATAAAGAGATTAAACAAAGAAGTCCAACATCAGTTCATTAAGAAACTTTACTATGCAGGTCCCGTACTTTAATAAATGTCTTTCTGATACGGTATTCGATTGCTGTAACAATTTAAAGACGGAGAAATCTTAGTACTATTAATGACACATATTTCAGAACAACAAATAACTCTGAGACTACATAAAGAATACTATATAGATATTTCTAACACATTAATATGTTTTTAGTTTAAGTGAAGTATGAAAGTGCTATATGCAGTTATTATATAATTATGCATTACATATAATAATATTATTTTAAAAACTACAAAATGCAGTTAATGTGATTGTATATTTAATGGCGTGCATGAATACAGCACAGTTTACTTTTGTGAATTGAGTTGTTGTACTGATAGCGCAGATAGAATCTTCATTCTGTTTTACACGGTACAAATAATTTTTAAGGTTTTTTACTTTAAAGGCAAACACAAACCTTCAAAGGTATGCTTATCTGTGCCAACCATTCTTCAAACGCCGCTATAGGAACTGCACATAAAATGCGGAAACCGTATACAACAGCTTTATAAGACCTGAATAGTTAGCGCTGGGAGGTTGGGATACGTGTAGGAGATTACGTCTGACAACTTTGTGCTAGTTGACATGATCGCTCATGAGCAATAAAGTCAGCATCACTGTACACTTACAAATCAGACTGATGTCTGAAATTTTCGGTTACAGCTGATTATACTCAACTGTTTCGTAATGGAATCTAGAGGGAATTAATGACTAACGAAACTCAATACTCTGCTGAAAAGTTAGTTACTATAAGCAGAAAATTTCCTTTCCAATTTATTTTATGTGGATTCAGTCCGTTATAGCTTCATAACATTATAAAGTATTAAGTTATGTTTATTATTCTCCTCAATCAAAATTAACAAAAAACTAAATGCATTGTTTATTAGTTTAGTAAATAAGCAATAAAATCTTTTACTTCAAAGTTAACTGATTTACTGGTTATGTAAAAGAACCTTTAACGCATTCGTAAGAAGTATAATCGTAAATTGACATTACAGTATCTAATTTCACATGTAAGTCAAATTATCTAATGCAAAGCGTCTAACACCGTTGTCTAGAATAAGATAAGTTTCTAGAAACAGAAACCCTTCAAATGAAAGAAAAACAATAAAGCCGTTCACCTTTCGTAGCCATATTTATTACAGAAACAAATCTTTTTTTTTTTGAGTAGGCATACTGAATCTCTACAAGTTTATTCTACAATCGAGCGAGACTCGAAGGGTTTGATTTTACCCTTGGTATTTTAAAATTGTAAACTCGAAATTCATCGCAATTTTGTTATTGAGGAAGTTTGAATTTCGTTGTGTGGAGTTAATGTTATTTGTGTGTTTACTGAGATTTCACAGCCTATGTCTTCGGCTTTCACGGCCGCCATCATAATTACTTAAATTATTGTCCGTGTTGTAAGGTCGTGGTCTTTCGAAATCTTCATGCTGATTGATGTTATTAGCGTAATCAGACGATTCGGCCTCACTTATGGAGGCCATATTCAGTGAAAGGTCTTTGAAAATTCTGCTGACATCAAAAGATGTAGAAGTGAAGGAGCTTCTGATTGGCCGATGGTGATTTTCAGCTGATTTCGTGCAAACTTTTAAAATTTATAAGAGTCCAGTACAAAGATAGATGGTCCTTGTCGGGACCACTTACCGTCTGCCACAGTACTCTGGTTAACTAACGTATATCTTGTCAGCATTTTCATAGACCTTTCACTCAGTGAGGCAGAAACGACTGATTACGCTAATAACATCAATCAGCATGAAGATTTCGAAAGACCACGACCTTACAACACGGATAATAATTTATATAATTGAGATTTTACACTTCACAAAACATTTGTTTTGTGGAGGATTTTGCTGCTTAGAAGTTCGTTAGTTGGAAGTTCTTCATTCCCAGGTTCGACTGTCACGGTGAGTGGAGACGTTACCAATAGTGACGACGACTGTAAACCAGATATTTATTGTTCAAGCAGTGACAGAAACGGATACTAACATCGCTTGTCTGCTCCCTGCCGGCATGTACGGAATTAACGTCATTCCTCAATCAGTTCTTTCAAACACAACTGTAATATATTGGATCTGGTAGTGCTCGAACGGTAAAGTACAATAAGTACAACAGTTACCGAATCTGTAAGCTTTATCTACCCATACGAATGTGCAGTTCATCCACCTATGTTTTCAATCCATGTATACGATGCTTAAATTTACAAGGAGTGTGAAAACAAGGCTTTAACCGTCAGCTAGTACAATATATTAACAACCTTAGATTTTGTTGTCCACGTCGTGTCCGTGTATCAATAATGATCTGTATGCACTTTTCTGACAAGAAATACTAATTTTGTAAAATTCTGTTTACCTTTGGCTTAGCCAGCTTTCGCTCGTCGTGAGTTCTTCAGAGGCGGCCCCTATGAGCGCTGTCAGCTCTGTTATCGCAGTTAGCGCCAATGTTTGAATTGGTTAACAGATCGTTGAGGGTGCGATGTGTATTAACAACCATTAAATTACATTAAAGACATAAAATATTGTACGCAATACGTACCTGTAACATTACAAGTACACTTGTGTATAGTGTGAGTGTTGTTAACAACAATAAGATAAAGTCGATGCTTCCTTTGATGTAACAATGCTTTCTTCTACTTACCCGCAGAACTATCATAACCGACAAAAGAAGTAAAATCGTCGGCATGCGAGTCTCCAGCCATATACTTCGCGCTGAGTGCCTTTTTTCTGTAGAACAACTTCACCGATGTCAAATGTACCATTTATAATAATAAGACAATGTTTGTTTCAGAAGACATGTGACTCATGTAGCTTCTGAGTATCAATTGTTTGTAAATTACATTTAATGTAACCCAGTTTTTGAGTGATTGTTAAATATTTTAATGTGATTATTTTTTATCTTGCATGATTGGTTTTCTATATTTTGATAACATGATTTTTGGATACATTCTATCCATAGTCCCACAATGGTTATTACAGCCATTATATTGTGGTCGTCATGCTTATCTTAATAATGTCTGAGCACTTGCGTATTATTTGGCCCCTGAATAAGCAAAAAGCAGTATAGTGTTTTCCGTTGTGGAGCGTGCACACTTTCGATGATTAACTTTTGTTCGGCTCTTCTGTTATTCCATTGCACTTTCACACGTCATTTTTGTCTAAGAGGTAAAGAGTCAGTTTACTCACATTGTCACAGTTGTGAGGATAGTGAAGTATGCCTTTAGTTCGTAACACCTGTATTGTTTTGATATAATTTTAATTCAATTAAATTAAGCTGATTAATTACATCTCGGTGACTTACGGAAATTTACAAGCAGCCGAAGATACACTACAGAAATAAAATAAACACAGACTTTTCGGTATTGTAGCAAATGGTCACCTGCAGTACAAAGTACACTGTTTTATTAGTTAGGTCTACACCGAAAAACAAGTCTACGTGATGAAGCATGATGAACTTATAGTCTATAAAATAGATGAAATTAACGTTGTATCGGCTGAATATCTGTGCCAATTCTTTGTCTGTGCTAGCAACTTCATCTGTTCGTTTGAAAATGATAATTGTAGATTTTCTTCAGAAATAGGTGCGATCAAGAGTTTTGAATTGTGATTCAACACATGCTGACGACTAACACTTAAATCTTTTATGTCTTGAGTTTTATGGTTTGAAGACTCCATTTACTATAACAACCATTTATTTCTGAGGGAGGTAAAATGCATTGTCAGCTTATCAACGGAAAAATGAATTTTGTGGTTATACAAAACACATACTAGTAATAAGTCGAATGTATAACAACTTAATATGTTTAACTGATCCGGGGTTATACTTTAATTTGAATACAACTTTATTACAATCTGTAACTTTTATAACCACCCAGCTGGAAGCTGACACAAATTAAAATTGTGAGAAACTTACTGTAGTTTCTTTACAACTGTAACTACTGTTGTTACTGTTACAAAACTGTAACTTTGTGCTCCTTCATATGCATTCCTTGATTCCACGTCACAAAGAAAAGCGAAAATCTAACAACATAAAGTCTTTGGTAAAATATGCGTATGGTCGATATATATTTTTCTTTACGCGCTCTAATCATATAAATTACCTGTCAACGCGACGGTGAATTTTGAAACACGAAGCTTGAGGATTTCACTTACCACACTCAAACAGTAAACCGTAATGTTACAAAACCGTTGTTAGCAATCATTAAACAAGTGGTTTAATGATTAATTATAGAGAAGCGTGTGTAAGGGCACCGTGATTGTGAGGGCTACATACAGTATTTAGAATATAAAGCGCGGTTTTTCGTCTCGCGATGTTTACGCAGAGCAGCACAGTTCGGCAAACATTCAGACGGTGTGCATACACATTGTATTTCGTCTCGCGATGTTTACGCAGAGCAGCACAGTTCGGCAAACATTCAGACGGTGTGCATACACATTGTATTTCGTCTCGCGATGTTTACGCAGAGCAGCACAGTCCGGCAAACATTCAGACGGTGTGCATACACATTGTATTTCGTCTCGCGATGTTTACGCAGAGCAGCACAGTTCGGCAAACATTCAGACGGTGTGCATACACATTGTGTTTCGTCTCGCGATGTTTACGCAGAGCAGCACAGTCCGGCAAACATTCAGACGGTGTGCATACACATTGTGTTTCGTCTCGCGATGTTTACGCAGAGCAGCACAGTCCGGCAAACATTCAGACGGTGTGCATACACATTGTATTTCGTCTCGCGATGTTTACGCAGAGCAGCACAGTTCGGCAAACATTCAGACGGTGTGCATACACATTGTATTTCGTCTCGCGATGTTTACGCAGAGCAGCACAGTTCGGCAAACATTCAGACGGTGTGCATACACATTCTATTTCGTCTCGCGATGTTTACGCAGAGCAGCACAGTTCGGCAAACATTCAGACGGTGTGCATACACATTGTATTTCGTCTCGCGATGTTTACGCAGAGCAGCACAGTTCGGCAAACATTCAGACGGTGTGCATACACATTGTATTTCGTCTCGCGATGTTTACGCAGAGCAGCACAGTCCGGCAAACATTCAGACGGTGTGCATACACATTGTATTTCGTCTCGCGATGTTTACGCAGAGCAGCACAGTTCGGCAAACATTCAGACGGTGTGCATACACATTGTGTTTCGTCTCGCGATGTTTACGCAGAGCAGCACAGTTCGGCAAACATTCAGACGGTGTGCATACACATTGTATTTCGTCTCGCGATGTTTACGCAGAGCAGCACAGTTCGGCAAACATTCAGACGGTGTGCATACACATTGTATTTCGTCTCGCGATGTTTACGCAGAGCAGCACAGTTCGGCAAACATTCAGACGGTGTGCATACACATTGTATTTCGTCTCGCGATGTTTACGCAGAGCAGCACAGTTCGGCAAACATTCAGACGGTGTGCATACACATTGTATTTCGTCTCGCGATGTTTACGCAGAGCAGCACAGTTCGGCAAACATTCAGACGGTGTGCATACACATTGTATTTCGTCTCGCGATGTTTACGCAGAGCAGCACAGTTCGGCAAACATTCAGACGGTGTGCATACACATTGTATTTCGTCTCGCGATGTTTACGCAGAGCAGCACAGTTCGGCAAACATTCAGACGGTGTGCATACACATTGTATTTCGTCTCGCGATGTTTACGCAGAGCAGCACAGTTCGGCAAACATTCAGACGGTGTGCATACACATTGTATTTTTCGCGAAAAGTACTTTGGTGTAAATTATGTGTGTCGGCAAACAGCGTCCGACGCGTTGTATACAGTGGGTGTAGAGCACGCCCCGTATTTGTACAGAGAACGTAATACAGTGTAGCTAGCTGAACCGCGAAGCACGGGCGCACGCACGCGGGAGGAGATAGTCGGCGAGACGCGAAGCTGCAGAAACTACACTGGACGTTGTTCCTCGTACAGTATTTGCTGTTACAAATCGCTCGTGTTCTTCGTTCTTTCTGCAACACAGTTTCGTACAGTTCAAAGCTTAGATTTTAAGGCTTACTGGAAAATCTCGTTGTTTTCTGTTTGTGGTTATGCTTTCGTAATGAAACACTGTTTTCAGTTAAGCACGCAGAGATCCAGCGACAGATTTCCCACTAAGCAGACTAGGCAGCTGCCCAGGGCCGCAGCGCTGGAGGGGGTCCTGCACGGAATTTTTTTTTTTGAGGGGATGAAATTATTTGATACAGGAATTAATAGGCACACATCTACATTTTATTATGTTATCTTTAATTTATGTATAAACTTTTACAAAAGTATTTTAAAATGAAGTTTTTAACAAATCATTATCAAGTGCTTTCACTAAATAAAACATGAAAACAAAGTCTCAGTGTTACGAGTGATACACAACTGTTGAATATGTGTTAAAATAGGATATAATAAATTTTCCTGTTTAAAAGGAGGGCCTCCGGGAATAAACTGCATAGGGCTGCAAAATGTCCAAATCCGCTACTGCACAGACATGAAAAGGGGTGATGATAGGGAGAGGCTCATTTAGCGCTAGTGGACTTCGTCACTCACTTGGGGTTCTCACAGCTTACGTGAATCATTGACTGACGCTGGTTGTTTAACACTTCAGCTAAATGTCTGCGTTATTCAATTCTAACTTTGTCTTGTAATTTCTTTTTTTTAATGAAAAGCTAATGTAAAGTAAAAAGATTTCATGCGAGTAGCCTGAAGGAAACAGGATGAAAGAAACGTTTTCAGACCTGTGTGGAAAAATATACAAACGAATTGCAGGAAGGAAACACGTGTATAACATTACATTTCTGCTAATGACGAAACCGGTATTTGATTATGTTAGACAACACGTTCATCAGTTATTGAAAATCAGTTTATGTAATCTTCCTGCGGTACTCGATTCGATTTATGTTGAAAGTTGAATTTTACATTTTTAAATATATTTGATGGATTACATTTTACTATTGTATTTCTGTTTCGCTTAACGTTGGCGATCAACGAAACTGTTAACAGTTGTAATGTTATGATTTTGTACCTAATTGTGGCAACATCGCGTCCACATGGACCGAATAAGAAGTCATTTTAGTAACGAGACAATCTGTTTGGTGCAAAGAGGCAATTAATAACACGTTAATTCTATCAAAGGGTCCCAACTGTTACGTTCTTGATCTAGCCAGTAATCGGCGTCAACTAAATGAAGTCCCGCGATACAAGTGTGAGTATTATGTAGTAGAACAGATGATATTTTCTGTTAACAGACGGAGTACACTATTGCACACCATGCGCAGCTTGAAATTAATGGGGGAAATGACGCTCGCTTACAGGCCTATTATGACGTTGATCGCATATGACTTTGGCCATGGGTACAGATGTGATCGAGTGAAGGTTTAGCGTTAGGTTTAGTGTTTAGTGATAGGTTTAACCTATCAAGCGAAGCAACATAGTCAGCATCATCCATATCACGTAACAACTATAGCTTATTGTACAACAAAATTTCGCGACAAATCTTTTAGCGCATCTAAGTCTTGCAGTGATTATGGCTAAGTGTAAGCGAATCTGCCTAATTTTAAATGACGATCATATCTGTTCATCGTCGTCGTCATCCTTTATGGCTTAGGCTAGTAGCCTCTTCCAGTCTCAATGTAATTCATCCAACCATCGTTTACGGGGTCTTCCCACACTTGTCTTCCCTCTAGGATTATAGTAAAGGGCTCTTCTTGAAAATCTAGTTGGACCCATTCTCTCTACGTGTAACAGCCACTCCGTTTTGTACCGGGAGATTTTCTCATTTAAGCTTTCAGTTATGCCCAGTCCATTCTAATATGATCATTTCTGATAAGATCCGTCCTGGTACAACCCTTTACAGCCCACAAGAACCTCATTTCCGCTCTTGTATTTTAGATATTTCTTTGGCCTTTCTAATCCAAGTCTCACTAACATACAGTAGTTGAGGTATGGCCATTGTATTACTAGAGGTATGGGATGGCCACATTATAATATTTCAGTTTCGTCTCTTTACTTGTAATTATGTCTATTCATAATACAGATAATCCTTTGTTACCGTGGGAACATGACGGGGAAAGCATGATAATCGCCTTAGCTTGTTGGAAGGTAGACAAGTAAGTAATCGTCACCACAGTACTCAAACTGCTACACATCCACATAACATGCGGGCTGGTATTTTCTTCAGTTTGTATCTACGAAACCCAGAAACTCACTCGAGCAAAGAGAACGCACTGTTTCGGAATCAAAACATTGATATTCTGCTTTATTATCAGTACATCAGCTGTTGCGTCGATTCACGGTATGGCGCAGTTAAACGAACAAAATTATATCGTCCACAACTTGGGACTGACCTTGACCAAAGGGGGTAAACCGACTTTATAAGCTGCCACGGAATTTATTGTAGGCTTAACAGGATGGATAAACTCCACGACTTAAAAATAATAAACACTATAGTCGATATACTGTGAGTATCGATGTATAAACAGATGGAACGTATTTGCGCAGTTTGTCTAATATTTAGAAAAAGAAACATTTTACAATTTTATCTAGGTGATATAAGAGTACTTTCTTGAAGAAATAGGTAAGTGTGTCGTAATATGAGAATTTACGGTAAAATAATGGTTGTAGTTACCTCTCAAAGATACACTACTGAGAGTTATTATTCTTAGTTCTATTTTATTATTCTACGTAATGTAATTAGCAGGTCCACTGCTATTTAACAGACGACTATGTAATCAGCTAAAACTAAAAGCTATGATGATTTCTACTTTGATATTTAGACAAATAGAAGACAGTAAATTTTATTTAATTTCTGTAGGTAAAAAAAATCAATTTTGAATGTAACAAGTAGAGACATAGTACGGGAAATGTATCTTTAAAAGTTTTTCTCTCTCAATCGCTGAGGTTAAATCTAGCGCGCAAAAAATAATAAGCGACTGAAAGGTGTGGCATTACTGTCAGCGCGCCGTGTCACAGAGAAAACAAGAGGATAATGTAAAAAAATGATAACGATAACGACGGTGTTGACACAGTTGTTGAAACCTGTTTCCTGTGTTAACTGGGTTACGCAGACAGCTTGAATATTTTGTTGCAGCACTCACACAATGTAGGCAACCTTTGAAAAATTATTACAAATTGCGTTCACTTAATAAAAAGTGCAGCAGCCAACCGTTCGTGTTGCGAAACATTACCACTGCTAGTTTATAAAGACTAATATTGGAGCTGAACTGACTACCAGCTACTCAGTGGCCGGGATACGAGTTAAACGTTATTGATGAGATCCGCTGTTTTGTACAACTCTTCTGTATTCATTTATTTATTTATTTATCGCCGGGAATCATTAATGCTGTCCGGCCGTACTTAGTAAACCATGACCGTTTTTCTGTAAATCCGACGTATGAAAAGAGGACGGAGGCATTATTTAAGTTTTAAAACAAAACGAGAAACCGCTGTGGCGCACCACGATTGCTACTAAACAATATTCTAATAACCCTTTGTTATTATCATATCCTTTCACGTTGTCAGCTTCAGGCGTTAGTAATAAATCTACGTGTCTAACAGTTCGTAGAATGTAGTTTTTTAATCGGAATTGTAATAAAGAAAAATCAATTTCAATACGCGGCGAATTGGTAAATTAAAATTGAAACGCGCTGAGCCGAGTGGCATTGTTCGAGAAACGTTTCCAATTATGTTGAAACGACGGACGAAGATATTCTATGTTAATTCATGAAGTTTATATTAACCGGTCGTATGTTGTTATAGAAAAAATGTCTTCATCAATTCTGTGAATCATTATAGTACGGTGTGTTGAGGAAATTTAATTTCGACACGATAAGATTCTTAAAATATTCTTCTTACTTACGTAATAGGGGTTTGTTGCTGTAAAAGTCAATATTGTTAATTTACTTTCAGAGTAAAAACCAGCAATATATACTGAATAAGTAACAACTAGTTAAATTCAAATGTGATTACTCTGTTTGGATTTCAGCTTTAAATACAACGATCGATCTTACTGGGGTCGCCATACGTTCGTGTTTCCCGGTCCTGTCGTCTTTTTCTTGTGGAGGAGGACGCCCGGGAGGAGAATTTATTCAGTGGGCGATTTTATCAGTTCTTAGAAAACCGTTTGCAATGTTGATTTTACAACGCATGTTAGCTGTATATGTTAGAAATCAATTACACACGCGTGTAGTTGGTCAGCTGACAAATTTTTATCCGTGTTTATTAAGTTTCGATTTTGCATTTAAATTAAAATAGCACCATTTCGTTTATTTTTGGTATTTAATTACTTGTTTATTGATATGTTGTACGGCAGGCACTGAATATTATGAATACACTTGATAGGATCGCCCAATATCGGCTGAAATGTTTGGAACATCTTAACCGAATGGATAACTACCGCATCGCCAAACGCCTATCGATTTTTAAGCCGATAGGAGGAAGAGGTGTGGAGCATCGGAAGGAGCGTTGGAGTGACCAGGTCTAGGCTGTCTGCCTGGGACCGGAACAAACCATTTTTGGTTTAATCCTTGTTGGAGAAGATGATGATTGATACTTTAGAATAATTGTATAATCATTGAAAAGGGAAATTTGATTAGAAAGTCGAAAATTGATATACCCCTTCATTTTTCATTTCAGATCTATTATATAAAATAAAAAGGAAAAAACTGTACATAACTGTACCATTTTGCATTTATTTTTTCTAATAAACTTTTTTACTTAATTTTCTATTTATTGTTAATTTTTCTTATTTATATTCCCCACTTAATTAGCATATCTTTAAATCTAAGAAGGTAATAACATTTTTAAAGAATTACCGGTACAGCATTGTATATGTTTATACCTTTTTATTATTAATAAAGGTTAAATGTGTTATAATCTAGAAACCAGAGATTTCCAAATCAAATTTTCATTTTGGAAATCACTTTAAATTTTCCAAAACGTAGTAATCTGATTATGAATAGCATACTAATGGCACACCGTGTATATCGGATTCTTTTTTGTTTCACAAGTTCAGATTCGTGTGCGAGATTGTCGTTGTTTCTGAACTCGATTGTTTTACGAAGTCAATTTAACAGATGTCGACCCTAAATTGTCTGACCAGCTAAATCTAGTTAGCAACATAATAGTTGTTATAGAATTTCATTGTATCACTGATCTAATATTGCCATTTATTAACTTTCTTTAGTCAAAATCGACCGTCACTATTACAGTGAAGCGTCAAAGGAAAACAAGTTTTAGGTTTCTGTTCTCTTGCTCGACAGTAACGTCTCTTAGTGTGCACGCATGCAAGCGTGTATTGATATCTATGTAGGCCTACCGCAATACCGGAATCAATTTAAATACAGAAAGAGGTATTTTCACATTATTGTGATATGCTATACCATCATAGTTATATTAGCAGAAAAAAAAAGCTACATGTGAAATATCTAAAATGATGGTCAAGCTAAAAGGCAAGGATAATCACCCATTTAACAGCTTTTTTCAACAGATAGATCGTCATGTTCTAATTTTTGTAAACCATACCGTTAGATAATAATCATATTTAGTTGACATTTTTTTAATAAACCGTCTAGACACGAGATATCACGGAACAACTGAAAGCACTGTCTAGAAATAATTTACATTTTTCTATTGATTTTTGTGTTGTTAATGCAGTTAGAGAAGTTCTTCTTCCCTTTGTTAAAAACTACAGCTGGAGTCGTATTTACTGACTATATCTGGGTTAAAGACACGACTATCTCTTCTATATCCTATACCGGGCTAAGAAGTTTTTAATTCACTAATTTTAAACTTATGATTAACCCTTTCAGTCACATGTCCTATATCTAGGACACCATATTTTGAACAACGCTGTGTCTGTCCTGGACTGCAGATTGAGATGCTTTTCATAGTGTACTATTTTTAGTGCCTTTCTCTATTCATTAATAGAGTCTATCCTCGAATTTATGAACTGTTTGGAGGAATGTAACGTACAGCTGTTCATTGGCTTTCCGTATCACAAAAACCCTGGCTCGTATAATGTTTATAATGACATATCATACTTTTTCAGTGCGACTAAAAATTTTTTTAAGTAAAAAAGAGCCTTTAGTGTATTGGAATATCACGTGAAATATTGATATGGATGTAATTTGTTAACAAAGAACGCTTTTAAAATCGTGTCCTAGATATACTGAGACTGCCACCGTTATTTAGGCCTACCAAAAAAGAATGTAATCGACCTGATTCATTTCCAACAATATGTTGGGGAATCTTTAATTATGTCAGGAAAATTTGTTCAGAAGAAGAGAGGTAGGCCATCAAACTCAGGAAAATCAAATTCACCTGTCCACACAAAAACACGTGTTCCTGCTATTAGGCATGTTGTTGACGTGAGGCATGACGGTTTGGACCACTTACCGGAGAACAGGACCTTGAAAAGTAGAAGGCTGCAAGGGAAAAACCTATACCTTCTGTTCAAAGTACAAAGTATCTTTGAGTTTTTCAAAGGAGAAAAATTGTTTTTTGCTCTTTCATCTCAATTAAAATAAACCATTTTTTTGTGTTGTGAACCGCAAGAAAAAAAAATTTTTATGTACTCTTGACTTTTAAATTTTTTCAAGTTTTTTAAATTTGTATGCTCTTTACTCTTTTTTATCATAAGTATTTAATACTGAAATGTAAAGTACTGTAAATGTGAAAATAAAAAATGTTTTAATTTTTTTTTTAAACTGTTAAATTTTCCGCATTCTCAGTCACGGTGTCCTATATATAGGACACTCCATATCTTGGATGTGGATCATCCAAATCCAAATATTTTTGCATGAAAAAATGTAAAAAATTAAGTCTAGTAAATGAACAAATTTTCAGAATTTTCTGACAATAAATAAAAATTCGTGACTGAAAGAGTTAATGCTGTTTTCTTTCTTCTTTCATAATTAAAAGGAATTATCAGCTTCCTTATAAACCGTCAGCCCGGAAGAGACATCTTATTATTTAGGTTGAGAGATGGAAAACTCAAACCGAATACCTTAACTACGTACGTGAGCTACAGAAACCTCAGTTGAAGTACGAGTTAAGAAGTGCTTATTTAGAGAGTGGATGAAAACTAATTCCTTCCCTGCCACTTGGTATAAAAACCGCAGAGAATATCAACTTTAGTGATAGAAGAGAACTCAAAGTGTTAAAAACTAAGTCATTACTGTTGATGGTGGTGGTGATGATGATGATGATGATGATGATGACGGTAAAGGTGTTTAAATACTGTATATAACAGCATAATATTCTCAAGGGGCTTATCCATAGGCAAATGAAGAAATAATTGTCACCTCCCTATTTAAATCCGGTAAAGTTCCAATGAAACCGGAAAATTATCGTTTGTCACGTTTTTCAACCATTTCTCTAATAACGTTCACCGATTGAAGTTATTAGAGAAATGGTGAACAATCGGTTCAGCTGAGTAAGTCACCCTACTGACTGTTCAACAAGCGTCGGAACTGTACCTTTATCCATCCGTGCAGTACATTCGTGCAGTACATTCGTGCAGTACATTCGTGCAGTACATTCGTGCAGTACATTCGTGCAGTACATTTTCCATGTTTTAATATGCGATTGTATCGATATTGTTACGACATTACAGAACAATCTACGTGTTTATCGAATGTTACAGATGAATCCAGCTGAATCTATGTGGCGTACGTGATTCTCGACGCATTAGCTAGGCTGTGAAGAACCCGCGCGAACTGTGTAAAGGTCGCAATGAATTACGCTCTAATGTTTTCCTTTATTGTTAATGCGCAGTATGGAATAATCTAGTATTTCGGGGGGGGTGTAAATACCAGTACTCAACGACGTCCAGTTTCAGTTATAGTTGCGATATGTTACAGTGCGGTTTGAGTTTATTGTCGGGCGATACTGTGTGCGATGAAGTGGTTATTAGTGAAGTGTTGTGTTTTATAATCGGGCGGTATATTGTAATACAATTGTGTTTTAATATTAGTTGACAATTTAATACGTGTGAACAATTTTTATTTGATTTGTTGTAAGAGACTGTGTTGTTAATTACGAACTGTTTAACTGTGAAAATTAAAGCTGGTGATTAGTAACTTAATTGGTGTGTTGTATTTTGCTTTTCACTGTACCTGCGACGATCAAGTAGACCGTCGTAACAATATATTAAGCTGTGGAAAAGAAGAATTGTACTAATTGTAAATTGTCCTATTTCTTAATGCAAAGCGAAAATACGTGTTGTTTTCATTTGTGAGGTTAGGTGACAATGGTTTTTGGTTTATTGGTGAAATAAATAAAAGCCATGTTTGAGGAAAACATAACGTTTAATGTGTATATAACAAAGCTTATAACACAGTAATACTTAAAATAAAAAGCCTAACGTTTCGAATTGACAAATTAACAAAACTACAACAGCGAATGTAAACTGAAAATTACAAATATTTATCGTTAATGGAAAACTACTACTACTACTCTCCAGCACTACAGCCCATGGTGAGCCCTGGCTTCCGCTACGACCCGTCTCCACTCATCTCTGTCCATTGCCCTCAGTATCCAGTTCCTAATGCCCATCTTTCTCAGATCTTCTTCCACATCCTGCTGCCATCTTCTTCGAAGCCTGCCTCTTCTTCTTTTGCCCAATATCGTTCCACTTAATATAGTTTTGGGCATCCTCGTAACATTCATACGGGATACGTGTCCCAGCCATCTAATTCTAGCTGATTTTATGTGCCTCACCAGGTCTTGTCCACCAATCAGCTCATTTATTTCACTGTTATTTCGGATCCTATACATATTCCCTTCCTTCACCGGTCCAAATATCTGTCTCAATATTCTTCTTTAAAAAATTCTTAGAGCGCTTATATCCTTATTTACGAGAGTCCATGTCTCGGATCCATAAGCAACAACAGGTCTGATCAGTGTTTTATATAACACTCGTTAATGGAAAACACAAAAAACAATGTGTTAAGGAATGACAACATACGCTCTACATATTATACATAATGGACGTTCCTTTTTGGTTAGCCACAAAACGAGTATTTGTTGGAAAACGAATATTACCGAAAAAAGTAATAGGAAAGTGTTAGCAAAATAGTAAAATAGTAACCCGCCTTACTTTCGTGTTGGTTTTTTCGTAGTTTCCGCAAAAAACGAGTTTACATTACACACGTACCGCTTTCCATGTGTGATTTCAGTTCTCATGTTAACCTAACAACACCAACTTTTGGCGTCACAGGTACGCAACTGTGATATACTACTGCTACAATCATTTTTTTAATAAAAAAAGAACTAAGAACATGAATTGGAATCGCCAGTCAACTATTTTGCAACATTCGAACTTAAAATTTGTATAATCCTTTTACCTACATAAAATTATGTGCGATATTCACTAAAGATCGAAGCCAAACAATCGCATAATCGAAATATCTAAAACGACTGCAGGAACGGATAAAGGTACAGTACCCAAGTGTCGCTATAGGAAACATAATTCGACTACTCATCAACAGTTAATTTGAAACACGCAGTTCAAACTTGCTTTATAAAAAGAAAACATGATTGTTGTCTTTTCAGACCTAGAGAAGGCCTGCGACGCAACATGGAGGCACAATATCTTGCGGTGACTACATAAGCGGTAATTTTTTTTGGGGGGAAACCTTTCAGAATTTGTCGCATGCTTACTCATGGAGCGTCCTTCGTGCCCGCGTCGTGGAAGCTACCTCGACCGGCGCGTGTTGGAGAACGGGTTGCTCACAGCTCTCCGCTGAACACTGTTTGCCACTTACAGCGACATCTTCAAGAGCATTGATGCTAGTATAGAAAAATGCTTGTACGTTGACGAGCTAGCTTTATTTTAGTCGTATTCATCGTCACCGATAATCAAATACAGGTTGCAGAGGGCCATAAATAATAGTATGGTAGAGAAAGCCGAAAATATAAGTTTTAATTTATCAATAGCCAATACAACTTGGGTTCGTCTCTGTCGAAAACGAATAACATCCCCGAACCCGATAAATGGTGTCGGGATCCAGTAAAACAGATAAATTCGATTTCTGGACCTACTGTTTGACGGACGGTTAAATTGGAAAAAGAAGGACGGTTAATTAGCCCTCACTGCAGTTAAATGTATCACCCATATTACGAGGGATCAGATTACGTCAGCTGAAGTAGTACACTGACTGCTTGGAAAACCAGAATGCCGATTAGATTTAGCCGATGCAAGGAAGTCAGCAGTACACCCCTTTATGTGGGAACTTCAATTCCGTTCACTGATTGCAGACTACAAATATCACGTCGAGCTGTATACTGATAAACCGAAGACAACAAACAGAACGGGGAAAGGGTTTGTTGATCAAGACGCCTCTTACTCTTGGACATTCCCGAAGACAGCAAGTGTATACACTGCTGAGTTACACGAAGTCTTCGGTACTGTGAACACCGAGACCTGAAGAGCTTTGCTACCTGCACAGACTCGCTGAATTTCATAACCGCTTTGGACAACGCAGGTACAGATGACCAGTTACTGCAACAGATAGAGTCACTCTGCCATGTGTTACAACATCAGGGTTTGAAGTTTACTTTTATATGGGTGCCAAACCATATTTAGTTACGTATCAAGGCCAACGATGACGCTGACTCTGCCGCACGAATCGCGGCGGACAGTCCAGAAGCAGATAGCGATTCTGTAAGGCCTACTAATTCAAAGATTAACCTTTCTAAATTTTAAATTATATAAAATAGTTTATCATTCTAAATTGCCTTCTAAATATAGAGAATTCTGAATAGTTATAATTGTAAAATTGTCTGGAAACATAAATCTGAAATATCCGCAAATAATTTTATGTTATATGAATTTTACTTACATTCACTTGGCTTCCTTCTGGAGTACCAACGCAGTGGCAACAGTTGTATCGGTGGCCAAATGTACTTCGCCTAAATATTGATTTAATGACAAAAACCAGGGAAGTCAAACAAGAAACCAAACTTTACACCATATTTCCATATCTGTCTTTTTACGTTATGCTCACAACAAGTGCGGAGCTACTACAAAAATGGGGGGGAGGCACGAAAATACAGGAGAAAATGTAAGAATAAGCCGTTATGGGCGCGCAATGACAGTGTTCGAGGCGGAGGCGCGATACATCACCACCGATTAAAATGAAACATTACGCGTTAATTGGCCCATATTAACGCTGTGTGTGTGTGTGTGTGTGTGTGTGTGTGTGTGTGTGTGTGTGTGTGTGTGTGTGTGTGTGTGTGTGTGTGTGTGTGTGTGTGTGTGTGTGTGTGTGTGTGTGTGTGTGTGTGTGTGTGTGTGTGTGTGTGTGTGTGTGTGTGTGTGTGTGTTTTTATAACGATGTCCCATTCAGCAAATAATTAGTACGTATATGTATCGCCAGATATACCGTCGCCTTTTGTATTGTGCCTGCGACTCTTACTACGCTCACACTCAGTGGTATCAGTTTCATCTCTGTGATCTGAATTGCCGATACACGACGGATAAAGTATTTAGAGCTATAAATTTTGGTAACAAAACTTGAGTGCTTACGAGTTAACCAGCTTCATTGTACATTCTTTACATAGAACACCATCATCGGTTAGTTCTAAGTATGTTTTAGAAGTAAAAGCGCAGACAGGCTCAAGAAAGAAAGACAGGCTCTATCTTGAAGAGAAAGTTAAAGGTGAAAGAAACAAAGTAAACGGATGACGATTTGGAACGGATTTGCGGAAAAATGCCACAATCAATGTAACCGTGATGTGGTTACAAATACAATAAGTCAGATAATCAACAGACTGGTTCTGGGTAAGAAGATTTGGTTCAGGGATGAGTGCGTAAGGGCGGTGGAATACAGAAGCCAAGAACAAATGTGGAACAACATCATCACTAACATCACCAATTAGTTGCTACCTGATACCCCTCCCCACCAGATAAGAGTCTTCCAGCGATTTAGCGCATTATTATAGCAAATTGCTAGAAAAATATTACCGGGGGTCACCAGACAACTATGTTCTACATACAAAAGAGGTTAGTGTCAGTTAAATAAAATTATATTATGTCGTAATGGATGTTCTATGGATTTTGCTTAAAATCTAATTATAATAATTTGTAAATATAAAATTTTCTTTTATATACGGATTCTTACTTTCTAGTAACGTTGAATTAATATTTTTCATAAAGGCTTTACATGTAAGAAATACATAAATAACATGCGAAATTGAACTGTATACATAAGACAATTATGAGAGCTTAAATAATTTGTACGTGGTAATATGCAGTATATATGCATACGGTCGTAAGTAGAAAAATTAAAACATTCAAATGAGGTTGTGGAAAATATTTATGGAATTGCTTAAAATCAGCGGGCAGTTGTACCCCGAGACACGCAAGCCCCGGCGCACATACGTTACAGAGATTTTATTCCTATTTATTTGGCGAGGGAAGCGATTAACGAACTCCCAAACACATCGTTTGAAATTATCAGTTTTTTTTTAACTAAATGCTATACGAGTCAACAAAAAAGAAAAAAGACACGGAGCGTCCGGTGAATCGTGTATTACCAACTTAACCAAGGTCATGCGGCGAATGAAAACCGGAAAGATCACATAGAAGTGGTGGCACGTGCGCCCACGTGGACGTCGCTGTGTTGGCGCGCGACTCGCAGCTACCACCACTATGTGGACACGCGCTGCACGCCCAGTGAGCTCTCGGAGATACACAACTCCCTCAGTATTTGGAGTCAAATACATTTTATTATCGCGGGTAATTTTTCATTTATCAGAAAAATTACGAAACAGCCGATTACTCTACTACTTCTTAGTAAAATAACAATTGTAAATCTGACAGTCATAACTTAAACACTAAACATTCCAATCTAGAGATGTATAGGCCTAGAAATGTATATATGTTCCCGTAGAGGTGTATAGGCCTAGAGATGTATATATTCCCGTAGAGATGTATAGGCCTAGAGATGTATATATGTTCCCGTAGAGGTGTATAGGCCTAGAGATGTATATATGTTGTCGTAGAGATGTATAGGCATATATCTACCACTTTTCACAAATCTACTTAACTCATAATAATATGCAATTTTTCCCAGCCGTAGCTTACAGACTTTTTGAAGTCGATCCAAAATTTGCAAGGAGTGTTGAGAGATATTAATTTTGTCAAATTATTGAAAATACTGAGTTTGTATTTTGAAGTAAGTTCCTCATAACTTGATCCCCTATATATAGTCTTTTACAATGTTCTTACAATTTCGAGTTCCATTTTTCATCTGTGGTATCGTAAAGTAAAAAAAATTCATAGTACACACTACGTTAATATTTGGCTTATTATTCCCTTTAGCCTGATAACCAGACTGGATTTTTTCAGTGTTTTTAAATGTTTGACCTCTTCTTGGCTTACTCGCCTGTGAGCTAGAAATTTGGCGTTTCCTATACCGTACACTGTATTCAGGGTTTGGTTAAAATTCCGTTTTTATTTGATATTACACAAGAATAAACCAGTATGCAGTCAACTTGACTTGTACCTAATTTGGAAATGTTAAATATATTAACAAGCACCGATGTCAAGCACAGTTCACTTGATGGAATCATCCTACACAATAAAAAGGAAGATGAAGTACTGCAACTAAAGAAAAATTTTATCATTTTTGACAGCTGAATACCGAATTATTCGGAGCAGCAAGGGATGGTACACAAAAAGTTTGTCAGACAAACACTAACAGTGGATAGCAAATGTATGAAGGTTGATGGAAAGAATGCTGATTCTGTCGAACATATTAATTAATGTATAATGTGTGAAAGATAGCACTCTTTTCCATCATTCTTCAGATAAAATCTGGGCTTTATATGTAAACATCGAACTGCTGCATCGATGTTAGTGATTTTAATTTTCTTCGTGTTAATGGTGATTAGACTGGTTATTACAGAAACTCTGAAAATATTTTAAAGTTTCTCACTCCTAGTAATAAAAATAATAAAATATTGACTACAGTTTTTATTATTTCTGTAGAATCTATAGATTTTTACAATTCTTGCAATTTTATTGATGTTTAACCCACTTATTTGGTCCTGGTGTTCCAGGATCTTTAAATATTCATAAATGAATGCTATTATTCAAATTCTGGATGAACTCCCATTAATACGCTATCCCACATGGATTTTTACAGTGTTTCCTCAATTTTTACCACCTCACAATTTTGCCTCTCTGTCGTCTATTTTAGGGGGGGGGGAATCAATCTCAAAAAACAATAGAAGTGTTTGTAGGGTACAAGTGTGGACATACTGTACATACATAGGTTAGCGAAAATCGGTTGATGCATAGAAAAGTTATCGTGAGACGTACCCCGAAAGAGAGAGAGATATGTGTGGCCAAATAGAGAAGACAAATGCTGCCAAACGGTAGAGTTAAAACTGAGTATTCGCTTCGAACGTTCACCACTCCTGTACTGTTGACATATTTTTAAATACAATGGGCAACAATTTTTATTCGACGTAGCAACTTCTGTTTTTTTTTTAATTATGATAAATTATACCAGTCTTCTCCAAACTTCCCGGCATGAGGACACCCTTGTGATTACTTTCCGTAGCAAAAGTTTGGATACGTGAGTTTTGGACATCCATCAAAAACGTGTAGATCAGTTCAAATATAAGTTACATCAAATTTTAGCTAAACTACTATCTTTGCGAGTTTCGTAGTGTCATTGTGTGAACGAAAAAAGTCTTAAAGAGTCTTATATCGTTTATAATAATTATCCCACTTTTCGACTTTCTTTGAAAATATCATATGAAAAAGTTCCGCCGATAAAAGCGAGTTGACAGATCGTTATATTTTTTACTACTAGTGGTTACCATAAGCAAGTACATACTGTATCACTCAATAACTATAGGCATACTAACTATCAATTTTATTGATATTATCATATTATCGTATTTATTACTTCCAGCCTACTCCTTGATAGTAAGGTGCGTTCATCTTCTCATCTATTTGGCGCTATACTACTGAAAACAACATCCAAAGCAATTAATGTGCGCTATTTCGCAATAAGTAATATCAAAATTGAGTTATTATTATTGCTGTTGTTGTCATCATTAATATTACTACTACTACTACTACTACTACTACTACTACTACTACTACTAATACTAATACTACTACTACTACTACTATTATTATTATTATTATTATTGGCTTATTATTATAATAATGTGCACCATACGTCTCTCGTCTGTGATTGGTGAACAGAGGAAAGGCAAACTTTGGAGAATGCAGTGGGACAGATCACACCCGACAATATAATCCGACAGCACAGATCACCCGACTGATGCTGCAAAGCGAACAAAACTGGGATCAGCTAGCAGCATACATAGAGAATGTTCTAAGTCAGGAAATGTTCTTGCTAGGGCCTCTGACTAAATAGCAGAAAGCAAGTAACGTGTCCCCGCTGAAGGTTTAAAACAGATGAACGTCCACATAGACAAAGAACAAATGGCACCGCCCTCTAGTATTGCGAAAGCTGAGTTCCGGGGTGGATCCATGCCATGGAAAAAAGGGGTTGTGGTTTTGGTAGGTGCGACACACTGTACACACTGCAGGAAACTTGGTTGGTTTTCCACAGTTTTCGCAGAAAAAAATTATTATTATTAATATTATTATTATTGTTGTTGTTGTTTTTATTATCCAATAGGAGGACGCCTGGAAGAGTGAAGCACACTATGTAGAGGGTATCCTCCTGGCGAGAAAGGCGGATTTATACTCCTGTAAATAGTAGAATATCACGTGAACCCGTTGGGCTCAGAGAACCTGCCTAACATGAAGTAGTGTTCTAGTTCTAGGCAAGTTCCAGATGGTTGTAGGAGGGGTTTTAGTGGGTAGTCCATCTGAGGTAAAGTTCTATCTTGGATAGGATAAATTAATTATTTAATTTAAAGTAATTTAGTTATTGATAATTTAAAAAGGTTACACAGATTTGAAGGTTCTCGATACACGGATGGATATGTCGGGACCGACACGGTCATAGTAGGACTATCTGGTACACAGCTTCTTAAGAACTTTGAAATTTAAGAAACTTTGTAACTTTTAACGTGTTCACTTAGATTAACACGTGAAAAATAATTCCATTCCATTCCAAAACTTCTTATTTTTAATATTTGTTGTTAATAATAAATTCAACATAAGTCTGATTAACTACTCCAATTGACTAGTTTTATACTCCAAAATAAATTAAAATTGTGCCAAGTAGCGACCTGTCTGTCGGTCGGCTCCTAGCCTTTAGCCTGGTCGAACGGTCGAAAGTTTCTTTAGCCTGCAATTTAAGATCAGTGCGAAAGAATTATTTAGTTCATCAACATACTCGATTTTTGCCAACTTTAAAATCTCACGGGAGACTCAGCACAGGTTTGTCTCCACGATCCTGGCGACAAAGGGAGATGCAGGCACTGTCAAACTAATATAAATCTTGCTACGATAGCTGTGTCAGTCTGTAAGATGATAGATCAAATATTCAGCTTGAGTGACTTAAATCACTGGAATATGATAGTGCCAACTTTCTCTACTTGAGAAAGATGGATGTAAAACTATTAAAAGTACATCAAATGAAAGTGGCTAAGCTTATGTAAGTTATTACATCACTGAAATCAATTTAAACACTTGTGGATTGTAGAGTACAGTTTTAGAAAATAAGTTAACAAAAACATTTTGTGCTGTGACATTATACTACGAGTCTTAATTTACTTCAACTTTTACCGCTTTTATTTTGTGTTGCATAATTTTTAAGAATATTTAGTATCTTCATATTTGTTTATTCTACCATATAGGATTGCGGTCTCTCCAGCTACTGATGCTTTGTGTATAGTGACAGTTAATCAGACCACGATTCTGAAATTTGTTAACGTTACTCAGAGATCTGTACAACCTAAAGTACTACATGCAAAAATTATATTTATAACTAACATCAAACCTCTACAACGGAGCATTTTCAAGGAATGTAACCAAAGTGGTGCTTAAAATATATAAAAAACTAACATAATTTTTAACTAGATAAAATGTTTTTCATATATCTATAACACAATAAAGGAAACAAAACGTTTATTTTAACAAAACAGATGAGGAGTACAGATTTGAGTGCAAGATTAGATATAATGCCAGATCGGCGTACAGTAAAAGAAAATATCATGACATACGTAAATACGTAAACACTTTAGGATTTAGTAAGACCAATTACTTACAGACTCGAGATATGGTTCTTTAAGCGTGTTGTTCAATGACGGTGCTCTAAAAAAAAAAAACACTGTGTGAGACACGTAAATATATTTTTCCATACGGGCTGGACAACAGCCCAATGAAACGTTTCGGATCTGTCTTCGTATATCTGTCTGTCTGTCTATCTATCTATCTGTTTCTCTCTCTCCCCCTCCCTCCCCCCCCTCTCTCTCTCTCTCTCTCTCTCTCTCTCTCTCTCTCTCTCTCTCTCTCTCTCTCTCTCTCTCTCTCTCTCTCTCTCTCTCTCTCTCTCCCTCCCTCGCTACATTTGCAGCCTGCAGCTTAATGAAATATAAAGTGGAAGTCAGTTTTACTGTTAAGAACATTTTGTTCCGTTTGTCTGCAGATCTATTATAAAGTATTATCCAATTAATAATAGTAACTAATCATATTTATTATAAATAAGTAGCTATTTAATTATATACAACGAACACAGTAAAATAGTCCAAGTAAACGAGTGTATCAACCGGTTATGTGTCAGAAACATTACATAAAGGTGAAGCTAAACATTTTTAAAAGCACTTTTTGACATAATTTCATAGTAGTATAGCATCACCACAATAAAGAGCGTGCTCGAAAATTTTTTGGATAAATCAACTAAAATATACTTGAGAATTTAACTAAAGAAGAAGAGGTCTCCGGTGGGTTGTTCATCTGAGAGTTGAATCGTCTATGGTAATTGAGTCAGTGTAAAGGGTATGACGGTAATA
The DNA here is from genome assembly GCA_034769895.1 of Magicicada septendecula. Lineage (NCBI taxonomy): Eukaryota > Metazoa > Arthropoda > Insecta > Hemiptera > Cicadidae > Magicicada > Magicicada septendecula. The sequence continues at coordinate 178,225,684 of CM068371.1, read as the reverse complement.
ATATGTTCTTCAAGCCATTTCCAATATGCTACATATTATTTTTTTTGTGACATCATTTTTCTTTTTTGACCTCGTATAACAGAATTTGCTGTGTGTGATTTAACGCGAAATATTTCTAAAGAAGCAAGAAATTCTGAAGGCAGGAGAGAAGGAGAAAAAATACGACTCATAAAGAAAGACCGAACTATCAATAATGGATAAAAGTATACTAACAATTAAAGGAACGAACAACGAAGAAAAACTAGTAAGTTGGCGTAGTTATTAATTCGCCTTTTATTCGCCACGATTCCGATTCAACTATTAACCAACGTTTATTTACGTTACTGCTTTCGAAACACTAATTCAGGTCACAGCATTGGAATATGATTTTTTAACTAGCGGCAGTCAAGAAACGGAAACCAACAATTCCTGCCGACTACAAGAAAGCGAATCAAAACACTGACGTGAAAATTAAGTATTTGAAGTATCGAATATACCGCATAAGATAGACAGTTTTAAACGTTATAACAAATAAGATGTTGCTCGGCGTTGGGACGCCCCAGTAACCGCAACGTTAGTCTGGTAAGCGATAACTCGCAGGATCAGGAACAAATTACTCGTAATGAAGCTATTCTCGATGAGTGCCTAGTGGATATCTGATCGCGGTGCAAAGTAACAAGCAATCAAGGCGCGCACTATCCACTCTGCTCCTGAGTTATACACCGTCTTGTCTTGATGCAACGTATTTCCATAAGAGATAAGTTTACTCTAACAACGACCGTGTGTAACACAACACTCTGCTATAATAACGAACACTATCACAAAGCATAACAATTAGACTACAACAATCAATTTATTAGGTTCGGTAAATTACATTTTATATTAACGAATATTCTCGTTCACTTCAAACTAGTCTGATGTGAACTACATTCTGAGTTTTGAAAAATAATAGTTTCTGATAATACACTTGAATGACGCTCATAGAAAATGCAGTTGGTAAAAAATTCCTTCCATTATACTTAGCATTAATGTAAGGATTATTTAATAGCCAAGTCAGGTAATGTTGGTATGGAAGCAAGTGTATCTAATCTGTAAATTATAAGTAATACTCCGTAGGCACATAGTACATATAACAAAAATATAGGCCTAGTTGAATACTGAAGAAAAGCGAAAGGAGTAAGGTATAAAATTTTTGAAAATTGTATTTTTGGTATAAACAGGAAACGTATAGCCACGCCGATGCATTACAGCGACAGATTTGTATCTATTTAAATCCGTTTATGTAGTTCTAAACCTATGTGACATCCTGGAAAAGCTACGCGGCAGGTATCCACTACATGTTTTTAGTAGGCCTTGTGTTTTCGGTTTTGTATTAAACTACGATGTTTCTCTCCTATGGAAACATTAAGTCCTGATGTTTAAAGCATTTAATTTCAAATCATGGACCAAAAACAAACTTTTTTGAAGAACGGTTGATTCACTGTTTCCCTTCTTAATTTATCTTTATTATGACCTGAAAAGCAAAGTTTAAAGATACAAAGTAATTTATATCAAATTTAATTTTGACTAGTATGGACGAGGCTAAAATTCTTGTTCGCTAAACAACAAAAACCCCAATTTATATGTCGAAATTTACGAGTTAACTCTCTTAGCTGGCAAAATTTATAGTTTGAACATTTTTATTTTTACGTATGGGAGAATGTTAACAACTATACCTTTTCTTTAGAACTCAGCAACAGTTTTGGCACATAGCTCCTTTAGTTTTCCAAACTTTGGTTATGATTTACCCTAAAAAAGTAAGCTGGCTTAAAATTAAAAATCACGAATGATGGAAAAAACGTATAACGGTATATTATTTTTATACTCCTTACTGTTATATTGCGCGTTATACAGCTGGTAAAATTTTTTGTACCCTTACTATGACAAGTAGGTAGTACACGATGGATATTGTGTACTAATTGTGGAGTGCTGTATAAGACACCCGCTATTATGAGCACAGTGGCAGCCCTCCGGTATCGGAGACAGGCAGTGAAAACGTTTACTTTGCATGCACTTTAAGATGAAAGGCAACCTGTGTTCTATACATTCAAGACTCCTGTAAACAGGGCGTCTTATTTCACATTCTAAGCGACCAGCCCCTTCCCGTCTTTATTTCACCACTGCAGTGTGCCTTCCCATCCCCTGGACAGGTAATGTGCTTGGATTCTCTTCTCTGGACAGGTAAGGAATCTCCGTACAATCTCTCTGGCATCGCTTCGCCATAGATTCCGTGAAACACTACACTTACTGTACGCGAGCTCTCTTCAACATGGTTTTGCAGAGACGCAGAACTCAAGCTTTATCTACTTTTATTTGATCTAATCTAATAATTTAATGCTTTGATTTTATTTAATCTAATAGACCTTTATATCATTTTCTTTAAAAATAAAACTATTGTAAACAAGCGAACAGTGTGTCAGTGTAAACTGCCGAAAACATGAAGCACCATGTTGGTTTCGTCCTTTGGTAGAACAACCGAAGTAATAAAATCGAGCAGTAGTGTTAGGCGGATAATGAAAAGAAGTATTACTGTTATTAGAGAACGTTTAGTCGTAGCTTCTGGCAAATAGACACAGTAGTCAGCTACCATTCTAATAAAATTAAGCTGGAATGTTACTGATAACTCCGTTATTCACCCAAAACTACAGCATGCATAATTAAATAACACTTAATTATATTAACGTCCCCGCGACGTGTAGTTAATAATTTTCTTAATTAATCATTTCGAGTTGGAGTCTTCTAGAATCTTCAAGAACCCACGCAGTCTTCACGAGACTAAAAGCTTTGCGGTGTACGAATGAAACTACCGCATTCGTCTAATATTAAATTAATAAAATTATAAAACCTATTAGTGATGTTCATGTGCCTTTTTATGGCTTCCTCAACGAATGCTGTTCGGATTAAATTAACCGAAATTAAATAACTATCAGGCAAATAACGATATTGTTTTTGGATATTTAAAATCCTTCTAATTGGTGTTTAATACACAGGTTTTAAACATTTTTTCTTTTCTGGTACCAAGAGCTGTTTCTGATAAGTTTTAGCTTCTTCCAACACAACATCCTAGAAATGTTGTAGAAAATAACACAACTAACTAATACTAATCAAACATTTTTGTTCAAAATTTTGGTGAACTGTGTGGACCATTAACAGAATTTTCAAACAGCACGCTTTGGCTGCTTTTCATTAATTGTTTAAATACTGTACTTGGCAGTTTTAATTATGAGTCCTTGTAGTACACGTGCGTGTTTGTTTTGGCAGGTCGATGGACGGGGCGGCCTAATGTTGGCAGAGTGTTTGCCCTGTATTCTCTGTACTCCACATTAAATTATGTCAACACTGGTTAATAACTGCTCAGGGGAGGGGATATGTCGGCCGCATCGCGCTGATGAATTTACTTTCGTCGAACCGGCATCCGGCATTTGCGTACGAGCGGGATCCATACATTTATTTTATACACTGACTAACTGCTAAATAATTTCTTTGCAAAATATTAATTTTTCAAATACTGGTATAAGACTCCGTGTCGAGGACTCCATGTACTATTTTTTTATTTACAATTTGCAATTTACAGTTAACATTCATAATAGAGTATTAAGTAAATCAGATGAAAGAATTGGACATGGAAGGTAAATATATATTGATGTGTCTCCTTATAGCACACTGTTTTCATGGATGTAGGCCATCTTGTGGCCACGTTTTGCGGAGTCTTCTCTCGCCGGAACTGTTGTTCTGCTGCTCAATTATTCATTTTGGTTGTCTATTATGTGATGGCTGTATTCTGTTACAGTCCTCTGGAGTTTGTCCTTACGAGTGGTACTTTCTGATTCTTGACATGGGGCATCTACTAAACTTTTGATTTTGGATGACTTTTAATATGTAAGTTGGATGCACTCCGCAGCTGGAGTCCATAGAAAGGTGTAGGCTTTAGTATGGATTCGTATAGCAATAGTTTGAAAATATTGGTTTAACGATAGTTTAGACTTACTTCCGAGAAGCCAGGACGTGTATATATCAGCCTAAACTTTACATATCACACTCTAAAGGCTTTGCATAATGCAACATTGATGTGTAGGTTTTAGGAAAATAAAATTAACACATTCCAACATGCAGTATGCTTATTTATCTCAAATCACTTACAGTAAGAGCTAAATTATAACAACGTTTGTAAGCGTGTGCCAGTGAAATGTATTTCCTTATTTATTCACGTTCTTTTCCACCACTGTATCTCGCGGTGATAAGGTTGAGAAATTTATCGTAAGTCGTCATATTGTTTGTCAACATTCTTATCTATCTTATTCTCATTCTTCTTTATTTAGTCGCTCTACGATGTTATTTTCCCGATTTTTGTGTTCCAGGGAGAACTGCTTCCGTGGTATCCTATGCCATTTTCTTGGGATACCTTTTGTCACTCAGCAGTATCATACCATACATTTACAACATAAATCTGTTTTATTTCCACGTTTTTAATGTATAAACAATTCTAATAAGCGATTTTAGTTCTAATTCTTTTCTCATATTTTAATTTCTTACCATACCTTTTACCATACAGAATTGTCCAATACTGAATATTACTGCACTTTTCGTATAATAATTTTCACATGTATATTATTTTATATAGACGCCACTTTGATCACTTGGTACGTTATTTTTGTCTATAAAGATGTGTTTATCTGGCAGTAGACAATATTGACTTTCTTCACTCTTCTTTCTAATTTCCCGACTCCTTATTTCCAATATTCCGTTTGAGGTAATTACAACTCATAAATATTGCAATTGTCTTCCGTCTATTTGTTTTTTGTATTTGTATCTGTTTAATTATTCCTTGTTCTTCTCGCGTAATTTTCATAAATTTGCTTTATGAATATACTTTTGTATATGAGTATTTGTACAATGAATATTTTGTAAATTTTTGAATATTTGTCCTGTATTTATAGCCTATGTAATATTTGTATCTATTTGTAATGAATACTTTTGTCTGTACTTGCATTTCCCTTCCTTGTAATTTGTTCTTCGACGTCGTTTTTCTTTGATGTTGATGTTGATTTCTTGCAGTTTCTATTACATCATCAACGTACCAGTAAGGCATGTGTCATGACTAGATTTAAATTTCCGTATTGTAAGCCACTGTTTTAATCTAACTCTTACATAATTTATTAATTCATTTCATTAAGATTGTATGTAATAATGGACACAGGCTATCACCTTTTTTATGTATTTTTCCGTACAACGGGAAAAGTGATGGGAAAACCTATAAATCAAATGGGACCTTCAAAATTGCTATTACTAAGAAAAACTGATAAATAACACAAAAATGATATAGGCCTAAATAAGGTGGACAGTAAGTCAAAAGAAACTTACAACATACACGATGAGCAGTTTTGGTTTACATTTGGTGTACTCAAAGTAACCGCGCTGTACTGAGTTACGTTGGTGGCCATTGCGATTGAGATCCCATTCCCACTAAGGGAATAGTAGGTACGTATAATTCAGTTTTTAGACGGCCACTGTCTTCGTAGACGTTCGGAATCGGCGTTAAAGTGAAGGTCACGCTCCACCGACGTGCAGAAGAATGTGCCCACCTCGGATACTTGCAGAGAGGTAGCCTATACATTTGCCTCGATTCGCATAGTACTTGCGTGTTTATCCAACTAATGTTAAGGCAGAAGAAAAATATCCATGAGAGTAACAGATTCTTCTTCTTCTTCTTCTTCTTCTTCTTCTTCTTCTTCTTCTTCTTCTTCTTCTTCTTCTTCTTCTTCTTCTTCTTCTTCTTCTTCTTCTTCTGCTTCTTCTTCTTCTTCTTCTACTCGCATGAGAGAACAAGCGAGCATTTCTTCCGATTCCAAAGAAACTGCATTCACAATATCAACGCTTCGTAGGTTTTGTTATGCGTCTTCGTCAAATTGGTTTGTTGTGCCAAACTACCTTGTGGAACCTGTCATTCGGAATTCTATTCAGATGAACAATAATCTGTATCTGTTCCCATCAATGCGATCTTGTATATTAAAAATGATCAACTCCTCACGTATGTCGTCATTGTAAAGTATATCCCTTAATATACAGCTGTTAATAGATCACAAACGTATCAGATGGTTACCTCTAATGTACTAATTTGTTATTTACACGAACCATAAATAAGTTGTATTTCACTGGCATTCCTATAAATAAATTTTTTTAAATATACCCGAGTCTCTTTCCTTATTTTCCTTAACAATACCCTCCAAACATTGAGTGGTCCACGTATAGTCAATATCATGACCTACGTCATAAGTGATGTCGCAGCCAAGGTAGTAGAAATCTGTCACCTGTTCAAATGGTCACATCATGTGTGTTATTTTGGTTCGTACTGAATGGTGTGCCTATTCACTAATAAAAGCCACAGCTCCTCCACAGAAACCTTAAAGCTGTGTTTTACGCGGATAATGCGGTGTACTCTTCATGAGTAATATTTTGGAGTAAGTGAGTAGAACGTTACTCCCACAGCCAAGTAAGTGCAAACAGCCAAACGACTTGGATTGTTTCGCAAGGCTAAACAGAATATATCGGTATGGAGAATATACAAAATACAGAAAATATACATGACTTCCATGTTCTAAGGTTTATATTTAAAATCATTTTAGAGATGAAATATTTCCATAGAAACTATTTCTTTCTGCTTCTTGCTTCAGCCTTAACCACAGTACTGTGGTTACTAACATATACCACCTCACGTTAGCGCACTCGATTTTCACTGATGATGGCAGTCGATGACACTGCCGAAACATCTGGTTTTGCTGAAAACATTGGACCACGGCCAAACAGCCCGGGAAGGAATTTTAACAACAAACTACTTCTTTGTTGCCGATAAGGTAGTACACATATAAAAAATTATCCCCTCCCCCTTCAACTATCATTTTCATTTATAGAAAATTACCTCCTCCCCCTTCAACTACCCTTTTCGTTTATAGATATTTCATCTACCTTTCTACAATGGATTATTATGACCTTCTTTACAGGATACTTTATTTATCAAAATTAAGTACTTTACTCTTGTTAAAACATAAAATGCTGCAGGTAAACTACCCTTCCCCTTAACAGATCTTTACCAAAATTAATATACTTTGAGTCCTCTACAATTCAGGCACATGTACAAAAAATTATTTGATTCTGTTTGAATTTACGGCAGTTCTCGTTCTTCATAGAAAAAATTACTCTTGTTAAAACATAAAACGTTGCCGGTAAACTACCCCATCCCCTTAACCGAGCTTCACCAAAATCGAAAGACCTTGAGGCCTCTACAGTTCAGGCACGTATAGAAAGAATTATTTGATTTTATTTGAATTTGCGGCAGTTATCGTTTGCCATAGAAAGAAACAATTGTACACACAGTCAGACACACACACACGTTTTGAAAAATGACTTTTCTTCATGTTTTGAGGGTAGTACAGTCAGTCAGCCCTTGTCTCGAACACGATTTTTTGTGCCATCACCACACTTCCATTTCCTTATGGAACATGGAAGTAAAAAATATCGGAAGGAAAAAGAAGGGATAAAACGTCATTAAAGCTGACACGATTGCGAACGAATCCACGCTTTACGTTACTACACTTTCATGGGAACATGTTTTGAGAGAAGATGTGTAACCTGTCAGTAATAAATTTTATAAATTTAGTATGTGAGTTTAATGAACTAGGCTGAACAAAACTGAGACATTAAATATCATGCGCAACATGTCTGCAATTTAATACGTGGTACACAAGCTGTAGCTCACTCAACGTTGTAAACGATATCGTAGAAAGTGTCAACTCCGTAACTGCAACTGAAATGGTAGTCCAATGAGGGGGATCACGCTGATTATTAACAATGAAATAATGATTAGGGCCTGTAATAGATCAATATCGAAAATGAGAATTAATGCCTCAACATTTATTTACAGTATCAAGCTGTGGTTTTTTAAAGACTAAATCTCTCTAAAGTGTAAACAAAAACCACCCTCAATAGTTTTGTACTGCTTAAGCTGCGTGAATTTAACCGCGATAAGCCCCCCAGATTTGATTCTCGTCCGTGTATAAGTGTGGTCGGAAAGAAATCATTAATTCGGGTCACACACACACTAGTTCCTCTCATTCACCTAGCGGGCATAACAGCTAAAGAGAAAATTTATGACACCGTAACACGGAAACAACCGTGCGAATCAACGAGTCGTAGAAAAGAAACCGTAGATCAACCAGCACAGCCATACTTTGACCCCCGCTTACAATCAGAACGTTTACCGACAGTTATCGTTGAAATGTCGTCTATTAAACTTTCCTTGTTTGGTATATTTTTGAAATAAAAATATTTTGAAGGCAAATTTCATGTGCAAGGTGAATGTTCTACCTTCCAGAACAGAAATTTCATGTGGACGCAATGTTCTACAACAGGACTGAGTAGCGGGAACTCGCAAACGTTATAGCCTACATATTCCAAAACGTTGTCCAATTCATCTGGATTGCTCTCGTTAACATTACACAACAGGTAACCTTGCCTACTTATACAGTCAGTGGTTACCTGACAGTATACCTGACTGTATACTGTTAATTTTGTTGATCGGATTATTAGGGTGCGCTTCCAACAGTGTTGACAGAAAATAGTATAGCAAAAGTGTTGAGATTTTAGTTGCTTATTGGCGTTGCCCACTATCATAATTATTCAATTTGGTGACTTACTACTGTTTGATTTCTGTTACTGTTTACTGCGTAAGTTTGTGTGGAGACGTTTATGAATGTGAATTGGATAATTACGTTATTAAAACACTGTTGTAATACCAGTGTCTTTGTTTCGTGTAAGTGTAAATACAAACTGTATTAACTCCTTCAACGTTCAATAGTGTATTCCACTGTTTCAAGATTACGACCCATGCTATCCTTGCAACAGAATTAAGCTATTCAAGATCTTCTTTTATCATTTGTACGATATTCACTGTTTCGTGTTTTCATGAATGATATTCAACTTTATCCTATGCTTTTTTAATATTTGAAAATTCACTGTTATGCTGAGAACAGTCCCTTTAAATACGTCAGCAGTGGTGTGTTGTCTGCCTGAATAGTCTATAACGCAGGACTAAGTCCGTAACTAGAACTTGCCATTAGAAGGAGCAAACATATTTCCAGGAGGTGCAAAACATTTTACAGTTGGGGTAAACACTTACAAATTTTTCATTTCACACACACACACACACACACACACACACACACACACACACACACACACACACACACACACACACACACACACACACACACACACAGGTGTATATGCAAATTAGTTTGCAATTCTCTCTGATAATCCAGTTGTGATATGTGAAATAAGCATGGGATGCAAATCTACCTTTCAAAAAAAAAAAAAAATTATATTTCTATTATAATTGTGAGTATAGGCCTAATCCGAAAATAAGCTGCGAAAGTTTACAATTTTGAAACACAAATACAAAATAAACAGTTCAAAGTCGTTCTTATTCTTCAGTTTAATTTTATTATCAGCCTCTGATAGATCAGAGTATGTTTTTGGCTTTTCTTTGCCACCAAGACTATTAAGAAAAGCCTTCGCAACAGCAAATTCTTCTATTAATACAATATTTAATCTTGTATACGAAAAGGCCTGCTGATAAAATTATTACACCATAGCAAAACACCCTCTAGCGATATACACAAGGTGCTCGAAACATCGGTTGTCGTTTTGTTTAGGAAAGTTTATAATATGACTAACTTAATTGGGTCACCTTTGTAGACAAATAAAAGAATTCGTTTTATCTGTTCGTGGTATCTGTATATATGGTGGTGTTAATTATCATTTCCAAGTTAGTTACTCACTGTGTCTTGAAGCCAACAATACTACACGTTTCGTGTTCTACCCTAGGCTTCTTTAACAACAAACTTATGTCTATAGTGGTAAAGGTCACTTCAATTTCTTATTTACCCGACTTCTCACATTCATTCATCGCACTAATCACAAAATCTACACACCTAACAAAATTAACGATAGCTTTATTCCAATTCTCTGTTTAAAAAAAAAAAAAACTTATAGGCCTACATAAAACAGATGCTACAATGATGTCAACTATACTAGTATAACATGCTACGTGATGTAATGTGGAGTTGGAAAAACTATAAATAGCCTCAATAAACCACACCAAGTAACGGAATTTTCGTTCTATTCCGCTACTTACTGAAAGAGCATTTTAACTTGTTATTTTTGGGACACTTTAATTTTAATTTTAATTTAAAAAAAATAAAAATTGTAAATCAAATCGTTATGAAAATTTTTACGAACGCGTAAGGAAGAACAAAATTTATTCTAGGGCGACCGTTCTCGCTTCACTCTCGCTAAGGACTGACCTAGAGTAATAGCATCCAAGAGGAAGGAACTTGACGAATTATCCAACACAATTTAGCAAAACCGATTTTAATGACGTTTGCCAATAGCGCCATTTGAGCAGCAGAGATGTGTATCAGCAACGTGCAGTTAGTTATAGCTGACACGTGTAGATTAGATATGTTTTCGTACTGGCGTTAACATAAGTTAAAACTGGTTCCATGTTTACTGCTCTGTGTATACAATTAAAAAGCGCCACGGGAATTATTGATATTTATTACAACCTCATAACGTGTAGGTTATTGTTTTATTTTCACTTGTTAACACTGCAAATATATATGTAACAAGAACAAAACAAAGAAACGTAGGAACGCAGTTGCCAAATCTGACCTTGTCACTGGCATAGTGCAGCGTCGAGCACGAAGGCCGTTAGGTTTTACGCTGGATCACGATTTACATAAATATCGTATTTGAAATTAAAAGTAAACAGTTATCGTTCTATAATAAAGCAAAATCCCTTTCACTAAAATTAATGAAAATATGCAAACGTAATATTTATATTTATTCTTAGAACGAAAATAAACTGAAATCAACAACGTATTAGACCCAACCACATACACAAACACCCGCGCACGCAAACGCATTGATTTATACTTTATTTAAATGAGTGTAATATACTAGTGTGTTATTATTAAACGTTACGTAAATAAATATTGTTTGTGTTAATATTAACAGAATTCACAGTATCAGTTTAGTTCGGACCAATTTAGTTTACAAATCTGTGTTTGCCTAAATTTAAGAGCCATGGAAAACAAAATTGGTGACACTATTTCTCACCATTACGATTACAATGTCCGTGTCTAGTTTTCCTTCCCGTACAAATTATAAGTACTATTGATGTCCTACAGCTCCCCACAGATTTATTTTTAATGATTATTACCAGTTCATAATAAGGCATCTTTATGCTGTATTATTTTATCTTTAGATATTGAAACGAATGGAACCGCCTCCACTAGTCCCCCCGCTAATCGTGCAGGTGTAGCCTCAGTGAAGGCCGTGTTAAAGTACGTTCCAGAGTACTCTGGAGAACACTTGGAATACGTATTAGCTGGCACACCACAGTTAGGATGAAAATTTCTAGAACACGTGCGCTACGCATATAAAGGATAGAGACTGGCTTTATGAGATCAGTTAGTTTTGAGCGATTTTCTTAGTGCGGATCGAGTAGTGAGTGGAGTATTGAGGCGAAGTGTTAGTGTGTAATAATTAGTGTGGAACTCTTTTATTTGACATTATTATTGCGTGTGGACAAATTAACCGGAATTATTGTACGAGTTGATTACAGGTTGTTATTTGTGATTAATTAAAGCTGGTTAGGCCTACTAGTGACTTCATTGGAGTCCATATTTTGTTGCCACTGTACCAAACGATCAGTGAGAGACCGTCGTAACAGTATGTTAACACATTCGTGGTACCTGCTATCGATATTTAGGCCTAATCTGTATGATGTGTATATGTATGGTACTTAAAGGATCCAAATCTTATCTATCTAAAGGTATGAGTTAGCTCGTTCTAAGGTTAATTGTGAACATTCTATAACATAATTATTTAAAACTTCCGGGCTGAAAGGCCGTGGTCGAATGCTTGATGTTCTGCAGCTAGACGTTTCGGCCACACCACCGGTGGCCATCTTTAGTAGCAAAAATGTTCGAAATAGGTGGTATGCCGAACAAGTCGCCCAATGAACTGGGAACAAGCAACAGTGAGAGAAGGCTACGCTGTCTCTATTTATAACTTTATATATATATATATATATATATATATATATATATATATATATACCGGTGGTGTGGCCGAAACGTCTAGCTGCAGAACATCAAGCATTCGACCACGGCCTTTCAGCCAGGAAGTTTTAAATAATTATAGTGACACCGGCCGTAAAAGCCTACGTACAAAAATTCTATAACATATTTTATACTCTGATATGCCGAAGGATACTTAAGATTCTGTAGTATTTACGGACTGTATAGGGTTTACACTTTCATTGTTGAGAATTTTATTTGTTTTCCGTGTCTGGTGTAACTTTTTTTTAAAGTAACGTAATCGCTCAAGTAGCTGCGATATCAGTGCAATGTCCAGCCTGTTGGATTATTTATGAAGAAATTAAAAAAAAAAAAACTGAAGACGGTAATATTAACATCGTTTAGTACTTTGCTCAATTTGTATACAACATTAACGCAGACAAACTGGATAATCCAGTATTTATCATCTATTTATACAAAGGTCGCAGCTTGCAACACTGCTTTGGCTGAATGCAACTAACGTACGGTAATGAGTGTTGTCAGACGTTAATGAACACACGTGTTTACCTGTACCCGCTGCACTGCGCAACGAATCCAGTCTTCAGACAGGAAATGCTATCTACAGAACAGAGCAAAGAAATGATTAGTAAACTGTAGGCCTACTTCACAGTATCCGCCATAGAAAATTTATTCCTGATTGATGTTCAATTAAACAAATATTTACTGTTATTTCTATTTAAAATTTAATTTTGAATATCTCGGCTATAATGTATCTTACGTAACAAACGATGATGTGGTAAAGAAGGCGCACAAGTTCAAACATATGTGTGTGGGCCATCAGGAGAACTATAAAACCATCGAGTAAAGAAACACGCCTGAAGTTCTGCAAGGTGACGGCCCTCTTTTTTATTAGTCTGATAATAGTAGGACTTTAACGAAACCCTAGGCCTGTCGTATTCAAGCGGGCGAAATGAGATTTCTCAGTCACGTGGCGGGGTATACTCTTCACGATCGTACACGGCCGGTAGCAGGCCACACCCTAAACCCAGATGATCAGTAGTCCCTACGGCAGGAGCTCTTTCTGAAGCTCGGAACGTAGTGCACGAGCCGGCGACGGGCAAGCCCTTCGTCCCGCACAGCCATTGAACTTGTCTTCACGATCGTAAAGAAATATCGATATACGGCAGGAACTGAATATTATGAGCGTACTTGATTGGACTGGCAAATATCGGCTAAAATGGCTTGAACATTTTAACCGAATGGACGACTGTCGCATCCTCAAGCAACTGTTGAATTATAAGCCGAAAGGACGGATAGATGAGGGGCGTGGGAAGAGGCATTGGAGCGACCAGCTCAAGCCTATCTACTTGACACCGGAACAAACTGTTTTTGGTTTAATCCTCGCTGAAGATGATGATGATGATCATCATCATAATGTTCTGTTGAAAACAGCGGGTGTAAAAAAAACAAAACACAATGACGCAATGTGTCAATTTGGTATTACACTGCAAAATAATAATATATGAATTATCTAAGGACAGAACGTACTTTATTCCTGTTATATCCAAGTTAATAGTTGTTTCACATTTACCAATCTACAGAATGTTACCAGTGGTCCTTACTCAGAACATCAAAATTATTTCCAAATGGGAAGTCATGCGCCGATAATATATTTGTCATTAAGCAAATTATAGAAAGGCAATAGGAATTACAACAAACGGAATGTACCCTGTAACTATTGATAATGTTCCGAAAATCACATCTTTTTTATTTATACTGGGGACGGTATACACCAGATGACCGGTCGCGGGAACTTACAGAACGTTTTGACGTAGGCTACATGAGGCGATTAGTGTACGGAACGTATCGGGCAGGTTATAACAGCAACTCACCGATTTCACAGTTCTAAAAGTATTACGACTGAACGTTCTCGAACAATGGAAACTGTGTTCTACATGTTTCCCAGCAGGTGTATGTTTCTACCAAGGCCGCACTCTAGTACATTCTAGAGTTTTCGAGTGCTTGTTGACGCAAATTATGGAACATCTGCGGGCTATAAATAGGCAACAGCTGCTGCTTACTTAGTCAGTTTATGTTGGGCGATTTGTCAAGTGGTATCAAGTGGTTGTTCTGTTTAGTGGAGAATTCTTTGTAGTTGACATTAGTATTGCACGTGAACAAATGTAACTTGAATTGTTGTACGAGTTGATTACAAATTGTAATTTGTGATTAATTAAAGCTGCCAATTAGAGACTTCATTAGAGTCTATATTTTGTTTCCACTGTACCATACGACGAACAGTGAGACAGTTGTAACAGTATATAACAATAGAATAAATTAACACTGCAGAGCGACCTTCGATCGCGGGGTTGAAACTGATAGACTGAAACACTTATTAATGGATTCGATTGAAAGGCTATTTATTAGTTGCGTCTGGCGCCCAACAAAGTGCCTTTAAAACAAACAAATTTTGACAAAATAGCTCCTCTCAGTGTACCAACAGTCTCCTTCTCCAGGTTGAAGGTCCAGTTTCAAAACACGATTAGATGACATTCAGATTGTCTCAATAATTGAAAAAAAATTCTGTTATATTATATAACAGACGATGGTAGTCGCCAACAGCTTTCGTTCTGATCTGTTGGTTTAATGATTTTAACTCACTCAGTCTTCTTCTAACCGTCAGGTAGCTCTGGTTGTTTCGAATTGAAAGCTGTTCCAAGTCTGTTCCGAGTTATTCCAATACTTCTTTTCCCTATACGCTTATATTCCAACACCACTTTTGCAGTTTGTCTCATGGGGGTTCTCCCTACATGTTGTCATTTCTTCCGTTACGTCACTACATCATCCATAAACACACTGGATACCCAGATCTCCTTCTGTCACATTTCTCAATCTATCTAGGAGACCAGCACCGACCGACAGGGTTCATGACTTTAAATAATTCATAATATCGACATCCGATTCAGCGATATATGTTTTCATGCAGAGCTCACAAAATTGGTGTAAGATCCACGTGCTACGAGCAAAGGCCTACGTTCAATTATAGTCATTCTCGTTCATTAACCAAACGTTGCATTCAATATTTCTTTAATCAGAACAGTTTATACAAGGCTTCTTCTTCTTCTTCACCACATGGTTTGGGTTATAGCCCGTTCCGACTTCACAGAGTCTCTGACCACTTTTTCAGAGTCTTCCACGATCTTTCGTTCTCACTGACATATATTCAAACGCTTGTTTAAGAATACGCGTGGCTACCATGCGTTCCACATGGGACTTCCAATTCTACCTGTATTCCTTTATTCTATCCAGAACCAACTGTAACTTCAGTCCTTTCTTATGACGTCGTTTCGTAGATGATCCATCAAACAGCATCCCTTGAATGTTCTCAAAGATTTCATTTCCGAAGGCTGTATTTTTGAAATATGTTTTTGCAGGAGAGTTCATGTTTCACATCCATTTATAAATTAAAATCGGCACAGCCTCGACCTTATAGAAATATAGCTGTGTCTCCCATTGCGTTTTATACAATCCTAAAAGAATAATTCTAATATGTTGCATTTAATTGAAAGTTTTCTTCCAAGTTAAACGAATACTCATAGTTTCCATCTCTGTATATTTATTCAAGAAACGTTTCACGCTTACTAGCTATTTAATAGTCGATTCTACACCTCGCAATAGAAAAACACAATATACGGAGCTTGTTGTTCTACTTCATAATAAAGAATTATTTCATCGCTCGCTAATAGTTTACCTCTGTGCTACGTATGATCTCGTTGGGTTTACATAATTGCAATATAATTGTGATCTATTGTAATATAATTGTTTAATACATATGGGTTTTGAGTTAATCAATTGTACTATCCCTCTGCCGTATTGTACACATCCAACAGTGCAGTCCGCGCGTTCTATATTTCAACACAAAATTTATGTTAAATAAATTACGTCTAAAATGGATATTTGAAAGAATACTGAATACTGACTGTTTCCAATATCTTTCAAAAATGACTTCAATTTACACAAAGTACTCATCAGTTTTATGTGATATTTATATTGTTTTCCGTTTTTGTTTTACAAATCTACATTTTGTTTTGTGTGTTCCGATAGGTCTGCACGTTGCTGATAAGTTTATTTGATTTGGTAGACACGGTACTGATTACAGCGAAAGCTAGGGCTAGGGCAACTTAAAGCCTTGCTACGCTGCTCTAGGTTATATCAGTACGGTGTCACACTTAATATTCAGCAAAGCTAACCTGTATTCCTATTTTTCTTACCCACTCCATTGTTCTTACTCTCTGCTCGTTTCCAGTCAAGCTTTGTCCATTCGAGTTTGATCCCTCCAATCCGCTTATTCGTAATTTCCTAAACACGGGTGTTTTTTAATAGTTCAGTTAAGAATTCTACAATACAAAAGAATATTTGAATTTGGAAACTGAACCTAACAAAAATGAAAGAAAGTTGGCTATGCGTATGTGCAATGTACGTGCTGCGTGCTGTCTGATGGTAGATCGGAAAAATTCGAGAAAATATGGTGCAGCGAAGTGAGTTACAGATCAGCTTAGCTCAGATTAGCCTTGTATGCATTTAAATATACGGTCCATTATCTTTCTAAACGACAAGTGTCAACTATGAACGAGCTCTTAAAACATAGTTTGTAGTTTGCCAATAATGTTAGACATTCTTGACAAATATTGTTATAATTTATGTAAGAGACTTTTCACAAGGGAATTAAACATTTCCATTATATAAAGAGCAGTATAAGTACTGTGATATATAGGATACCATATACGAGAAATTTGTTATTCAATACCGATAATAATGTCTTTTGCACAGCAAAAACGCGAAGCCAAATGGCACATTTATTTCCACTTGTTAATCCGATAAGACCTTGCCAGCATAACGGTCCCAGCAAGTATGCAGCCAGCCATTAGCATTTATCTTTAAGAATATGATTGGCTTTAATAGATCCAGTTATATTTATAATTGTGTATAATGCAATGGAGTGTACATTTGCCGGTGGAATGCGACACGCCGGCGTGACTGGACGAAGGACACGCGAGCGGCTTTCCGAGCGACGACCATGCAACTCGCTGCTATTAAAGACTTAATTCCTCATTCTTTTACGCCAGACGCGGGCATTTATCATCTTAAGCGCCGCTTTACACTAAACAGCTCTGAGCGTCCACTTAATTCCCCTTGGTTTGGTCGTAGATGTATTCACGAAATTAATGCTAATTCCGGTGAATTAGGATCAGCGGCTTTCGATAGGCTCTGTAAATGTCAAACGTATAACAACCATCAAGAGCGTGCAGTGGCCAGTATTCAGTACTAAACGATTAAGTTAATTATAATAACCATAGTAATACGTAATAACAAATTTATTTTACTAACAATGCGGAAAATCTTAATAATTTCTCTGGACAATTGCCGTATTCAGTTTCTATCTTAACGCCAGAATGTTTTAGTTGAATAAAATAAAGTCTGAAACCGTTATTCCTAGATTTGATAATACGTGCTTTGAAAGTTTTGAAATTACGACACTTATGAAACGTTCATTGTGAAGGCTTTGAAAATCAAATTAGGCTATAAACCTCTCATGAATTTACTGTATCTGAAAATGTATACAACCGTCAGTACAGTACGCACCAGTAAGATAACTTAGTTACAACATTTAATATTTAATTATAGTACTAATCATATCATATAAAAAAATGTTAGTTTGTACATTGGAGGGGGGGATTAAAATTACTTTCCTTGGCATTAGGAACAATTTTTATTATTAAATTAATCTAAAGTAAATTTTTAATTATAATAATCCGTTTCCTAAATCATAAAGAGTCAGAGTACTATAAATAATTATAAAATGAGTAAAAGTTTGAAAACTAATGCACAACATTCTAGCATAATTTCAATTGCTATCTTGTTATTTTTCATTATAATACATTTTGTTATTTGTATATTTATAACAGCACTTATTCTTCAAGAGAGCAACCCTTTTTATAATTGACTTTAACGGTTTAGAATAATATTTTTTGTTACACACTTTGTTGATGTCCCCACCGCGAAGCCCTATTCCTTCACTTTCCAACTCTCGTCATAATCTGTTCCCTCAGGTCTTATGTAAATCATATTATTAACGCATTTCCATCCATTTTAGATTTTCCCTCCATTTGTCTTTCAGTTGTTGATTGGTTGTCACGAAAGTAATAAGGAATAGGTCCAAGATTTTCACATGGGTAAAACTAACTTTGCTGACACGTAGGTTCTCATGAGGACTTCTCTCACTATTCTTGCTGATTGAATATTATATTTATTTTATTTTTCTGATAATATTACTTCTCTGAACTTGTATCAGATAAAGTGTTCTAGCGTATGACTAGTCTTGAATGTAGGGCGTTGTCTCACTAAGCATAATACACCCCCCCCCACGAGCATGGATTTTCGTCTTAGTGTAAGAACTTCCTCGTAATATTATTTCCTCGTCAATACATGTAATTCGTTTTTTGCAGAACAATTTGCAAACATTTTTAACAACGTATAGGCGACAACCTTTTACTCCTTTCTCAGGTACGTTTGATAATAAAATATTTCAACTTCGTCAAAAATGTTACCAGAGGAATTGCAAATTATAGAAAGTGATTTTTGACCATTTTACATTATCAAAGTTTAACTCTTTGCATTCACATTTTTGCACTTACTTTTGGAACAATTATTCTATAATATTCGAAATATTATTTTCCAGTGCTCTATGAATAAATTTTGCCTGTGCAGCTATAGTTTTAGTGTTTAGTTTTAAAGCATCGTCAGCATCGTTTTACAACAATTATATTATGTAAGAAATTCTATTGAAAAATAATGAGTAAAATTTTATTTGTATTAAAAGACAAGACGATCATGAAAAACTGAAGTGAAATTGAGCAAAGGAATCGCTACTCCCGGTTCCCGTTGACGTAACGTTTGTTGGCAAATATATAAAAGAAATGGCTTGTGTATTACATTGAAAATAAATATGGTATTTTTCATTAGTAAACTGTCCTTGTTTACAGTAGATGCACGTTATACACTCAGACCGAAGTTCAGCTTGTTGTGAGAAAGCTGATAAATGAATGAGATAATATTTTTTTCTCTCGCGCACCGGTCTGCAGACTAGGCGGCCTTGCAGAAACCACTCGTGCAAGTGTTAGAGAGTAATTGCAAAAATTAAATACGTAATAGTTCAGTCTATACGTCCAATGCGCGTGTAATATAATATTTCTTTCGAGTAAAGCAAGCAACCAGTTTGCAGTAAATGTGGTTTACACTAACAGTGGAAATCTATATAGATATATGACCAGGCACGCATACAAGGAGTCTAATGTACATTTGTGTGTGAAAAAAACATCCTGGCGAACTCCACTGCTTTACAGTAAATACGTACACATTCTTGCGAACTGAACGTGATTCACACGGAACATGAGTAATACGGTGGAAGACAAGGTGCGGGAAGAGGTCATCGGTTCTCTTCACCTTTCGTGCAGTAAGTTAACGTAATTATTGTTTTGATCACTAATAAACTGACCACAGGGCGAATTTATAGATATTAAACAACAAATCCGAACCAGTACGCGGCCAATATTGGAAGTCAAAGAACTTTTGAAACAAAGAAGTCTCGTATATAGAGAAAATCACAGTGTAGCTTCGGTCACGTCTCAGAAACACAGCGACCACGCAGGTTGGTCCGGAACAGACTTGGCCACGCTTAATATTAAAAATAATAATAATAATGCTCTTCTATTAAGGTATTTCATTTGAAACTGTAAATTATCGAATTTAACAAATTTTAGGAAATTAATATTAACTAATTTTGCAAGCTCTAATTTTTATAGAAAATAGCTCGTAATATAAAAATTTTAATATTATAATTTGCGTTTTGATATGTATCGACGTTATGTGTACAGTCAGCATCCGTGTGGTTGGTGGCGAATTTTACCTAATTGCAAGCAATTTGAAATCTCTGCGAAATTACCGGAAGATGGTGAAGGAAGCAACGTGTAACTTGTAGGAATAAAACACTTGTTTTTCTTATAAAATGTAAAACAAAACGTTGCTTGCTTTCAGGCAGCAGTAGTTTCGAATATGTTAAATTACATAATTACAAGACAACAACACTCTGAAGACGAGGAAAGGATATTAGTCATTGATTATTTCGCTTGAAAAATGTTTGTCAATGTAAGCAGTGAATAGAATGTTAATGAAAGTAGACCGAAGGAGACGTCTACAACTGTCCGCGATGTTGTTGACGTCGCAACTACTGGAAATTATAAATAAAGCGAATCTACCATTTTTCTTTTCCATCTATAATTTCCATGTTTTGCCGTTCCCCTTAGAGTGGTTTACTTTTAGTTTTAAATAAATTACAATTGTCTATACAAACTTTAGAAAAAAGCAATGTGCTTATGGACTACAGCGTTGACAAACGCAACGCCGTTATTGAATTATTGTGGTCGATACATTGCACGCGACCCAAAGGTGGGTTACGGGGTTGGAACACTTGCCCGGAGTGACACTTGCACGGAGTGACATTTGCCCGGAGCCCTCCCCTCCACATAATGGTATTTGGTGAGTCAGAAGTAAGACTGTGACACTTGCCCGGAACTAACATTAGTGTCTTAAAACTGTTCAAAACCTATCCTCTTTCAATTTTGGAAGGGTTGAATTCAGTGTTATAGTGCAATGTTACTTTTGTTTTATGAATTTTAAGAGACTTTTAGCCAACTTTGCGTCGTTTTCCAGGGAACACCACGGGGAGGTAGTCTCTTATCGTTCCCCATATATTTTTTTCACTTTATGTGAGTTCGTCAATTTTTTTTTTAATGCTGAATTATAATATTTACATATTTACAAATCTTTCCTGGTGAGAGTCTACTTCTCTAACCTATAGGCATTGCATTTACTTTAATTTCTGGACATAAGCAACAGAAACAAGGAAAGACCTTAGTTTGCCATCTAGTTCCAGTTTTTTCACGGCCTTTGAAATGGTTTCACCACTCTTCACTGCTGCTTTTTCCTCTTCTTTCCGTCAATATTCAGAGCTATTCTATCAAAAAAGTGGCCGTAATACTCTGCGTCCTCTCGTAGAGTCTTGAGCAGTGAATATACATTTGGATGAGACCTCGAAATTAAACTATTAATTCTTTGATTCCACCCTTCAGAAACATTGTTGGTCCGGTGCCGCCTTCCGCAACAGTTCCACACTTTACTTTGGATATGCTCATTCTCAAGCCACTGATCGACGACGTAGTCATAGAACACCCGCAGTTTCTCGTCTTCATGTGTGCTTTCCTGTATACTTAGCCAAGCATCATCAATCAGTTCTAGCGGAACATGCAAGTGTCACAACTTCACCCAAAGGCACTGCCTCTTTCTGTCTCACACTCCACTCACACACAAAACACACGCTCTGTCTGTCTGTCTTGCGCTCTCTCTCTC
Source organism: Magicicada septendecula (assembly GCA_034769895.1). Classification (NCBI taxonomy): domain Eukaryota; kingdom Metazoa; phylum Arthropoda; class Insecta; order Hemiptera; family Cicadidae; genus Magicicada; species Magicicada septendecula. The sequence goes on along the minus strand of CM068371.1, from coordinate 178,204,064 downwards.
TCTCTCTCTCTCTCTCTCTCTCTCTCTCTCTCTCTCTCTGATATCATATGCACACAGCAATGTTTGATCACATTCACACAAAGCAATGAGCGGTAATTGTCAGTAACTTAAACGCGAGCGTGTGTGTGATCACTTAACAATGAAACAGACAACTGTTTACTTTTAAGTCGCCGAAACAGTTAACGTCAGCTATCAAACCAACTCTTATCAACTTTAATGATCGTCATCTCCGCTTATGTAGCTGCAATTTCGACAAATTCTTATAACACTTAAACAAAGGCCTACACTGTTAGCAAAATGCCGACGGCACGACACGTTCGGCTTCATTGAATGTGGTAAGCTGCAGTACTGAATAAAACACTGTAAGCCTACAACGCGCTAGGTCAAGTAAGCGGAAGACCGTTTACAAGCGCCCCACAGCTTCTATCAAAATTATACGTCATACGTCATCTTCATCAAAATTTACGTATTTGCCCATCCCGTAGCGCGACTATGAAATGTTTGTTTTAGAGGACCTGTAGTGCCTATGTTAGGAACATCTCTGATTCATTTCTTTGGAAAAAACGATTTGACTGAACTTTATTTCCACGTGCTGCAAATAATTTCGAAAATACACTCACTAGGTCAAAATTATAAAAATACAGTACAAAACATTAAACACTATCGGAGTCTGCAGATGGTGGGAAAAAATTTGTGCCAATTTTCTAATATCGTTTATTTTATTTACACTTTACTCTAAATGTTACACTGTTTCTCGATTTTTAAAAGTGTTATTTGTCTATTAATGTAACACGTATTTTCATACTTACCTTCTCAATTAAAACCAAGTTAATATAAAGCAACTGGTTTATTTTTCATTTTTTGTTTTGTTTTATGCGCTTAAATATATATTCTCCTAGAACTTGTCAGAACCCTACAGAAGGAAAAGCTCACCAACTCCCGTCTTATGCATATGTTCGTTTTTATTGTCATTTTATATCTAAAGTCTCTTTTATATTGCAAAATTGTAGATTATTTACATCCTTTGAAGGTTGTTTGATTGTCGTGATATAACACATATCTATTCTGATCGCCACTTAGCCACATATCGATTCTTATCCTGACGTAAGCCTGATACTACTTCCCTCTCATCGTTTCCCACGCTGTATGTCAACTATAGCTGTCCACCTGAACTTCTTTGTGTGGCCTTGAAGCTAAACGTTTTCTGATGGCTGAGGTTTTCTTGGGGTTGTTTTCTAAAGAAATTGAGGTTCTGCGGTGATAATTCAACTGTGAATAAATACAAGTAAAAAAGGAATGCTGATACAGCCATAATACGTACATTGATATAATGTTAGAAATCTGTGTAAATTGTAAACAAAATTGTGGCATGTTAGAAATCTGTGGCTACCTAAACAAAAATTACTTATACTATTCAGGTAGTGAAATTTGGAGAATTCTAGGCCTAGTCTAACTATTGGAAAACAACAATTTTTATTAGCCAATTTTTGACAGTAAATTTCGTATTTATGTATATAGTTATTTAGTAAGATTGCTGTCGTAACAGTGCACTGACTAACCAACTACACAGTACTTATTTCTATGTGCTATTCAATACAAACAGAATCAACGATTCGAACTTCAATGCAGGTTCACGAAAAAACAAAACGGCACGACGCCACGGCAGTGCGACAACGGAGTCAAAACTTTGAAATTCTGTAGACTATAGAACTGGAAGGGGCCCACCATGAAACTTTGCCAGGAGCCCCCTGCAGAGGCACATTTACAGCAGAGACGAACGAAACAGGACACCCTCCCCCCAGAGGATCCTAAAAGATGAAGAATTTTGTTAATCTCTAAATTTTAAGCTGTGTTCGTTAATATAGTAGTAACTATTTTTTTAAAGTACATGTATGCAGAAGACTAGACCCCGGATACCCTAATTTCTAGATACGCCACTGCGCCCCTGAACCTCTAGTTACGTTACTGCAGTAGAGGCTTCCTCTACTGCGCTTCTACTGTAGCAGACGCATGAGCAGTCATTTGTAATTGAGCTATGTAACTGAATAGGAGACTGATTCGCGCTCTTTCATACGAAGGTACGAAGGGAGGTGATATAATTAGGCTGGACTACGAGAACGAGGACCAGTCTCAAATACCTCGAAGTAAAAAAGGGAAGTAGTAGTACTACCTAACCCGAGAAGTAGTTGAGCGGTACTAAATTCTGTATAACGCATCGACAGCAAGGCAATCTGAAATACAATACAGAGTTCATGAATGGGAAACTACATAGAGATGCATTTAGAAGATAAAGAATAAGAATAGGAAATGAGAATAAGAATTCCTTTTACATCTCGCAACTTCACTTGGCAAGCAGTGACGTTAATCCGGTGAGTAATTTTAAAACACGCTAGTTGGAACATTCCGCGGCTGACGTTAACCTGTTGGTGAAATCCTATCAAAACGCGCGCGCGTGTGTGTAGAGAGAGTGTTAGAGAGAGAGTGAGAGGGGGGAGAAAAGAATAGAAGAGTGAGAGTGTATCAAAGAACCTACAGAACCACACGTACTAGACATACTATCTTCATATATTCTTATGAGAATGTACTGCATTGTCAGTGGATAGTTTATGAAGTGTATTGTTAATTAATAATTGAAAGCAATATTTCATAACAGACGCACGTATTTTGCACCAATAATAACTCAGTTGATTAAATGAACAAAACCCTTTTTGTGTTTTGTAATTTAGATAAGACTTTTGTTTGTAGTGTGCGAGCAGTACAGGGGCGTATTTACTGGGAAGTGGCGAACAAGACCAGACTCCCCTCCAGAAAGTTGACAAGAAATTTTGTTAATCACTTAATTTTTACGCTGTTTTATTGATTTCTCAGCTGTAGTAACCCTTTTAAATATACATAGGTCTACGAAGACAGCATTACACAGCATTTGCGTGCGCGTTGAAATATGAAATAGAGGAAAATCAGTTGAATCAATAAGTATCTTATAAACAATGTATCAATAGCGCGTATTTTTACTGCGTAATAACTTTAATGCGGCTGATTTCAGTAGGCCTATGATATTACACTTTTTTTAGCCACTTTAAAGGTTGTAATATCGATTAGTTTTAACTTGTTTTTTCTTTTGTATGAAGCCGACTCGACCCAGACCACACCCCACAAGACAAAATTCTCGATTCACTACTGGAGTAGTATAACATTTATATAATTAAATTATTCACAAATTGATTACAGTATAAATGACAGTAGATTTTAATGACGGAACTAAACTTTCTTGACCCTCCTTCTCATTCGTTACGCTCACAATAAATTTTGTAGTCAGGAAGTTGTACTTTTAGGAAAAAATTAACCTCTTTCGAATCGCCATATGAACTGATAGAATTTTAGTATCTTGTTGAGTCATTACGTAAAAGTTAAAAAATTTCATTTATATGCTTTGGTTTGCTAAGAATACTTTATACAAATGTCACATCAAATTGAAAAAATTGTTGTGAAATTGGCTAATAAGTACAAAGAAAAATCGGATCGTAATAAGGAAGAAACATCGTATGGATTCTTTAAAAAGTCCTCATAGTTACTAATAAGTTATGGCTGATGAAAAGAATGTTGATTTTGACAATCCAAATCAAACATCAAACTTCCAATACACAAAAAACAGTTGGCTCAGAGCGTCTGAGAGAAGTATCTAATTTCTTAGGCGTCTATAAAAGATGAACAAAAAGAAAAATCATGTTGATTGTATAAATGTTATGAGAAATAACAAATTTATGGACATCACAAATTACGAGAAAATTGCATTATTATGAGTGGTATTATTAATTGATAATTGGAAACAATTTTTTATAAGAAATTATGCACACTTCCCGTACGTGGAACAACTCAGCTGATTAAGAGAACAAAACTTGTCTTCCATTTCGTAGTTAGATAAGAATTTCATTTGTTAAATGGGAGTGTGTAGGATCGGGAAAAGACACAAAGGAAATGATCCTTTAAAACATTTTAGTAACGTCTCTACAGTTTACTGCCATGTTTCCTACATCACAAAGATTAAATAAATAAGTAAACATTCTGCGGTAGAAAAATTCACCCTAGTAAAATAATCTCATACACATAATTTAATTTAATTAGTATAAGCGTTCTTTACTTTTGAAGACATCCATATTAGTAACGTAACTTAAAAAAAACAATATGGTACAATTATTTTTAAAATATTAATGTTCATATTATATATTTCAAGAGTTGTTGTGTAGAGGATAGGCGACTTATGAATCGACGGCAGAAACAGTAAACATCGCGAACAAGAGCTTAAACATCAACTCTACCCAGTTATTCCGACAATTTTTAATCACAGTGTAATAACCCACTGTTAGCAATTTGCAATTTCAGTGAACTTCTGTATTAATTAAATAATGTTCCTAACGCACGGTCACTAACAGATAATCACCGGCTATCGAGTCTCTCGGGCGTAGAAAAGTTATTACATCTTGATCTAGTCGTTATTGAAGAACGACTAGATCCTGAAGTCTAGATAGTCTAGATCTAGATATTGAAGTCGTTATTGATCCTGTCTCTCATCGCAATTTTCTATTATCGTTTATAGTCAGCGTCTATAATTTCACAGATTCCACCTTTTGCGAACATCAGTATCAAGCACTCCTTGGTACTCGAAGTACATTAGATACAGCATTTGTGTGACACAATTTACTCTGCTGCAATATAAAAGGCGGGAAAAGTATTCCAGACTATTCCAGAAATACATCTTCTTTCTAATACTTTTTATTGACTTTTTAGCTTTAACATTCTCTTCTATCTCTTTTACATTCTTGTTTTGATGCAGTCAAGTACTTGGCACTAATTTCCTGATTTGTACTTATTGAACTCATATTAATTTTATATATTTGGGGGTTTTATAGATTGCCATCTGGCGATGCACCTTACATTACTTTTCAAATATAAAGTTGTTATTGATTTATCCTTTATCTTTAAAAATCATTTTGACAGCCAAGGATCATTTTCCCGTTGTTACAAATATATTTTAATATTTATATTATTATGTAACCGTAATATTGTAATACTATTATAAAAATATGCAATGTTAAAGTTACTTATGTACAATAATTAATTATACTGTCCTGTAATAGTGAAATTATGTGAATAATTTGTAAATTATAAATTTTACAGTGAAATCTATGTAAACGTTTAAAAGAAACTACCACCCTTCCATAACGTTTACTTCGAATCTTGGCAAATTGTAACATATTAATTATTTTTAAACAAAAGTTATTTATTTTAAAAAAGAAGTGTTTATTTTATACTTTATAATCAATTTTATGAATATCTGGGGCTAAATATAGATTAATGTTAGTAGGAATAATTTAGTTATTTTCTCACTTTTTATGATGAAATATTAATTTAATTAAACGAATTTAATTTTTTTTAACTGTTGCACAAAATTTTTCAGTTTGTTCCTTACAAATATCTGAAGATTTTGCTTAAGCATTTAATTTTGTTGAAATAAGAAGGACATATACAAAAAAGACGTTGACTCTATAAAACCTCATCGTCCACTGCTTTAGGGGGCAATAATACAGCGTTACGTTCAGCGAGTATAACACTTAATCAGATTGGAGCTCGACACGCCGAGCGCCTTGATGGCCAACGTATATATGGTAGGTCTGCGTCTACGACGTCGTTTAGACTTAAGTAGCTTTTTATACGAGATCTCTTTTACGTGTTGCTTCCAGTAACCCGTTCAACGATGTCGACAGTGCGGTGCCATTAGGGGACAATATGTTCGCTCGGACAAGGACAACTTCAAAATATCATCTTCTGTTTTATACGTTTTGAAAGTAACTCCCTATACACTCGCTTGATGAACGGCTTGTAGGAACGACTGTTTCCGTAAAACCGTTCTTGTTTATTGTTTACTTACGTCACTTGAAATATGTAAATTGGAAAAATACGGCTGACCATGTGTGTGACACTTTCATATTCGAACAAGGCTCCCTGCTGAAGACGTATCTCGAACATTTACACTATAGTTTTGCTATTAGGCCTACTAGTGACACGGACTTCTTCCGTCACTGCTTTTTTTATTAAAAAGCGACATTTCGACTACACAACAAATCGGTAGCCCTCTTCAAATAAAAACAAAATTAAAACGTCATTAATAAAGATAAACAATACTCTGTCCCACAACCAAGAGAGACTCAAAACACACTAAAGTATTTACATAATATATACATAGGCAACAAACAACAAAAAATGTATTTAAGTGTATACCTATATTTACCTATTTATGTACCGATTTGTTGTGTAACCGAAACGTCGCTTTTTAATAAAAAATCAGTGATGGAAGAAGTCCGTTTCATTAGTACGCCTAATGTCAATAACCCTTCACTGGCGTTTTTTAAAGAAACTACAGTTTTGTGTAGGACTAGTTACTTTTAATAACCATCAAATCAGTATACTAGCCCATGTACTGAAAATAACGGCTAGAATAAAATTTGTAGAAAAGGTGAAGTATAAATAAAAAAAGATTAACTATACTTTCTGTACAACAAAATTAAAGTCATTTAAACGTGTCATTCTCACGTCGCAAAATAAAACTGACTCTACGAATTAAGGCAAGAATTGCTACATTAAATATTAAATTAAGTCATGTAGTATTAAGTGAATGTACGTATTGTTTATCTGATTGTTCAAAAAAGATCTCCTCGTTACAAATGCAGATTGTAAGAACTGAAAACGTATTGGAGAGACACGTAACTAATAATACTCGTTGGCAGAACGTGTAGAAAAATGACAGGAAAATCTGACACGATTATGACGAATTACCAAAATGGGCTCCCCAGTAGCAGCACCTGTGCTCTTTATGTATAGACATTATATTGACACGGTTTTACTTTAACATCAAGTAAAAGGGAGTTTTTTAATGAAATTATGTAAATTAAATTCTGATAGTCTTGTTTTCGATTGTCATCCAATGAATTGTAAACGTAAGTGCACGCTCGCATTCACACACACTTCTCATACATACATGTCATGGTTTACGTTATTTAACTTACGAATGCTGGCATAGCTAAATGTTAATGAAAATGTGCCAAGTGCGACCAACTGGACTGGTAACAGACGAATAAAGGAAGGAAAAGTATTCAAGCAGAGGCGATCCACAATAAATTAATTAAAGTTAGGAAAACAGTTTCTGAAAAGCGTAATGTACATCAGGTTCCATTAAGAAATAATACAATACACTTACTTAAAAATAAAGCAGGAAAATGAGGATTATCGAACAATTTCGGTAACCGAAGAATGTACAGAGGAAGGCACGCCAAAAAATGTTTTGTCGAAATACGAGCTTCTAAGAGAAATCTCATACTAAGAGCTTCACATCAATGCAGGTAAACGTAGTAAACTATATTTATGTTTCAGTATCTTTTAATTCACATATACTGAAATGAGTCGCACGATATATGCAGTCTAAAGCAAAAAAATAATAATGTAATTCGCTACATGTACCTTCGGTACTCTCTCTACTGGTGTAATGATGGACAACGTGGTTGGAAAGTCAGAAGCAATATAGTCTTGGACTAACCTAGGTGTATTCGGTTTTGCGTAGCTCCGACCGCCAAAAAGCCTCTCCTTAAAACCATTTCGCCTCGAAAATCGTTAACTAATTACTAATATTAGAGTTAATTATTTAGAGGAAATCTTACAAACTAAGTCTAATAAAGATAATTGCACGGTTATCTAAAGAAGATCGAATGAGTACAGTTGAAGTTAGAAGCTGATACAAGTCGATTTTACTACACGCTTCAGTTTAGTTGTTGTGTACTACCAGCGTTTATAATTCATGTAGACCTAAAATAGACTCTAGGCTGAGAATATCTACGCTATACCTCCAGGGAAACCCTTAACCAGACAGCTCTTCTTAAGCTACATCTCCTGAGATTAATAATCTCCATGTTCATGTTTTAAAATAAAAAAGCCTCATTTTTATTGAGCATTTTGTTTTATTGAAAGTAGTAGCACAATACATATATATATGAAACCTCAATTCAAACTAGCAGACGTTACATCCAGCTTATTCAGTTCACTGTTTATTTTGCGCCATTAGAAACAAGTTATAATCTATATGGAAATTCAATAAACGAGCGGCAGTTCCATAAAAACAGGCAGGTAACGTAAAATAAAACGGTAGCAATTTCACGAGCATGGAACACTATGCGGCACAATCTCGCCCACACACTACGAGTATTAAAGTCAGCAGGACGTGTGAAGCATACAGTCGTGAACGCGTCACATTTTTGTTTGCATTCAATTAATAGTAGCCTAGCTGTATACGAGAGTGTCTACAACTGTACTGTTACAGCTCTAATAATCTGTTTCGTTACTGAAATTCCTTTAGGCTTTCCTCAAAACTTCAATATCGTCAGATGATTGCTACTGAGTTAAGGAACCTTTATTACGCTTCAGATAATACTGTTGAAATATCTTTAAAGGGTCCTACAACTGTCATCTCTTACGCGTAGTGCAGCTTGTGCGGGGAACTGTACTTTCATAGTAAGACTAGACTAGAAACTGAAATTTTTATTACTTTAAATTTCTATTAACAAAGGAAGCTTTGGCAAGATATAGGCCTACAGTTTTACCAAATGAACATTAATTGTATTTAATTAACATTACACTTGGTAGTAATGTCCTTTCACTAACTGAAATTTTTGAATAGTTTTTAACAGTAAATGACAGACAATCCTGCTGTGGTGGGTACGCGAGCCTCGCAGACGACGCTCCCTTTAAACACTCTATCTATGTCTTATTTCTATTTTCTCATTCCTTATTACCCATTTTTTGATTGTCGTGTTGTTGTTGCACTGCTTCGTTAATATATTAACGCCAGTTGTATACCACTGAGGAAAACGTCTATTTTTATTACTTCTCTCCTATGATTGGCTTCTTATAGACTTTTAACGTAATTAATTTTTAAAAGGATTCTGCAAAGCGTTAAACGCCTTTCTACAAAAACGCAGATATTTAATATAAAGGCTTTGGATTACACGAAAATCTTTATCCGGGTAACAGAAGCAAGGACTCAGAAAATCTACGAGATTTTATAAGAATCGTATATAAGAGATCGTATAAGAGAAAATGTGACGCTAGTGAGTCAACTCGGAGGCCAGAAAACGTGGACCAGTGATGGTAGATACACAAACAAATTTATGGATTACGGGTAGAAACAACTACTGATACAGAATGGATAATTCATGAAGAAGGCAAATAGAAATACCATCAAAATATTTATATCAGAATAGACAAGATTAAGCTAATTGAAATGGTTAAAGTGCTGAGAAACTGGATAAAGTGGCAAAAATGATTAAAAAGTACAGTTTAATTTTATCATTTTACCACATGTAAGCACTCTTAAATCATATGTTTACGTGATTATTTTTATATAATTTCTCTATGTTTGGTTCAGGAAAACCTCAAGTATTGGCAAAATCTGTTACCATAAAATGGGTAACATATCTGTTTCGTTGTAGTCACTATAAAAGACAGCATCATTGTTGACGATGATGACATATGACGAACAATAAGTCTTAAATAACTTCCACAACCATTTCTCAGTTTTCTAGCCTCACCAATAAAGTAGATGGAAACATTCACAGGTTTCATTCAGTTATGTTCTTGGAACCTTCTTCCGGTATGGACCGTGTCAAAAATACCTTGTATGACAACGTTCACTCATATTACAATGAGTATCAATCATATCCTACGTGTCCTGAGGACGCTCATTGTAATACGAGTGAAACGTTGTAATACAAGACATTTTTTACTCGGGCCATACCTGAAGAAGAATTGAAAACATAATGGACACCGGCTGCGGAAGCCTACGTGAGAATAAAGGTTTTGTTCAGACCCGCGAAACATTTAAACAGGTTTGTTGTGTGTCAAGAGTTCTTGTTTAAAGCAGTACTGCAGACAAACAATGGAAACACATTCGCTATTGTGTTTACTTAAATGCGTCTTCTTGAAGTTACGTTAAGTGTCACTACAAACAAACAATGTGTAATTTATTTAAAAACTATACGCAGAAGAGTAAATTGCGCTCGAGCGTTTCGAAGTTTTACAGAAGTTCCACTTTCTGTAATAATGATTCCTAGCAGAAAAGGTCTTGTGTATAACGTCTGTACATCTCTTAATGTAAATCCATTTTTCGGCAGGAGCATATGTATGGGAGAGGGGCCGAATCGGACCGGACCTCCCCAGAGGGTCGAAAAAAGTTGACGAATTTTGTTATTCTCTTAATTTTTATGCTCTTTTATTATTTTTCAGCTGTGTTTTTCTTTTTAAAAAAGCTAGTAACTCTTTTTTAAATATACAAACAGGTTTATTACAGAGTATTTGTGCATACGTTTGAAATATGCAATACAGGAGAATAAATTCCGTCAGTATCTTCTAAACAGTGTTAAAAAGGAACTCGTATTTTTATTGTTTTATTACCGTGTATACATTAATGGTATGGGTTTCAGGATGCTAATTCACGTTTTTAACCACTTTAAAGACACTAATGTTGACTAGTCTTAATTTGTTTTCTCTTTTGTATGGAGTCGACTCGACTCGACCGGACCCCCCCTCCCCAGCCAAATTCTAGATACGCCAATGTTTTGCAGTTGTAGAAATTATTTATTAGAAATCATCTCTAATAATTGGAAATGCAGTCTAGATAATCTCTACTCAATACCTAGTAAACATTTTCTCGCAACTTTGTTGATATCTTAAGAGACACGAAAATGTACAGTTTGTTAAATTTTTTTTGTGACAAAATAATTTAATTATTTAAAATTGAATTGATAAATTATTAATAAATAAATTAATTATTATTATTTAATTTGATTAAAATTTAATTTAAAATAATTTAGATTTTGCACCGTGGTACCGAGAAATACAGATTGATACACCGTGGTGACTCCCATCTAGAATATGGGATAATAAGAATAGTTACATAGTGTAAGCTAACGAAAATAGACCTTTTACCGAAACATTTAAGCGTCTCCAAGTGTTACTGACGACCGGTAAATCTATAACTATAAAAAAGACTCAATAATATGATAGCATAGCAAACTGAAAATGAAATTTTAATAACTGGAAAGCAATAGCATGTAGATAAATTTGATTTTAAAAACATAGCAGTTGGTGGTTATTACGATAGGTTTGCATTATACTTAGAATTACTTCGTGGGATAACAAATAATTATTAATTGGTTCAGAAATGTTAGTAGTGGTATAATGACAGTTCAAACTCACAAAGGAATGCCGCCTTCTTAAAAACAATAAAAAACACTAAAAAACATGATCTAAGAGATGACGCCGCCACCGCTGGACCCGCAGCATCCCAATGGACCACAGCACCGCGAATTTCCGCGAATAAATTTTTTTATTTTTTTTATTTGGTTTTTTATTTTTTTTATTAAATTGATTTGCATATCAAGGGGGTGGGATGAGGTTCAATGGACCACCAGCATCCTTGAATATAAATTTTTATTTTTTTAAGAAAGCTGATTTGCATATCAGGGGGTGGTGTTGGGTGGGTGATTTTTTTATTTCATATCAGTGTGTGGTGGTGGGTGGTTCCAACTCGATGCATTATAGTGTATATTAAAATATATGATCAGATGTACCAACCTTTGCATGAGTTCAAATTTGTCGTGTGTTATAATGTATATTAAATCTATATGATCAGGTGTACTAACCGTTGTATTATTATTATAGTGTACAGATATTTTATATGAGCAGGGTTGTCAACATTTTCTGCGGCGGGGGGAGGGAAATTCAAATATGTGTTATATAGTGTATATATTAAAATATATGATCAGGGTTACCAATCTTACATTATTGTGTGTGTGTATAGAGCAGATCTGCCAACATTTTTTTCTCTTCTGTGGTGGGAAATTCAAACTATATGATCATAATTGTTACTCTCTCTCTCTCTCTCACATTTGAATGTAAGTAAAACTATCTCTCTCTTGTTGTCAAACGTTATGTTCAAACCGTTTTCTCCTCTCCCTCACTCTCTCTCTTTCTCTCTATCTCTCTCTCTCTCTCTCACTGTGTACATTGAGTAAATAATTTTAGCTCTCTCTCTCTCCCTCTCTCTCTCTCTCTCTCACTCACACGTTGTGTATGTCTCTCTCTCTGTGGTCAGTACCGCGCGCATGTGTATGAAATTAGAAAGTTTATATTTATTCGACAAATATTAACGCCCTCTCTCTCTATCTCACTCTCTCTCTCTCTCTCTCTCTCTCTCTCTCTCTCTCTCTCTCTCTCTCTCTCTCTCTCTCTCTCTCTCACTCTCACTCAGGTCAACTGTGTCAACAAATAGTAAAGTCCTCTCTCTCTCTCTCTCTCTCACTCTCTCACTCTCACGCGTTTCAACTATGCAAGGTTTCATACCCTTTCTCCTGTCTCTCTCTCGTACATTGAGTAGTCGGTGTGATGAGTAAATAAATAATTTTAGCTCTCTCTCTCGTTGTCAAACGTCGTCTTCATTTTTTTTTTCATATATCAAATAATTAATTAATAGTTTATAATGCAGTCAGTGTGATTGATCCTTGTTAGAAATATATATATTTGGCAAATATTAACTATGTATGTGTGTTGTTGTCAATGAACTACTTACCTGTGTGCTGTTACAGATGACAAATCCATACGTTAACGGCGTAGCAATCTTCAATACGCTCTTCTTCATGTGGTACAATACTTCTGTTTAATGGGTACAGTTTACACACGCACATAGGTTCAGTGGTGTATAGCGAAATAAATTAAAATTATACGCACACATGAAAACGCTGGTTAAAATTCATACAAATCTTCTGATGTAACAGTTCACAAAAATAAATTAATTGTACACATGTTCAGAGGTGTAGAGTGAAATAAAATAAAGTCATAATTTGTTTAAATGATTAAATATATTTTAAAATTCATAATATAAAATTCACAATTCATAATTAAAAAATACATTATAAAATTGAAAATTCACAATTCATAATTAAATAAATACATTATAAAATTGATATTTTTTCGAAAGTTTATATATAATTGTGTCGTACTTGTAGGAGAAGCAACCTGCAACATAACAATACAACAATATTAAAATCATGTTAAATATCACACACACACACAGATATAGTTGGCACAATCAACGCTTTACGCAAGTAACTTCTTAAATTATGTGTCATTCTCTCTCTCTCCTCTCTCTCTCTCTCTCTCTCTCTCATAAGTTAATGTCCATTCATCAAAACTTTGTAAATTAGAATCTGCACTACATTCAAACACACGCACACACAGTGATAAAAAAAATTGTTTATTAAAAGTAGTTTGATACCTTAACGAGGTACTATTTCCACATGCACTGTTTGATTCCTCATCCCTCGAAACACGAGATGTAGGTCGCTGGGGCTTATATGACGGAGCTCTTCATCTGTAAAGACGCAAGCATATCTCTTAGGTAGATATACACGATAGCGTAGCTCACCATCTTCCAACGTTACAAGCACAGACTTCCCATATCTTGTGTCCACATGCACCATGTTAACAATCGGATACTGCTTGTTCAATGTTAATTCTGCACACCGTTTGTACTCAGTAGCAGAAACTGCATTGAATTTTGTGATAAACGACATTATTAGAAGTGAAGATGTCTGTATCAAACGAGGCGGAACTAAACAATGACTACAAAGAAGACTAGTGGAATGTAATGGTGGTGGTGGTAGTTATCAGGAAATTTTTCATCCCCTGAAGCTTTGCATGTACATACATGCAGAATTATGGCTGTTACATAATATATATATTAGGAAAGCCCACAGAAATAGTTATCGCCTGCAGGCATATACAAGTTTACTAACGAAATTAACAATGCTATGAGACACTCACATTAAAAATGTTTGTATAACAGAAAAATCATTAATTATCCACTCTCTAAGTGCGTACACATTATGATTTGTACATAGTGTAGAAGAAGAATTGCAATGTGTAAGACATAATGTACCGGGAAATAGATATGTAAATATCACACACACAGATATAGTTGGCAGAATCAACGCTTTACGCGTCCAATAAAACAGATAACAGATTTAAATATGCTATAGTCATTGTAAGACGTTACAATCCTTGAAGTGTTTAATAAGTAAATTGTATGTATATATCACTGAATAATAATAATATAATCGTTCTAGTGTTATCGTTTGCTGCAACAGGTAACGCAGTTTACAAATAAGTACATATAGGTTCAGAGGCGTATAGTGAAATAAATTAAAAATAGAAATTAATTTCCGCATAAGTTAATGTCCTTTCATCAAAACTTTGTAAATTAGAATCTGCACTACATTCAAACACACGCACACACACACAATACAACAACATTAAAATCATGTTAAATATCACACACACACACACACACACGCACGCACGCACGCACGCACGCTCGCTCGCACACGCACACGCAACGTAACCACACACGCAACGCGCGCACATACAGACGCACACGCAACGTAATCACATACGACGTGCACACGTTTGGGTTGAAAGCAAATCATATGCTATAGTCATTGTAAGACGTTACAATCCTTGAAGTGTTTAATAAGTAAATTGTATGTATATATCACTGAATAATTCCATTCATCAAAACTTTGTAAATTAGAATCTGCACTACATTCAAACACACGCACACACAGTGATAAAAAAAATTAGTAATGTAGGTTGTTACCTTAACGAGATACATGCAGAACTAGTGCTGTTACAAAATATATATTAGGAAAGCCCACAGACTACTAGAAATAGTTATCGCCTGAAAAAAGAAACCACACATTACGAACTAATATGTATAAACACAAATATCGTTACAATAATAATAATAATAATAATAATACATAAACTCACGTTTACTGCATAGTAAAATGTACAAATCACACGACTTTATGTGAACGTCAAAGGGTTCAAAATAAAAATACAGAATATATGAATTGTTATATTTACATAGTATGAAATAGTGGTACATAACTGTCATCTACCCTGTCTGAAACAAAGACATTCTCAGTGTTTTATCACATACATACACACACACGTACAAACACATTGCGGGCTCTCTCTCTCTCTCACACACACACACACACACACACACACACACAGCACATACCATAAATCCAGAACAGGAAAGGTATTATAACAAACATTACGAAAACAAGTACGTATGGTCACGTACATAGATCAACGTTTAAACAAACAGATTAATACTGAATAAATTTTTTTAAAACAGGACAGCGTATTATCTATATAACGTTCTGTTTCAGATAAGAATAGTTTGAATATAAAATGAAAGGGTACGTTGTATTTTGTTATGAGAAAATGCATTTCTAAATTTCGTTACATTTGTCAAAAGATCTTATTGATCAGACGTATGAGTAATTATATTAATCCTTATGTAGCAAATACGCACGCATTCGTAAAAATACAGCACTCAGGTGTAGGGCAATTAATCCTTTTTGTATTGAACGTATTTAAGTAGGCCTACTCGTGATATCAGTAAATTCTGTCTAAACGTCATCTCAACGGAATCATTAAGTTTTACAAAAGATCTTATTGATCAGACGTATGAGTAATTATATTAATCCTTATGTAGCAAATACGCACGCATTCATAAAATACAGCACTCAGGTGTAGGGCAATTAATCCTTTTACTTGTGTTACTCGATTGATGTTCATGTTAAACGATTGATGACTCATGTAATAATACAGGTTAACCTCGTATAATAATAATGACAGGACAGCGTATTTAGAACACTTAAAATTGGAAAGCTACAAACACATCAAAAATATCTGTCAAACCCCTATCAAACAAAAACCCCGTTCTTATCGAGAGACAACAGTAACTGACCTAAGCACATGTGCTTCATTAGGCAACAGACCAAAAAATCAAATAGACGACTATAAAATCAATTTAAATAAAATCTGAATATTCAATAAAATTATGTTTACTTAGTAACATATGCAAATCTTTTACTTACCTCTTAAATGTTGTTGTTGTTATACACGCAATAGTCGATTGTACGATGAGTGTCTCATACAAATGAGAAATAGTGACATGTCGTCTTGTGTGTGTATATATATCATACGGCGGTAGCGTACACGTTTGAAAGTTGATGCACATTAAATTCTCTCTCTCTCTCTCTCTCTCACACACACACACACACACACACACACACACACACACACATTTCTGATTACTATAAAAATAATTGCATGTATGTTCAGAGGTTTGGTGTCTAAATCGATGCATTTTACTTTCACCTTATAATTTGACACATGGCTTACTTTCATACAGAAATAGCTATCGCCCATGTCCGTCTACGAGTGTTGCTAAACGAAATTAAAAATGCTGTAATACATAACGTCCTGTGAATTAGATATGGTATGTTTTTAGGACAGCCAAAAGCATTAAAGTATTATTTGAATCTGTTATCTGCTTCCGTATGGAAGTCATCTATAAATATCAGGTCAGTGTGACACAACGTAATGGGACCTAACATGATTCATACCAACGTGTGCGCTCGTTGTGTGTGCATGTGCGCGCGTTGCGTGTTTGGTTACGTTGCGTATGCGTCTGTGTGTGTGTGTGTGTGTGTGTGTGTGTGTGTATGTGTGTGTGTGTGTGTGTGTGTGTGTGTGTGTGTGTGTGTGTGTGTGTGTGTGTGTGTGTGCACGTCGGATGTGTGATTACGTGTGCGTCTGTGTGTGTTCGTGTGTGCGCGCGTCGGATCATGACATAGTATTCGTAATGACCGAGGCACGTCCTTTATTGCATGAGGATATTCAGATAGAGCAGAGCAGACACGTTTACGCAATATCAAGTGCACACACACAAGAATCAGATGTTTTGTATACGTTCTAGGTGAAAAACTACTGGGGTGTCTCTGACTTTAGTTGGAAATAAATAACATTACAGATATTGATATGGTACTATGAGTAGCCTATACGTGAATACTATACATCAGACTGCATGTATCTGTCATTAGCAATCTAACGTTACGACGGCAGCATAACGATAATAAAAGTCATACATTATCGTTATTTTGTCTAAGCTATGTTAACTTCACACACACACACACACACACACACACACACACACACACACACACACACACACACACACACACACGCACGGAAATGGAGGAAGAACTAGCATAGGAAATACAATTAAGTGTAACAATAAAAGAAGTGATTGGAAAGCCAACTGTGGGTGTCGAGACAAAACTCATGCTTGTTCCTGAGTTGTTAGAAGCGCCTGAGGGCAAAGTTATGCAAGAGGTTGTTGACGAGAACCAAACAAACTTGGATCAGTCAGTAGTGTTTAGGTCATCAGTACATGACGCAACGGGAGTGATAGGTCCAATTAGGTTTGTTACACGTTGTGTCGCACTGACATGATATTTATAGATGGCCTCCATACAAATACAACAGCATAAAAATCATGTTAAATATCAAATTATCACATGTTAGGTTAAAATGCAGTCCATTCACGTTTCATGTTAGGTTAAAATGGTTGTGTCGCACTGACATGATATTTATAGATGACCTCCATACAAATACAACAGCATAAAAATCATGTTAAATATCAAATTATCACATGTTAGGTTAAAATGCAGTCCATTCACGTTTCATGTTAGGTTAAAATGCAAACAAACACACACACACGTGTATGTTATTTAAATTATTATTTAAATAACATACACATGTGTTAGGTTGCAACCTAACACGCGTGTGTGTGTGTGTGTGTGTGTGTGTGTGTGTGTGTGTGTGTGTGTGTGTGTGTGTGTGTGTGTGTGTACAGTAATCACATATAAGAGTTTGCAATCAACAAGTTATTCAAGATTATATTTGTACAATAATTCAAGTTAAATTTTCCCACAGATAATAATAATGCCAACTGTTAGAACCTATCACCAATTACAACAAAAAAAACCCCCACCAATCCGCAACAAACACTCGATCCGCACTCTACAATATCACCAGGATCTATATGTGTAGATCTGTTTGTTTAAACGTTGATCTATGTACGTGACCATACGTACTTGTTTTCGTAATGTTTGTTATAATACCTTTCCTGTTCTGGATTTATGGTATGTGCTGTGTGTGTGTGTGTGTGTGTGTGTGTGTGTGTGTGTGAGAGAGAGAGAGCCCGCAATGTGTTTGTACGTGTGTGTGTATGTGTGTGATAAAACACTGAGAATGTCTTTGTTTCAGACACGGTAGATGACAGTTATGTACCACTATTTCATACTATGTAAATATAACAATTCATATATTCTGTATTTTTATTTTGAACCCATTGACGTTCACATAAAGTCGTGTGATTTGTACATTTTACTATGCAGTAAACGTGAGTTTATGTATTATTATTATTATTATTATTGTAACGATATTTGTGTTTATACATATTAGTTCGTAATGTGTGGTTTCTTTTTTCAGGCGATAACTATTTCTAGTAGTCTGTGGGCTTTCCTAATATATATTTTGTAACAGCACTAGTTCTGCATGTATCTCGTTAAGGTAACAACCTACATTACTAATTTTTTTTATCACTGTGTGTGCGTGTGTTTGAATGTAGTGCAGATTCTAATTTACAAAGTTTTGATGAATGGAATTATTCAGTGATATATACATACAATTTACTTATTAAACACTTCAAGGATTGTAACGTCTTACAATGACTATAGCATATGATTTGCTTTCAACCCAAACGTGTGCACGGCGTATGTGATTACGTTGCGTGTGCGTCTGTATGTGCGCGCGTTGCGTGTGTGGTTACGTTGAGCGCGCGCGCGCGTGTGTGCGTGTGTGTGTGTGTGTGTGTGATATTTAACATGATTTAAATGTTGTTGTATTGTGTGTGTGTGCGTGTGTTTGAATGTAGTGCAGATTCTAATTTACAAAGTTTTGATGAAAGGACATTAACTTATGCGGAAATTAATTTCTATTTTTAATTTATTTTACTATACGCCTCTGAACCTATATGTACTTATTTGTAAACTGCGTTACCTGTTGCAGCAAACGATAACACTAGAACGATTATATTATTATTATTCAGTGATATATACATACAATTTACTTATTAAACACTTCAAGGATTGTAACGTCTTACAATGACTATAGCATATTTAAATCTGTTATCTGTTTTATTGGACGCGTAAAGCGTTGATTCTGCCAACTATATCTGTGTGTGTGATATTTACATATCTATTTCCCGGTACATTATGTCTTACACATTGCAATTCTTCTTCTACTCTATGTACAAATCATAATGTGTACGCACTTAGAGAGTGGATAATTAATGATTTTTCTGTTATACAAACATTTTTAATGTGAGTGTCTCATAGCATTGTTAATTTCGTTAGTAAACTTGTATATGCCTGCAGGCGATAACTATTTCTGTGGGCTTTCCTAATATATATATTATGTAACAGCCATAATTCTGCATGTATGTACATGCAAAGCTTCAGGGGATGAAAAATTTCCTGATAACTACCACCACCACCATTACATTCCACTAGTCTTCTTTGTAGTCATTGTTTAGTTCCGCCTCGTTTGATACAGACGTCTTCACTTCTAATAATGTCGTTTATCACAAAATTCAATGCAGTTTCTGCTATTGAGTACAAACGGTGTGCAGAATTAACATTGAACAAGCAGTATCCGATTGTTAACATGGTGCATGTGGACACAAGGTATGGGAAGTCTGTGCTTGTAACGTTGGAAGATGGTGAGCTACGCTATCGTGTATATCTACCTAAGAGATATGCTTGCGTCTTTACAGATGAAGAGCTCCGTCATATAAGCCCCAGCGACCTACATCTCGTGTTTCGAGGGATGAGGAATCAAACAGTGCATGTGGAAATAGTACCTCGTTAAGGTATCAAACTACTTTTAATAAACAATTTTTTTTATCACTGTGTGTGCGTGTGTTTGAATGTAGTGCAGATTCTAATTTACAAAGTTTTGATGAATGGACATTAACTTATGAGAGAGAGAGAGAGAGAGAGAGAGAGAGAGAGAGAGAGAGAATGACACATAATTTAAGAAGTTACTTGCGTAAAGCGTTGATTGTGCCAACTATATCTGTGTGTGTGTGTGATATTTAACATGATTTTAATATTGTTGTATTGTTATGTTGCAGGTTGCTTCTCCTACAAGTACGACACAATTATATATAAACTTTCGAAAAAATATCAATTTTATAATGTATTTATTTAATTATGAATTGTGAATTTTCAATTTTATAATGTATTTTTTAATTATGAATTGTGAATTTTATATTATGAATTTTAAAATATATTTAATCATTTAAACAAATTATGACTTTATTTTATTTCACTCTACACCTCTGAACATGTGTACAATTAATTTATTTTTGTGAACTGTTACATCAGAAGATTTGTATGAATTTTAACCAGCGTTTTCATGTGTGTGTATAATTTTAATTTATTTCGCTATACACCACTGAACCTATGTGCGTGTGTAAACTGTACCCATTAAACAGAAGTATTGTACCACATGAAGAAGAGCGTATTGAAGATTGCTACGCCGTTAACGTATGGATTTGTCATCTGTAACAGCACACAGGTAAGTAGTTCATTGACAACAACACACATACATAGTTAATATTTGCCAAATATATATATTTCTAACAAGGATCAATCACACTGACTGCATTATAAACTATTAATTAATTATTTGATACATGAAAAAAAAATGAAGACGACGTTTGACAACGAGAGAGAGAGAGAGCTAAAATTATTTATTTACTCATCACACCGACTACTCAATGTACGAGAGAGTGACAGGAGAAAGGGTATGAAACCTTGCATAGTTGAAACGCGTGAGAGTGAGAGAGAGAGAGAGAGAGAGAGAGAGAGAGAGAGAGAGAGAGAGAGAGAGGACGTTACTATTTGTTGACACAGTTGACCTGAGTGAGAGTGAGAGAGAGAGAGAGAGAGAGAGAGAGAGAGAGAGAGAGAGAGAGAGAGGGCGTTAATATTTGTCGAATAAATATAAACTTTCTAATTTCATATACATGCGCGCGGTACTGACCACAGAGAGAGAGAGACATACACAACGTGTGAGTGAGAGAGAGAGAGAGAGAGAGAGAGAGAGAGAGCTTAAATTATTTACTCAATGTACACAGTGAGAGAGAGAGAGAGATAGAGAGAAAGAGAGAGAGAGAGGGAGAGGAGAAAACGGTTTGAACATAACGTTTGACAACAAGAGAGAGATAGTTTTACTTACATTCAAATGTGAGATAGAGAGAGAGAGTAACAATTATGATCATATAGTTTGAATTTCCCACCACAGAAGAGAAAAAAATGTTGGCAGATCTGCTCTATACACACACACAATAATGTAAGATTGGTAACCCTGATCATATATTTTAATATATACACTATATAACACATATTTGAATTTCCCTCCCCCCGCCGCAGAAAATGTTGACAACCCTGCTCATATAAAATATCTATACACTATAATAATAATACAACGGTTGGTACACCTGATCATATAGATTTAATATACATTATAACACACGACAAATTTGAACTCATGCAAAGGTTGGTACATCTGATCATATATTTTAATATACACTATAATGCATCGAGTTGGAACCACCCACCACCACACACTGATATGAAATAAAAAACCACCCACCCAACACCACCCCCTGATATGCAAATCAGCTTTCTTAAAAAAATAAAAAATTATATTTAAGGATGCTGGTGGTCCATTGAACCTCATCCCACCCCCTTGATATGCAAATCAATTTAATTAAAAAAATAAAAAACCAAATAAAAAAAATAAAAAAATTTATTCGCGGAAATTCGCGGTGCTGTGGTCCATTGGGATGCTGCGGGTCCAGCGGTGGCGGCGTCATCTCTTAGATCATGTTTTTTAGTGTTTTTTATTGTTTTTTAAGAAGGCGGAATTCCTTTGTGAGTTTGAACTGTCATTATACCACTACTAATGTTGTACTTTCAGACAAGACTGTACGTTCAAGAAATCTTGTACTCTTCAGGATCAAAAAAGGCTCTCTACTGTAACAGAATACGATGTTAGTGACATTTAATGAATGGTTCAGTTTGTCTTCTTTACAACGTGTCAGATACACTTTATGAATTACGAATAAATCAATACAAACCGGAGTTCAAACAGTATTCTGTGATGGTTGAGTCCGAATGTAGGGATGCTGACCTGCATTAGAAGACTGGAAAACGGGCTATAACCACTTTAATTATGGTCGGAAGATAGTTTCTTTTGAAGCTGCTGCTAATTATCATTATCCATTGCTTATCCTGTCCACTGTTCTGCGTTGCCATCTGTTTATATGTCTATAGACTGACAGCCTTTCACTAGTTTTAGTCACGTATTAAGCGAACCCCAAGTGTACTGCCGTACTGACGTTACTTCTTCTTCTTCTTCAGGCTGCGGACCTTATGATCTGTTGCGCACTCCTTGGTCCGACCATCTTATCTTTGGTCTTCCAATATTCCGCCATCCTTTCGGTTTATAAACCAAAATTTGCATCCTTTCAACATGGTATGTCCAGTCCTGTCTGTATTGTTTTATCCTTTCGTTTAGGTTGTATATTTCGAGGATGTTCCTTATATCACCATTTTTTAGCCGGTCCCTCCCTGATAGTCCTAGTACTTATCGTAAAAATCTTATTTCACTAGCCTGTATCCGGCTTCGGTTCTCTACGTTCAGTGTCCAAGTCTCACTGCCTTAAAGGCCACGTGGCACCGCCTTCACTTATAAAATTTCAAAAGAGTATCTCTTCTGACCTTTCCATCACTGGCGATACTTGTGAACGTCAACTAATCCTGTAAATCCACTTCCTCTGGTATATCCCTTGTAACTGAATTTCGGAAAATTTTTTGTAGATTTGCCGAAATAATCTCTGCAAGAATCTCGCTTCCTCTTTCGTGTTCTAATAATATTTCTTTGAAAATACATGTCCCGCTATGTCGTCTCGCCTTGAAGTCTTTTGCAAACATGGACGTTAATAATACTTAACTGGTTATTATTGCTTTGCACGCGTAAAACTAGGGTTACACACAGTACTAATGGAGTCGCATCCAGTCTACTGGACTCTCGGTCACCTCTCGGACAACAGAAAATTTAATAGGTGCAGTTAGTAACGATGAAGGTAAGTACTCGTCTGATGTCGAAACAGATACACATCAAGGAAGACTTAAATCTCTAAATAGGCTTCATGTCTGTACTTAGATACGAGGCTATGATAATTTTCTTATGTCACTGTAGTATAGAATTTATAGGGGAACTCTCTTCAGCTGCTTTACATTGGTCTAAACAGTATTATTGAATACAGTATAAATCACGTAAAATTTCTATTATTTACTTTTCACTCTTTTATAATAATTAACTACGTTATTTTCAGTACGCTGTAGAATAACATATTGGCAATTAGAAGTAAAATATTAAAAAAATTTACAAAATGTGAGGCCAGGAAAATGTAATTTGTTAGTAATTATATGTGGCACTGCCAAATGGGAAGAGTATGAAAATTAAATATTACATGTTAATAAACAAATATTATAAACTGAAGAACAAATGTGTTGGCTACTCACTATTCATAATTTTTTACAAAAAATATTTGTTTAAATCGTGGGTATGAAATTGTATTTAGCGACTCTTATTTATTTATCGTATTTATGACGTTTTCCACGACTTTGGTAAACTTATTAACATATAGGCCTATCAACGCGTACTTTATTGTGACAAGATACAATTTTCCCTGTCCGCTGCCGTATCCAGTTTTTAATTATAGTTTCAGAATGCATTATTTACACATTCAATATCAAATATTAGAAATATTCATCGAGTTTAAAATATTTTGGCTAGCTTTCATATTAGTTGTCTATTCTACTGTCTCTATATGGAGCCTGTAAGGTGTAGTAAAATTTCTAAAGCAAAACTGTAATAAGCTAAAGTTAGATTAGCTTATATGCACACTTCGTCTTACATCGTATGATGTATTACTTGGTGTCAGATTTAGTAACATTTCTATATTTTTAAATTTTCTACATGGCTTATTCTAAAACAGAAGTATAAAATAAGCTTACCAATATTCTAAAAATAATACATTAACTGAAATTTTAATCAGTTTTGTTATGAAAATTGATTCCATTCGTTATCAAATAATGTTGAAGTCACCTCTTAAGTAACCGTACAAAATCATCTGAGGCGATAGGGCTGTATAAAACAATTTAGGCTTCTCATAAAATGATAAATGATTTTAAGCTAAATGAAAAAGGTAGCCTAATATTGATTTTGTATATTTTAAACGATAAATAATGTCGTGCGCGCCGAAAAGACAAACATTGTTTAGATTCTTATGTGACGTAGAACTGTACAATAAGAAGTCACAAAGAACTCGGTTTCATTTGTTTAAGTGGGCGGTTTCCAGTGACTCCAGAATTCAGCTTATTGTTAAGTGTATAAATGCAATGGGGAGAGCAGAGTGTTTTGAAGAGTGGGTCTTTGTAAGTTGTCATTATTGTAATGGAACACTGGAGCAGCAAGCAAGGGAGGGAGGATAGGGCGCACGCAAGGGGCCTATCAGGGCGCAGTCCCTCGTTAGTAGATAGCGCGGCAGATAGAGGCAGCTCCGGCTAATAGAGTGGACTGACCACGACAAATGGACTACTGAGAGCAGCTAATCAACCAGCATTACTCTAGAGAAAAAACAGTAACCCAAACGGGCTTACGTGTAAATACTGAGTTGAATAACTTCAGCTTTATCTTACAAAATGGAAACATAAAATTTATTAAAAAAAAAATAGTATGTGAAACAACGGTCAAAATGTGGTTATGTTTTCAAGTGTTTGTATTTGTAAATGTATTGATCGCGGAAGAGCGGGCGCACCAACAAACACTCACACACACGATGAAAATATGTCAGATATGTGAGCCATACATGTTTTTCCACAACATGAATTCACAACACGTATTAATTTATTGTCATTCATAATGAATATGTTTTACAGTCAGCATTGTCACTTATACTTTATTAATATTATTTCCAGAATGCATAAACGCTTGAGTTAACATATTTTTATCATTACTAAGATTAATCACTAAATTAAAAGGCAGTAAACATTAATTAACAAACGTAAAAATTTTACTAGATATTAATTTTCTTTATGTAGGCCTGCATGTGCTAAACGGAAAATTACAGGCTAGCTTAAAAATCTACTAAAAGTTAATTTAAAACCAAAGAGTTTAATTTCTAAGTACGTTTTTCTTCGCAATGTATATTCTGTTTGAAAATGTTTAAGCCTGTTAATACAAATGTTTTGCTATTAACATACAATTTTTTTTCTAAAAAACAACTTCATTAAAGTCAGTTGTGAAAAAATAATTTAACACAGAAGTTATTAGCGAGTTCAGTTATAACACATGTAGTTTATCTAAATACTATCATCAGTTACTTTTGTTTAAAGAAAATTGTGAATTTCATTTGTTAGTATTTTGCTCATTGTTTGTCGTGTAATTGTTGAGACTGCTAATTACAAATTTGGTAACATCTCCTCTTTCTCACTAAAGAAAACAGATGATTAACAGTCCAATATGCCATTGTTGTTTTGTATTAATTTCTTGTATTAATTTCAAATAATTTTAATTGTTGTCTTCTCAATTATAATCTATAGATACTTGTAGTTAATTTTTTTAAGTCCTTTAACAAATTATATTTTACTTTGTTAAAAATTACTGTTTGTGAATTAATTTGAAAAAATAATGGGTTTAAGTAAATTTTTTCTATATTGGAGAAATCGAAGTCCGGGGCAAAAAAAAACAAGTTGGCAGTATTTATGGGTAGGCTGTTTTCGGCCATAACTCAGTTATTTGTATCGGATTTGAACAAGCAAGATGCCCACAATAAAATGCATAACATCCATAATTTGATAAAATTAAAATTTACAGGGGTATTAGTGATCAAAAAATTAAAGTGGTCGCCATTTTGAAATTTGAGATGAAAAACTGATTTTTTACTTATTTATTAAACAATATTAATATAAACATGTGTACCAGATTCCATTAAGATATCTCAAGTCCTTCCTGATTCGTATAGGCTTTTTTTCGAAAAACACAAAATAGCGTCCCGACAGGAAACGAAACGTTTCCAGTCCTATGTTTACAGGAGCATTTTTTTTATACTGCATAGAATCCGAATGTGTATAGTGAGGATACCTTTTAAGTTACACCCTTTACAAAAGCTACAAGACGGTTTCATATATAGACATTTAGAAAAATATACGTTTATTACAAGGATTCATATATATTTTACTTGTACTCTTATGTGTGTAGTCTCTATAAAGAAAGATTCTATTTTTTGTTAATGTATGTTACTGAAATATGCGTACAATATTTAAACTAATTTATGCTGATATTTTAGTCAGATACGAGTTGCGTTAATTCTTAACTAGTTTGTCTGTAGAATGTACATAATTCATACTTTAACTCAGCGTCATACTTCCTGGTTTCTCAAATTTATTATATTCCCCTTGAAAGTATTTTAAGAAAGATTTTACCGGAAAGTGATCCTCGTTACGTATCGATTATCGTTCACCGTTTCAATCTACTTGTTGTTACCTAGATATACGGAGACAAGTAATTCCGTCCCTTACCACTATACTACGGTAATGAGCTGTTCTCCGTTACACGACACACTAGTACTTTACGAGAAAATGGTGCAGGTCATTAGTTCACTTTAAACCGTTCTGACTGATGCGGTACATCCCCCCGACGTTTGATAGTGGCTTGTTAACGAATTTAAACTCTTATGTAGCGATTAAAGTTTTGTTTCAGACACTCTCCTAAACTATTTGCCATACAAGATTTGGATAATTACTTTGGAAATTTGTCTGGAATGTTTCTTTCCTTAACGAGAAAATAAGCGAAGAATTCACAAGACTAATTGGCTATTGACTCACAATTTCAAATAAACATTGGACTGCCTGGTCTCTAAGCGATGAGTTTAAAACTGAGAGCTCGCTTCACTTCTTCAATAAATGGTTAAAAATTTTATATAAACAGTGGTAGTTTTATTGACTAAATAAAATAAGTTCAATTTGTGAAGAAACATTTAAAAGCAACTAGTACTTTTTAACAGGTCTGCACCAGTTTCTAGCATTATATCCGGCAATGTTTCTTACTGCATAATATTTCCGGCTGCCTTTCAAAGTCGGATATAGTAGCGAACTTCTGTAACAACAATATCTGCGAGTTCTTGACTACGTTACCAAACAGATAAGTAAGATTCAAATCGCATCAAGTATTTATTAAATGGGGTGATATTGTTTTATTACCAGGAACATTATACAATTCATAGTGTTTCGTATAAAATGGATTATTTATATTCTTCATAGTACAATAATGAGATATTGAGTTAAAAAGTATATTAAAAAACAATACGGAAATTGTGCAGATAAATATCAATAAATGATACACAATAATCTACAGTAAAAATGATTAAACGTCGCATAGAAGCCAGTAGATCCGAATAACAAAAAAAAGTACTTTTATCGTTAACATATTTGTGCCTAACAATCCAATTATTTAAGAAAGGAAGCAAGTAATGGGATTTACTGTATTACATTTATTTTATCATTTTCTCTGTATTTTACAGAAACAAAATCCAGAAACTAGATACGAAACTACAGATAATGTTTCTACCTATAATTTCGGCCTTTGTATCTATATACATTATAGTTATTTTATCTTTATAGTTATATCGTTTCTTATTTTTCTCTTTATAAATGTTCGTTAGTTATTCTATACTTACTTATTTCATTATAGAATCTCGATTAATAAAATTACAGCCTTTAGAACATATCACATACCACATTATACACAACTTTACGCGTACAAGCCTAGAGGACCTCAAACCCTCTACAAGGATCGACTTTCGTCGGACTCTGTCTCCTGCCCCCGCCTAGATTCATGCATCCGTCTGCTGACCTGGATAAGGTCCTCACGGAGTCCGCTGATGCACATCTTTTTTTTCCATACAGGGAACGAAATCCAACATCTTTACAGCCCAGTTGGTGAGAATCCAACCCCTCATGTCCAGCCCATTTGAGTCCCTGCTACTCATAATTCCAACAATATTCGTATCCTTGTAAAGTTCTTCCAACACGCCTCTGTGTCGGAACTGCCATTTTCCCGATATTGTAACCTGTATTGGACCGAAGATCTTCCGCCAGACTTTCCGCTCAAAAACGAGGAGTTACCACCTGAAACATACTGTTCTAAACTATATTTTTCTCTTTCAGTATAATAAACTCTCTTCAGTTATACGTGTTATAAAATTAGTCTAATATATTTTACGTGCACATATAATAATGACAGTGTACATAAATGTCTTCTTCTATATAAAGAACATACAAAAATTGGCAATACATGAAAAGTTTTCCCACGCAACATTTACTACATAGCTAAAAATTAGAACGTCATACGCTTTGATAAGCCCACGTACTCTGTTATCAGGACTGTGTTTTCAAGCCTTTACTTAATCGTAATTAAGATGTAGTTTGGGTGTCGATTCTCGGGCTCTCCATACAATCAAGATGCTTTTTCAGCTCCCAGGTCGATTCCGCCTCTGAAAAGTAAGTAGCTGGGATAACGCTCTGGAGTAAAAAATGGAGGCTGAAACTTAGTGCTGACCGCACTACCTTTCTTGTACGCCGAACTGCTCACACAAGGCAACCTACCATGCCTAAGTCCTGGACTGCTCAGGAGCAGTTATTATGTATAGTTAAGATCTCTGGTCCGAAGAGACCCTGATGTCGCATTATCTGTACTCAGAGTAATGGGCGGGCGCCGTACAGGTTTCATTCGGAACTCAAGTCCGCAACCAATCAAACACTGGAGGCACGACGGTAGCCACCAAATCTGATGGAAAGTCGCTGAAATATTATATCTCGGTATTAATTAAAACCGACCTGCACTTAAACAAACATTACTGTCTCGAAATGTTTTCAATAAACAATTAATTTAATGGCGCCTTGCAAAAATTATAAGAAACCGTAGAAGCTATTCAAGAGATCGTATCAATTAATTACATTATCCCTATTTGGAACGGAGATTTATGTTACATGATTAAATTCTCTTATCGAAAATTATTTTCCGTAAAACACAGCCCACGCACTCACCCACGTACGTGTATCTTATTCACTTTTATTCAATAGAGACACATAACCTGGCTGAGAGGGTGAAGAGGAGAGACGGGGGAAGAGCGAAATCTGCATTTTAATTAAACGATCGTTTCAAAAATGCTGCTTAAAATTTGTGTGGCACTATTGATGAGAAAGCAGATTGAAGTTAAATAGACATCTGTACTTTAAATAAATAATGAACTTGTCTGACCGGATGTCTAATGAAGACGCGACTTCTTTTCTGCATGATTTTATTTACGTATTGAACTCAGTACATACGACTAAAATAAACTGAATTCGAATCCAGTTTTTTATAATGATAAAATCTAATTAAATCTAATGAAATATAAGAACTACACTGAATCTGAATAATTATCTTGTACGTAGATATTACTTTTAATTTTTAAGGACTATTAGCCAAAGTGATTATCTATATTTCACCGGAGAATAAATTGGTTCTTTGTACAAAGCGTGAGCGAGTATTTTCTGTGCATGAAGAGATGCTACACGAGCCGTATTTTTAGTAAGTTAAATGATCGTGTTGACGGCTTGACAACCAATGGAAACCCAATTTATGTTCGCAGTAGTCGTAAAAAAAAAATAATAATAATACAAACTGATAATTGTTTCCAGTGCTTCAGTTCAGTACAAAATTTAGGGGTCTGGCAGTGTCTCTGTTGAAAATAACAATTTGTTTTGTATTCTCGAAATACGAAAGAAATTGACATTCGTAATTACGAAATAATTGTGTGAATAAATTTATGTATGCAGTTCTCTTGGTGATTATAATAAAAAATATGAAAACATTTGCTAATATATTAATTATTTACTATAATACTCAGCCGTCATTTGTTTTTGGAAGAGTACGGGAATTTCAAAAAGGAGCTGTCAGCATTAAGAGCTTTCATAACTTTCATATTTAAATGCTTGAGATCATGTTCATTTACAGAGTATGCCTATATAGCCTACATATTTATGCAGATAATAGCAGTTAACCATGCGCGTATCAGACATCATATCAAAGCGATCCATAAATTATTTTTATCACATAAATGCTAAATGGCTGAAATATGTTAATTTATTTTTTTAATATGATCCCGTTGTTGGAGATTTATACAAGATAAAACGGTACAACACGATAAGGTAAAAACGGAGCGAATTTTTGTTTAAATCTCTTTTTTATAAAATATACGCGACGTAGGGAGAGCGTTTAGGTAACTATACAATCTTTGTTGATTTATAGCTCGCTGTATTATTGAGTTGTATACGTGCGTGCGCGCGTGCGAGGCATGTAACGTTGTAAAGGGATATTAATTCTGAGTGAATATCGATCATTTGATCTGGCCGTTTTACACAAAAGCGAGAGCTTTGAATAAAATGATGAAATATTACCGAGATAATGTTGAACGCAGGCCAGTCCAGTCCGACGATATCATCTTTGTGTAAGAGCGGACTTGTTGCGAGCGAACGGAGCGCTGTGCCCAGAAATATTAATTACAGTTGGTGTTTTTCAGCGTATTTAATTAAGTACACCGAGTGAGGTAGACACATAGACAGCGTACACAGTAGAATACTTGTTGCTGGGCTTGGCCAGTGTAAAACTCGATTTTGCGTAGATGTGCTGGCGACAGAATACAAAAGTCGTTCAATAAAAATTGATAACAAATAAACAGAGCTCTGGTGACAAAGCACCCGAATGTAGTGTGTGACGACAGTTATATACAATGATAATTCGTTTCAGCTTTAATGATTTCTAAAAACTTTACTTTATACTTTCACTAATATTTTACTTTTTTATATTACTTTATTTAGTATTTTTCAGTTATGTCTGATACCATAATAAAGTAAAATTTGCATATTAAAATGAAAAGGAAACTCACGAAGGCAAATTAAATTTTGAACGATCCCCGTATAGTAACAGTGGCTACTAGTCGAAAATTCTTTATTTAACGAAATGAACATGGGTTTTACTATTGGAATAAACTGTTCACACATTTGACTAGACGGCGGGGTATAGTGATGAATCCCTATCAGTAGTGATAAGGAGCTAGCTTTGTGTCCTTCAGACCACCCGTTGTGCTGTGTGTCGGCTCAAAGTCGAGTCAATCCAACCCCATCTACCTACTGTCGGGGCAATACAGCGGCATGTCCAAGATACGTGCGAGTTAGTCAGTAACAATGCCACCCGTAATAAACAACACACCTCCCCACCATGCAGCTCGTCACTGCAAGTGATTAAACGCATCTGGTTTCTTATTATCGATGGTACGGTGGCAACTGTATTAAGGCTAGTGGCGCGACACGCCATGGACCTAATGCTTGATGATGATGATAATAACATCTGATTAGATAGTTGATGTTAGATACTTATGATGTCTGACGATCTGATGTTAATCGACTGATATTTCCACGATATTCTCATGCAATTGAAACACAAGATAGTTTATTAAATAATGTAAAATATGAGATGCCACTGCCAATACTTATTGCTCTCAAGTGCAGTATTCCTACGGCGGAAAAAATGGCGATCCGTTTCAGTCTCACGACACACGCTTGCAACCACTTTAGCACACAGTAAACTAACGAGCAAAAAGATACATTAGTACATTAGACGAGTGCCCCGTAACTGGGAAGTAGCAATAACTCAACTTACTAAGGGAATACGTGTGGCTTTAAAGTTAAAATATTTTGGCCCAGGGTAAAGCAAACTTACTATGAAACCTCAGATTTATGTTATTGAATCCGACAGCGTCAAATAATATGGCAGTGAATCGTAATATAATGATTTATAAGAATTTGTTACATCCCGTTACCCCATAATCCGAGTTTCAAGAGTTCCCGCCGCGGCACAACGATATCCGGGTAACCACACATACCTGATAACGATGAGTTGGACTATATCGCGGGACACTGAATTGCTGTAGGTCAGAGGCCGGAGTTGATACAGACGACTGGCAGTTTTGCAGTCTACTTGTTCGAAACACGTCCACCAGAAGAGACGTCTGTCGCGGTGAAATCCTAGACACTTCACACCCGGAGATCAGGGAAATCGAACATCGCCTATGTATAGTCTGGGAGGGAGCCTTCTGCATCTGGAGAAGGCTACAGCTCTGCTCTTGGCCGCGTTAACGTAGACCCTCTATTTGTCCGCCCATTCAACGTATGCGTCCAGCTGTCGGCATACACAGAAAAATCGTCCTTAAACTATGTATTCGAATTATTGCGTAGTCTCGCGTGAGCGTACTATAATTATTCTGCAACCATAAGCGATTCACAGAGGCTCTTAGAACACGTTTTGAACGAAGGCGTCTTAGAATGCGTTGTAGCATTTGTTGTAAAAGTACAAATGATTATTCAACATTAGCCACCGCAAGTGAGAAACTGGTGTACATCAATATATTTATCACAAAATTAAGCTTACGATGGCAGATGCAATAAACTTTGTTAAAATTTATTAAATTTGATATTTGATTTATATTGATACATAAGGAAAAGTATCGTCAATTCTCTGCACTGTCCTTCGCCATTATATTTACATAAGCTGACAATCATTCATGAAGACAGACAAGCCCCATTATAAAATCATTTTTAATCAATCACGTCGATCATTGTTTTGTATGAACATGTTTTGTTATGAAGTGTTCAAGGTTTCTTGTCAGTTGTACAAGTTGCAACTTTCTTTTGCTTGGTTTTTCACATCGCTCTCCCGTTTAACTTTTACTGCAGAACTCCGGTACGGAATGTAATGCGTAATTTATCAAGTCGAACACTGTTATACTCTTTTCTATTATTTATAATCAAAATAACTACATTCCTTACATAATGTTTTAGTAACAGTACATAGACAAAATTATAATACTCCAGAACATAATAAATTAATACAGTGTTAAAATTTAAAATGTTGACAACGCAACAATACCTTACTTATATTTATAAATAATTATAGAAGCAGTAATTATTGAATGTATATTATAATTAGTATATATACCAATACATGTTTACATATAGCATAGTAAAATATATTTTAGCTGAATACAGATTATAGGGATGTTCAAATATGTATATTGTTAAAAGTTATTATTATCATTTTCCACTCACTGCTGGTATTTAAAACACTATCCATACATTAGGAAATTATGTACAAAATAATGGTAGAGAATTACAAATTTACATTAGAGAGTTTAAAAATATTACAAACACAAAATTATTGTAAACAAATCTATCTTGTTATTACTTAATATTCATATTGTTGTAAAATATTATTTACCGAGAACTTGGTCTATACAGAGTACTGTAGTCTATTCTAAAATTATGTATATTTCGACGGTCAATACTCTCTCCCTCTCATTCGCTCTCTCTCTCCCTCTCTCTCTTTCTTTCTCTCTCACTCTCTCTTTCTCCTCTCTCTCATTCTCTCTCTCTCTCTCTCTCTCTCTCTCTCTCTCTCTCTCTCTCTCTCTCTCTCTCTCTCTCTCTCTCTCAATTTATCTCTTTATGGCGCTCAGACTCTAACTATCCCCATCTCTCATTACACTTAACCACTCCCTCTCTCACTCACAGTTTAAAACACATACATAAACACAAACCTCACTCCCACACGCAGACATCTGCCCAAATACACAAATACTTAGATGCATACATTTATATTCTCTTCTCACGTAAGTGTAAATTATGTAAAATGTGGCTGACAACTAGGCCTATGCTGAGTTTGAAACTGATCAAATATGTGTCACTATGTACTAATATGTTTAAAATATTAAAAAATAATCATCTAATGATAAATACTAATCATAATATATTTATTTTTAATTTTCAGGCCCCCCCCTACGAAAGTGGAGATCCGCCCACTGGGGGACAGAAGAGACGTCCAGTAGAGGAACAGGGAGACAAGTGTGATAGAACGGTTAATCTCCAGGCCTGGTATCTGTTGCTTGTGATAAATAATAACTATGAGGGATTTTGGAGTCAGTTAAGAAGAGCCTGTGACAAGAAAACTGGGACATGAAGTTTGATTAACATAATTATTTTACTCTGTGAAATTAATAATTATAATTATTAGAATAATTAGAATAATATAGGATAATATTAGAATAATTATTCTACTCTGCGGTCAAAGAAAGATGAGTTGGAGAATTTTAGTTTTAATTAAAGTGCGAAACTGCTTTGCGCCTATAAAGCAGTCGGGACTGTCAACATAGAGTTTGGCAACTACAATATACTTATCAGTCGCACTATATGAACTTCCGTGACCACATTTACATCTAGGCTTTGTACGTGTTGTGTAGGTAAGCACTTTTAAAGTAATACTCTTGAGTAATCCGCTAAGTCCGTAAATAAATATTTTGGGAAACGGAGTAAGTAACTACGATTCTTTTGACTTATAATAACGATGATAATAAGAATATTTTTCATTATGAGGAAACTAATGTTCGCCGCAGGAGTGCTCGCAGTCCTTCGGTGTATGGGACTCTTATCCACCAAAAACACAAACTGTAATTTCGTGACGTCAGTCCACGCCGGAACCGCTTTCCCCCCAGGAAGACTGCAGGGTAATGTCAGTGACACTTCACTTGTTAATAATAGTAATAATAATAAATTGTTTAAAGAGGGAACTGAAGACTAATGCACGCCGCAGAAAGTTCCGCACTCCTACGGTGTGTGGAACACTCGCATCCGCCAAAGCCATAAACCCTTTTCCATGACATGGATCCATTCCGGGACTCAGCTTCGGTAATACTTCAGGGTGGTGCCATTTGTTCTTCGCCCATGTGGACATTTATCTGTTTCAAACCTTCAGGGGGTACACGTCACCTGCTTTCTGCTATTCTGACAGCGGCCGTAGCGAGATCATTTTCTGCTTCCTTCTTTTGCCTTAGAATCTTCTCTAAAAAGGCTTCTACATGATCTCAGTTATACTCGCTTTGCAGCATCAGTCTGATGATATTGCCGGGCGTGATACGTCTACTGCATTCTCCAGAGTTTGCCTCTCCTCTTTCCATCTATCACAGTTGGAAAAGTTTGCTGCACGTCATCTAGTACCTGTTTACAGAAAATGTAGTCGGCTCTGTCTACTTTCCTCATCCTGTAGAGATAACCTGCTGTATTTCTGGAGTTTGAGTGCATCAACCCAGATCTCCTCACCACAAAGTAATACTGAGCGCGTGACTAACATCAGTAATCGGCGCCTGAAAGGTTTCGGACAATTGGTGTCGGACGTAATTGTACTCAGCACTGAGGTCACAGTTGTAGGCTTAGCAGACCCTCGATTTATTTGTGCCCCAAAAGTAAGTTAGCATTATCCCCAGATACCGCGGCTTTTGTCTGCACAGTTTTTTCCCCGACCTGCATTGGCAAGATGTCGGCCAGATGTCTCTTTGTAAGTAACACGCGTTCAGTTTTTTCGACTGCTAGTCTTCAGCAGTGATCCGTCATCCAAGAACTGACTCGTCGCATAACTAGCCGTAGTCTCATCTGACCCACCTCTAAATTCGTGCTATAATAATCGCTGCAAATATCGTCAGCGTGTCCCACTAAGAAAGAGTTCTCAAACATTGCCATCCAAATAATTCTATCATATACACCATTCACAGATCTGGCCCATAGATCGATTCCTGAGCTTCCCCCGCTGTGACCTGTTTAGTTCGGCATCTTTCTGCAGCATCATAAAGTAATGTCTTATGACTTACATACACTCTATTTGGTTATCCGAAACGTATGCTCCAAAGCGTCAAGGAGATCACTCCACCTCGTAATAATTATAATAACGATGAGAAGAAGAAGAAGAAGAAGAAGAAGAAGAAGAAGAAGAAGAAGAAGAAGAAGAAGAACAACAACAACAACAACAACAACAACAACAACAACAACAACAACAACAACAACAACAACAACAACAACAACAACAACAACAACAACAACAACAACAACAACAAAAAGACAAGGAGGAAGAGGAAGAAGAAGAAGAAGAAGAAGAAGAAGAAGAAGAAGAAGAAGAAGAAGAAGAGGAGGAGGAGGAGGAGGAGGAGGAGGAAGAATGTCTCCCCTTTGTACGATCGGAGTAGCCTATAGAGACAGACAGCATAGGCTACCTTATGTGAACTGTTCGGCATGCAATGAAGATAGTGTGGCCAGCATTACATTTCAACAGCCATTCTCATCCTTCTACTCGTTTCCACAGACTGAATCGATTTGGGGGCTTTAGCAAATACGTATGATGGCTTTAGCTACGCCCGGGAACCAAACCCCGGGACTTCTACTTTTATAGCCAGGCGCGATACCCGCTTCTCTACGAAATCCAAAAATAATTATCTTATCGTTAAAAGTAATATACTTCTTATGAACATGCTTTGTTAATTCTTAGCTTACAATGATGGCAATCGTCAAAACTTTAATTCATTTTAATTCTGTATAACTTGTATAAAGTAAAATTATTACGTTTGTTCACAACAGCCGCAGCAAAAATTACAAACGTCATAGAACCCCGTGAATATCGACAGGGGATGTTTTGTTTCATTTATTTAAGTGGACGGCGTCTAGTGACTCTTGATTTCAGCTTATTGTTGACTGTATGGACGCAAGGGAAGAGACGAGCATTTTGAAGAGTGGGCTTTTGTAAGTTGTCATTACTGTAATGGAGCGCTGTAGTGTTGCTACAGAAAGGAGGGAGGATAGGGTGCACGCAAGGGGCCCATCAGGGCGCAGTCCCTCGTTAGCGCGGCAGATACGGACAACTCCGGCTAATAGACTACACTGACCACGACGACAAATGGACTACTGAGAGCAGCTAATCAACCAGCATTACTCTAGAGAAAAAAGAAACTGACATTACCAACAGCACGTGAATACACACGGTTGATTAAAATTGGCCTCAGTTTTTTTTTAATGTTTCAATAGAATATATTTATAAAAAGAGACAACCGTTGTTAGTTCCAGTATACAAGTTGTACACAACGCTGAAAAGAGAGGTCATGTTTTATATTTTATATTATTATTAATTTTAAATTATTTTATTATTATTAATATTACAAAACGTTCATCAGATGAATTTATATCTGATGATGATAGTTAAATACTATTGAAACATTGTATTATTCACAAAATAATAAAACATATTCTTGTACAAAAAAGATTAACATTATTAAGAATAATATACATTTTGTATGGAAAAATTAAATATTTCTCTTAATGTATTTTTGTAATCAACTATTAACTGTGTTATACGTATAAATTATATTATGTAATGATTTAATCATTTTCAATACGAGCTCTAATATTTAATTAGTTGGTTTTACTAGTCGGGTAGTCGCAAATGTAGATGCTTACAATATAAATATTAATTAAAATGAATAAAAAATTGTATTAAATATTAAACGAAAATCACGTATCTTTGTATTAAATAGGATATCACTGCGGTGTTCATAAATTTGTAATATTTTGATTGCAAAGAATTATTTCGTATTTCATTGTTCGTTGTTTGTTGATTCCTTTATAACTCCGTATCATATTTTCTGTAAAAATTAAATGATTTTTTTTAAATTAACGAATGAAAGTAAATGGAAAAGTAAATAAAGAGAAGGAACTTACGATTAACTGGAACTTACCTAGTTCCATGAATGTTGGAGTCTATGTTTTAGGTTCGGAAAAAGCTACGGATATTAAGTATTTTTTTCTCTTTTTCCCTTCAATCATAAGGCCTACCACCTATGTTGTCTTCTGGTCTTAGCTGGTCTATCGCCACCCTCTATAGCGTGTCTGGTGATTTGCCATATCCCACCACTGCTAGAGACAAAGCAGGTAGCTATTAATCACCAGCTAGAGCAAGTGTAGAGCAAATGGCACTTGTAGAGCAAGTGTGCCTTTGTTACTTATCTGGCCTAATCATGCCCTATAATACCACTGTATTATTGTCCCCAGCGATCGGGGGTGTGTAGATAGCCTGACTCGTGACTTTGACTTGATCCCATAACCACAACACAACAGTTGCGACTGTGAATCGCCAACGTTATAGCCTGACAAGTTTGAAAATATCCATCACCGATCTCAGTACGGGCAGAGTGGAGAAGTAATGCTCCTCTCTCTCCCAATTTAACTATATAACTGTCCCCTTACCTTACTAATTTACAACACGTTGTATAGTTCACATACGGTGTTCGGCGAGTGAACGATCCCTTCCACACAGTTGCCATGCGTCACGTGAGATTTTTCCTATAAATGTCCCCAGCGTGTCAAAAATGTTTGTTCTGCGCAGGTCGTTTTCAACGTTGTATACCTATACCACTGTCCTTGCTTCAGTCACATCTCACGTTTTTACATATTACAAACATTTTCTCTACTTCAATTGCTGGTATAACTATGTGCTGGTGCACACATAAAATAAATAACACGTTTGTATAAGATTTTCGTATTTGTTTAAAATATAACACATTTAGACAAATCTTATTATGAAAAATGTTAGTATAAACAATTAAATACTGTGGTAATATCTGTAAAGCATTTTCTATGAGATGATTAATAAAACCTTGTCCATCAGGAAGTACACTCAAGTTTACTGACTTGGGAGAAAAAGTAATCCATATAGAGTTTGAAAAAAAGTCGTTAGAAATATTGTGTAACTATGGAATCAGAAAACTAAATTTATTTGTTGTAGGAAAGTTAGTCATGGACGAAAGGCACTTCTTCAGCGAAATACAAGAAAGTAAATCAGTCTATGACCTGAGTGTCACGGAGAATTAATTAAGAACGATAGAAGGATAATTTAATATCTTTCTAACGATAGAAAGACGATATAATATCATCATCATCATCATCATCATCGTCGTCGTCGTCATCATCATCATCATCATCATCGTCGTCATTATCATCATACGTGTTCTACAGTATGGTAATCGCCGGATACTACCGCCGACTTCATTGGTATCTGTTCCTGACTTAAGCCTTCAACTTTTCGTATGACACTCCATATTCATAAGCGTTTCATTGATTCACAGGAAAGTTATAATGTTAAAAGAAACGATACATATTTAGTTAAGAAGAACATAAAACTGCAAACAAAACTGAATACAAAATGCAATCTTGAAGAATTTTATTCATGTACCTAACCTCACCTAGCGTAAAAATAACGCGTGATTTTCAGATCACCAGAGACGGTTAGCTTTTGACAGGTATTCTTCAGTGCGACCATTAAACTGGTCAACAAAATTTAATTTTTTGTTTGATAAATGAAAGTGAAGTGATTCGTATAGTATTTTTAGTGCTGATTTCAAATATGTTAACAGTTTTTTTTCCTATCGGGCACAGTTCTTTAGTAATTAACATTTTTCTTTTGCAAAAAGAGAATTATGTGACGGTAATATAACAATATTTTACATGCACTTTGTACTTACCTAAAATTTACTTCTTTTGGATTTTCTGCTGTAATTTGCTATAGATAGATCCCTCTTTAGATTCCAGCAGTAGTCAGCTAGCATTTTTGGGTTCCATTTTCCCTGGTAGCGTGTTGCCATGGTGGATATTTCCTGGTGACAGCGTTCACCATGTTCGTCACTCACGGCGCCAAGATTGTAAGGGAAAAAAATCCAAATGTGAATTTACGAAATGAATTTTGAGTGACATATTACATCCAAGTTCTCTGTAGTTTTGAGGAAGCTCAGTTACAAGACCTTTGTAGTTATCTGCCTTATGGTTTCCCAGGAAGTTGTTAATCACATTTTGAAATGATTTCCATGCAGCAACCTCAAATTCATTCAAACTTTCTTCAAATGCAGGATCATTCATTAGTTTTCTTATTTGTGGTATAACAAATATACCTTCCTTAATCGTACCTTCCCATTACTTATATTAGGGAACTTGTTTTTAGAAACTGAAATTCTGCACCATTACAATCCATTGCTTTAACAAAAGTTTTCATTAAGCCGAGCTTAATGTGTAGTGGCGGAAGGTAAACTTTTTCAGGTTTTACTAGTGCTTGACTTGCAACATTCTTCTCTCCTACAGTGAGTGCCTCTCTCTTTGGCCACTGCTTTT
This sequence comes from Magicicada septendecula, assembly GCA_034769895.1. Taxonomy (NCBI): domain Eukaryota; kingdom Metazoa; phylum Arthropoda; class Insecta; order Hemiptera; family Cicadidae; genus Magicicada; species Magicicada septendecula. The sequence goes on along the minus strand of CM068371.1, from coordinate 178,163,775 downwards.
TTATGTAATGATTCTTCCTATCCCTGCTGTCTCATTCACACAAGAAGCAACAGAATTTAGTCTACCCAAGTTGGAATCCAAGTAAAAGTGATAACACTTTCAGATCTCCACAAATATGCCATGAATATTTCTCATACTGAATCCTGCTCAATACAAGTTTCATGTTTTTGTATGACTCCTTCATTGAGCAGCATAAGCTAAAGGGATTGATGGGTATTTATTTCCAGTGTGACCTATCCAGTATTTATTATCCTGATCACCTAATTGACATCCAAAATACAGTTCATATGACTTTTTTATCAATGCAGTTATATTTCTTCTCTGAGACTTCAACTTTACCTCGCCACATACGTAGCAGAAATTGTTTGGATGACTGATGCAATTGCGAGGCATTGTTAATATATGATAACTAACACTGTATAAAAACAAACACTTTATAAACACACACTAATGTAATATACACTGACTCGCTTTACAGAAAAAAAATTAAAACGCAAACAGATTCAAAAACTAGCTGCACCACTAAATCTTACACACACGAGAACTCGCACTCGAATGAAGTATTCAAAAAGCTAGCTCTAGCCTGCATAATAGTTTATTGTTTAATTTAATTATTGTATAATTTACATCTCTGAGTCACCAGTCTACAGAAATAAAATGATAAACACAAACAGAATTATCACTGTTGCACACCACTATAGAAACATTATTCGGATTAGCGCTTTCAAGCTTCTCAGCTCATCGTCAGATCGGAAATGTTGTGCTAGTTTCCGATCTGACGATGAGCTGAGAAGCTTGAAAGCTCTAATCGGAATAATTTTTCTATAGTTGTGTCCAACAGTGATAATTCTGTTTGTGATTATAACCACTAACACAACTTTCTTAATTAAACTTATGAAAATGATAAACAATATGTTATGACTAATGGATGAAATGTTTACATTAAGAAGAAAATAGGAGAGATGAATCGTGCATTCTTGTTTGTTTTGATTAGTGTACAAGTAACAATAATAAATAAATAATGATGACTATTCACTAACCCAAACAATTATATTTTATTTATCAATTTAGTTGCTGCAATAAATAAACCAAAGCTATTTAGTGTATATTATTTAAGTTCACAAAATTCTATGCATATGGAGTTCATGCATGGTACTTACTGAAAAATAAAAACGGGAGTTACCAAAAACATGAGGCTGCTAGAGAAATTCTGATTAGCCTACATATTCAGAATCAGCACCCAAAAATACATAAGAATTAGCAAAAATTTAGCATTTAACAAAATCATTGTTGACCAGTGTTATGTAAAGAAAGGGACTGCAGGAAAAAACGTAAATCTATATTAAAAGTTGTAGTAAAATTGATGGAATCTATTCTTCAGTGATAGGTTCATCAGATCCCTCGAACGGAGATTCACTAGAGTGATTGTTAGATAGGCCGGCTGTCTACAGCCAAAGTTTTATGGAGAGTAACCTTAAGGCAAAGATAAGGTCTACACACAACACGCACGCACGCGCGCGCGCACACACATATTTGTCTTTTCCTGTGTATAAAAAGACATTAATTGTAGTTTGCATCCATCACGAATCTTGTTTTGCTGATGCGTCCAACTGTAGTGGACGAGAATATTTTATGGAAACTTTAAAACAGGATCGTTTGGCATACTGAGTTTTTTAAGATAAGCGTTCTCGTTAGCTGTTTGTATTGATTAGCGGTTAACGTCTGTGTTTACGGTCGTCTGAAACTACCTGTTGTTACCTGCCTCCATTATTACCTAAGTGAGTAAGTAGTTTCTCCTCACTGAGTGCATCACAGTAATAAGCCTCCTTCTGCAGCGTATTTGACCGATACTGGAAGTGCGTAGTACAGGAAGCAGACACAGGCGTAGTACTATCTGGTACAATTAGCCTGGACCATGTAATCACGTTCCGCTGACGATTGAGACGCACGATCATGGTTTAAATTTATTGTGACGTCTAGTGTGCGTATAAAATTAGACCTAAAACCAACGTAGGCCTAAGTGTGAATACTTTAAATTGATCCAGTTCTTTCATCGAAATATTAAGTTTTATGTTGTACTTAATTATATTTTATATAAATGTTTTTAAAATTATATAAATTATATTATATATTATATTATCTTAAAATATATGATTAAATTATATAACATTACATTTTATATTTATGTTTAAAATTTTTTAATATAAAACAATTAAGATATAAATTATATATAAATAAATAATATATACACGCGCATACTGAATATACGTACGCGCTCGCGCGCGGAGGGGCGGTTAATATATGTATAATAATTGATATAATATTATATACAGTATTGAATAAGTTTTTATTTAAAATATAATGTATATATTATAGTCTGATCCTCATCATGGAAATTCTCGTCAGTCTTTCCTTATTATACTACACTTGTATTTCAGTAACTGACCAAAAATATCTACAGCAGCATTCGTATTAGTCGTAAGCACACTGATATTGGTTATAACCGCATCACTACAGCTTATAGAATTGAAGCTATTGGCTCATCGATCGCTCTTCTTCCCACAATCAGTTATAAATTATTTTTTTTAATTCACTGACTGCGATATTTTATTTTTCTAACGGTAATTTTTATAAACATTTATCTTGCCAACTAAAAACTGTAATCAGTTCTTAAATTATTTGTATGCAAACTTCACCATCGGTATAAACAGAAGTTCCAACTTTGTCGTGTTTACTTGCTGAACTGTTATGTACCTGGGTCGTGGTTTAGGACTTGAAAATGGTGGAAACACTGAAAGGCCTCGTCCGGAACATGACAAGTAGTAGTTCAGCAAGTAAACACGACGAAGTTGGAATTACAGAGACTGCTAATTCAAATAACAAGATGAACAATAAACAGAAGTTCTTTCCTTTAATAAATAACTGACTCGTATTTTGAATAACCTCGATTGCTATAATGTTTATTTATACAACCAGACGTTGTAAAACTTATATTAAAAATATAATTCCGTTTAGTTTTATTTATGAGAAGTGTTAGCATAATATTATAATTTAAATAAATCTTCATCTTGATCGAGGTGTGTGGAAACCTGTGTACAGTACATGGATTGGGTAAAATAATAAAGGTGATCAAGAGAATGTCTACGGAAAGGAAGAAATTCCAAGCCCACCAACCTCAGGACTGAGGAGAAGAAGGGATGTCAACCGAGTTTTCCTTTCCTGCGTTTTACGTGGGTATCCCTCAGTTATCTTCGCTTGAATGTAGTGATACTGACCGTGTGCTAATACTAGCATACAGCAAAGCACTTCTCCCATGTAGTGTGTCAGCGTTTCCCTTGTACTTTACCCAAGAATTCGTTTTTAAATTATGGAATAATGCTCGTGATACCGCACTTTAGATTTTCTCACCTACCAAGTATTTTTGTTTTGCGTAAGTTATGCCGCATTAACTAAACGTTTCTCCCCTCATTGGGACTTAAAATAGGAACACAACGTGTATTATATACTTTGTTTATTTTCTTTTATTTCAGAATATCTAACGTAAACACTATACGCAAAAGTACGGACGGTAACCTGTTAACGATACAGAATGTTAGGTGCCAAAGACACTTAACTGTGAGTAGGCATATAATTATGCAAGTTCGGGAGTCGTACAGTTAAAGTGAATATTATTTAGCAACACTTTTTTTAAGAGACTGGGCAAATAAAATTAAAAATTTACAATTGTTTTACACAGCTTTCTTTACATAACTACCTTATAACATTTTTGTAATAATTTTGTCCCTTCAGTATGGTGTAGTATTGATATTCGTGAAATGGTGTTACTAATGTTAATATTACTTTAACGACTCGGATAGGCCTACTTAACTAAACCTACATTTTATTCACATAAAAAATTACGACATCAACAAACGGGCGACGGAAACAAGAATCTATTGATTTTTATTGAATTTTAAATGAAAATGTTTAACAAAAGGTACATTTCAGTCTGCAAGTGGTATTTATTCCTTCCGACACTCTACCCCGGATTACTTCCGGTGTAGTTATTGTACGGTTTATACTTCCGTAGAGTGTTATCAGACGGATACAGTGCACATTTTATAACACTAAAGCTCTGAAGGAAACTTCTTAGCATATGTATCAGCTGCAGTAGTCTTTAACTGACAGTAAAAATCGATCATCTTTTGATAAAATTTAATGGTACACCGTCTCCACTAATGTTTAACCCTATGAATGATAGAAGGTTTCGTGGGGAGAGATTTAATGTTATGGTCATGTAATGGCCTTCCAAATGATGTAAAATCTAAATCGTTATCTACTCACAATGTGTTTGTGTTTGGGGGGGTACATGGGCTCGGACCCCCCCCCCCAGAGGGTCGATAAGGTTGAAGAAATTTGTTAATCTTTTAATTTTTAAGCTAATTTAAAATTTTTTTAATTGTTTAATTTAGTATATAATAACGCTTTTTCTAAATATACTTACAGGTTTATTACACAGCATTTGCGTATACGCTTGAAATATGAAATATAGGAAAATCAATTCAGTCAATAAGTAGCCTATCTTTCTAAACAATGTTTCATTAATATTTTTATTGTGAAAAAACCGATTACATTAATGGGGTTGATTTCTAGTTGTTTCACACGTTTTTTAACCACTTTAAATATAATAATGTTGATTAGTCTTAGCTTTTTTTTCTTTTGTATGAAGCCAACTCGACCGGACCCGTCACCCCCCAAAGATAAAAATTTTGGATACGCTATTCTGTTTGAGCAGGGGGAGCGAAAAGCGAAAAGTGACAACTTCAGGAGAGAAGACGACCTAAGGAAATACCTCGTACATGTCTGATAATGTAATTTTTATGTTTTTGTTTTCCTTATTCCAATGAAAAATAAAAGTGAATTAACATTTATTAAAAGGTTTCTAATTAACTAGTAATCTTTTCTTCTAAGCCACGACACACCTAAGCCGTCCCACAAGTAGACAAATTGAACCGACCACAAAGGTAGCTTTGCTTGATAGTCATTTACCTTATGCTCATAGATTATAATAACAGATTATTGAAAATTTAGAATACTTTGTTTCTATTAAAAGCAATCCTTTGAATTTCATGAACCATCTTACCTTCCGCATTGATTTATCATTGATTCCGATACGTTATATGGTTTTTAATTAAAATGTCTCAAACTACATTCCTCAGTCAGACTTGACCTTCTCCCAGTCGACCCCATACTTCGTATTTCCACCACGCACGTTCAAGTAGCGAATTATACACTAGGCTAATATCATGGACGTATGCTTCAAGTTTAACCTTAACTCAATCTTAAGCTTTAATAGAGTTCCTGAGGCCTTCACGGCTCGCATCCACATAGTTGGAAACACTATTAACCGGGGTGTTAGTCCGTGGTCTAGAGTCTCCGCCGACACACGTTTCGGCATCACGATCGGAGGCCATCATCAGTGTCGGTACAAATTGACACGGTGTCCGCCAGTTCACTACAGTGATGAGATAGATACTGTACCTAGAGTCTACGCCGACAGACGTTTCGGCATCACCATCGGAGGCCATCATCAGTGTCGGTACAAATTGACACGGTGTCCGCCAGTTCACTACATTGATGAGATAGATACTGTACCTAGAGTCTACGCCGACAGACGTTTCGGCATCACCATCGGAGGCCATCATCAGTGTCGGTACAAATTGACACGGTGTCCGCCAGTTCACTACAGTGATGAGGTAGATACTGTACCTAGAGTCTACGCCGACAGACGTTTCGGCATCACCATCGGAGGCCATCATCAGTGTCGGTACAAATTGACACGGTGTCCGCCAGTTCACTACAGTGATGAGGTAGATACTGTACCTAGAGTCTACGCCGACAGACGTTTCGGCATCACCATCGGAGGCCATCATCAGTGTCGGTACAAATTGACACGGTGTCCGCCAGTTCACTACAGTGATGAGGTAGATACTGTACCTAGAGTCTACGCCGACAGACGTTTCGGCATCACCATCGGAGGCCATCATCAGTGTCGGTACAAATTGACACGGTGTCCGCCAGTTCACTACAGTGATGAGGTAGATACTGTACCTAGAGTCTACGCCGACAGACGTTTCGGCATCACCATCGGAGGCCATCATCAGTGTCGGTACAAATTGACACGGTGTCCGCCAGTTCACTACATTGATGAGGTAGATACTGTACCTAGAGTCTACGCCGACAGACGCTTCGGCATCACCATCGGAGACCATCATCAGTGTCGGTACAAATTGACACGGTGTCCGCCAGTTCACTACAGTGATGAGGTAGATACTGTACCTAGAGTCTACGCCGGCAGACGCTTCGGCATCACCATCGGAGGCCATCATCAGTGTCGGTACAAATTGACACGGTGTCCGCCAGTTCACTACAGTGATGAGGTAGATACTGTACCTAGAGTCTACGCCGACAGACGTTTCGGCATCACCATCGGAGGCCATCATCAGTGTCGGTACAAATTGACACGGTGCCCCCCAGTTCACTACAGTGATGAGGAGGATACTGTACCTAGAGTCTATGCTGGCAGACGTTTCGGCCTCACTATCGAAAGCCGTGCCAAGTATTACACCGACTTGGTGTGCTTGGCGGACATCGTGATGATGGTGGGACCGAAACGTCTGTCGGCGTAGACTCTAGACCACGGCCTAACAGCCCGGCCAAGAGTGTTTCCAACTTAAGATTTAAATTAAAATATTAAGTAAGAAGCATTAAGATATTTCCTTCGATTTTATGTACTCATATTGAGTTAAACGCCTGTATTTAATATTTAACGTTATTGTTATAATTAGTTCTTTTCTAACCATTAAGAATTCAAAATCGTTCGCAACGCGTTTGCATACATTATACTATAATGTATAGCATATTTTATTTATAAAATAAAATTTTAGATTGTGACCTTGCACATTATGGTGTAAGCAGTAAAAGAACTTTTTAATTTACGCAATTTCCATCTCTAAACAAAAAATAAATATTTATTGGTTTCCAACGCTTATATTCTAAATTTATTTATAAAAGTTGCTCAGAGTGCTACAGGCGTGAACATAAATTACAACCAACAACAGCAGTTCGTTACATAACAATTACTGCTGCGCAGTCAGTGCATGTCCTCGGGTTATTTGTACACGAATATGAGAAAAACAAACCACTGGAGTCTGTGGTCCTAACCAAGAACGGGCATAGACCTGCCAGAAACCAAGCAGATTTCTTACATGTTTGCGAGCGAGAATACAAACGCCATGTGAAAATACAATGTAAATAAATTGATTTCTATCAGCGACGGAAACATGTGAAATTTATCCACAGAATAAATTTAAAAAATGACACCTGTTGCTCCAAACCTATTAATGAAATTAAATGCGGCAACAAATATACAGGTAATCGTTGACGGTTAAATAGTCATATTTATGCTATTAGCGAGTATCTAACCTCTGTAGACAGTGAGTGGCAAAAATTGTGACGTTTGTTCTCATTTTGTAATAGGGAATTTGTGTTTTTATAAAGTTGAAGAAATCTTTCGTCGTTAACTGCTTCGTTTGGTTTGGCTGACGTGTACGGGATCAATCTGTTACCTTTTCCTTCAACTACTCTTAATCAAAATAATTTTATTTTAACATCTGTTTTCTCAGGAAGTGTCGAGAATATAATACGTGTGCCAATTTGTCTTAAATAGAAAACGAGTCTTAAGTTTTAATCCCTTAAATGTGAAAGTGCTTGGACGATAGTCTCTCTAGAATATCCGACTATATTCCCACGATCCTATTCTGTCTGCTTGCTGCGTTATTGTTCACATCTACCTAGGTTTCTTCTATATATTGTACGACAAAAAAAAGAGACCGGACACGAGGTAAATAATGTAATAATCGCACTTCAATGTAAAAACGTATATTGGTATTCATTTAAATAAACCGGGTATAGAATATGCTGTTCTTTCATATTTTTTTGTTCACCTATCATTTTTTAGCTTACTGAAAGGCAATATCTCGGTCACATCTCCTGTTGACAATGTAGTTATCCACAGCCTGCTGTCGGATAACTCGATTATCCGAATAGTACGAACTAGTGAACACTAAGTGTAACTTTCGTTTTTATTTTATATGTGTAATCAATGAAACGTGAAAGTAAGCAGTGCTAGGTAAGCCACAGTAATCACTGTAATAACAATAGGATACATTCGATAACTACATTTGATAATAATATATTCATTATTATTATTATTATCTCGTTCATAACCGCGTTGTCCGTGTAAGTTATATGCACAGGTGTGTGTGTGTGTGTGTGTGTGTTTTGAAAATTGGCTTCTTGTCTGAATCCGTTCAATTTAATTCAATACTATCTGAATTATCTGAGTTATTATACCATCTATATCATCATTAGAAGAAGTCATCTATATGTATAGAAGAGGTCATAAAAAATTGGCGGATGACCTTAAAGCATCTTTTTATAATTGGCCACTCATTAATTGATATGATGTTACTCACCGATAATCAGGATATTTTTTCGAACTGGGAAAGTAGGTTGTAAATAGCTTTACACACATTAAATAGAACTTGAAAGCATCTTAGATTACAAATAGCCACAGTGAAGACCAAGGTGATGGATTTTCAGGGAGCTGATTCAAGATGAGCAAAACTGCCTGGTGTTGGCAAGACATTAACTTTCAGTATGTGGGCTAAAGTGTCATAATACGAACCATGATGTAGCTAACAAAATGCGTACGTTCAACCATACGCGCAGGACAATCGGGACAACTCTGAAATCAGCAAACAAATAACACTTCTAAAGTTCTTCAACGTGATAAGCACACTTTATGAGGTTGAGAATTGCACTGTGAAAAAAGGCCAGGCCAACCGTATTCAAGCACGAAGTGAGATACCTCAGGTATGTGGCAGCATACGCTATTCACGATCAAGGAAGAATGTACGCCTTGAACCGCATATTAGGAGTATACTAGATAGGATTAGATAGTAACGACTTAACTGACTGGAGCATTTCAACAGGATGAATGGCTATCGCGTCCTCAAGCAACCACTGAACTAAATGGCGAAAGGACGGTAAAGTGCGGTATGTCCGTATAAGTGCTGGAGTGACCAGTTCCATACTTTGTCTACCTGGGAACGGAACAGATCAACCTGCTAGTTAAGTCAAATAGTTTATTCCCTGCAGTTCACGATGTTTATAATGATCTCATCTGTAACGAATCGGACGGGTAAAAACGTCCGGTCCAGCGAAAGGCTCTGTAAAGATCTTAAAGTCAATTTAACATTGATATTAATACCGTGTCTTGTAGCGTACAGCCTTTCGCCTACCAAAAGAACGTAATTTCAATACAGGAAATACAAGTAACTTCAGCGCTTACTGCAATTAAGCAGCAAGGTGGAGAAGAAACTTTTCGTATTTTATCGCTTAATTTATTTAAGCCACATACGTAAACCCCGTGTGAGGCTGCTCTACACGTTAATTTGTGTGCGCCCGGATGCACACAAGAAGAGTGAAAGTCAGTTACAGAGGTCTGTTTGTACTAAGACGAAAACAGTCGACTTCCTAGGGATGAATCCTATAAGAGCAAAAATTGTAATTGATAATAGTGTTTTGTAGCAGGTATCACATTTTAATTATTTGTGTTACGATATCTCATATAGAAAGAACAACGATATTGAGAGAAAGTTAAATAAATGTCTTTATATCTGTGGAACAATAAGACGACTGTGGAAGAATAAGACGCAGTGGAAGACACAGCTAAAGTTCTATGAGGTCGTGGCTGTGCCGACTTTAATGCACAGATGTGAAACAAGGACTCACCTGCAAAAAGATATTTCAAAAAAAGAGGCCTCGGAAATGAAATGTTTAAAGAAGTTAAGCGTGCAGTTTGGCAGATCATCTACGAAACGACGATTTACGGAAAGTCCTGAAGTTACAGTCGGTTCTGGAGAGAATAAAGGAATACATGTACAATTGGAAGTCCCATGTGGAACGCACGGTAGACACGCGTATTCCTAAACAAGCCTTTGAATATAGGCCAGGTGGAACGAGAGATCGTGGAGACCCTGGAAAAAATGGTCAGAGACTGTGAAGTCAGAACGGGCTATAGCTCAAGCCATGTAGTGAAGAAGAATTAGAAGAAGAAGATATACATAAACGCCCTGTTGCAAATTATATTCTTTAATTGAGAAAGCGTTAATTTCCATGTTAAAAACATTTTTTTCTTGCTCATTCTTAAACTGACCTCACGTACAAACAAACAAACATGCTATTAGATTTTTAATTTATTGTTCTATTTATATTTCAAATAAATTAATTAGGTAGGCCGATAAAAATTTTCGCCCGAATTAAATGCAAATCTGATATACTGAAAATCTCTCTCCCTCTCTCTCTCTCTCTCTCTCTCTCTCTCTCTCTCTCTCTCTCTCTCTCTCTCTCTCTCTCTCTCTCTCTCTCTCTTTCTCCCAGACGATTTATTGTATTTCCTTACGTCGCTCTGTGTAAATACATGCTCCACAGCTACAAAACAGTTGTGAAGTAGAAGTGATGTGAATGAAACTAAAAGGAGATCATAAAAAACAATAAGTAGACTGAAGCTGTGTGGTTAGGTTCTGATGCACTGACAGATTTTTAAGATTGTCAAATAAACACCAGAATATATTATTTTATATAATACGGTATGCGTGTGTGTGTGTGTGTGTGTGTGTGTGTGTGTGTGTGTGTGTGTGTGTGTGTGTGTGTGTGTGTGTTAATGAAGTATACTCTGAATAAATAAATACCTCTAGCTGGCAGCTAAGGCTGCCTCTTGTTTAATAAGAGGCACGCCAATTAAATTTTGCATCTGGATTGCAGTTTTCGCCGTACCAAGCGCAACGCATACCAACTTGTAATTGTTTAATATACATCATTCCAGGAGACGACGCATCCATTGTCCGAAAGGTTAATTGAAAAATTTCCTCATAAAAAATGTTTTTAAAAGTCTGAGAACCTTTTGTGTATACCAAAACGCTTCCTGACGATTATTTAAAATGTTATATTATGTCTTCTAACTTGTGATCGTAACCATGTAAACAATTTTAATTGTCCTGGAAGAAAAGGTTTTCATGTACGTGTTCTACTAGGTGGGAAAGTGAAATGAAGGAAAACCAACTACCTCGATGGTTTTTGTGTTGAAGTGAAGTAATACGAGTCATATTAAAATTCTGATATTAGATACTCCCAATGCACGGTATCGATTTATTTTACAGACATGTAATTAACTGAGCGTAACGAATTGTCATTCCCTATAAGTAGGAGAAGACTTATACCTAGTTCAAAGGTATCATGCGGAAAATTAAACTAATTACAGCGTTACAAAATATATCGTTTTTAAAAACTACATACATGATACAGTTCAGATGACCAGACCATCATTTTGATTTATAGTTTATAACATTATTGAGTTGTCTGGTGAGCTGTCACACGAAGTTGAGAAAAGATATTAATATTGAATGTTTATCGATACTTTGATCTGCCAGCTTACACGAACCCATAGAATTATGAAATATTACTGTACACAAAACTGAGCGCAGACCAGCCTGAAAGACCAGTTCGTTTTAAGATAAGAATTGTAGCCTGAATTGTGAATTGTTTATTTTTGTGTTTGCTGTAAGTAGACGTACTAAATTTTTAAGAGTGACAAGAATTGAGATACAAAAACTAAGATAGAAAGAAAGAGATAAATAGTTTGTTATAATCTAGCCAAAGAGTAATATAGCTAAACTATTTAAGTAATTTCTTAAAATGTTTTTTGGTTAAAACAAATGGATATTAATAAGTATTGTTTTGTTTTGTAAAAAGTTAATATTTGGTTATCAGTTTAACAAACGAATGCAATCATGACAGAGATTATTAAAATTTTAGACATTTCCTGGCAAATATACACATTTAATTGTTTGACATATTTTTAATATTCTGTAATGTACAACTAACGTTTAATTAATGCTTATCAATTTAAATAATACAATGTTTTTGGAGAATAATCTGCAGCATATAAAGATTTGTGGTAGGTCTATACGTCAAAAGTCCCAGAGTACAAACTATTTCTAGAATATTGAACAATATTCAATTACCTTAAATATTCAATATTCAGAAACAATGTCAAATAAAATTTTATCTTAGACTCCTGCATCAAAGTTCTACTCTACGTTTGTACTGATAGAAGAAAATAGCAAAAAGGTGGAATCACTTGAAGTGGCTGAGTGCTTCAACATTGTTCACTGTTTCTCTTGAAGAAGGAAAACAAAATACATAAGATCCATAGTGGCGTTCCTTTTCTGATATATTGATTTCCATAAACTAACTTTTGAATGAGTATTTGTTTCGTTTCTTTTAAAAGAAATTGAAAATATTTCTATAAAAATCTATTTTTCACCTTCAAAGTATACATTAACTTCTTCGTTTTTCTTTAAGCAAACCACATTTATTTAGCATCCATAACTTACTTTTAGGTAACATTGCAAGAAACAAAATTATTTTCTTAATTTAAATTATTTTTGATTCATAATTATATTATCTATCTCCAGAGTTTAAAAAAAAAGTTAAGTCAGTTTCTTCACAGAAATTTCTTTTATGAAACATCTCTCTCTCTCTCACTCTCACGCGCGCGTGCGCCCACACACACACACACACACAGCCATTTTGCCATTTTGGTTATTCAATATTCAATGACTATTCCTCGAGTATTTCATTTGTAATATAGCATCTTAAATTTTTACGTCAAATACAGTTACCGTAAATAATAGTCAAAGTAACAGAATTGTATACAGTCAATAAATTTAATTGTACAAAATGAGTACAAAACTAACTTGTAGGAAATTGTATGTTCTCCATTTAATTTTCTGATGTAAGAGTATGGTCGTGTTTCCTTATAGTTTGAACATAACGTTAGTCGATGAATAGCGATCTCGTTCACGAGAGAGATATGATGTCGATATGAGAACAGTAAGACATTGCATAATTATTTTTAATAATTTTTATTTTTTAAATCATGTTAAACTTACGCAGTCTTTTTACGTTATTTCATGCGTCACTGATTGGAGAATCGAGAATATATAGCTTAAAGTATACTGTGATTATCTGTTCTATTTGCTCATCGATCGCCAGTGGCGTATCTAGAATTTGTCCTTGGCGGGGGGAAGGTCCTGTCGTGTCGGCTGCATATAAAATAAAAACAAGTTAAGACGAATCAAAATGATAAACTTCAAAGAATCTGAAAAGCGTTGGCAACATCCTGAAACAAATGTTATTAAACTGAACGGTAACAACACAATAAAAATAGGGGCTATCGAAACATTGTTTACAAGGTATTTATAGGCATTTTACATTTAAAAATGATAACTACAGTGTTAATTTAAAAAAAAAGTAAACGATGAAAATGTTATACGCCAAAAAAGATGCACTGTTCGAAAATTGTTTTAGAGTTAAATGTGTATTCTTTTACTTTTGGGTCTTTTTATTAATAACTTCTTCCGGGATAATTTCATATTTCAATCGTATACGCAAATGCTGTGTTGTAAGTCTGTTGTATAATGTACTTAAAAAAGAGCATACACAGCTGAAAACAATAATTTTAAAAAGCCTAAAAATTAAGAGAGTAACAAAATTCCTTGTCAACTTTTACGACCCGTGTTCTTTTAAGAACACGTATAAATTTGGTTATAAATTGCAAGATAATATAGTATAAACTATACGATTGGCATTAAACATTAAGCTTACATTTGAAAAATTAGTAAATCTAACACATGTTGTTACAATAACTGCTTTTCTTAAGTGAAAAGATCTAACTTATTTATTCTAAAATGTACCGATCCCTTATGATAAAATGTTCTGCTTTGTCGGATTTCCAAATGCGTTTATGGCACGATTTTTTCTTCTAATACATTCTACTAATAATTATATACGTTTTATTTTTCTTGATTAAGTATGTTACAATGACGTCTCAACAACAAAAAAGCTTTAAGTTAAATTTGTCATGTACTGCTGCTGATTAATATTTTTATCATATGGATCGTTATCATCAGTAGTACAGAAATGTCAATAGTGTTAAAACAGCATTGCCTGCACCTTACTGTAGGGGAACGCACGCTCAAGAAAGTAAGAATTTCTTATCATAGTCTTAACTGATTTTCTAACTAGTTAAAACCTTGTTTACGTTCATTTTAAATAGAATTATATACTTTCGTATAGTATGAGAGATTTCTTTCTTACAATTTGACAATATATAAATAGTATGAAATGCACTAACCATATACTGGCAACTTTAAACCACAAAAGTTAAAAATTTAGTCCAAGTTAAGATAGATACAAATGAACATGAGATGTCAGAAATTATTAACTGGATGTTATTATCAATGGTTGCCTTTGATTGCGGTTGAACTGCTTTGTAATATTATAAAAAAAAAGAAAATTTCTCTTTAGTTTCTAAAGGATGGCTTAGAAATTCGATATGCGATCAAACGAGAATAAACTATACAAAGTAGAAAGCTAGAATCACATAATGAAAATTAAGGATATTTGGATAGGCAAGAAGACGGAATGTACAATGAAAGACAAGAGACAATGATATTGCCCCCCCCCCCCCCGCAGCTGGGAGTCAACTTGCATGAGTATTGTGGTTTAATAGTCTGTGTAAGACTTGCTCTGGAGAAAAATCATGAGAGAACTGCCAGAAGATGTGTTCATTTATTGTAGGTAGTCAAGTGATAATAATGATGTTCTGATGATACTGATTGCACAACACACACAAAAATGTATATATAGGTGTGTGTGTGTGCGCGCGCGCGCGCGCGTGTGTTTAATATTATAATGTAGACTACGCCCGTCGAGAGGGCACAGGTCTGTGGGGTGACATTAAAACCTGCATACATCGATCACAGCATGTGGATATGTGGGCGATAAGGTTAAGTGTTAAAGTTGTGTAACGCGGTAACAATAAAATCGAAAACATTTTAGCGAGAATGAATTCAACCCTCAGAACAAGTTCAAGGGACGGAAAGGGCGTAACGAAATGTCGAGTCTAAAAAAAGGATCAAAGGATTGGCAATACAAAGATTTGGAGACCTCAAAACAGAATAAAGGGAGTATAACCAACACGGATAATTATAAACGCGCGGAGAGTGTGAGTAGTGGGTCAGGCTTTTACGAAAATAACTTCAAACAGATCGATGCTACTGATTTACGTGCCGATAAAATGGAATGGTAGATTATTTCCAAATTTGGCGAACAATTCTTACAACAGAAACTGTCTGAATTAAGTAATAGTGAACTCAAATAAAATGTAGAATACGTTTTCAATGTAACATTCAAAATTCTTATCCTGATTTACTGGATGTCCCGTTTCATATTATTTATAAAATGTAGTTATATGAATAGGAACCCAGTTCTGTTAATATTGTTCTCTTCCTGGCTATTAGGCCGTGGTCTAATCCTGTTTTCAACAGACGTTTCGGCTCCACCATTGGAGATCATCTTCAGTGTTTCAACGATTGAAGTAACTGGCAAGATTCTCACAGTAATGTGGTACTAATCCATCTGTACTGTTCAACAGTACTGTAGGAATAGGCGTACATCTTGCCAGTTACTTCAATCGTTGAAACACTGAAGATGGCCTCCAATGATGGAGCTCAAACGTCTGTTAAAAACAGTATTAGACCACGGCCTAATATCAGGGATAGCATAATATTAACAGAGTTGACGCCGGCCTGTTAGAAATTCATAAAGAACCAAGTTATTTCTGAATTTTAGTGTCCTTTAGTTTACTTACGGAATAATTGTTTCAGTTTGGCTGGGAGATTATTTAATTTAAGTTAATATTTCTTGTTAACGAAATATTATTTTCCTGATTTGTTTTATATTAAAATTCGGGCATCCTGCTGTATCAATAGATTTTTTTGTTAACTTTACACAGTCAGAAATTCTAATAGTAACTATTTGTAGTACTTTTAAAACTAGAATTTAACACATAACTAAAACAAATAACCACTTATAAGAGAAAACGTGAAAGAGCAATAAACTTAAGTGGCATTGTAACGTTTGATTTTCACTTAGTTGAAGGACATTGAAGGCACGCCAAAGTATAATATTACAGATGAGTCGCTGTGAGAGGAGAAATTTCTGTGATATAACAAATGAGTGGAAGACACTGTACCTACGCAGTGGAAATTATGGTGGGCATACAATAAATTTCAGTAGTACAGTGTTGATTATGTTTGGTTATTGTTGATTAGGATCGTTTCACAGTGAGCTGTTTGGCTTCATTTCGAACACAGGTAGCTTATATCGTTACCCCATCTTCCTGTCTAAATCGTTACCCCTATCTAAATCTTTACTGAATATTTTTTAACTTTTATTCACTTGCCACAAAACACAATTAAGTACGAGTACTTAACTCGATTGAATAAACTACCACTATCTGTGTAATAATTGAATTTGTTACTTTATAAAAGCCACAAATACTTGAAAAATTTTTAATATTTTGTTAGAAAAATCCTTCTACAACCCATTATAATTCATCATTTTAAAAATTTCCCTGAATAGACCATTCCTATAGTGCTGAATGTGTGGTAAACTGAAATTCTAGAATTCCTTTGTAATGTATGGAACTATAATATGATTTCTAGTGAAATGACCGCCGAGTAGTTGAGAAGAATTAAGACAGGCTAAGAAAAAAAGACCTTACTAACGTTAAACTGACGTAAAAAATCTGTGTAATCTGAATCGTAGAAGACATATACGCGTAGAAAGTACTAGTAAGTTAACTTGTCAGACGGCTGACGCTGACAAGCACGCAGTTGGTAGCATGCTGTTTATTACAGTCATGTGATGACTCAACAGTTATCGATGTGTGCGTAAACAACTGTAAATAGACGTCCCAGCGCCCTCTGTATAAAAAATGATATCCCCGAGCACTGTGAAACTGTAGAAAATTTGAGTAAGCAATCTGGGATGTACCTCATTCGATTAATTATCTGGTAGGAAAATCTTCTTTAGACACAGCATTAACTAGAATAAAATCTGTTTCATGTCAAAGTCAAAAACACGTGTTACATATACACAGCTCGTATTCATAGCATTTCATGATCAAAATAAATATTTATATGCTTTTGTATATATGTTAGTTAATTCTAATTTATAAAACAAACGAAACTATGTATGTATGTAATAACTATGTTATTGAATATTTTTTAACTTTTATTCGCTTACCACAAAAAACAATTAAGTACAGATACTAAATCTCGTTGAATAAACTTCTACTACTATCCGTATGATATCTGAATATTTACTGAAGCCACAAATACTTGAAAAAATTGGAATATATTGTTATAAAAATTCTCGTACAACCCATTATAACTCATCACTTTCAATATTTTGTGACTTAAGTAATAAATAAAGGTCATGTAAACAAGTTACATGATAATGAAGTCTTAGTAGAGGGGAACATAATGTTCTGCACACACCTGTAACTTAATAAATAAAACTGTTTCACTTTGACGTTAATGGGAAGTGAGAATTTCCAGGTAAAATGGAACGCTCAACATAAATCAACTGAAAAATGAATAAGAAAACCACCGTATTTCAGGTAGCTTCTGCACAACAATTTCCTTTGGGATTTTCCACAATGTACAATCTTATAAAATAAACCGTCGCGTTTGAAATTTTTATATACAGACAACCGTGTAATACAAATATATAACACATGTTAACGTACTGAAAAATTCTCGGTGATGTCACCGGCATATGTTATACACATATTACAGCAGTATTTTATATTCAATTGAATACATGTCTTGATTAAGGCTATACCAAAGTCTACTCGAGTTAGAGCTTGTGTCTCAAGCTGGGGAAGTTAAAAAATGAACAAAGAACCATGGTTCTCTTCGCCAAATTACGGAATGTTTTGTTATCCTACAAGTTAACACAAAATAAATAAATAAATTTATGTTTGTTTAATAATTATCAAAAGTGTTAACGCTTAGAAGTTTTATTTCATTTTCAGCATTTTAATGATGGAACTTAACAGTCGTAACTCAACAATTGTTTCATAAAATTTTCACTTCAATATAACAGGAAGTAAATTGTTTATCTCTTTTCCATTAATACCTGATGTTACACCATTTATATAAAAAATAAAGCATAATTTATAATTTAAAAAATTATTCCTGACTAATAGTAATTAGTATATGTAATTAGTCACCTTATTTTTCCCCTTTAGATTTTTATCTAACACTTAACGTACACAAAAAATATGCAGTTCATCGAATTTATACAGTTTGTGGAATGACATGCTTAACTCTTTACAACTGAACTGTTCTCCTACACCTGAAGAATTGGGACTACTCACCATGCTGGTAACGTTTAAGAACTATAGCTTCGGGATTTAATTTCGCTTAGTTGGAAATTTTGGGATGCTAGACCAGCACCGTAACCAACAGCCTGAGCGACTAGGTTCTTTCTTATCCAGGACGTTCCTGACTGCTCACACCCAATAATGCCTACTTTAGTCTAAAGAACTGATGCTTTGTGAGTACTGTGCTGTAAATTAACAATGAACAGCGTTTTTTGTTACCATTTTATTATTATGAATGATATCATTCATGCTAAGAATACAAAAAATTGAAATAATAACCTTTAAAGTTAGTACCTTAAAGTGTAATCAAGTAATGTAATAAGCAAAAATTGTACAAACAGTAACGTCACAAAATTGTAATTAACTACACACTTAAGGGCGTTCTCATTGCAAGGCTAATGAGCAGACTTTGTTAGTAATATATCGGCCATCGTGGTAGTTAGCGTACGGGTAAGGCGACAAATATTGTTAATAATTACATCGCGTGACTGGTTTGTAGGCAGAAGCTGTAGCGGAACAAAGCCGGTGGCCCAGGGCCAGACAACAGTACATAGCTGTGGTCAGCCTGTCAACCGAGCGTACGTCGCTGACATCTGGACATCTGCTTCAGCTGACCGCAGAACGACAACGTACAAACACGCACCCGGAGAATCCGATCGCTTCAGTTCACGTTACATCCACATGCATTGCAAAATTCAGTTTTATCACTTGCACAAGTATTATCATTATTTTTATGAATCTTGAAGGTAAGGATGGGTGGCGTGATATTATTATTGAGTTTGTTATTTCGGACAATTTTTGTTCTCAATTCGCCAAGTTTTTTTTTAGATTCGATCACTTACTATCGATGGTCCTCCTACAATAGGAATATAAAACAAGACAAAAATTATTCTAAGGCTGTTCGAACAGTTGGCATTTAAATCACATACATTATATGATAAGATTATAGACAACATAACCATAGAGTACACGCCCCAACACAACAATAGATAACATGATAACACAAATAAACTGTGCAGTACGTCTTCAACCGGTGTCGAGTGCGCACTCACATCCGCGTACGTCGCTGTGTTTGTATAATATATACATAGATGTACTTTAGTGTCTCCTTTTAATGTTTTAACGAAGTCATAACTGACGGATTTTTTACTCTGATGATGGATTAAGTTTAATCCGAAACGCGTAAGAAGACAGAAACCAAGCGGTCACAGTGACGGATTAAGGTAAAATAATTTAATTACGAAATATAACTATGCAATGGAAACATCCTTGCTAAAACTGGTAAGTTTATTTGACTTCTACTAATAAGTTTACGTGGAAAAGCTACAACTTGTGTTGACTTTTTGTCGTAACAAAGATGTAGATGTGTTTCGCATTTAGAAAAAAAATAAAATTTTCTCCTTTTTTGTTTCTTGTTTCAGCCTTCGCAACCTAACTACTGTATTAGGTTTCTGCTAGCTTTTCCACTGGCCATTTACTCCACACTGCTCTCGCAGTTCATGAAATTCTAGCGTAATGTTAGTGTACTAGTCATCTTTGTTGTGGTCGGTTTCGATCCCTCATTCCCTGTCAACGACCTTGCGTTCCAACGCTTACCTATTTCCCTCACGTTGAGGTCCACAAACCTCCGCTTAAATATTGCTACTCGATTTTGTATGCCAGATGTACTCGTTTTTATCTAATCCAATAATTATTTTTAATATCAAGGAGAGAACTGTGTAGCACTCGCCGTTTCGTATTTTTTGTTTTATAGTGTTTGTTCGTTAACTCTTTGATACTTTATCCCTATTTTTCATTATCTCAATCCAGGTTTGTACACTTATGCAAGGTTTAGAACAACGCATTCATAAAACATTGTAGTTCTTAACTTTTGTGAAATGCGTTTCTTGTTAATGTGCGTTTCTTGCTACATTCTGCCCTGCCTAGCTTCGGCCTTTTGTCAATCTTCATCGTTTGGTTACTTCATATTTGGTTTAATAATCTGATATAAGATTACAGAGCGCGACGGTGATTTTAACTTATAGGAACCGAATAAGGTTTTCGTCACGTTCGGCCATACAAGATGTTCCATATGAAATTTAATTAGTTTTATATAAACAGATTTGTGGAACAAAATTACTTTATAAAACACATAATTCAACAAGTCATCAAGAAGCCGGAGTTAAATGTTAGAGTAACTGTTTGTATACCAGAATAATTAGTAAAGCTTGTACATTCTAACCTTAACTAAATGCATGTAAAGCTACGTTTTCTCCGCTCCTTTTACCGAATTTTCTTAATCATCTACCAGTTAATAATTTTCTGTTGCCAGTGAAATTACTTTTGCCTTTCGAAAAACTATAAGAACGTTTACATTGAACTGATTCTTTTTATAAATCAGCTTCTGTGTTATTTACCGTTTTGCGTTGCATATGAAACAAAATTTAATATTTAATCAAGGCCTATTCGATTGTTTTGGTTACTGTCGAACTTATTAACTGCAAAAGATTTATTATTTGATATCAAGTAACATGCAGTTACTAAGATTTGTGTCGTTAGTCTACGTTTTTCCCAGTTATAATGTATAGTTGCCAGAGCTGGTCATTAAGGAAGGCTGAACGTAGAAGAATTTACGCGTTTGAACTATGATAGTAGAGAAGAATTCTGAGAGTCCCATGAACTGCGATGAGGACTACCCAGTCAATTCTGGAACAAATCAATCGTGACTCTTTACTGGAAAGTAAATAGCTGAACTCGGATACTTTGTTCGTAATATGAGGAGGCAGTATTCGCTCGAAAACAATCTGATGCTCTGAAGAATGGAAGACTAAAGGCGAAGAGAACGTTATGATTATTGGCGGTAGTGAAGCAATTCTTATATTCTATAAGAATATAGAAGATATCTGGGAAATAGTGTAAGATAGAAGAGTTTGACGTTACATGGCTCATGAGACCACAAAGAATGGTCACAACTGAACGACTGCAGAAGAAAAGCTTGTAGGTATTTCTGCAAAACGCGTTAACAGTGTGCGCCAGAAATTATATAATTGTGATCAAACAGGGTTCAATTAAAAGATAAATTTTTAAAAGTAGCTCACATTTCCAGGCAATAACTAGTGTCGGAATATTTTATGTGACACCAAAAGTACCCGTAGTTTGTGAGAGTAAATCGTTTAAAAATTGTATTCTATTCGAACTACATTTTAAATTGATCAAAATCTTTTGGTTCTCACCATGCCCTTACAGTAAACCAATTTGTAAACCACGTGTTAAAAAAGTCTTTATGCTTCATTAAACGAAATATGACTTCATTATTTGTAGACTGGAGAAGATTTAAGGAGTTTTTTTGTAAGGAATATAACTAAAGATCAACATCTTTGAAAATGATAGCGTACGATTTCCGCGAAGATATAGCTAGTGGCATTTAATTGAACAAGGTACAGTGATGATAACTTTCTGAATCCGAAAATATTTATGGGTAACTAGGTTAGTTGTTCATAGAAAAAATGTCTTCCAAATATTTTATTGCTTATAATAATACAACGAACACATTGCAAACAAAATTCACGGGATTAAATTGATATGTATAAAATTGTTTACTGGAGAGTCGGACCATAAATATAATAATGTATAAGGTAGGAACTCTGTACGGCGCTCTTACAGGAAATGTGTGCAGTCGACTGTACACGTAGTCGATTTGCTCTGGTTTCAAACCACGTTTGCAGACAAAAAGACTAAAGAGAAATGTATTAAGATGAATGAATTGAAAGGCAACAATTATTAATAATCGAAACACCTGCAAAGGCGTTTAAATATCTTTCACAGGCTGTCACAAGAAAGAGCAATATAAATTAACTTTTACTCTCACATATGTATAAGCACTCTGATGGCACGTGGCACTCTAGAAGCAAAAACAAAACCCCACACTATTCCCAAGAATCATAATTAAACTGATTTAATGCTTTTAACTTTATAACAGAAATTCTACTCTCTGACATATTCCACTCTGCGGATTTTTTTGCTTTCTTCTTAGTTATAGACGACGGATAACTAATCGCACCGACGGTGTTATGTCTGACTGAACCACTCATAAAAATACAAACGTTGCGCCTACAGTATACCGAATAGGATAATACCAACATATTGTAATCATTTTTCCTACGTTTTTCTTTAATTTTGAGTAGTTTGTATAACATAAATATAATTCTAAATCCGTTTATTCATATAAGAGAGTGTTTATTTAACACTTTTCGCAATACGTCTGGCAAAAACTTGTGCACAGTCGTTTCAAGTTGCGTTTATGTTGCTTAATTTCTGTTACGACTCACACACGTAACAAACCTGAGTGTAACGACAGTCGATACAATGTAGAGTAAACATTGACTTAAATGTTTTATTATTCTAATGTTTTTTAAAAACTCATGTTCTTTCTTTGGCCATGCGCATAGATATTACTAAATCATCATCTGCCCTTTGTCATCCAGTTGCTTTCTTTTACATGTCTTCTCATATTTGTCAGGATACTATTAGTAGGTTTGTCTAGTTGAATGAGAGAAAGAAGTTCTCAGTTTATCTCCACCGTTTTCTATTTTTCTGTCTGTTTTGGGTATGTATGACGGTAACTTTTGAATGCACCAATCAATTTCATAAAACATTACACGTCTACTGACACTTTCAACCTACAGACCCCTACTGTTTTTTAAATTGATCTCCCCAAAAATAGGGCACATGAGCCAAAAGTATAGGGGGCAAAAATTGTGAAAAATAGCAAAAATTCATGTAGGATATCAAATTAAAGAAAATTTGCCGGAAATTTTCATATATATTAAATTTCAAAAATCAAAATTTTTAAAGTTCTTAAAATTCAAAATTTTAGGACACCAGGACGCAGGAAAGGAATAATTTTTTTAATTGTAAAAATACAGCCGGACGTCAGACTAAAGGTAATTTTAGCCCAAATCCAATTTAGCGTTTACTGTGAAAATTGTTTAACTTTAGACTCAACACGGGACATAAATGGAACTGAAAGTTTTAAGAGAAATTTGAGTGATAAGTTACGAGAATAATAAATGTATTACGTTCAAAATAATAGGCGGTTTCACAGATTTGCCTGAAATGCCTACTATATTTGCCTCCTACGTACTGCTTGCCAGGTGTGCTGGCATTTCAGATGTTTTACGTCCCTTCCTGTTGCATAGTACCTTCCTGTTGGTATATCAAAATCATTACCAAACAACAGGATATTCATTTTTGAAGTATTCAAAATTCATATGTTTCAAACAGGTTATGGCAGCTGTGTCACTTTCCTTATGACCTATCTCATTGTGCATCGTTCGTTTTACGCACTCAAACTCATCTTCTTATTCCGCGAGAAATATATGTGCAAGAAATATTCTTATGCAGCAAGATCTTAAACTTTGTAACTACACTTTGTTTTCGTTGTCAACAACGAGTACACACACGTATGTATAAGAGATACTTGACTGGCATTTATTATGCGGTTTCAAGTAATATAACGAGTATAACGAGCACATCCTATTTGTAAAGTAGGACAATACCGGTACACATTCCTGGTAATCCATCGTTACGTTATTAGACCGTTTAGTTCTTCAATAGTAAACATTTAGCTACACATTTATAACATTAAATTATATCTAAGCACAGCCTTCGCCTTGCTTCATCGTAGCATTGCTTTCACTTCCTTTTTTATAAGTTCTTATTTTCTTACTATACGATAAGTGGTTTAACTCAACAATTTTTTCGCTTTCAAACAATAACTTTTCGATTGCTTCCGAATTGAAAGTAGGCCTATGTAGCCTATATGTTCCGAAAGGCCGAAACTTCGGATTTGTATGTATAAAAATGTTATTTTATTGGAGTATGACAAAGGAATGTAATTTGTTTAAAAATAAATAATGTAAACGTAAAACAATGTACAAAATCTTAAACAATGCAAAGAACGCATAAACAAGAAATGATCTGTGGATAAAGTATGAAACCCATTACATAGAATTACATTGAATGTAACTTTCAGTGTAAATTATTAAATATTAAATCCACTAAAGATTCTTCTTGTTTTTTAGGTTGCAACTAGTAGGCTATAATTAATGTCTTGTTGCAGGCTTATATTTGTACGTTTATAGATATAAACGACTTATATTTTGTTGAACGCCAAAATATTTTGTATTCATATAGAATAGTAAACATTACATATTACAAAAACAATGAAAACCACTAAGTAGCTATTTGAGTAAATGGTCAAAAAATTATTAGCATTTCAAAATTTCTTTTTTGTTTGTGTCTCCTGCGAACATTTGTCCCCTTGTTTGTGTCCCATTCTTTATTCACATTTACCGATACATCTGAAGCCCCTATAACCTATAGTCTTTAAAAGTTGTGATTATCATTAATTATGACTATTCTTTACCTAAGTGCTATTGAAGATATTGTTACGACATCACAGAACGATCTATGTGTTTATCGAATGTTCCAGAGTGATCCGGAATGTAACGTGTGTGGCGTACGTGCTTGTTGATGCATTTTCTAGACAGTTCCAGACTTCGCTCGGGCGCACGGACTGTGTCAAGGCCGCAAGTAATTACGTCGTAACTATACTGGCGCTAACGAATAATCTAGTAATTTGGGGAGGTATAAATACCAGTACCCAACGACGTTCAGTTCAGTATTAGTGCGATATATTTACAGAGCGGTTCGAGTTATTACTGTGTACGTTCAAGTAGTTATTAGTGAAGTGTTGCGTTTTATAATCAGACGGTATAATTGTAATACAATTCTGTTTAAATTTAGTGGACATTTTATTGCGTGTGAACAATTTTCATTTCATTTGTTGCAGAGACTGTGTTGTTAATTCCGAACTGTTTAACTGTAAAAATTAAAGATGTGATTAGTGACTTAATTGGTGTCTTGTATTTTTGGTTCCACTGTACCTACGACGATCGAGTAGACCGTCATCACAATATATTAATTGTTTCCAGCTCTATTTCTTCCCAACTATCGGTATGTCCCTTTACGTCTTTGCCAAAATGACAAATTGCTGCATATGCTCTTTCTCTTTATTAGCAGATAGACAGACAAGAAGATCCACGTGGCGTCTCGCGCCCTGGTTTGTTTGCGTTGTCCAAGCCGAAGCCCGATAAACTACAGGTTCAAACAGTGCAGCGCGGTCGTTTGCTCAGCACAAGGTATTACAGTGCGATCCACGAATACATAATATTGTGGATGTATGACGTGGGGGAATCTCTGAGTTATTTTGCTCTAGCCAGTCGCCAAGCCTGAGGTGCGCCTCCGTGGCCCCCTTCAGGCATAGTCCACAGGAGCTTAGAGACGCGCTGCTGTGGTCGGTAGGCTCGACCGCCCGGAGGCGAGTCGTCCGTAACGATGGGTTGCCACTTCAGAGCGGATGACTCCCGCAATTAGGCGTTGCACACCTCGCGGTTTCCCATGCTCTGAGTTTCATCCCAGCCGAGACGACAAAACAGGTGCTGACTGTAGGTGTTGAATGCTGTTTTGTCTGTCAGACCCTGTGCAACCCCAGTGTCGCCAAACCGCAGCCTAAGGATTAGCTTCTTTAATGAGGCAGGATTCAAGGATTCCAGAAGATGGGGGAACGGTTCTGCGGGGTTCAGGAGAAGGGGAATTAAGGGGGATAGTCTAGCAGCGCCCATGGGCGTCTGACGTGGCATGAGGGCGGAGCATTGTCCAAACTGTTGACTCATTATTTAAAATTCTCATTTGTGTTATCTTACCCCCGTATTCCTGGGGTTACATTAAATCCAGTGCGTCTTTTTTATCTTTTCATTCTTCTGTACATCGCTTTGTTCTGAATCACATAGTAGGCGGTTATCACAATATTTTCATTGACAAATGCCTCTCACTGAGGAATCGTATTTTCCACGTATGCCTGTATGAGTTCTCCGTCCACCGTTATCCTTGCGGAGATTCTCAAAGTAAACAAGTAATAGGCCTATCCTCTTTTCTCTTTCTACCAAAGTCGTACCTTTGATCGCAAGCGTATTATTTATTTTGAATATTTTTTCAACGACTGGTGTAGCCACTGGAAGTAGCCGTTTCACGAAGATATATGCGTGTATTGACCCACATTAAATTAATACTGTATATTATAAATTATACATAGCTTTTAATGATACTACAAATATTTCTTTAAGAAAACTGACTACATTTTCATGTAGTTATTGTCGAATTATTACCAATAATCTCAAATTACAGTAGTGAACTATTGAGGTGTGGCACTACTTTCATTAACCAGTAAAGACTTTTTTATTACATTTGTTAAGCTGCAAAAACGTGAAAGATTTTGTGTTTTTATAGCAGCGCGTAAGAGAATGCGCGTACACGCGAGCCTACGTGGATAACCAAAGGGGAAGAAGAAAGTTAACTACGAGTGCGCAGTGTGGCCGAGGCGCGGTAAGTACGAAGCACATTGCTGATTCAGCCACATCACTAGCAGTAACGAATCTAATTTCCTGTTGTAATGGACTGTTTGTGTGCTCAGCGTATCAACATCAAAGCAGCTACACATTTTATTTTTCGTACCTGTGTGTATACGCTACGGAGAGGATATAGGAAAAACTTAATTATCTCGTTTCTGAGCAGTATAACCGGGCGTCTGTGCGATGTCGCGCAGTACGTACATCCGTACGTACTGGAATGGCCAGGAAACCGGTCAAAATTAATCAAAACTTGTCCAGCGTTTTGGTAAGATTGTAGAAGGAAACAACGGTTATTAAAGCTTCATATTGATTTGAGATTAGATTTTCATTGACTCCCTTTCTAAATCTGTATATAGAAGAAATAGGACTAAAAAAAACCACACTGATTCACAACTAACTATTCTGCAGCAGAACTAAACAGAAGCAAAGGAATATAATTAACAACTGGTTAAACGTGTTTGAGTGCATGTACCCTTTGCGTGTATAATAACATGTTACTAATAGCAGAAATCACTAATTAAACCTGTCACGCAATAAGTATAACATATTTTAATGTCGAACGTTAGAAATAACACAGCGTTACTGCACGTGTCACAGCACGTTCTACGTATCACAGCAAATGACACTTGGACATTTATGTAAATTACTGCGGAGGCACTTGGAGAATTGCTGTTGCAACAGCAACGGCAGAATGCAGTGCGTTCGATTTCACATTTAAGTTATTACTGCTTCATTGGGTTACAAAGACCTAAGCACATCATCATCACCATCACCTCCGCTGTCTCCATTCGAATTTACTCAAGAATCCTTCTCTTATTCATACGATAACGCGGCACTCTAAAACATCAAAAATCGTAGGTCTCCTAACCTTCCACTCTTTCTCAGAAACGGTGTTTACTATTTTAGTTGTCCTTAGAATATTTCGAGTTCAGTCACCTTTTATCTTCTTTCTGATTTACACAGGACTCCTACCATTTCCGCTTAAATCACATATCTAATTTAAATATAGGACCTTAAATGATGAAGAAATATTTTGGTATCATAAAAGCCGTTATGTCGGAGACGTTTCTGCCAAAAACCATATTAAATGAGGAGAAAAACAGAAAAACTAGACAAAACTGAAAGTACAATAATTCTTATTGACTAATGGAATTGGAATAACGAACAAATAAAAAAGAAAGACAGTACAGTGAGAAAAAAATCGGTATGGAGAACAATACATGACTTCCATGTTCTAAAATTTATATTATTTAAAATCATTTAAATATCTATTGAAAAATTTGACAAGTTTGACAAACTGAAATGAAATATTTCCATAGAAACTACTTCTTTGTTGCCGATAACGTAGTAGGATAAAAAAATCGGTTTTGGAACCGTATATGACTTCCATGTTCTAAGATTTATATATAAACCATTTTCTTGAATTTGGTTCGATAATTTTTAAAAAAATATCGAATTTTAACAAATTGAAATGTAATATTTCCATAGAAACTAGTCTTTGTTGAAACACATATAAAAAATTATCTCCTCCCTTTTTAACTATTATTTTCAGTTACAGAAAATTACCTTCTCCCTATTCAACTACCTTTTTATTTATAGATATTTCATCTAACTTTCTACAGTGGATTATTATGACCTTCTTTTCAGCATGCTTTATTTATCAAAATTGAGTACTTTACTCTTGTTAAAACATAAAACTACCCCTCCTCCTAACCTATCTTCACCAAAACCAATAGGCCTTGAGCCTTCTACAATTCGGGCACATATGCAAAACATTATTTATTCTGTTTGAATTTGCGGTAGTTATCGTTCGCTATAGAAAAATTCTACACACAGACACATTTCAGAAAATGACTTTTCTTCATGTTTTGTGGGTAGTACAATCAGAATCAGCCCTTATCTCGTACACGATTTTTTCGCGATCACCATACTTCCATTTCCTTACGGAACATGGAAGTAGAATTACCTACATAGCAATCAAATGACTTTGTATTATGTCTAGCTAAAATTCCGTAAATCATATCCAGTCTCTTGTGACAATGGAAGTTATACGGTTAACAATAATTAAGAATAGAATTTAATTTTCGGTCACAGAATTTTTTTAATTTTTATAGCTACCGTTATTAATCTTTACATTCACAGTTTCACATTTACATTTACTGACCCACAGTTTATCACTAAGGTCTTAACTAAATACACATTTAACAAATCGCCTGCGGTAATCTTAAAATTAAACGTTAACTTAACGTGTTTCTCACAACATCAGTATACAAATAAAACGATCACACTTCTGTGTGTTCTTCGCAAGTTGGTATTTTATCAGAACTGCAGCATCTCAGTGTCTGCGTCAATGTAGTATTGCCTTTCATTTTTCCCTTCAGAGTTCATGATTTCTTCTACTACTGAAGGAATTTCCAGTCTGTATGTACTTGATGGTTTCAGAAATATCATGGTTCGGCTATAATATTTGTAAGGATTTTATGCTGGAACACCAGAATTTTCTATATATGACTTATTTTTGAAAGTCCCGTAGTTAACACCATAGACCCAAATGGTCTTCAGCACTTGTTAACGAACAATTAATGAAGAATTAGTTATGAAGAATTAATTTACATATATTGAGTCAGACATTTTCTCTTTACTTTTTTCATCGTTCTTAATCCACTTTATTGTATTAATTTAATACCACTGTTCCAAAGAAGTTTTACAAAAGTAGGTTTGCTGGAAAAGTGCCATTAAAGTAAAAAAATTATTTAAATCAAGATCAGTGAAACGTGTGAAACATTATATTATTATATAATAATTACTATGAAAAGAAAACTACGTCTTCTTTTTTACTATTTTTTTAGTATGAAAAATAGAAAAGCTAGTAAACTACGTCGAACACATGAAGAAATCCAATCATATTTTTTAACACTCGATGTAGTCCTATAATACACAACAGCCAAACACATCAGAATATGTTTCACTGAATACAGTGCCACAAGGAGCAAATACAGAGATTGCCAAGCACTGGAAAAGGAGGCACAATTGGTCCCAGAAAATGCTCTACAACATTTTCAGCATCGTTCCACACAGTCTGCTGAATGTCGCTGTCATCTTCCTGTACTTTCTAAATCTCTGTCTTTTTCTCTTTCAAACATTGATATAATCCAACTTATTTTCCATTCTGCTGAAAGTACTGCATTATACATCTATTAATAATGGTTGTTATCATTTTAACAGTTCTAATTTGCCGTTTTTTATTAACTCGGCGTTAAATCCTCCTTGATCGGATGGCTTTCTCCCGTTAAAGATCTGATCCCAACGGTTTCTACACTGATAGATTTCCCGTGTGATATTCATTTTCGCTTTTCCTTCGTTTTCATCTTCGTAGAGAACCTTTTATAGGTTCCGATTTTTTATCGGAATTGTTTCCAAAACCGTTTTAGGCCTACTATTGTTTTATAAATTCGGTTCATTGCTCCTCTGTGCATGTCCTGCCTCCCATACATCTTTTCACCTCACTGAACCTCTGTTCCCTTATTTATTACTACTTCCTCCCATTATCCGTTCAACCTGCATTCATGCAGTAGCCGATGTTTTCATAATGTTCTGTTAAACGAGTGAATCGTTTAACTCGTCGAGTTAAAACGTTCTCAATTTTAACTCGACCATTTGGCATTTCTCTGTCTGTCTATCTATCATCTGTGATGAAATTTTCACATATCCCTATTTGGGATAAGTAGGGGGATAATGACAGTTCTGACTCAAGTACCGTTATTCCCCCACCACCACCCCATGCCGCCTTTCGCGCGCCAAGTTCAAATATATGCCGTCTTTCGCGAGCCTAAATCACTTTCACTTTCTATCAGCTGGACCCGCAGCATCCCAAATGGACCACAGCATCCGCGAATAAATTTTTTTATTTTTTTTAATTTGATATTTTTATTTTTTTAATTAAATTGATTTGCATATCCGCGAATATATGCCGCCTTTCGCGAGCCTAGATCACTTTCACTTTCTATCAGCCCGCGAATTTCCGCGAATAAATTTTTTTATTTTTTTTTTATTTGATATTTTTATTTTTTTAATTAAATTGATTTGCATATCCGCGAATATATGCCGCCTTTCGCGAGCCTAGATCACTTTCACTTTCTATCAGCTGGACCCGCAGCATCCCAAATGGACCACAGCATCCGCGAATTTCCGCGAATATATTTTTTTATTTTTAAATAAAGCTGATTTGCATATCAGGGGTGGGTGGTGGGTGGGGGTTTCCGACTTGATGCATTATAGTGTATATATTAAATATATGATCAGGGTTACCAACCTTGCATGAGTTCAAATTTGTTGTGTGTTATAATGTATATTAAATCTATATGATCAGGTTTACCAACCTATGCATGGGTTCAAACTTGATATGTGTATTATAGTGTATATTAAAATATATGATCAGGGTTACAAATTTTTAAATAAAGCTGATTTGCATATCAGGGGTGGGTGGTGGGTGGGGGTTCCAACTTGATGCATTATAGTGTATATTAAAAATATATGATCAGGGTTACCAACCTTTGCATGAGTTCAAATTTGTTGTGTGTTATAATGTATATTAAATCTATATGATCAGGTTTACCAACCTATGCATGGGTTCAAACTTGATATGTGTATTATAGTGTATATTAAAATATATGATCAGGGTTACCAATCTTGCATTATTGTGTATAGAACAGATCTGCCAACATTTTCCTTCCGTGGGAAATTCAAACTATATTAGCAGACGCACTATAGTGTATAGTAAATTATATGACTGTTGACGACTTCGATATCAATGTATCAACTCTCTCTCCCTTCCTCTCTCTTTGTCTCTAGACACAGTTATCGATCACGATATAAAATCTCTCTCTCACACTCTCTCTCTTTCTCTCTCTGTGTTTATGTGTCATCTCTCTCTCTCTCTCTCGCACGATATAAACTCTCTCTCTCACACTCTCTCTTTCTCTCTCTGTGTTTATGTGACATCTCTCTCTCTCTCTCGCTCTCTCTCTCTCGTTAGCTCTCTTTATGTCATCGGTTTTACATAAGCGACAGTAAGTCGTCGTGCTACTTATGGATTATTGTAATTAGCGATACTAAAATGTAATCACTAGGAAATATATTTATCGCCTACCTCGTTGTGTCCTACTTCTAATTTTGGCACATGACGGTCATTGACTGCGATTTAGAAATTAATATTGTAATGTAAAAATTACAAGTATAAAGTATTGGATGTTCTTCGTTCTTCGGGGTCTTATTATGTCAGGCCCCACGTTGGGTTCGTCAACTTGTAAAGGAACAAGTTTACAAGTACAAGTATAGATGTAGTTATGTAGATTATTATTATAAATGTGGTGTATTCGTGTGAGTGCAGATACGCACCGGTATCTACGATAATGTTGTTTATTAAAAGATGTAATTGTAATTATTAAGGTTATTAGTGTTATTGTATTGTTTTTAATGGGTGCGTAATAACAGTCCACTTCTTTTATTTAAAATGGTTCGCGCAGTCTGTTGTATACCTCCCTCACTTACCACACGAGAATACTTCAGTCCTGTTCAGTGATGTGTCTTCTGAAATACATGCACTTTATATACAAGTAAATATTCAGATCGAATATCTAATCTAGTATGACACATAAAATAAATGAAGAAATATCTAATTGTTATTCTGAATTATTGTTAGATCTTTTTAAATTCTTCCGCCACCTGTGGTAGAATTTATTTAGAATAGAAATAATACTCTTTTCACTGATACCAAAAGTGGAGGTTTATTAACAATTTAATAAATCATAAACTCTTTGACAATTAATGATAAAAAACTAACAACCTTTCAATTACTGATTACAATTAAAAATTCAAATAAGACTCTGTCCAATTCTCAAGGCTGGTAGACCTGTTATTGGTACAATAATTTAACTTCAATAAAAATGATGTTGGTTCGACAACCTTTTGTTTTTAAGACTATAACAAGAATGAGACAAGGATCAACTCTCTTTCCTCCTCTCTCTCTCTCTCACACACACACACACATTTAGTATGAACAGACGTGTCTTTGTTAGTAAAATGTACAAATCACATGACTTTATGTGAACTTCAAAGGGTTCGAATGTTTCAAAATAAAAATATATAAAACAAAAAATACAGAATATATTTACAAATAAAATATATATTACATATTATGAATTTTTTAATTTGTGAAGCAATCTTCAATACGCTTTTCTTCTTCTTCATTTGGTACTACATTAAGCCAGTGCTTGGACTTCACTTTTATGGGGTTTTCATAAACATAAAGATCACTACCACCAATAACCTGTGGTACAATACTTCTATTCAATGGTAACACCTAAGACAAAAAGCATTAAATAAAACATGCAATCAGTATTAATAATAATACAAAATCACTGTTTTATTATTTTAAAATACTGTAATTTTCATCCAAAATATTTAAAACAAAATACAGACTATATGAAATGTATATTAACAAATGTATATTTACAAAATAAGTATATTACAACTCAGGAAAGAGTGGTACGTAATTTTCACTCACCCAATCTTTTATAAATTTGCCATAATTTACTCCGCCAGCATGGTCGGTAATAAACTGAGTGTAAATATTTGATAACTCTTTTTTTACTTCTGTCTCGCCTTGAGACTGGGAATAGCAATGGCATGTCATGGAACGACGTTGTAATAGTTCTCTATTATGCTCCACTTGAGTGGAGCGCCTTTCTATCCAATCCGCCATGTAACTTTCAAAACTGTCTCCAGACATTATACTCGACTAAAACAAAGACATTCACGTTGTTTATCACTTAATATATTATCATGATATTTTTATTATATTATCATGATATTTTCATTTAAAAATATGTTAGCAGTAACCAGCGAGAAACACATGTTTGTCACAGTATACTTCAAGCGTTAGCTGTACATATCAAATTCTTTCTTTACGTTTGTATTTTGTCTAAGCTATGTTAACTTCACACACACACACGCACGCACGCACGCACACACACACACATTGATACATTTTGGAAACTGAGTACAGAATAAATCTACAATCACCTAGTCGGTTTGTTGGCAGAAAACAATTATGTGATCAAATAAACATTACCAGAGAACAACGTCCTCCTAAAGATAAATTTACCAGAGCTCAAAACAGTACAAAGTCATACTTTTTGTGAAGAAAATCACGTCATCAACAACAAAAGTTGTTTGTGTTTAAACAACTACAAACAATAATTAATTTTCTTACACTAGTAAACATTTTGCTGTAATTGTTTCAATTAAAGGAAACATATATATATTCGTTGAGACAATCTGTTGTGGCTGGACGAAACATGTGTCTGAATAAATTTTCTCTCTACATAGCAGTTGTAAAAGTAGTCATATACATTATGTGCTATATATACAAAAGGCTTTCAACGTGTTTGTCATTTCAACCAATTTGTACCGCGCTCTAATTATGTAAAAATAACTGTACCGCTCCATACAACTGAGAATAAATCCGCACACACACAAACACACACACACACACACACACACACACACACATACGCACACACATACATACACAACGATGTTTCTACTTATTTGAACAAGTCCTGTATTAAATGCACTTGTTAATGTTTTAATGTGAACAATTTTACGTTTAAATAAAATCTGTACATACAATAAAATTATGTTTCAGTATTAATGATATAAATATTACTGTTTTATTAATTTAAAATACCGTATAATTGCTTACGATTGACAAATAAGAGAAAAGACATACTTTACGGAATTTCTTGAAATTTTTGCATTTAGTCTTCTGCTTATGTGTACTAGCAGCCTGTTTGGTTACAGTTTTGATAATGTTTTAATGTGAATAATTTTCCGTTTAAATAAAATCTGTACATACAATAAAATTATGTTCACTTTAAGAAATAAAAACTGCACAGTACGTTTCTTTGATTGCGAACGAAACATCAGACATCCCCGTCTGTATTTCTGTTAGTTATAGTTTTCCACTATGTTTTAGCTAATGGTCAAACAGTTGAAAGTTTTTGGAAATTTGATAACCCCGAAGACACGACGCAGAATCTATTGGTCTAAGCGTACATTTATTATGTAAATCATCTCTTTTTCAGTCATCTATGTATGTGCATTTGAATTATTTGCGCATGCACATACAACTGAGAATAAATCCGTACAAACATACACACACGCGCACACTTAGCGACGTTTTTACTTATTTGAACAAGTCATGTATTAAATTCAATAAATAATAATAATTTTCCGTTTAAATAAAATCTGTACATACAATAAAATTATGTTCACTTTAAGAAATAAAAACTGCACAGTATGTTTCTTTGATTGCGAACGAAACATCAGACATCCCGTCTGTATTTCTGTTAGTTATAGTTTTCCACTATGTTTAGCTAATGGTCAAACAGTTGAAAGTTTTTGGAAATTTGATAACCCCGAAGACACGACGCAGAATCTATTGGTCTAAGCGTACATTTATTATGTAAATCATCTCTTTTTCAGTCATCTATGTATGTGCATTTGAATTATTTGCGCATGCACATACAACTGAGAATAAATCCGTACAAGCATACACACACGCGCACACTTAGCAACGTTTTTGCTTATTTGAACAAGTCATGTATTAAATCCAATAAATAATAATAATTTTCCGTTTAAATAAAATCTGTACATACAATAAAATTATGTTCACTTTAAGAAATAAAAACGGCACAGTATGTTTCTTTGATTGCGAACGAAACATCAGACATCCCGTCTGTATTTCTGTTAGTTATAGTTTTCCACTATGTTTAGCTAATGGTAAAACAGTTGAAAGTTTTTGGAAATTTGATAACCCCGAAGACACGACGCAGAATCTATTGGTCTAAGCGTACATTTATTATGTAAATCATCTCTTTTTCAGTCATCTATGTATGTGCATTTGAATTATTTGCGCATGCACATACAACTGAGAATAAATCCGTACAAACATACACACACGCGCACACTTAGCGACGTTTTTACTTATTTGAACAAGTCATGTATTAAATTCAATAAATAATGCACTTGATAATGTTTAAATATTTCCAACAACTATGTTGATTAGAAGTGCTGTAATTTCAATAACAATGTTCGCTACGTAACGTATTCAAATCTGTTTACTCACCTCTTAAATGTTGATGCACGCAATTATCGATTTCACAATGAGGTATGAAGGCTAATTGCATTCTTCACGTATATATATTGTTGTATCTTACAACGGTAGGGTAGGGTAGGGGTAGCTTAGCGTGTTTGTTTTGAAAGTCGATGTAAGTCATTGTCCGCAGTGGAAACTTTCAGAAGTTAGCGATACTGAAAGTATTTTCGTGCATTAGTCAAAATTAGGAAAACAATCGAATACACACATCGACGCTTGCACTATATATATATATATATATATATATATATATATATATAACCTGTGAACTTCGCAGGTGAAGAAATTAATTTCTATTTTTCATCTGTAACGACATGCGTGTATAATTTTAATTTATTTCACTATACACCTCTGAACCTATGTGTAATTATTTTGTAACGATATACATACAATTACATTAAACCTCCACAATGGACGCAGAGAGAGAGAGTGGACACACATGTAAGTAGCTCGATACTCAGTGACAACAACACACACACACACACACAGTTAATATTTGTCAAATATATAACAACGAGTGAGAGAGAGGAGGGGTCATCGACCGTGATGGAAAAGCTTTACCTCACTGCTTAAAGCTTTAAGAAGTTAGCGATACTGAAAGTATTTTCGTTGTGCTATTGTCTGGCGGTCTGTGGCTATGCGTAGGGAAGGTCTTCATATGCTTTAGCTGCCTTTGCTCACTGGACAAAATATAAATATTCGCTGGCAGATAATTTCATAAAAAAATAAGAAATGTAAAAGATATACGCTGACTTTACCGCAACCACGTCTATTTAGATAAACGGCTCGGAAGAAAAAATAATTCTTCACAAAGCAGAACAACAACTACAGTCTCAAATAAATATATTTTAAATCTGGGGCTATGCGTGTACGTAGGGAAGGTCTTCATATGCTTTAGCTGCCTTTGCTCACTGGACAAAATATAAATATTTGCTGGCAGATAATTTCATAAAAAAATAAGAAACGTAAAAGATATACGCTGACTTTACCGCAACCACGTCTATTTAGATAAACGGCTCGGAAGAAAAAATAATTCTTCACAAAGCAGAACAACAACTACAGTCTCAAATAAATATATTTTAAAAAAGATAAATATACATTAGATGGAAATGTTTCCTCTGTTTTTCTCTGTGAAACACAAAAAGAACTTGGGAATCGTGTTTCTTCCCTAGATGCGGTCAACACGATTAAAAGTAAAATTTTAATAACAAAGTTTTCACTGTACTTTAACAAGGATGGTAATATTTTTTTTTCTAGTGCCTAATCTTTTAAACTAAAAAACGTACAATCTTTATTACTTTTACAAGTATAGCTTGAACGTAACACGTACACACAGACGTTAGGCTGAATGCAGCCTCAGGTTCTTGTAGTCTATCGTTTATCTTATAAATGTAATGTATATGTCTCCACATCCTCTTTTGACATTGTATGATATTAATAAAAACAGATATCGGATTTAAATAATAATTTCGTGCTTGCAATATACAATCCATGTACACAAACTTAAAATATAGTTTACTGACCATTGTAATACAAGAAGTCATTGACACTGGTTTAGCATAGCTACTTACATTCAAATGTGAGAGAGAGCGAGAGAGAGAGAGAGAGACTGCAATGTGTCAGTGTAAAGTCGTGTCAATGACCTCTTGTATTACAATGGTTTAGCATAGTTTCTTACTGAAGGCTTGCACGCTTTAAATTCAGCTATACCTAAAATATATCTTCAATTAGAAGTGTAATATAAAAAGTACAGTAAGAATATATTTTCAGAAATTGTAATTTGATCACACACACACACACACACACACACACACACACACACACCATACACACATGTATTAAATTCAATAAATAATGTGCTTGATAATGTTTTAATGCAAATAATTTTTATGTTTAAATGAAATCTGTACATACAATAAAACCTAAAATATATCTGTAGCCTATACATCAGACTGCATGTATCTGTCATTAGCAATCTAACGTTACGACGACAGCATAACGATAATGAAAGCCATACATTATCGTTTGCTAACGTTTGTATCTTGTCTAAGCTATGTTAACTTCACACACACACACACACACACACACACACATCATTAGCAATCTAACGTTACGACGACGACATGTTAAATATCAAATTCAGTCTACTTACGTTTCACGTTAGGTTAAAAAATGCAAACACACACACACACACACACACACACACACACACACACACACACACACACACACACGTGTATGTTATTTAAATTATTATTTAAATAACATACACACGTGTAGTGTTTAGGTCATCAGTACATGACGCAACGGGAGTGATAGGTCCAATTAGGTTTGTTACACGTTGTGTGTTAGGTTAAATAACATACACACGTGTAGTGTTTAGGTCATCAGTACATGACGCAACGGGAGTGATAGGTCCAATTAGGTTTGTTACACGTTGTGTGTTAGGTTAAAATGCAGTCCATTCACGTTCATGTTAGGTTAAATAACATACACACGTGTAGTGTTTAGGTCATCAGTACATGACGCAACGGGAGTGATAGGTCCAATTAGGTTTGTTACATGTTGTGTGTTAGGTTAAAATGCAGTCCATTCACGTTCATGTTAGGTTAAATAACATACACACGTGTAGTGTTTAGGTCATCAGTACATGACGCAACGGGAGTGATAGGTCCAATTAGGTTTGTTACACGTTGTGTGTTAGGTTAAAATGCAGTCCATTCACGTTCATGTTAGGTTAAAATGAAAACAAACACACACACACACACGTGTTAGGCTGTAGCCTAACACGTGTGTATGTTATTTAAATAATAATTTAAATAACATACACGTGTGTGTGTGTGTGTGTGTGTTTGCATTTTTTAACCTAACGTGAAACGTAAGTAGACTGAATTTGATATTTAACATGTCGTCGTCGTAACGTTAGATTGCTAATGATGTGTGTGTGTGTGTGTGTGTGTGTGTGTGTGTGTGTGTGTGTGTGTGTGTGTGTGTGTGTGTGTGTGTGTGTGTGTGTGTGTGTGTGTGTGTGTGTGTGTGTGTGATCAAATTACAATTTCTGAAAATATATTCTTACTGTACTTTTTATATTACACTTCTAATTGAAGATATATTTTAGGTATAGCTGAATTTAAAGCGTGCAAGCCTTCAGTAAGAAACTATGCTAAACCATTGTAATACAAGAGGTCATTGACACGACTTTACACTGACACATTGCAGTCTCTCTCTCTCTCTCTCGCTCTCTCTCACATTTGAATGTAAGTAGCTATGCTAAACCAGTGTCAATGACTTCTTGTATTACAATGGTCAGTAAACTATATTTTAAGTTTGTGTACATGGATTGTATATTGCAAGCACGAAATTATTATTTAAATCCGATATCTGTTTTTATTAAAATCATACAATGTCAAAAGAGGATGTGGAGACATATACATTACATTTATAAGATAAACGATAGACTACAAGAACCTGAGGCTGCATTCAGCCTAACGTCTGTGTGTACGTGTTACGTTCAAGCTATACTTGTAAAAGTAATAAAGATTGTACGTTTTTTAGTTTAAAAGATTAGGCACTAGAAAAAAAAATATTACCATCCTTGTTAAAGTACAGTGAAAACTTTGTTATTAAAATTTTACTTTTAATCGTGTTGACCGCATCTAGGGAAGAAACACGATTCCCAAGTTCTTTTTGTGTTTCACAGAGAAAAACAGAGGAAACATTTCCATCTAATGTATATTTATCTTTTTTAAAATATATTTATTTGAGACTGTAGTTGTTGTTCTGCTTTGTGAAGAATTATTTTTTCTTCCGAGCCGTTTATCTAAATAGACGTGGTTGCGGTAAAGTCAGCGTATATCTTTTACGTTTCTTATTTTTTTATGAAATTATCTGCCAGCGAATATTTATATTTTGTCCAGTGAGCAAAGGCAGCTAAAGCATATGAAGACCTTCCCTACGTACACGCATAGCCCCAGATTTAAAATATATTTATTTGAGACTGTAGTTGTTGTTCTGCTTTGTGAAGAATTATTTTTTCTTCCGAGCCGTTTATCTAAATAGACGTGGTTGCGGTAAAGTCAGCGTATATCTTTTACATTTCTTATTTTTTTATGAAATTATCTGCCAGCGAATATTTATATTTTGTCCAGTGAGCAAAGCCAGCTAAAACATATGAAGACCTTCCCTACGCATAGCCCCAGACCGCCAGACAATAGCACAACGAAAATACTTTCAGTATCGCTAATTTCTTAAAGCTTTAAGCAGTGAGGTAAAGCTTTTCCATCACGGTCGATGACCCCTCCTCTCTCTCACTCGTTGTTATATATTTGACAAATATTAACTGTGTGTGTGTGTGTTGTTGTCACTGAGTATCGAGCTACTTACATGTGTGTCCACTCTCTCTCTCTCGTGTGTTGTTGTCACTGAGTATCGAGCTACTTACATGTGTGTCCACTCTCTCTCTCTGCGTCCATTGTGGAGGTTTAATGTAATTGTATGTATATCGTTACAAAATAATTACACATAGGTTCAGAGGTGTATAGTGAAATAAATTAAAATTATACACGCATGTCGTTACAGATGAAAAATAGAAATTAATTTCTTCACCTGCGAAGTTCCCAGGTTATATATATATATATATATATATATATATATATATATATATATATATAGTGCAAGCGTCGATGTGTGTATTCGATTGTTTTCCTAATTTTGACTAATGCACGAAAATACTTTCAGTATCGCTAACTTCTGAAAGTTTCCACTGCGGACAATGACTTACATCGACTTTCAAAACAAACACGCTAAGCTACCCCTACCCTACCCTACCGTTGTAAGATACAACAATATATATACGTGAAGAATGCAATTAGCCTTCATACCTCATTGTGAAATCGATAATTGCGTGCATCAACATTTAAGAGGTGAGTAAACAGATTTGAATACGTTACGTAGCGAACATTGTTATTGAAATTACAGCACTTCTAATCAACATAGTTGTTGGAAATATTTAAACATTATCAAGTGCATTATTTATTGAATTTAATACATGACTTGTTCAAATAAGTAAAAACGTCGCTAAGTGTGCGCGTGTGTGTATGTTTGTACGGATTTATTCTCAGTTGTATGTGCATGCGCAAATAATTCAAATGCACATACATAGATGACTGAACAAGAGATGATTTACATAATAAATGTACGCTTAGACCAATAGATTCTGCGTCGTGTCTTCGGGGTTATCAAATTTCCAAAAACTTTCAACTGTTTGACCATTAGCTAAACATAGTGGAAAACTATAACTAACAGAAATACAGACGGGATGTCTGATGTTTCGTTCGCAATCAAAGAAACATACTGTGCCGTTTTTATTTCTTAAAGTGAACATAATTTTATTGTATGTACAGATTTTATTTAAACGGAAAATTATTATTATTTATTGGATTTAATACATGACTTGTTCAAATAAGCAAAAACGTTGCTAAGTGTGCGCGTGTGTGTATGTTTGTACGGATTTATTCTCAGTTGTATGTGCATGCGCAAATAATTCAAATGCACATACATAGATGACTGAAAAAGAGATGATTTACATAATAAATGTACGCTTAGACCAATAGATTCTGCGTCGTGTCTTCGGGGTTATCAAATTTCCAAAAACTTTCAACTGTTTGAACATTAGCTAAACATAGTGGAAAACTATAACTAACAGAAATACAGACGGGATGTCTGATGTTTCGTTCGCAATCAAAGAAACATACTGTGCAGTTTTTATTTCTTAAAGTGAACATAATTTTATTGTATGTACAGATTTTATTTAAACGAAAAACTATTATTATTTATTGAATTTAATACATGACTTGTTCAAATAAGTAAAAACGTCGCTAAGTGTGCGCGTGTGTGTATGTTTGTACGGATTTATTCTCAGTTGTATGTGCATGCGCAAATAATTCAAATGCACACACATAGATGACTGAAAAAGAGATGATTTACATAATAAATGTACGCTTAGACCAATAGATTCTGCGTCGTGTCTTCGGGGTTATCAAATTTCCAAAAACTTTCAACTGTTTGACCATTAGCTAAAACATAGTGGAAAACTATAACTAACAGAAATACAGACGGGAATGTCTGATGTTTCGTTCGCAATCAAAGAAACATACTGTGCAGTTTTTATTTCTTAAAGTGAACATAATTTTATTGTATGTACAGATTTTATTTAAACGGAAAATTATTCACATTAAAACATTATCAAAACTGTAACCAAACAGGCTGCTAGTACACATAAGCAGAAGACTAAATGCAAAAATTTTCAGAAATTCCGTAAAGTATGTCATTTCTCTTATTTGTCAATCGTAAGCAATTATACGGTATTTTAAATTAATAAAACAGTAATATTTATATCATTAATACTGAAACATAATTTTATTGTATGTACAGATTTTATTTAAACGTAAAATTGTTCACATTAAAACATTAACAAGTGCATTTAATACAGGACTTGTTCAAATAAGTAGAAACATCGTTGTGTATGTATGTGTGTGCGTATGTGTGTGTGTGTGTGTGTGTGTGTGTGTGTGTGTGTGTGTGTGCGGATTTATTCTCAGTTGTATGGAGCGGTACAGTTATTTTTACATAATTAGAGCGCGGTACAAATTGGTTGAAATGACAAACACGTTGAAAGCCTTTTGTATGTATAGCACATAATGTATATGACTACTTTTACAACTGCTATGTAGAGAGAAAATTTATTCAGACACATGTTTCGTCCAGCCACAACAGATTGTCTCAACGAATATATATATGTTTCCTTTAATTGAAACAATTACAGCAAAATGTTTACTAGTGTAAGAAAATTAATTATTGTTTGTAGCTGTTTAAACACAAACAACTTTTGTTGTTGATGACGTGATTTTCTTCACAAAAAGTATGACTTTGTACTGTTTTGAGCTCTGGTAAATTTATCTTTAGGAGGACGTTGTTCTCTGGTAATGTTTATTTGATCACATAATTGTTTTCTGCCAACAAACCGACTAGGTGATTGTAGATTTATTCTGTACTCAGTTTCCAAAATGTATCAATGTGTGTGTGTGTGCGTGCGTGCGTGCGTGTGTGTGTGTGAAGTTAACATAGCTTAGACAAAATACAAACGTAAAGAAAGAATTTGATATGTACAGCTAACGCTTGAAGTATACTGTGACAAACATGTGTTTCTCGCTGGTTACTGCTGACATATTTTTAAATGAAAATATCATGATAATATAATAAAAATATCATGATAATATATTAAGTGATAAACAACGTGAATGTCTTTGTTTTAGTCGAGTATAATGTCTGGAGACAGTTTTGAAAGTTACATGGCGGATTGGATAGAAAGGCGCTCCACTCAAGTGGAGCATAATAGAGAACTATTACAACGTCGTTCCATGACATGCCATTGCTATTCCCAGTCTCAAGGCGAGACAGAAGTAAAAAAAGAGTTATCAAATATTTACACTCAGTTTATTACCGACCATGCTGGCGGAGTAAATTATGGCAAATTTATAAAAGATTGGGTGA
The DNA here is from genome assembly GCA_034769895.1 of Magicicada septendecula. Lineage (NCBI taxonomy): Eukaryota > Metazoa > Arthropoda > Insecta > Hemiptera > Cicadidae > Magicicada > Magicicada septendecula. Next base: position 178,120,151 of record CM068371.1, on the reverse strand, counting down.
GTGAAAATTACGTACCACTCTTTCCTGAGTTGTAATATACTTATTTTGTAAATATACATTTGTTAATATACATTTCATATAGTCTGTATTTTGTTTTAAATATTTTGGATGAAAATTACAGTATTTTAAAATAATAAAACAGTGATTTTGTATTATTATTAATACTGATTGCATGTTTTATTTAATGCTTTTTGTCTTAGGTGTTACCATTGAATAGAAGTATTGTACCACAGGTTATTGGTGGTAGTGATCTTTATGTTTATGAAAACCCCATAAAAGTGAAGTCCAAGGACTGGCTTAATGTAGTACCAAATGAAGAAGAAGAAAAGCGTATTGAAGATTGCTTCACAAATTAAAAAATTCATAATATGTAATATATATTTTATTTGTAAATATATTCTGTATTTTTTGTTTTATATATTTTTATTTTGAAACATTCGAACCCTTTGAAGTTCACATAAAGTCATGTGATTTGTACATTTTACTAACAAAGACACGTCTGTCATACTAAATGTGTGTGTGTGTGTGTGTGTGAGAGAGAGAGGAGGAGAGAGAGTTGCTCCTTGTCTCATTCTTGTTATAGTCTTAAAAACAAAAGGTTGTCGAACCAACATCATTTTTATTGAAGTTAAATTATTGTACCAATAACAGGTCTACCAGCCTTGAGAATTGGACAGAGTCTTATTTGAATTTTTAATTGTAATCAGTAATTGAAAGGTTGTTAGTTTTTGATCATTAATTGTCAAAGAGTTTATGATTTATTAAATTGTTAATAAACCTCAACTTTTGGTATCAGTGAAAAGAGTATTATTTCTATTCTAAATAAGTTCTACCACAGGTGGCGGAAGAATTTAAAAAGATCTAACAATAATTCAGAATAACAATTAGATATTACTTCATTTATTTTATGTGTGATACTATATTAGATATTCGATCTGAATATTTACTTGTATATAAAGTGCATGTATTTCAGAAGACACATCACTGAACAGGACTGAAGTATTCACGTGTGGTAAGTGAGGGAGGTATACAACAGAGTGCGCGAACCATTTTAAATAAAAGAAGTGGACTGTTATTACGCACCCATTAAAAACAATACAATAACACTAATAACCTTAATAATTACAATTACATCTTTTAATAAACAACATTATCGTAGATACCGGTGCGTATCTGCACTCACACGAATACACCACATTTATAATAATAATCTACATAACTACATCTATACTTGTACTTGTAAACTTGTTCCTTTACAAGTTGACGAACCCAACGTGGGGCCTGACATAATAAGACCCCGAAGAACGAAGAACATCCAATACTTTATACTTGTAATTTTTACATTACAATATTAATTTCTAAATCGCAGTCAATGACCGTCATGTGCCAAAATTAGAAGTAGGACACAACGAGGTAGGCGATAAATATATTTCCTAGTGATTACATTTTAGTATCGCTAATTACAATAATCCATAAGTAGCACGACTTACTGACGCTTATGTAAAACCGATGACATAAAGAGAGCTAACGAGAGAGAGAGAGAGAGAGAGAGAGAGAGATGTCACATAAACACAGAGAGAGAAAGAGAGAGTGTGAGAGAGAGAGTTTATATCGTGCGACAGAGAGAGAGAGATGACACATAAACACAGAGAGAGAAAGAGAGAGAGTGTGAGAGAGAGATTTTATATCGTGATCGATAACTGTGTCTAGAGACAAAGAGAGAGGAAGGGAGAGAGAGTTGATACATTGATATCGAAGTCGTCAACAGTCATATAATTTACTATACACTATAATGCGTCTGCTAATATAGTTTGAATTTCCCACGGAAGAAAAATGTTGGCAGATCTGTTCTATACACAATAATGCAAGATTGGTAACCCTGATCATATATTTTAATATACACTATAATACACATATCAAGTTTGAACCCATGCATAGGTTGGTAAACCTGATCATATAGATTTAATATACATTATAACACACAACAAATTTGAACTCATGCAAAGGTTGGTAACCCTGATCATATATTTTTAATATACACTATAATGCATCAAGTTGGAACCCCCACCCACCACCCACCCCTGATATGCAAATCAGCTTTATTTAAAAATTTGTAACCCTGATCATATATTTTAATATACACTATAATACACATATCAAGTTTGAACCCATGCATAGGTTGGTAAACCTGATCATATAGATTTAATATACATTATAACACACAACAAATTTGAACTCATGCAAGGTTGGTAACCCTGATCATATATTTAATATATACACTATAATGCATCAAGTCGGAAACCCCCACCCACCACCCACCCCTGATATGCAAATCAGCTTTATTTAAAAATAAAAAAATATATTCGCGGAAATTCGCGGATGCTGTGGTCCATTTGGGATGCTGCGGGTCCAGCTGATAGAAAGTGAAAGTGATCTAGGCTCGCGATAGGCGGCATATATTCGCGGATATGCAAATCAATTTAATTAAAAAAATAAAAATATCAAATTAAAAAAAATAAAAAAATTTATTCGCGGAAATTCGCGGATGCTGTGGTCCATTTGGGATGCTGCGGGTCCAGCTGATAGAAAGTGAAAGTGATTTAGGCTCGCGAAAGACGGCATATATTTGAACTTGGCGCGCGAAAGGCGGCATGGGGTGGTGGTGGGGGAATAACGGTACTTGAGTCAGAACTGTCATTATCCCCCTACTGGGATATGTTTCACAATAACTTTTGAAGCATCACCCGATTTTCGTAAAACTTGGTTGCATCTCCACAATCTTAACCTACATAATTCAGTTCAGATTGATCTCCCCAAAAATGGGGGAGCGGGAGGCCAAAATGTGAGGGAGTCAGAATTGTGAAAAAATCGAAAAGCCATGTAGAGTATGTATTAAAGGGAACTTAACCATGAGGATAGTGTTCGTTTCTGAAAACTGAAACTTTTTTACACGTCAGGGCCCAAAATTGAATGACAATTTTCATAAGATCGCATAAATTCATTTGGGATATCAAATTAAAGGGGATTTTAAAATAACGTCTGAGTGTCGTGTTACTTCTTGAAAGTTTAAAAATGCTGGGGCCCAAGCCCCAAAAAAGAAACAGATTTGAAAACATTTTTAACATTTAGTGCTAAAAAATAATTGTAAACTAATAATGCGTCATTGTGTGCCCTACAATTGTCATATTACTACAGAAATAGTAGAGAAATTGGAATTTTTGTAATGTTTCCATAATTGGAAATATATCTAATATCTGAATTTATGTAGTAATAAAATAATGTACTTCGTTCAAAATAGTAAGCGAGTCCTGGAGCTCAGGGGGCATAATAGTATTTAATAGTTCTAAATTAAAAAAATCTCCTTTACACTTCTAAATATTCATTTGTACATAGTTAAAATTTACTTTCTAGGGTAAGTACTGTCACGTTCAAATTATCTAAAGCATAAAAAGTTTCTTACATTATTTGTATATTAAAAAAATTAATAATATGATGATAAAAATATTAACTCCTCAAAATTATAAACACAAAATTAATTAGATTGTAGCTGATGACTTACGTAGGCCCATGTATCTTACGTATCCCATGTACTATAGCCTTTATATCTTTTACAGTTTTTGTAATTTACCCCATCAGTTTTGAAACTCGTCAAAGAGACTTTACGAACGTTTTTCCAATAAATATGTATGATGGTTTAGTCTGAATTTATATGTAGAAAGTGGCACAGATCCCCCGAGTGGCAACGAGGATATCGGGATCGGAGGCAAAGAGATGGTCTCGTCAGTGCCCCTGGGACTCAAAAGCTTCGTGACTGAGACCCCGCCACTGTTTGTGTAATTTATAATTCTACATAACACGACTTTGCAGATAAGCAAACGTGTAATGAGTCGACTTCTTGTAGATCAGTATACCTGTCTATATTCAATTAATGAATGCACTACGACGGTAAAGAAGCTTATCTCCTAAAAGGAAAGCTTTAACCGTTTTTAATATTTTAACTACTGAGTATAGAAACACATATGCCTACGGATGTAACAAATTTATCTGTAGTGTGTAATTTTTGTATTTATTAATGCCATTAGTACTACTGTTATTCTCACTAGATTATGTTAGTGGCATTAATATTTTGAAACCTTCCGGAATTATATTTCTTACAAATTCTTATTATTAGGGCCTACTGCGAATTCTTTATCAAATGACAAAATGTTGTGAAAGTGTGAAGGCGGAATGATCTAATTCCGCACGGTTCTGTTATCTAGATGCGAAAGTATTATTCCACTAATCTAAGTTATTCAGAATAATAAACTAAACTTCATATATGAATAATTAAACAAACAGTTTATAGTACAACATGTAACGCCTTAAAATGTCTTTAAGAAATCCCAGTTACGTATACATTTTGAAAATATTAAAATGTCTCTTCCGAAAGTGAAAATACTTTAAAATTGTCTTTTTTATGTAATATTTTGTGCATTTCAAATGCAATAATACTTCAAAATATAGTATCGGGAATTTTAATTATTTCCTTTAATAACGTCGTTTATATTAATTTAACATAATCGATTGTCAATTAAGAATTAAGAGACTTAAATAATCTTTTGCTACGGGAGTGTGAATGGCATACGTCTAGCCAGACTTTTTACAAACTTCAAACCACAACTCGTCAACACATCATTTGTCTTTAAGTAATAGTAACAGTAAGTATATAAATAGTATTATTATTTATATTGTTATTATTATTATTATTATTATTATTAATGATTATAATCGCCATGTGTTTTCTGCTCAAGGGCAGGTCTTACAGGTCATCCTTCCTCCATGCTTCCCTATCCTTGGCTAGTCTGTTCATTGGATGATATCGCATCCCTATATCGTCTATAATCTGGTGTTATATCCTGTGCATCGTCCGTCATGTGTTATGTTTATCACTTACCAGCCCCTCCAGTGTTTGCACCATCACGTTTCTTTGAGTTTGCTGCACACAGTGCCCAAATTAATTTCTCTTCCTATGACATCGAACACTCTCGTCTTCTCTCCTACTCTTTCAAGCACCTCCTCATTCGTCACTCTACCCTTCTAGGAAATCCTTTCCATTCTTCTCCATGTCCACGATTCGAAGGCCAGTAACCCCCTCTCCGTTTCTTTCCTGAGTGTCCAAGTTTCTGCCCCGTGTAGGAGCACGCACCAAACAAAACACTTCAGCTTTTTTTCAGCCTTATGTCTAGTGGCCCGCACCATAATATAGTCTTTTATTTCTATTCAAAGGCTTCCTTAGCTAACGCAATTCTACATTTCACCTCTTGACTACAACACATGTCCTCTCCAACTAAACATCCCAGACATTAAAAAACTGTCGCTTGTTTAATTTCCTCATTCCCAACTTTAATCGGTGCAGTCCTGCTCATTTTGCTTCTGACCATGTTCTTTGTCTTCTTTACATTGATTTTATATTAGAGCACGCTACAAACAGATCACTACATCACCTCCGTCTCAGCTATATATCTAGTAGCCCGCACAATAACAGTAATTAATTTTTTTAAATAATAACAATATCACAATAAACGTAATAATAATGAAAATGGTACTAATAATAATAATACATTGTCTACATTTGTGCGTATTTGTTGTGTGCCTACTATTTTTTTCAAGATCACGGGTAGGTTAGTTTTGTTCATAAATGGACAACGAGTAAAAGGTTGCCGAAGTTCGTGGGCGGATTGTTTTTTAACGCCACTTATTCGACAAATCAGTTCGGCGTATTTTGTAATGTATTAATTTTTTAACTTTCATCGTGGATACGCGACGCGTATGTGAGCGCAGAACTGTATTTACAGCATATTGAGACCAGTGGTTTTCAACAATAATGTTTTCTAAATTGATTCTGAGACACTGCAAAAATAATTTATTTTTATCTGCTTGGTAAACATCAAAGTGTCTTTGTTAGGAAAACTTCAAACAAGTCTGTTTCCTATTATTTGGTTTCTGACTGATTGTTAACGAAATTCAAAGTTGTAAACAATCAGCGAACACCGTTGAGACAAAGAGAGGCTGACTGTCAGACAAAGCGTATTTTTCACGTCCAACTGTCTCTATTTCGTGTTATCATTTTTTATTGAAAACTAATTGCTGTGTTTTCCTCAGCATTGTTTCCGCTAGCAGTTGAAACAGATCTACATTAATTAAACGAGGTAGCTTCAGAGCACGGTTGAAACTACAAAAAAATATATATTTACCGTTCACGGGTTGGCCGTGTTCTGTTTTATACGGTGAGGTCAACGTCCTTCAGCCATCGAGATTATGCTTTTTTACGAGCTAATTACGTTTCCAACTATATTTTGTTTCCGTGGCGTAGCATATACGTAGGTAGGTATATAAAAACGTTCATCGCCGAGTGTGTCAGCTTAAATGTTCGAACGCTAAGCACACAAATAGTACATTACCGCAGGAAATTAGATTCGTTACTGCTACTGATGTGGCTGATTCAGCAATGCAGCTTGTCTCGTACTGGGGGACTGGATGATTTCACTTCGGTTTATTTTTATATTGTTTTAATTCCAATTGACTTGACTGAATCTATCTGTTTGTCTCTGTCTTTCCTTCTCACTCTTTCCCCCGGCACACACATTCACAACTCAATAGAAATCCTTAATAACGGTACTGAAGGGGATTGCAATTTTGTCGTTATAACCACAACTTAGACTAAGCTTAAGAATAATATACTGGATTATCTTATGCGTACCTATACCATCTAGTCTATACTATGGACCAACTTTTATTATTTACATCATTGACGAGCTTCTATTACAGCCTTTAGACAGAGATGTGAGGTCAGAGGTGATCTGATGTGAAAACAGATCTCGCTGATAAGACAACATCGATTGAGAGAATTCTGAAGTTCTTAAAGGCTGCTGGCTTGATCAACCTGTTATAAAGCAATTATTCTGGGAGATAGCCTATATCAACAATAAATGAAATCCATTTCTTTTTTTCTGAGTTCTGATTGCAGGTTGAGAAATAAGGACTTAAGGTCCTAGTTGTCGAGCACAACACTTAAAAAAAAAAACATTTATTATTATTAACAAAATAAAAGTAATAATCGTCAGACACAAAACGATAAATGAAGTCTAATTCTAATTACAGTTCTTCTTCTTCCTTTTCTTCTTCTTGTTCTTGAAATGTCCCCCAGAATTTTTGTTTTCGTTACTTAATTATTTAAAACCAGACGCGTGGCCTAGATGGAAAAAGATGCGCTGAGCCCATCGTGACAGGACTTGCAATAAAACACTTGTTTAACAGCAACAACATTTTTATTAGTGCTTCGTTAATTCCAGTCATGTTTCTTTTATAAACATCAAAAAATGTTTAAGATTATAATTTTCAAGCTATTTTCAATTAATCTCATTTCATAGACACTAGTATATTGTTAACTTGTACGAATAACATCTGATAATATAATTAACAAATAAATTATTAAAACTGTATAACGAGCAGCCACAAATTATTTTCATTTTGCAATCACTAGAAATTCTCAATTTGCACTAACAACATTTGACAATTTAATCAGCAATTAAATTACTAAAGCTATATAACAAGGAGGTACAAGTTGTTCATTGTATAAATGCAAAAATTTTCAAATATAGTTTTTTAAGTTATTTCCAAGTTACTTTCATTTATCGACATTACATATTGGCAAGTAATAATAATAACAGGTAACAATATGATCAACCACTGCAATCCAGACATTAAATTTTGCGAGTTATAGTTTTAAAGGTAGTTTCAAATTATTTTCATTTTATGAATAAAAGAAATTTCAATTTATACTAATGACATCTAATAATAAGGTTAACCCATGAAATTACGAAAGCGATATAACAGGTAGATACAAGTTGTTCATTATATAGATACTAAAATTTTCAAGTGTAGTTTTTTAAATTATTTTCAAATTGCCTTCATTTTGTATAGATTAAAATTTTTAAGTTGCAATAATAATAACATTTAACAACACGAATAACAATTCAATTACTAAAATGTTTTATAAGCAGATTCCCAATAATAATAAACACAATAATCACATGATGCACCATGTCTGCACAGGACATGTCACGAGAAATGTTAACCCTTAAGCGTACGAGTCTACTCTTGCTAATCGAATCTTTTTCTTTTGTAGATTACAACTGGTGGAGTGCTGTGTGTGTGGTTAATAAAAAAAAGAATCCTCCCACCTGGTCTTTGCTGACACATATGATGGAACTTGCTATGTAATGCTGGAGGAGAGTGATGGTGATGAAAGCAAGGGCGAGCTTCCCCGGGTGGTGCAATTCCTTCTCTGCAGAGGTTCCGTTGGGTCTAAGTTGGTCTGACGGCGTTGGGGACCTTGTTGCTCAGCTCTGCGGATGGGGATAGATGTAATTTCCTCATCCTGGCGACCCCTTTTACCTCCCGACTATGAGGGGACCCTGGAAAAATTCCATTTGTAAATTGCAATCAAAGAGAAAAAAAAGGAACACCTTAACCCCAAATCTTTCTCGCCCCGTAACACAGATCACACACACACACACACACACACACACACACACACACACTATTATAATTTCATTCCCACTACTGCTTGGCTTGTCATTAGTAACAGCAAGGCTCACATTTTCAAAATATTTAAACCAACTATTAAATTTCAGTTCAATTATAATCATGTTATTACAACTCATCCAATTCATCTGCCTTTAAATATTCGTTCTTTTTCATTTAGTTTTAAATTCACCTTTAATCAGACGCCCACGTGTTTTCGGTCATACCAGAATTAATTAACTACACATTTTCAAACTATTTCAATTAACTATTAAATGTCAGTTCAATTATAATTATATTATTACAACTCACCCAATTCATCTGCCTTTAAATATTCGTTCCTTTAAATTTAGTTTTAAATTCACACTTAATCAGACGTGCTCTCGGCCATACCAGAACTAACACGGCAAGATCGAGTCACACACACACACACACACACACACACACACACACACTATTATCAACGTAATACACAAGCCAGCCCTTATTAAATTAACCTTAATAATATTAATACCTCAATACTTTGGTTCACCTGAAGCACTTTATAAATTCACCAAGTCATTATAAAATGTCTACGAATGCTCACCGTCAAACAACCGCCCTGCTGGAGTGCCGAAAAGGAAAGACGCGTGTACAGAAAATTTTCAGCGTATTGTCGAGAGTTACAAACATCTGATACGCCGCCGATTGATTTCGTTGACGAGCACCGCAGCGGTATATCGGTCAAGGTCGATATATAGCAGAGCGCGACCGCGCAACCTTTGGTCCTGATATTCGGCCGGCATTGTCGGCGCGGAATATGGCCGGGGCATTCAACTTACATTTTGCCACGGCACATTCTTTACTTCAAGGATTAGGTTACATAAACCTGTTCCGGCACCCATCTTATCCTTGGACGACCCACGTCTCTTCTACCAATGGCTTTATATTTTTTCAATGCCACTTTCGACGATCGATCCTCTATCATCCTTTGCAAATGATCCCACCATTGTCTTCTGTAAGCTGAAATAATTTCATTTATGTCCTCTACTTCGAGTTCTGCTCGCTCTGTTACCCTCATTTGTTATTCTATAATTAGGATATTCTATAATTAGGGGGTTGTGCAACAGCCCAGTAACATGTTCATGTAAAACTTTATAATACTTATAGTACCCAAACCAGCCTCAGAATAAGAATTGGAAACTGTGGCGGTAGGACCCTGGTAAAGGATATTATGTAATCTTATTTGTATCGTAAGTTACTTGTAATGGATAAGATATTATATTATTCACATTTCAATGAATTGGTTACTATTCAACCATACTGAACATAATTGCACTTGATGTAAAATAATTTTGAAAAAGAAACGATAGATTTTACTCTGACATTTGATTAGTTCGAAACTAAAAATTTAAGTCATGTTTTCCATTTAATTAAAATTGTGTTCGGCAAATTTTACGTTGTGCAACAAAATAATACAATAATACAAAACAATAAAAAATTAATGTAAATAATAAAAAACTACTCTACATTATTGTTTTTTTGAAAGAGTAATTTTCGATTTACGTTTGAATATTATTTTGTAAGATTCATATTTTCTAAATTTTTAGCTGACATACTAAAGAGCTATGATAGAAAACATATCTGACCTCATTTAAATTACTATAAGATTACAGGCATGGACATTTTCAAACAGAAACTGTAATTTAAACTCATCTGTCTTGGCTTCGTCATTCGAGCTTTTTCTTAATAATCCGTCTTTCTTAATTTGTATTCGTGTTGCTTCTTTAATTAATATTATTTTGGATTACGTTCCTATTTACTGAGATTCTTTAATATATAATTTTGTTAACATTGATGAGTTAGCTTTTCCTTGATAAAGTTAACACACTTTAATTAGGTTAACGTTAGTGTATATGGAAATTGATATGCGTTACTTAGTGCTTCTGCTGGAGAGTTAAATTAATGTGTCTCCAATAAGCGTGTCCAGCTTCCCAAACAACAATGTTAAGTTAAAAAGTTCTTAAAATATTCAGAAGTTGACGAAATGAACATTTTGTAATAACGTAATATAATATATTTAAATACAAATCCAATAATATACTAATTAAAACACAAATGCAAATAAAAATAAACAAGATACTTTATTTAAAATTTTCAAAGTTATTAATACTGGAGATAGATAAAACCCCGTACTACGATATTTTGAAACAGTCGAACAGCTGATTAAAAAAGATAACGTAAATTTTTTACATTTATTCACATGCACGCATGCACAATCCCCCACGCGCGCGCGTTCACACACACACACACACTCACACAAAGCATACCGATTTATTTATACCTAAACAGGAATGTACATCTAATGTAGAATACTTAAAATTATTCAGGCACTTATAATGTTTTATTTTTCGAAATTTACACAAGTTTGGTAAAAATTTCTTATCAGTTATCGTACCATGCAAACAATGTAAGAATACTTCATAACGTAACTAATTTAAAAGAAAATACTAATGGCCTCATGAAAGAATAACCATAAAAGAGAATCTTTAAGACCTCCAGCCCGTTCAGCATTTCGTTAACATAGTATCAACCTTTACACAAACTCCACGCAAGATATGCAAATAATCAAAACGAGCGATGAGAAGACATTATTGTTGAAACGAGGACTTGCTTTGATTTGGAAATAAAAACACCGTACCAAACAATAGTATATTCTCAAGTGACTTTGAATGTACTCAAATGATTAACACGTAATTATCCTTTGGCCAAAAAGATGACAGTAGGCGTCAAAGCAACTTTTATTAGTATTATTTAATTTTTTATTGCGTATCAGTATAGTTGCGTTGTTGATATGCTTCTGCGCATCATTAAACAACTCTATAGCGACAGCAAAATATCGATGACACTGCAGGTTAGCTCCATTGAAGGCGATAAGCTGCGGTTGATGAATACTAATTGTGGCAACACAGCGACAACGTGGACTCAAAACGGTAATCTCATCTTACTAACGATGCAATCTTATTGTTGCACAGAGACAGTGTCGGTAAGTGCTATGCAATTAAGAGCATATTATTACTTCCAAGCCATCCTTTTGGCCGAGGCAGTATTACAATCTTATTACCTTATAGTTCCGAACTCTCCAATCAACCCTTAGTCTCTGACTACATAATACCAGTGTTAAAACGAATTTAAAAAAACTGATTTCCAAAGAAATGGTAGAACTATAACGAATTCGAGAGGTTAAATTTTTCGAACGCTTTCACTGAAATTTTTATGAGAAATATGACTTTCTGTTATTCTGAAGATATGCGCTACATTATGTCACATAAATATATCAATAATTTTACGTTCTAAATAAATTATATCAGTTATAAATATCATATAAGCAGTTTTCCTGATAACAAAAAAAAACTTGTTTAGTTTCGTTTAGCTGGTAGAATACGAGAGCAAACATGCTTAACTGAAGAGACAAGTCATGCAAACCAGATCACTGAATTATGCTATTAGTATTAAAGAAAACATATTTAAAACAAGTCACAAGCAAATTATTAATTATAAATGAATTATAGGTCTAAACGTTTTCTGCAGCTTTAAGTCACGGCAGTAGAAAAAACAACCGACATTATTACAGACGTGCACCTGTATCGAAAAAATCAAACGTCGGCGAACATAAATTAACGTTAGGAAACGCGTTTCAGGATCACGTGTTTAACGCTGGGAGTAAATAAACGGCATTTGCTTTCTCGTTATGCGCTAAACTAGCCGCTGAATACGGCAAAGTATGAAAAAAGTGGAATACTAAAAACCGCGAGCTAATAGGATATCTAACATGAAAGACGGCGTTATTAAAATTAGTATTTTCCGTCAACCGGCTGGTTACCAGTGCTGGCGCATGCAATGGAATCCGTTGCACACGAACCGCACGTTATCCTCTGTCTGATAAATAAATACGTAAACTGCAGTCAGCAATGTGGCACCGGTGAACAAGTAGACACACCTGTGAACGTGATAGTACACGGTGAAGATTAATGACCACTGCGATCGTGATTCCGTCGGACTTCATCTGTGTTCTTATAACGACGCATAGATTACAGATATAACACGCAAAGCGGCATGCGTCGCTTCTTCCTCTTACCCGAGAACTACCGGATCTTCCTCGTTATAAAACACCACCACTCTACCTCCCATCAATAATCCACGTGAGTGTAGCTGACACAAAATACAACTGTAGACATATTATTAAACGCGTATAACATAAAAGACCAACCGCAGACAAGCAGTTTGTTCTAAAATAATCCTTACTCAGCTAGGTATCTGTCTTAAGTGAAAGATAATTCCTCCAGACATCCAAAAGCCAGTAGTAAAATGAACCTGTTACTGAGGTAAAATGGTGTATCACAGTACTGTGCAACTGGTGAACAGCGTACCAGTTGCCTTACAAGTCGTAACACTGAAGATGACTTCCAACGGTGGGGCCAAAACTTCCGTTTCAAGAGCAGCATTAAACGACGGCCTAACAGCTCGGTGAGTATTCAGAGTTGACGCCGGCCGCGAAAGCCAGTTACGGTGAAACGAGTTTCCCTCAGTTAGTGCAGTCAATTAAAACTGAGCAAGAGGCATACATTTTTGTTTTAAAATTAATAAGTAATACTACATACAAGCCATCCACGAACATGTTGTTCTATAAACGGTGGCAAAAGTAAAAAGGCTTTTCAGTTTTGTCGTCCACGACGTGTTGGAATATCAGTAACGATTTGTATATAATCTTCCGCCGCGAAACACAGTATTATTTTGTATAAAACTAATAAAAAAATTACCTATTTACCTGAGCCAGCTTTCGCTTGTTGTGAGATTCGTCAGAGGCGGCCCCTAGGAGCGCTGTCAGTTCTGTTTTTGGAATTCTCATCGTTGTTTAAAATAATTGGTAAAAACACGACAGTGATCTGTCAGCAATCTCAAACAACGTCGCGACTCCTAGCGCTGACTGCGCTCCTATCGGCCACCTCTGACGAATCTCTCAACGAGCGGAAGCCGGCTCAGGCAAATAGGTAAAACTTTTTTTAAATTGTATCTAAACTACTGTGTACTGGGTTAGTATAAACAATTTATTAAAAAGAATTGTTGTCAACATAACTACGTTATGCGATATACTTACTCTTCTAACCGATTAAAATTTTAGCACGTGATGAAATAAATTTTTATAATTTTTAGCAATCAGGAAGAAACAGTGACAGTGTGGTGCATTTCGCAACACGGAAGATGCTACTCTCCAGTGTATGTGGAGAAACCAAATCGAGATGTGGGCAAAGTCGGACAAATGTGAACAGAAGGTCTGTCTACTGTCCATCTTCATATTATGTGATTTAAATAAATCGGAAATAAATTACCTTCCGTACCTAAAATAGTTCTGTTGCAGAAATATTGTGACGTATTGTATAGTCACCCAGGAAAAAAGCAAAGCTTTTCCAGTGACTTATAACTGGAAAGATCAGAACTGTCTTCAGTGAAGAAGTTGAAAATATTCAATCTAAACTGTCAAAATCATCATATAAGTCTGGAGGAGTCTAAACGGCTGGATTCACATCATTAAAGACCAGAACATAAAAACTTGTTCACGTAAATAGGTTGCGCGGAAATTTCCAGAATACTCCGGATTCCGGACTCCCTGGCTACACATCGTCTATACCTCCATGATTAATACTTACACCTGTATGTCATGTATAACAGCGATTAACGTGTGCTATACCCGTTAGTTCTTAAGAATGTTATTACTGACTACAAACACGTAACCTTACCTGTGGTTCCATCTCCAATCTCTGTTGCTGCTATATTTCTGACGCTTGTGGACAGGCTCCAGTAACTGCTACGACACGTAGACCTAACGCAGTAACGCAACTACGTTTTACCAGATGAAGATAAATGCAAAATCAAGAATGCAGTGATTCTAGTGACTCAAATATATCTGATATAAAACACGTTACTGTCATACACGATAAAGAGCTACATCCAACTGCCACGTTGAACTACAAAGTGCACATGGATACAATCATGGAAAACTGAATTCCGAGTTAATACATTACCCAATGTAAAAGACGGAGGTATAAAATTAAAATGATTATTTTCTATCTGTCGGTAAGTTACCAGTGTTGTATAAAATTTACCAAAGATACATGTTTTGATTTATTCAATTTGTGAAGTAAACATTTACGAGTATTGATAAAGACATTACATCTTGAACGACACTGATTTATGAAATCTGTAACTTCACATGGTTTATAAAAGTGTTTGTACGCCTTTAGTTTGAAACAAACGACATTAAAATAGCACACGGAGTGTAGAGAATTCACCAATCACATTCAACAAGGAACATACCGTCATCGTATGCTTGATAGCGAATATGGATTCATGTAGTAAAGTTTCGTGCAGATTGCTATAAATAACATCCCTAAACCTGTCTGGTTAGAACAGCATAATAACGTACGACATAAACCGAAGGTTATACAGATCAGAGTAACAGTAGTTATAGCGACTTGCTACAAATCCGTACGTCACGGGTCCTATTTCAGTAAATGAAGGTGAGGTTTCAACACGTAAATCGACGTGTTATGTGAAAACGAGCACCTAATATAAAAAGTATGGAATAATTTCCGGCTGCAGCGTAGTGCTAGCCACGGCATCTTAACTGTACGCTGCACGGCTCAAACGTGGGAGCTTACACTGTCTCACGTATACATCTGAAGTCCAAGTTAAAAAAAGAAAAAAAACTACTAAAAAGTGTCGCAAGTAATTCGCCTTATTGGGTATAAAATTGTATTAAAATTGTCTTTCCACATCATATTTACCATAACTTACCATACACTTTTATTTTTATAACAGATTGCGTGAATCTAATAAAAGCAACAGCAGTGACCCGCCATATATCCACTGCTCCATTGGTCTTGGATTTCAAACAAGAAACCTAATCGATGTGCAATGTAATCAGCAGTAGAAATACTGACTAATGAATACAATTTAATATTATATAGTTTTACAGTAAGTTGTGATAACTATAGAATGGAACATTTTGTTTATCTGTCGCTAAATGTACTTAATAGCATTAGTAATGTTACAACAATAATAAAGGTTAGAATCTATCGATCATTAACAATTATCACTAGTTAGATACCTATAAAACTACGTAAATAGTTCAATATTCTTTGAAATTTTTAAAACAAATTTTTTACACGGGAGACTGTGGAAAACTTATGTTCGACGCAGGAAGGTCCGCATTCCTACGGTGTGTGGGACTTGCACCGACCAAAACCACAGACCCTTTTGTCCATGGCATGGATCCACTCCGGGACTCAGCTTTCATAATACTTCAAGGTGGCGCTACAGTATTTGTACTTCGTCCTGTGGACGTTCATCTGTTTTAAACCTTCAGCGGGTCACGTTACCTGTTTTCTGCTATTCTGTCAGCGGCCCTAGCAAGGTCACCTCGGATTCCTTCTTTTGCCTTAGTACCTTCTCTATGTATGCTGCTACCTGATCCCAGTGGTGTCCGCTCTGCAGCATTAGTCTGATGATATTTTCGGGCGAGATTTGCTCCACTGTATTTTCCTGGGTTTGCCTCCTTCATCTACCTGGGCCTATGTCACAGGTGAAAAACGTGTGGTGCACATCGACTAGTTCCTGTTTGCAGAAGATGCAGTCTGGTGTATCTACTTTCCCCATCCTATATAGGTAAGTCCGAAAATTGTGTTATAGAATAATTAATCACTTCACTTAGCTAACTGCTGTATGAACCTAGCGCTTCAGCTACTCTTCGTGTCACTGGTCCATATTTCCTGCCACTGAGCCATAATATGTGCCCTCGCCTCCCTGTGAGCTTGTACTTTACCTACTTTGGCCTTACTCTTGTAAACGTGTGCCATCAGATCAATTGGAAATATTCCCGCAACGACAAGAACCGCGGACTCCAAAACCGTGAAGTAGGACCAAGCCACTCTGAGGGCACCACTTCGCTGCACTGCTGACATGCGTCTTACCAGTGCACTTCTGGAGTTTGAGTGCATGAGCCCAAATCTAGTAGTAGTAGTAGTAGTAGCAGTAGTAGTAGTAGTAGTAGTAGTAGTAGTAGTAGTAGTAGTAGTAGTAGTAGCAGTAGTAGTAGTAGTAGTAGTAGTAGTAGTAGTAGTAGTAGTAGTAGTAGTAGTAGTAGTAGTAGTAGTAGTAGTAGTTTGAATCATGTAGCTGTCTCAATTTCTGATGACCAGTGTTAGCAAACCGTTGCTATTAATATAAAGGTGTCAGTAATTGTATGTACGTCTGACTTAATGGCTGAAACACTATGTGCTGTGTACAATCGTATCCATGTGCGTGTACATAACTTGTACGTAGCGCCGCATATGTAGAATGATACACACCAGAGGAGAAAAAGAGAGAGAGAGAGAGAGGGGGGAAACGGAAAGAAAGAGAACAAGATCAGCTTTCGTTTGTGACGTATTGCAGATACGGTTACATCACGAGTTACAAATCCAATTTCCGTTCGTAATGGATTGACTGTATACGGGCCGAATCAGCGAAAAAGAATTTACATCACACGATATTCTATTACACACCTGAAGGTGCGCTTCGAAAACATCTATAGTAGAATCATAATTAGCTCTTGGGGGCTCGGTTCAATATTGTATGTAACAGGAGACGTGGGAACGTCGATACAGGAAGTACTACAAATTGTGCAGTAAGGTACGATGTAATTCAAAATCTCTTATTCAATTATTGTTGAACTGATGTCTAAAGAAAAATGTTATATGCAACTTCAGTGTATAACCATAGAGAACCAGACGTAACAACAGAACAGTCTTTCGTTGTTTTTCCCCGTCTTACTCTAACCTGTGACACGGTTCGCAGGGAAGAATATGTATGTGTGTGTGTGTTTGTGTGTGTTCCATGTATAAACATGTATAAGTAAATGTCGCTTATATACAGCTTTTATGTATACAATACAAACGAACTTTTTACGACAGATATGAAATATTTATCACAGTGGCATATCTCTAATTTCCTTAAGCAAATCTGCTTAGTACGAAGTAGCTAGTTAATAGCCTATTTAAAACGTTCGTACTTATGAACGTTTTTCTTTTCACGTAGATTATAAGAATTGGAAGCTATAATAAGAGAGCTAATGAAAGTCTGAACGCGGCGAAAATCTCTACAATTCTTCTAAGTTACAAGTGGGTACTACAACTGGAAGATAAACATTTTTTATGAAAATTGCAAAGACTTTCATCCAGTTTCCAGATTAACAGCAGAGTATCACACGCACGCTGCGCTACTGTCTGCGCTTCGTAGGCTTAATAGTCGGCTGCCTCTCGTCTTCATCCAGCACTTTAAGTAATAAATTGTCAGTGGTTTTTGTAGTAATGCACTGTTGACGAGAAACCTTTACGCGCATCCATGACACTAGAACATACAGTTGTACCACTCGAAAATATTTATTGCATCGTCAGCTCGTACATTTTTGTACATTAGGCTGGCACGTTTTTACGCATATTTAAAATCTGTCCCTGATGGGTTCATGTCTTGTGAGTACGGGTGTAGGACACTACAGCTGGAATCTCATTTTGCTTCACCTGTCTTGGGTACATTCTCTTTCATCATATTGGTCTTTTTTTTCTGGTTGGATTTTGGACTTGGACTTTTTCTTTATACCCGCTACGCTATTAGGGCGTCATACGGCTAGAAATAACGTAATGGGTCGTCGAAATTATGTATATGACTTACATCTTTATATCAATAAAAGGCTCACAAATCCTCACTGTTATCAACAGCTCCACTATCAATCATCAGTACACTGGCGTTGTGCATCAGACGGTTAAAGGTGAACTGGAACTGGAACTGGAACACAACGGCTAAGAGAAACAACCTCGAAAGAGAAGTAGACCAAGCAACAGGCCTTACAATTTTACAAGAGGCAGCTTATATTAAACCCCAAGTTGTTATTATCTTATAAACTACGAATTATTACGCACTTTAGGTTTATGACTGGAAGAAACTAGTAATCTAGGAAGACGATAGTTAAGATAAGAACGGTATTTTGTAGACGAGGTGCCTAGTACTTAAAGCAGGGATGGTGATGTCTTGATTCCTGCCGCAATTATTTTGGCTGTAAAGGAATCCCTAATATTACACATGATACACAGTAGGCGTAAATTTCTTGGTACAAGACTCCCTCCGGCCGTCAATTTAAAGGATTGGTCTCCTCAGAGTTTTCTCGTCGTTGCTAAAGCTCCTGAAAACGCCGAACTACCAGTTCTTTCGTGACACTGTATACAAACTGGATCCTTGGTCTTCCCCCTCCTATTCTTCCTTCCCAGTAATCATGTAATCATTATGCCTCATCATATGGCATATCCATTTCCTTCTTTCCCTGTTCAAAACGTTTCAAGTTCTTCTTTCTTCATCTGCTAGTCCTCATAGCAAATACAAGAATGTAAATTGTAGGCCTATTAGAATGTTGTGTTACATTCTTCCTCATAGAACGCAGAAACAACAATTAAAAATGATTTCGTAGTAAATGAAGTAACAGAGGCCTACTGATGTGTATTGGACTACATAATCGTCTTCCATCTCAATGTAGCAATATTTAGTTGCACGTTCTGTGCTGTACACAAACCGTGACGGTAAAGACTGCTTCATACTTTACGACACCTTGACATGAAGATGTAAAGACTTTACTTTACGTCATGACATGAAGCTCAGGAGACTGACTAGTGTATTATTTTTTCGTTGCTTAATACAGTTTTCTATCAGTTCTAATGCTATTTATCTAGGAAATAGTAAAACGAAATTGTAACATATACTCTTGACTTCTCACTCACCGACTTAGCACTAAGATATTCCCTTTAACATGAACATTTGTAACGTTAAGTGTATGACGAAGGTAAGACACATAAACTTTCGTTGGAGCCTCAATTGTTGTCTGAATGGCATCGACCCTTAATGAAAAACAAAAATTGTTTTAACTTAAAGTTATATATATATATATATATATATATATATATTGCGACGATACGAATAAATATTTTCGCATAGGATAGTTATGTGTGTATAAATTATACACAAGTCTATATTGGAGGTATAGAAAAATTATTTATTTATACCACAAGTAAATAATTGTTTATACGATATATTTAAATTACACAAAATGTCATGAATATTATTTTATTTATTATGAAAGAGTTTATATAGTTCAGTTTTGATAAATTTGACTTGGACGTAGAATTCCTTTACACTAGCCGTGACGTCACTCGCTCCGCCGCTGCTACGCTCCTCTCTCTGCAATGACCGCCGCTCTCCGCTCTCACACTCTCTCTCTCTCTCCGTGCTGGGGTCCGCCGAACAGCTGATAACACTGATACTGATTTCACACACAAATTGTCACTTTCCGAATCGTTAGTTTTGTCGCTCGCAATTGGTTATTATTATTTATTGATTGTTATTAATTATTTGTACTTAGGGTGATAATGAATGTTATTCTTGAAAAGCGGTGTATATTACTTACACCTTCCGGCTATTCTTGAAGTGTTCCGCGTTACTAAGGATTTATCACGGTAGATAAATCTCTCTAAGCGGAAAATCTTCCACTAACACGTAATAGCACTTAATATACTATAATTGGTAGTTCACCCGCTTGGTTCTAATCGACAAACTCGAAAATAGTCCCTAGACTTATAGATGCTCTAGATTCAACCAGTTCGAACAAGAAAAACTCTTGACGACGAGCACACGTTCACTAAGCAACGTCTTCCGATGAACTGCCTCAAAGTACACATGACAACCGACGGATCTGACTGAAATTAGGGGCTTCTGATTGGTCAATCAACGTGGTAGATTGGACAAAAGATAGACGCGTTGCAGGCGAATCTTTGTATAATTCTGCGAGTGCCTGCTCAGATTTTATCTAGAAATTTTATTACTCTTCAATAGATAAGCGAGAAAAGTTGAGTTTTCAATTACTAAAAACCACATTTAAAAAATAGCTGAGAACAACAGAGTATATAGAAAATATAGTTATTTCATAAACAATTCACTCTCCAAGTCTCATGCCGATAGGATAACTAACGCGGAAGATATAAAAACGAAGGTTCACCACACGCGAATGCGCGCACATATACACAAACAAAGTACGTGACATTATAGAGCAAAAATTTACAAAGAATTTGGTATAACATAAGTCCTTATCCATCACTAAATACAAAACGTATAGCTAATTGACAAAAATTGCATAAATCAATCTAAAACATGATAATGTCCGTCACCCATGCTCTGATATTCTTATTCATAGATCATCATCCTGCGTTTGTTGCAATATATATATATATATATATACATAAAGTAAAACGTATTTATGAACACAAAACGTACGGTAATTTTTTAATAACTCAAATCAACGTAACTTGAGTTTTCATCCAAAGAATCGGCAGTAATCAGATTTCATTAGAATGATTACACACAGTGAAGTAACAACAGGCTCGATCTGCAATTTAAATTCCTTAAAATCAATTAAAAATAATTTAATATCCACGTACAAACGTAACTTCAGACCTAGAGCTGTAATTTGTCAGTCACTATGATTGTTATCACGAGTCACTACGATTGCCAGGCTTAGTGATAAGTTTATTATTACTGTGTCTTCTCAATAGTCATTAATGATTTATTGATGGTTTATCAATGATTTATTCAAGAAAAAGTATTATCGTTGAATTGAACTGAAGACTGATTGAAGTGATTAATAAAACTCGTAATTGTGTTTCTGCATCTGTTTGCTTATTCGTATATAACCAAATCCCACGAATCTTCAACAGAAGCAACTTAACATTAAACACGATGTCATGTACCGTACATTTTGTATAGTAGTGTCAGGTATTGTTAGTTATACAAAAAGTATGATCTTCCCGTCATATGAAAGGGAATTATTTTTAAATGTATTTCAGTGCTATTAGTGATCGTGACATAATTTGAAATACATTGACTGAATATACTCTGGGACTTTGCTACACTGTTGATATAAGATAAAAGACATCTACTGTTGTAAATGTTCCTCTCCTTTTGCATGGTGACTGCAGTCCAGTCAGTGGTATTGCTGCATAGTGATGCGTCTTTTTGTAAACTTTTAGAACCAGCAACCCTTTCTGTCTTACCTGTGAAAGGAGCTGTAAAAACAAACCACGGTTTTCTTCAGCTAGGTAGTCAACGATTGAAGGTATAGAATGAAGAATGATATTAATTATACATGGATTTATGGTTCTGTCTATTCATTTTACAAAATATTATTATTACCGTCACCTAATCATATAAAACTACGTATTAATATTCGTTAGTTGTATCGGGCGTTCCTTTATTTAAAAAATAATAAGCTTCTGTTTCAAATTAGCTGGTGAAGCCATTGTTGAATGTGGAATTGATTAAGGAAACTTTAACTTCATCTGGCAATAACCGATTGGTAGAATCGACACACAATTTCTTTCTGACAGTATAATTTTATTCAATTATAGCGTTTGAGGACAAATCATAGCACGGAACGAAACGTATATTTTGCTGCAAAATACACGTAATTCGTTACATTTTTGCTTATCTATACGAGCGGTATGTTGTTGTAGTATAAATTATACCCACTGACAACGGAGGTATCCGTGTTGGTGGTCCCAGTCACGAAGCGTTACATCCCAGGGGGAGTAACAGAGACCAGCTCTTTTGTGCACACTTTGCCCCTGACGCCACCCCAAAGGCGTCTACGCTTTCTACATACAGAGTCGCACTGATCCAACTTGCACGTTTTCTGGAAAAAAAGGAAATGTACGTAAAGTCTATCGTTTACGGTACAGTTTGACGCATCGTTTTTACTCTGAACGTCGGCGAAACGATAGCATTTGAAAATTCTACGTCTTTTTTATTCCTCGCATCCTTCAGTTGATCACCATACTACGGCAGCATAATGGATCACTGCGGTTTACTACCAAGAACAGAAATACGTAGTAACTAATGTCTTAGGCTCTCACCGCCGGCGTCAACTCTGTTAGAGCTATGCTCATTGCCGGGCTATTAGGCCGTGTTCTAGTGCTGTTAAATTGAGCAGACGTTTCGGTGCCACCATTGGAGGACATCTTCAGTGCAACGATTGGAAAGGAAAGATGAACACCGTACCAGTAACCTTTTCTCAATCGTTATACTGAAGATGGCCACCAATAGTGGGACCGAAACGTCTGTTCAATTTAACAGCACTAGGCCACAGCCTAATAGCCAGTCATAAATTTAACAGAGAAATACGTTGTCTATGTACCTAAAACCGCCATACGTCACGGACGTTCATGTCTTTAGATTATCACTGTCATTATCACCTGGGCTGTCGGACCACGGTCTAGTGTGTTATCTTCACGACCATCCAAACATTACAACTTTGTCAATGGAAGTCATCCTCACTGACGGTGATTGACACGGGGGCAAACGAAACGTTTGACAGGACATTAGGATACGACACTATATCACGGTCTACAGGCAGAGTAGCTTAACAAAAATTGAGGCCGGCTGTGAAAGATTACGTTAATTGCCAACATTTGCACGGCCCGCATCGCTGTTGTCAAAATCATCACCGTCGTAATCAAAACGGTTATGATTCTCTTAAACTACAAATAAAATACCAAAATATTAATACTTGACTATTTTCTGATACATCGTATATATTTTGTTCTAAGTTTAAGTGGTTATCTATACTTTACAAATAATTATATTAGCCATAGTACAAGTTTTTAGTAAAATTATTTCATAAATTTTAAATTACAAAATAATAAAACATTATTACGTACTGTTGTTAAAAAAATATGTTATAATTTTAGGTAGCACCATTTTGTACAAATAAGCTTATTTGCATTACCAATTTTCATTAAAAAATAAAATTATTATGAGTATTAGAAATAATTAATTGTAATAGGTTGAATTTAATTAAGATTACTTTTTAATTTAATACAAATCAATAAAAGTAATTTACATATTATTAAGTAAAAACTAAAACTCTTTTCTTAGTTTGTTTGATCTAAAAACATTATTAGTTATATAAAATTTTTGTTTAAATTACAAGATAAATAAAGCTTCATATATACAAGTGTTAAACAAAACGATACTATATTTGTAAATCGTATCGATTACTTTAACGTAAAAAGGTTTATGTATATTATCAACGTAGCATGTATACCACTTGCAGGACTTTTCAGTTTTTCAACTTAACCAGACTGTCTTTACCTAATATGGATTATGGTAAAGGCGTTTACTATAGGCGTCTGGAAATTTTATTAAGCTACTGTTCCATACCACAGAAAATTACTCATCCAAGCAGCTGAAGACACTAAAAAGTTTTGTGCCGCGCTAAGACAGGGGAAGACAGCATAAATATCTACACAATTACATTAAGCCGTGCCTAAAGTGTCGCGCCTAGCCTAACAATAGTTGTCTATGAAGTATAGAATAAACGATAGATTATAAAACAACAGAGTATAATGGTACATTGAAGTGCTAACAACAATTTCTCATTGAAGAGAAAAATTATAAAGCATTTCTCTTATCCGACTCTTCAGACAAAATTTACGTCTGTCAGTTATTTCTGTCTTCCTGTTTAACGCAAAATAAATTAAATTCAAAATTAAATTTGTACAGGCATATTTAAATACGGTTACCTCTTCATCTCACATAAACGCCCATACAAGTGTACATAATGTATAGTAGACCTATATATTGTTACGATGGTCTTACGGATCGTCGTATTGTACAGTGGAAACAAAATACAGACGCCAATCAAGTCACTAATTACCAATTTAATTAGTCACAAATAACAATTTTAAAATCAACAAAGTACTCTCATACAATAATTTAAGTTAAATTTGACCACACGCAACAGTAATGCCACCTAGCAATACCGCTCTAATTAACAAAATAATCACTTTCCACTAATCCGCAACAATCACTTGATCCGCACTCTACAATATCGCCTGGTGTAACTGACTGAAAGCCGGCCGCTGTTGCTTATATAAATCCCGTAGAGGTTCCAGAATAATTTTCCATATTCCTGGCGGCATGCCCACATAATTTGAGTAGTTACAAGAACTCGAACAGTCTGGAGCCTCCGTAAGTGCACAGCCTTGACAGAGACGCCGCACGCTTTCTGTAGTAGAGAAACGTTTGAAATAACGCTCTAGAATTTTTGTCGTAAAATACTAATTGTCGTAATAACATTCAGATATACTAATGCGTCAGATATATTAAGGAAATATTATTATTTCAAGAAATAATAGAGTAAAAACTGATGTTGAAGTGCCTTGTGCTTCTTCATCATGCAGAATTAACATTTATCACTAAAATAATGAAAAGTCGTTGTTCCCTTTGTTATGTTAAAGCTACCTAAGTTGATATCGACAAACAAATAGTTACCTAGTTAGTTACCTAAGTAGATAACTCTTAAAATAAATATCATAAACTACACATTTTTTACAATAATTCTTTGTTATTTCAGGAAAATATAACACAGGCATGAACAATCCTAATATGTACTAGGAAAACACAGGATAAATTTTTGATATTATTCATTATATTAGAGTTGTGGAAAATTATTACGAACAACTTAAATGCAGGAAATATATCAACACTAGACTAAAGAGATTTACTTTAAGAATTTCATTATACTGCCATATAGCGGCCTACAGTGTCAGCATATATAAATTTTAATAAATTCGGCAGTTTGTGAAGGAATGACGAGGTTTATTACATACGTCTCCACAGTGGGAAGTGGTAATCTGAAAGCTAAAAACCTGAATCATGAAACGAATTAAAATTAAGTTTTTTTAAAGCCACATCCTCACTTAAAATTATTTTTTGATTTCTTTTAAATACTGCGTCTGTTAATTTAGCCGTGTTTAAGAAACGTTGTTGAATCGTATACAATTCGTGTTTACTATATTTGCAACAATAGTACGATACTGTTCAACGAATCTAATTTTTAATTCGTAAGTTGTATTTTTGTAGTGATTCAAAATTCAAATTTCACAAGGAAGAGGAGCATTCTTCAAGAAAGATCTCTTCTAGCGTCCAGAAACATGTCTCTGGAAAAAAGGAAGAAGTCATAAGTAGTTTTATTTGGAGCAAAAGCAGATATGCCTCAGAAACCTGGACCCTGAGGGAATTTGAGAGGAACTGCTTTAAAGCTGTTGAGATGTGGCGCTGGATGAGGGCGTTCAGAATACCGTAGACAGAAAGAGTGTCCAATGATCAGGTTTTGAAGAAACTGAATTAAAGGAGAATTCCGATTAAAATTGTTGCAGAAAGGAGAAGCAGTATGGTTGGTCACATCCTACGCCATTCAAACTTGTTCACCATACTGATCGAGGGAATGACTGAGGATCGTAGTGGGAGGGAGAGGTCCAGAGAGGAGTACAGTATATGGATGAGTTAAAGGAAGGAGTTTTGTGGCGATTAAGAGACAGTCTCAGGAAGAGAAGAAATTGCAAGCCCACCAAATCTAGGTTAAAGAGAAGAAGAATAAGAAGTTTTTTGCAGTTTGCTACTGAAAATATGCAATCTGTTGAATAATAAATTTTTGTTAATGGTTATATTCACAAATAGAAATTTATCTGTTGCCCACATAGAAAATACTACTACATACAAAATACTACTACATACAAAATACTACATAGAAAATTTTGGATTAGTGATTTCGAGGCTTTCAGGTCATTATCAGATGTGAAGTATGCGTGTTATGCGGTGTCTCAATGGCAACAAAATCGTTATCAATATTTTATCTTTCAGGAGTACTAAAAGCGCTAATTGGAAATTTTCTATATAGTATTTGACTATACACGTGCACAGCTGCTTCTTACAATAACAGATATGCCTTTCAGAAGACTTTCTTTAACTTCCCATAACGTTGACATCAACTGAATATCCAGGGACCTTCAATGCCTTATTGCGTACTGAATCCGATGTAGTGAGCTGCGATGTGCCTTATGAATCACTACATCTAAGGCCATACTGAAAAGGATACAGGAAACTGCATCTATCCTGCGTCCTTGCTTCAAAAAGATCATACATTTCACCTTGAACGCGAATTCAGTATTTAATCGTCTTATGTCAGTTCTGTTAACATTATCATTAACAGTTCTGTTTTATTTACCAGTAGTATTCTTTGAGGTCCTTTATGGATATAATCAGTCTCCTCCTAGTATGATTTCTTAAACTAGTTTAAAGCTGGAAAATATTTGGCGAGTGTAGATTCCATTTCACCACGTTTCTTTAAAATCTGTGTAAAATCTAAAACAGTAAAGCAAATAACAATGTTCTCGGCTACATATCAGCCACTGGTCATAATATTACAGTTACTTTATAGAAGAAAACTGTTTACTGTAAATTTCATATAATACAATTTTCTGCCTTAAATCTTGCAATATACTAAATATTGCATAAACTTCTATCTTACACTGTGTTATGGCATGACAGAAATATGGTACGACAATTTCTCGTTGTAGCGTTAACGTACCAGTGACAACTACGCGAAATATGACCAAATTAACCTGTGACTATTACCTAACAGATTAACAAATCTTCGTTAACGTAATTTATAGTAACAGATTAATAAAGAGTTTTTGATAAATAGTCTTAAAAATGTAAATGTATTGTGATGTAAATATTTATATGCCGCTTAATGAAAGCAACGACCTTTTAATGATTTAAGGGAAACATGTTGAAAACGCTAGGAAAGTGACATTAACATCTGCAAGAAGACTTAAAATTATATACTTATTAAAAAACTATGACTGTGTTACGCGGCGTGTGTGTCATGACACGTTTTGTTTAGTTAAGAGATTAAATAAATCGTCTAAATTAAAATAATCAGAAAATTCCTGAATCACGAAAATGAGTATAATTTAAAAACTTAAGGAACTATGTAGTCTGTCTTGAATACATATTAGTACGTTTTGTCTCCAACCAACTCCACATTTCTCTTAGTAACATTAAATACCACGATACGTTTCAACACTGAGACGTGGACAAAGCAACAATCCGAGGTATAGTAGTGCGAGGTATAATTAGTGGCATCAAGCTGGGACCACCTAGAACTGTTAGCCACTTCGACTAGTCTTAGTAATTAAAACCTCTTCTTATAGATAACCTACAACGCTTTCAACGTGGCTTTTATAAGCGACAGGTTTTTACAATTCTCGGCTGCATTTTTGTATTAAATTAAAATCTCCACTGCTTTACATATATTACTCTTTAATGTTAGCAATTTCCAAATAAGAAATCATACAAGCTACTCTTAAATTGTAGGCCTTCGTAAAATTATTTTTAACTTGAACAATTCGATTCTACGTACTGTTCTTTTTTTTGAGTTTCTCATACAAAACACTTTAAAAAGGACGATTTTTTTTAACGAATTTGTTAATATTTACAAACGAATGTATAAACTCTCAGGAAATTATTCTATGCATGTATTGTCTTCAGTATAGGATTAGAACTTCCAGGGCTGTTAGGCCGTGGCTCAGGATATCCGTGTGGGCCTAAATTCGGTACTCTTCAACTTCACAGAATGTGTGGAGTCCCGCACAAAAGTATACTTCAGCTCGATGTATTGATCGATGATCGATCAGGTGTTTGCCTAAGTGACCAAGCCGATAGCGCTTACAATCCGACTAAGCGGTGTTCCCTTGTTCCCTCTTTGGAACATTAAGGAGACCGTGGAGCATGGGGGATAACACCAGCCTAATAGCCGGTTCTATTGGAAGATAGAGCAAAGCCACACGCCAGAATACCGACCAATCAGCAGCTACGACCACTTAAGGGAAGTCCTTCGGGGGGGGGGGGGACCTGTTTTTCCAAAGCAGAGTTTTACACAACCAGTTGAAATTATCGCCGAAATGTCTGGTATCCCACAAGGGGACCCAGACTCTGGGCCACGGCCTAACAACCCCGGCAATTTTAATCCT
Organism: Magicicada septendecula; assembly: GCA_034769895.1. Classification (NCBI taxonomy): domain Eukaryota; kingdom Metazoa; phylum Arthropoda; class Insecta; order Hemiptera; family Cicadidae; genus Magicicada; species Magicicada septendecula. The sequence goes on along the minus strand of CM068371.1, from coordinate 178,091,598 downwards.
ATTGACACTGATCTTGAGAGCTTACGATGTTTTCTTAAGTCTTCATTAGGTTTTTGTCTTTCGTCAGCAGTAATTTCTATTCGCTTCAGCTAAGATATTTCTGTCCTCTCATCCTATTAAACTCGCCATGCAGAAATCTTACACATATTTCCTATAAACGTAAAATTATCCTCTATTGTGATCCTTTTGACAAATGATTTTCATGATTCAAAACCCTTACGTGTCTCTTTCAAAGCAACTGGGACCCTCTTCCCTCAGGCCCTTATCGCTCTTCACTTTCAGGATATACGTACTTGTCCAAGATCATAACTAGGAATACTGTCCTAGATATTCTTATACCGAGACTACCGGGAGTATACCTAAGGAATTCATTTGTCAAATGCGCTTTGTTTATAGTGTTATGTGAAACCTACACTCTTGAAATCGCTTTAGAATCTCAGAAAACGTTCACCCATGTAACGTTCTTATTCATTTTAATGAAACATCCACGGCCACTTACAGACATGGGACATTACTCGGGCTCCCTTTTCTTTCTCCAGTGGATAGAAACAGATTACTATGTACGACTCTTTCCCGTTTTCACAAGTTTGTATACCTAGCCTGTTCAGCTTGTGTACATAGTTGTTTATTCATGTAATTAATGAATTGTTAAAGGTTTTGTAAGGATCGGTCAGTAGTAGACATAATTGTTACATTATTTGTGGCGAGGTTTCGACAATATTTATTTCCATTATCAGGATAATAGGATAATTGTTGTTGAGTTGTTACGAAACTGAACACACAACTGACAATTCATCCTTTGTGTCGAAACAGCTGGCAATAAATATTGTCGAAACGTCGACACGAATGATGTCAAAATTGTGTCTATACTTATCTATATTTATTGACCGATCATCCCTAAGTCTTTTATTATTTATTAATAAACACTAATTATATTGGTCACTACTAATTAAAGATTACAAGTAATTTATTCATTTAGGCCTACACAGTTGCATTCTCGCACCAGAAATAAACTAAGATTTTCAGTGTGCTTAAAGTAAAAGAAAAACTTAATTTTACTTTACAGTTTCTTATGTCTGTCTGCAGTCGTCATTTTTCGAAGCGTTTAGACACATAGATCGACTGAAAGTCTCTATCCTATGGAATTTGGAAAACCGATGCCTTAAAATCTTCCTTGCACTGTCACTGAATGATTTTCCTCTTTCCGCTTGTGTCGTTACAATTCTGTTTAGTTGTTTTCTTCTTCGTCTTATTCTTAACTAGGTACATTGCCTATTCCACTGTTTCCGTGGTCTGATTTTGCCACGTTGTCTTCCGGTAGGGATTCCGTGTTCCAGCAAGCCATTTCCGCGACTTATTATCGGTTCCAATATTTTATTATACTTCAGCGTTATGTTAGAACTAAAATGTTTCGACCTGCTTATCTCACGCGCCTTACGGTAAGAGAATTTGTGTGTGTGTATTTTGAAGTATAACCTACATATTAAGGAAATTTGTTTTCATATTGATAACTATTTTGTCGTCTCCAGACACAAGCAACTAGTATAAGAAAGATGACACCGATAAGAGGAAATGGAGACGCCGTGAAGAAAGCTACTGAAGTACGTTTTACAAGAAGTGAATAATGAGTCTAGCAGAAGGAGAACGGGATTACTAAGGAGACGATTTGTTAAATGCTAGACCAAGATACCACCGACAACGTAACGCGCGTCTTTCCTATTAACGTCATTAATGTGGATCGTATCATTTTCTGTTGTACACAAACCGAGGTTTTGCACGATATGACTCTCTTTTATGCAGTGAAGAACTAGTCTTGTCGCTTATGTTATACTTTAATTACTTCTCCGTCTGTCATACTCAGTTGGAACATCGAGTCTTTACTTCTCGTGTTTTTGTTTTAATTTTTTTTTCTACACATTCTAATGTCCGTTTGTTTCTGTTACACTACGCTTCACACTCAATTTAAGTATGTTATTCCAACAAACGCATAGTTTACCTGTTTTACCAAAGATTAATACACACACACACACTCTCTCTCTCTCTCTCTCTCTCTCTCTCTCTCTCTCTCTCTCTCTCTCTCTCTCTCTCTCTCTCTCTCTCTCTCTCTCTCTCTCTCTCTCTCTCTCTCTCTCTCTCTCTCTCTCTCTCTCTCTCTCTCTTTCAGAGGGGGAGAGGGGGGAACAGAGAAACAGACAGATGAAGATGTATACCCGCAACGCTTTTAACTGTTGCATTTCACGAGTGTGCTAACAATTATACAAAAAATTATTTCAATTGTAAAGTGTTTTGTTTCAAGATAATAGGCCATCCAGCAGTACCCTACTAGGTACTGGGATTTTTTTAAGTACTGTTAAAAAAATTAATATTCCAGGACTTAGACGATAGTACAAGTAAAAGAAAAAAGCAGTCAAGTTTTGTGACCAACACTGACTACTAAAACTAATTTTTGCAAACAAAAATGATTATGTCTTTACAATATTGCTACGAATTTACGTAAAGCTCTTGAATAGTCGGCAGGTGCAGTTACATAACATTTCTACACGTTTACGGCAGTGTCTTTGTAACGGCCGTGCACTCAAGTGCTTCGAGACTGTTCGAGCTCTCTTAGCTACTCAAATTATGCCGGAACGCCTCCTAAAGAAAGGAAAATTCTTTTGGAACACCTGCGGGACCTATATAAGCAACTGCGGCTAGCTTAAAAGTTAGTTACACCTGGCGTTATTGTACAGTGCGGATCAATTGATTAGTGGAAAGTGATTACTGTGTTATAATTAGTGTGGAAGTCTAATTGATGGCATTATTATTGAGTATGGACAAATTTAAGTTGAATTACTGTATGTAAGTATCTTGTTGATTTGAATTCGTTATGTGTGATTCTTTAAAGCTGGTAATTAGTGATTTCATTGGTGGCTGTATTTTGTTTCCACTGTACAATACGACGATCCGTAAGACCGTCGTAACAATATAATTTTACGGTATGTGTGTGTGTGATAGAGCACGTGTATACGGGGCGGCAGCCAAAGGGGGCCTAGTCTCATCAAATTTTTAAAATATGTTTAGAAATAAAGTAAAATTTTAAAACGACAATTAATTCAAGCGAATTTTTTTTTTACTCTACAGATTCAACAATTTAATAATACACAGACTATAATATAATCTTACAGGTCAATACAATATAATTATATTGAATTCTTTGAACATATACAAATTTTAGAGTTACCACAAATACAGAGTAATTAAATTTTGTGTATCAGTCACTGACAGTGGATAAACCTCGCTGTGAGAAGAACGATACGCGTGTGCTGTGCCTGTGTACGTGGAAGGTTATATTTTTCGTCTGCACATGAATATCGTAACAGAGGAACGCAAGAAATCTATTATTTAAAACGAGACGGAAAACGTCAAAAGTAATGCTCTGTGCGAGCGCAAGTAGCATTAGTCTATTATGCTGTCAGCACCAATTGCAAGCGAGGTTGTCACTATTCTGTTACTGGTTTCGAAATGGCGTTGGCGTGACAGCGTCATTTGTGAACTGGCTTTCAGCATGGCTGCATTTAGAGAAGACGTTAATACAGTTAACCACTGTGCAATACAGAGAAGGCGTTACTTCCCTTGTAATGTTTATACCGTGTTTTCTACAAAGCTGTCTACTATGAAAAATGTTTTGTACTTGTCTGTACGCATACGCATTTTTTGTTCATTACTACTGTCATAAAATATTGACAATTGTTTGTCTGCGAAAACGTTTAGAAATTGTTAAAAATAGTCGCTAAATTTGCTGAATGTTTTACGTTTTATACATTAAAAATTGTATGTATTAATATGCATAAAAATTACAATGTCAGGGGAATCTGTTCTTCTCTCATCATACAATGTTAAATATGTTAAATACATAGAGGCTGTGCCTTATTAAGTATCGCTCACACGCGCGCGTGTGTACACATCAAGGGCGGCTGTGAGTTTGGTTAGGTATAGGGGAGGGGGAAAATCCGTAATTGAAAAGTAAAAGACTCTATTACAAACAAATACTTGTCATGATACTTGTCAAAAATAAGGTTTTAGATCAATCTTAAAATAATTTATTTTGCATAGAACCTAATTAGCTTTTTGGAAAATCTACAGACAAAAATCAACTTTTAAATTGCTTGTATTGACTCATCAATACTATTTCTACATAAAAACGAGTTTCTACCTTTTTTTGAACACAGTTAATTCTGTTAAGCTGTTAAATATCAGGAGGCAATAAAATAAAAACTTTTTGTCGGATGATTGTCGGAACAATGACTCGGAATGCTAGTCGGAAGATCTAAGTTTCCTCAAGAGATTAGAATAACATAACTCGGTGGTAACACTGCCTCAGCCAAACGGCTGTCTCTGATACATACTAATGTGTTCTTAAATCGCGACACTGTGCCCGTGCGTTAATGACACTGGACCATTAGTAAGATGAGATTAAGGTTTTAAGTCCACGTTGGCCTCGCGTTACCACATATAGTAATCATCAATAGCAACTTGTCTTCTTCAATGGAGTCAATCCGTCGTGTCGTCGTCATTCTTCTGCTGGTGTAGCCGTTGTTTAATGATGTGCAGAAACATGTCAACAAGGTAAGGGGAGTCCGACCCGCATATAAACTCAATGTTAACTTTAAGCATGATATCTCAAAAACTATAAGAGGTAACAACTTAATTTTTTTTTATTTTGAAGGTTGGCTCCTTATCTAGTTCCGTACGGAGGGTTTTCAAAATAAAATAAAAATAATGTATTTTTTAAATTTTTTTAAAAGTACTTACAATTTTAATGAAAAACAATTGATTAAAAATTGTTTTCTCAGCCTGGGATGTAAATTTTGTAAACCCCTTCCGTACGGAACTAGTAATTGTTGTCAAAAACATACAAAAACAAATTTGGTAATGATATCTCTATTAGTATTTGCTACAGCTTACATCAAAATTGTCAAAAAGCATATTTTCAGAAAACGCAGAAAACAGTGAGGGCTGAACAAACAGTAGGCATACTTACAAGAATAGTTACACTAGTAATGCCCAGAACTGTAGGATGTGTTGTCCTGGTCCTCCTCATCCTCATATAAGTCTTCTAACTTCCTTTTTCCCAAACGTCTGGCCTGTCGGATTTTTTTTTCAAGGTCCAATGCAGCCTTTTCTGCCTTGCGAACACGAGCTATATCAAGTCTTTTCATAGCTTTCACCATGTGAGAGCCAGCTGGCAACCTTAAATGTTCCATAATTTTAATTTTAGTAACATAACCCTCATTGTAGGTTGAAACTGCCTCAAATGTTCCAAACTTCAAGGTTTCTATAGAAACAAATGTTCTTTTCGAGATACGTGCCCAAATCACATTATTCAGTGACTCATTTGGATTTTGAGATTTACCTGAGAGGCATTTTTCTAAGAGGCTAGTTTCAGAAAGGTTTCTGAAAATGGGTTTCATCTCTAACATCACAGCTTCTGGCAGGTGGAAATGTTTTTGGTGGTCATAGTGTTCTTTTGTTCGGAGAGACTGGTTGAACTTGCACCAAGTGTCTTCATCCTTTGGGCACAGGTTGTGAGTAGGTTTGGCATTGGTTGATTGTACATGAAAATAAATGGCCCACACAGCTGTCCTCATATCTTGTACACTCTTTGTGTTTCTTCGAATGGCCAAGCCATAAAATATCTGCAATTTTTGAATTGCAGCGTCTGTCAAACGATTTTTTCCACCCAGCTTTTTACCGTCCGCTAACTCAACCCCTCTTTTTTTCTCTTTCAATTTACGAAGCCTTGTTCCCATTCTTTTCTGGATGTGTCCTACACATTCCAGCTTTTTTATGACTTCATCTGGGCCATATGGCATAGAATTACTAACTGTTAAAAAAGCACTGGTGTCACCGTCTCCCAAATACTCTGTATATTTCACATTATACAGCAAAGTCGATCTGTGAAAAATGTTTAGGCACCATCGACTTCCATCCCTCCACTAGTTTCTACATAGTTAGCTTTGCAGGAATCTAAATGCACTTTATTGTTCTTATCAGGACACAGGCAATATTTACTCAAAACATGTACATCTAAAACTTTGCCTGTATCGACAGAAGTCACCGAAACTATGTCATTCAGTGAAACATGGCCTCTTCTTTGCCATGAGCCGTCTACTGCAACACAAAGTTTTCTACTACCTGGATCCTCAGTCTCATTGACAGCTTCTTCCACTGCTATTTTCATCTGTTGTTTACACAGGTCTTCACAAATACGGCCCAAGAAAGCCTCATGCTTTTTGAACTTCGACGGAGGAGCAGGTAGGTTCAATATTCCACAAAGTGACTGCGCTGGAGTTTCGCCTTTGCCAGTGGTCCGTAAACCATATACTAACCTTAGGTTTAAATCATAAAAAGTTTGGTCTTGCTTTAGGCCTATTTCATTATTGATTTCTGGCATGCATACTTTATCACAGTTTATAAAACTTTTATTAGATTGGTCACATACTGTGCAAGAAATAGTAATTTCCGTCGCAAGACCCACCAAGGGTTTGGTTGACAACTTTAGGTAACTATGACATAACCTACAAATTGCTACCTCTCTTAGTGTGGTTTCAAATTGGCCTAGATCAAGTATTTGGTATTCCAAGTTTTCCTTTTTGCTCTCATAGTAAGAAAAGTTCTTACCAAGCTTTTCTTTGGATCTTGAAGAAGTCTGAGAGGTAGTAGACACAGGACATGGTGTGCTATGTTCTTTAGCCTTAAATTTTCCACCACCTTTTCTTACTTTGTAACAAGAATTTCTTGACCCAATCTTCTTTTTATTTCCCATGATGATCACTTCAATCAATATTTTACTGTATAAAAACACACACTGACTTCACTTCACTTCAAACTAAACAAAATAATAGTAACTACAACTGTTGTACAACTTACTTCAAAACATAACCAAGTAAACAGAACACACAAACAGCTGACTATAAAACACTACAGCAGAGTAGCCAACCTAAAAATTGCACAGAATGAAATTTCCCTCGTAACTTAGATAACATTACTATGTGTGAACAGTAATATTTCAAAAGTCACTCAATTTTGTCGGAAAAAGGTCGGAACATATGTTACAGAAACATTTTTTTCAAAGGCAAATAATTTTTTTATTCTTAGTGTTATATATGGTTGTAAAGAGGAGATTTCAGAGAATAATAATCAATTAAAACACCAAAATTAAAAATTAAAAAAATTTTCCGGGTCGGACTGCCCTTTCAAAACTGATGCGACATAAAAAGTTAATTACCATTAACATCAGTTACTTTGATTCTCCGTCCACTTAACCATTTAAATGAGGGAATATTATATTGTTATTATTATTATTATTATTGTAGTTTTTGTTGTTGTTGTTGTTGTTGTTGTTGTTGTTGTTGTCGTCGTTGTTGTTGCAACTCTCTGTCGTCTTCGAGTTAGATGTCTCAATTATAAATAATTAACGGAATTTGTTGCAAAAATTTTAAAACGGTGGAGACAGCAGCATTCCTGTACACGTAATAACTGTTGTTGTTTGGAAAGTGTACCCGAGTCATTAATACGTATTGTGCGTACAAATTCTCAGTTTATATGGAAGCGATGCTGGTCTGAAACATATAAGGGAAAACTGGTAATCATGAAATAGAAACTGGTAGATGAAATAGAAAAGTTGTTAAGTTCTCTTTTCACCATAAGAGACTGTATATTTTTGTAATTCTATATAACAGTGTCATTATCATCAGTATTTTGTTATCGAAACACATAATTATGAATACCGTATACCTATACCCATTTTTAGGTTGTTACATTATTTAATACGTAGATGCTACCAAATTTACGTTGCAAAAACGAAAATATCCATATCATATTATTTACATAGATAATGTCGGTTTTGATGTAATCTAAGAAAACACTTACTAACAAAACACTGAATGCTGTATTTGAATCCACAAAAACGCTTCGTTTTCTCCAAGAAGGAAGAAAAAACATAGGAAAGCCCTGTAAATTCTTAGACGTGACGTTTTTTACTTATTTAACACCAGTTAATGTCTTTTTTTATTAACCGTTTAAATATCGCAACACAAAAAAAAGTGAATTTTATTTAAAACGAAAATAGAAGCTGTGCTAATTATCAGTGTACAGAATACTATCAGTTGGTGTCAGAGAGTAATTCAATGCCTTACATATCTGTATCTGAACTTGTATCATCACTTGTGTTAGCTTTCTTATTGATAAGATTGTCCATTGTCCCAATAACGCCAGTAATGTGGGCCAGTTGCCATAGTTTATCATCTTCCTTGATTATATGCTGCATACAATGACTCCACTTGTCCGCCGTTGTTTCATTTACCACCTTCTCAATAAATTGTTTTATATCAAGCAGCTAATGTTGTATTGTGACGGGCTACATATACTTTCAACTGGCACCTTATTAATTCAGTGTAATTCAGAATACATGATAAGGAGGAAGTCTTAAAACGACGTGCCTCGATTTAATTGGCAAGGTAACTCTCACATGAATACATAGAGATTCTGCACATGCGCGTAATACATTACTGTATGAACAGTATCAACGCCCCTGACCAATAGCGTTTTAGATTTGCCACGTGGGTTTGTTTACATTAGGATTAAACTAAGAACGGAAGGAGTTACATAAATTTGTGCAGTTATTCTCCTTAATGTATGAGTACGGAGGGTAATTTTAATTTAAAAGATAAGACACACATATTTTAGACATATACGTTTTATTTAAAACGTACTCCTTTTTCAATTCCAACAGTTCTGAATATCGCCTGCCATTTAAATGCCTGCGCTTATAAAAACCAGGATAACATTTAGGATGCTTAGGTAGTATTGCATAATTCTCATCAAACTAAAAACAATAATTTTCCTTCGATTTATCACTGTCTTACACTATGTGTGTTGATGTTGTTTTCAACATGCTCCTTTGCTCGGATAACAAATTCAGCGACAACAGGACCGCCCATAAAATAATTTAATTTTGGCAGCAAAAGATGTATCCAAGGGTTTCCTCCGAGTTTGCAGATTTTATTACGCCGTTTCAATTATAGGCTTCTTTTTCTTTTTCTTCTTCTCCTTCAGAGAGCTTGTGTCGCCTTCCACTATTTTTAGGCCAAATACTGCTGAATTCTCAATACCAAGGGGTTTCCTCCTACTTATCCCACCGTTGTTCTTATACTGTATGTTGCTGATGATTCCAGCAATACAGTTTCTGTTTGAGTGACGAGCTCCAGGATCATCGGAAAAACCTAAATTAGCGCACCAAGCGGTTCTGTCGAGGTTTTGTTTCAGAGACTGATTATTAAGAAATTTACCTTCCTTTAACACTGCCCTTTTCACGTATACTAGGCTTATCTCGATGCCGGATACGTAATCATAAACTTGCATGTTCTATTACAAGAAGATACGTATTACTGATCAACAACACTATAGAATGTTAATGTAAATAATCGGTGCATTTGTGTGCAACGAAATCATTCTTTATCCCCTCTGATAACCTGTTGGTCTTTTTGTATCTGTAGTTAGAATACGGAACTTGAACACATCCAATTCTAGTTTCCTCTTCAATTAAATATAACTCTTAGATGTGACTTTAAATAATGTTTTAATATTTAGTACAAATCATGACATTAATATTTCTGTTGGGTAAGATGAAGAATGGAAGATAGTAAATGGATAGAAAAGTGAAGAACTACTTAAATAGAGTATTAGAAGCAGAAAATATTTAAGAAAATTTCGAAAAACATAGCCAATTGTATCGCCCAAATTTACAGACGTAATTGTCAGATGAAACTTATAATAGAACGGAAAGTGAAGGGCTAAAGAAATGTAGGAACGTTGTGGAATGTAGATGGATCGGAATCGAAGTTAGTGAGAGCTGAATAGAGCTATACAAGATAATGTAGTTTCTTAGAGTCATTAGCGTGTCATTAGCTACAATCGTAACATTATCTGTTGATGATGAACACGTCTGTATTGCAGTGCACATGATGCATTTCATTAAAATGGTTATAACAAAACCAGTACATCAACAAGAACTCCAATTTTGTTTAGTTAACTATGAAACTGTATGTGCGTTTTTACAATTTTGATTGTTTATGCAGTCAATCCTAAATATTTTAGCAGTGAAGATTCATAGACTTATAACAAATATATACTGTTTGATACTTCTAAACTAAGCCACTGCAAATTATAAATTAAGAATTAGCAATAATCTTTATACGAAAGACGGCTGAGTAGGCGATGCATTTATTAGCAAAATAACAAAGTGATGTATTCATAGTGTTTCAGCTAAGGAGCCTAGGCAGTCGTACATGGTACGAAGAGATCCTTATTCCCACAGCTAAGCATATTACCTACCTGTTCCGCGAGCCTCCCTAAGCCGCTTTAGCTAATTAATTTTACAAGGTGCGGGAAATTGCTTTTTGCCGTTTCTAATTCAAGACCTCGACAACTACAAATTTCCCTACCACTATTTTCTAGCAGCATAATAGTGATGAGCACTTGTCTCGCGAGTTATTTAATAAATCTATTAATTTTGCACGATTTTTGCCGCTTTGTTTAAATCATGATAGAAGGATTATGTAGAATAATGAAATAATAGAATTCAATTATTAAGACGATTAAGATTATTACAACATGACTCACAAGCGCACAGCCTCTCAGTATAATCCCACACCCTCAACACACCACATATTGTTACAGCTATGGGTTGTAGAACATGTATAAACATGACATGCTCTGGTGACTCATCACACTGCAATGTGCTAAACAAAAAACATAATATACAAGTGTTGTTTAGTATAAGTATTCACTTTTGAGAGTATTACGAACGGTCATAGAATAATCGAGTAAACGTCTATAGTGCCTTGAGTAATTGTCCTTCAAGATCAGGCTCATGCGGCAATTGGTTAAAAAATAGTTTCCACGTCTTAAACAGTAATACACGTCGTATTTAGCGAGTGTGAAAAAAGCAATTATTTGTTATATGTGCAGACTGTATTATAGGTGGATTGTGTATTGTTGTGTTTCCTGGAATGTGACTTCAGTGCCACTTCGGAGTAAAGTTTCATTCTTCAGGGATAATGGAAGAAAGATGGCAGGAATGGGAAATTAATAGTTTGCTTTTGTTTTTAAATTGTTTGATAACGGTTTGTTTTGCAGCCTGTAATAAGGCTATCATTTAAGAATTTCCTTGTTTCTTCTGTGTCCGTTAAGAATTTTAGGCTTGAGTTAAGTTTATTTTATTGTTTATATAATTCCATTATACATTTATGTTCTTCACTGAATCGTTTTGAGGTCTATATGTCGTTTATCACAGACCACAGTTAGTTGATGTACTGTCTGAGGATACCTTATGTGATACTATTATATTATACGAATATAGTAATAGTGGATATAAGCATAGATCTTAATTACGTAATACCTGAGTGTGCGACGAAGATAGACTATTGGCTACAAATAAGTTATTATTTGTAATGTAATGATATTTATATATATATATATATATACAGAGTGTCCGAAAAGTCGCGCACCATAGGGGTTTACAATATGTGTTCAATATGGTTACCGGAAGTGTCGAAACATAACTGTAAACGATCTCCCAAGTTCCGCAGAATGTTGGCCACCAAGCCAGGTGTTACAGAACGGCACTCAGTTGTGATTCGCTCACGCAGATGGTTTATTTCCATGATCTTGACAGCATAAACTTTGGATTTTACATAACCCCACACAGCAAAATCCATTGGGTTTAAATCCGGAGATCGTGGAGACCATTCCACTCGTCCCCTACGGCCAATCCACTGTGGGAAGTTTTCGTCAAGCCAATCACGAACTTGTGTACCATAATGGGGGGGGGTGCACCGTCCTGCATAAACCATTCTGGTCTTGGACCCAGCAGATTCAAATCAGGCAATAATGAATCTCCTAACATTTCCAAATAATTTTCACTGTTAACTGTTCCGTCAAAGAAGTAAGGGGCAATGATCCGGTCTTTCCACAAACCACACCACACCATGACGCGAGCTGCTCCTTGTTCCTTACTGCTGGAAAACCAGTGCGGATTACTCTCGGACCAGTAACGTAAATTCTGTCGGTTCACCTCTTCGTTTACGTAAAAGTTAGCTTCGTCAGAGAACATAACTTCTGATAAAAACTGTGGGTCCTCTTCCAACTGTGCCAAAAACCAATCGCACATTTCCACACGCCGATCCGGATCATCATCTGACATGTGGTGTAACACTTGTAACTTGTACGGGTGAAACTTGTGTTTTTTCAAAATGTCCGCGACTGTTGATCGAGGAACGCCCACTTCCAAGCTCGTTCGGCGAATTGATTTCATTGGACTTGCTGCTACCTTTGCCAAAACCCCTTCCACCACATCTTCTGGTGTCCTTGGACGTCCAGATCGGGGAGCATCTGCCACACTACCTGTAGCCTGGAATTTACTTAACAGTCTGCCAACCGTGGTGTGCGACACTGGCTCTCGTTCCGGGTGCCTTAGATTAAATTCTGCTGCAACGTCTCTATTGGAGAATCCTTCTCTTCCACAGAGGAGGATAAGCTCTACCCGCTCTTCAGTAATCAACATTTTTCAGTACTGCAACAAAAAAAAACGCAACCCAATTAATGAAATTCCTATGGTGCGGGACTTTTCGGACACCCTATAATGTATGATAAATTATTATAAGTTATGATAATGTATCATTATCTGTAGTAGATTGTCGGACCTATATATGGTAAACAAATGACGTTTGCAGAGGCCAAAACTTTGGTTTAAAATACAATGCTTAGTTACTGTCCAGCCGCGGACGTGGAATTAACTTGAGCCTCAAGCTGTGTACGGCGTAACGGTTTAATTATATGTTATAGTTTTAATAATGCCTGTAATTATAATAACTATAATAATCACATTATGAACCAAACATATGTTTTGGAACGTTTGTGATATTAATTATTTTTTGTGTTCATGCTTCAGTAAATAACGCGTGAAAACGACTTAATTGCCCCCAAGACTGTGTTTTTTCAAAGAACGAAGACGCATCAGTCCGACAGGAAACTCTTAGACTGGACCATATTCAGGTGTTTTCCTCGCCGTTAAAGTACGATGATAACTATTTTCGCTCGTAAACGTTCGTTTAATAAAACCCTGTTTTTTTCGGTTTTGATACAAATTTCGTTTTTTCCTTTTACTACTGAGACTGAGACAAAGTACAAAACATGATACTTGCTTCTAGAGCCTCTCCTTGTTGAACGAGGGAAATGTTTGATGCTGACAACAACAAACCGTTCATTAAACTTAAAAAAATCTATATGGAGAACCATACATGACTTCCATGTTCTAAGATGTATATTGTAGCATGACAGATAATCCACTTAAATCAATTACCAGATGATCATTAGTAATAATCAAGTATATGGAATATCCAGAAAAATCCAAATGAGAACCAAATAAAAAGCACAATAAATTACCATTATAACAAGAAAAAGTAAACATAAAGAAAAAATCTGCAACTAATATGAATGTACAACAAAATAAAACCACAGAAAACTAAAATTAAAATAACAATAATGCCCAGGTAGGATAGGAGTAGGTAAGGAAACTACCCAGACCAAGTAAACAGCCCAGTATAAACGAAAGTGAATAATAACGGAATGGTACTGAAGAAACCAAGAACGAAGAAGGAAGATATACAAAACAAACAAATATACCTAATGAACAGGGACAAGTGAAGATCACATAGAATAGAGGAAGTAGAACACGACCAATACCCAATAGGGAGAAAACAAAAACCCCAAAAGAAAGTAAATGTCACAATAGAAAGTATAACACCCCAACAAACCATAAACTCATGTAAAACAAATAAAAACAAAAAGTGTTTAAAGTGCTAAGTAGAAGTGCACCCAAGAAAGTTATTGTATAATTTATATAGACAAATCTTAACAGTTCCCCCATGGTTAAACAATTTGATATTATAAAACTATGAAAAGACTAGTGATAGTATCAAGAAATAACCAGGGACAAGTGCAAGTTATTAGATTATAATAAATAAACTTTGAGAAGGTACATGCATTACTGTACATTTAAATAACTTTAAGTGTTTTTAAAATAGTATCATGAATGATATTTAATCAAATAATATGGTGAAGGAGCAATGAATACTCTTTCTAATAAAATGCCACTGTTTATATGAGAACATCCAATGGAATAAATAATATAAATAGATAGCTTGGAGTTAGTATATAAAGTGACGGGGAATACATCCCTAAAATTAAGAAAAACAGATAAGACTGTAACCAAATAGTTTAAGGGAGTGTTATAAATTTAAGGGAACAAAATGTTAGGTTCCAATTTCCATATATGAACTCTCTAAATAAGATTTAGAAATAGAGATTAATCCTAGTATTTATAAAATGTTATTTTGTTTAGTAGTTTGAATTAGGAATGCCATATCTGAATGTGTATATCATTCCTATATAGTAAAATGTTTATTAGAAGTTACTGTAAGTAATCAGTACAAAAAAGGTATGATTCTAAATACCAGATTTAATGTTAAATAATTGTTAGGTTTTAATTGTTTAAAATCAATACTAAATGTTATAGTAGTAAAGGAACAAATTATTAATGAATATTATATTAGAATAGAAGGTCAGAAAAGGGTATGAACTAACTGTATTATTAAAAACTTTGTAAGTAACAACAGATAAAGTCTAGGCCAGATAGTAAATTTAGACTACATTATAATTGACAAATCTAGTCCTATAAACCAACTAAACTGATAAAATTTATGTAAGATAAACCCACCATATAGTAATACAATGTAACTTATACTTTATAAAGATATTGTCAGAAGATAAGTAAAATTATAAATAAAAATGGAATGTATTAATTAAAATTTCAGAGGAGGAGTCATAGATAAATGAATTATATTTAAAAACAATAACTAATGAACAAAATTGCAAGAAATTAAGGAAAGATAAACAATTATATCAATCTTAGATTCAGTATAATAATAATTATATCAGAGAAAATGGCTGTTATCTGTACGAGGACAGGAAACACAAAATTAAGCCTACTTTTCCAACATGAAAGAAATATAACTTTTTTAAATAAAAACTTTGTAAAACTATATTAATTAGTACCAAAATAAGCGGAATAGATTCAAGAAACCGAATATGTATTTAGTATTTCATATAGTTAAATAATAACGAAAATATTGTCCGTGTATACTGTATTCAAATAAAATGTATCGGAAGCTAAGATAATTTGGAACAATGTATAATATATATTAAATTGGCTAAGATTTTCAGGAGACGAAGGAAATGAGAACAGTTAATTATTATCCGTTGAAGCGAACACTTAAACGAGGTTTTGCTCCGTATAACCTATACTAATGGCGTACGATAATTAAACCGAGTTCAGTACAAATTTTGTAAATTTTTTAATTTGAATTTTTAACTTGAGAAGCAGTGAAAACAAACAATAAACAGTGCATTACAGATAAACAGAACCACATACGCCTAAATAATTGAAATAACATCACTACAAATAAATTTTACGGACGAAACAAAAAGGGTTATATACGACACATTTAAACAAAGTGAAATAGACATAATAACACACATTTACACCAAGTGAACTAATAAACACTACACCAGGATCACTCATTTAACTCCAGAGCTAATATCCACAATTGCTGAGACGAATAAACAGTGAAGGGACATCTTTATTGGAAGAAATATTCGTCGAGGTGATAGACATTCAACTACGCATACTTCTGTCGGCCATTTTGATTTTCCCATCATTCTCTTCGAGGTAGAACAAATGAATTTCTAGATTGCATTGGTTCGAAAATATTACTATATAAACTTTCTATATTGAGTAATAACGTTGTAATTGTTAGTTTGAAGACATTTTAATTGTAAATGTTATACTTTCTTGGCCCTACCCTTCTCTGGCTATTCTAACATAACCGTTAAAAGAACATATATTATATACACTGTTAATGTAAAGTTTTTGTCGACCGGCCCTGAGTAACGAGTCGATACTGTTGTCTACAATCGATAACTATCGATATTTTTTAATAAATTGTTAATAAACCTTCTAATTATGCAAATTGGTTGAATTTTTCTTTAAATATAATTAAAGAATAAGTTAATTCAAGGACACGGACTAACCGAAAGGCGGTATTTACGAAAATAAAGAGCACATTGAAGAAGAAGAAGAGCCGTCTATCGACCAGTACCGGAGTTAACCAGATTAACTTAGAAGTGATTTATAGAAAGTGACACCACTACACTATCAACCATAATACAATTAAAATTTTAACACCAGACAATAACAACAATTATTTCTTAAATACCAGTAATAAAAAACACGAAACAAATTTTTTTTTCAGAAAACAAAATTTTAATTTTTGAAAATATTTTTATTTCATTTTTCAAATTATAACATTATTTTGTAAGTTACGTTACAATATTTAAAATCTTTTACTTGAATTAGGCTCGATAATTTCTAAAAAATATCCCCCACCTTCAAACTATTTTTACTATTTATAGCTATTTCTGTTATTATGGGGTAGCCATTTAATATAATGTTATTTTCCAGTCACTTTATCTATAAAAGTTAGACACTTTATTCTTATAAATAAACTGAACTACACAGACAAATTATTTTGTGGTCTGCTGGGCCGTGGTTTCGAATCTTCATGCATAGATGATTTAAATCAAAATAAAAAAATATATAATTTGTTTGCCTGGCAACAAAATTATTTTATTTTTAACAATTATTATTGTTTCAAAAACTTTAAATGCATTTTTACTTCCATGTTCCATAAGGAAATGGAAATATGGTCATGGCAAAAAAATCGTGTTAGAGATAACGGCAAATTCTGATTGTACTACCATCAAAACATGAAAAAAGTCATTTTTCGATGTGTGTGTGTGTGTGTGTGTGTGTGTGTGTGTGTGTGTGTGTGTGTGTGTGTGTGTGTGTGTGTGTGTGTGTGTGTGTGTGTGTGTGTGTGTGTGTGTGTGTGTGTAGAATATTTTCTATGGCAAACGATAACAGCCGCAAATACAAACAGAATCAAATAATTTTTTGCATGCAGTCCTGAATTGTAGAGTACTCTAGGCCTATTGTTTTTGGTGAAGATCTGTTAAGGGAAAGGGGTAGTTTACCTGCAACGTTTTACGTTTTAACAAGAGTAAAGTGCTTATGAATTGTTCATGATATCCGGGCTGTTTGGCCGTGGTCCATGGTTTATAACAAAACCAAACGTTTCGGCAGCTCCACTGGCTGCCATCATCAGTGGTACAAAAATCCTGCACGCCGGGTGTTTACGTACAGGCCCACAGTACTGTGGTATAGGCTAAAGCTGTCCTGCCATGCTACCTGTACTTATAAATTCAGCAAAGTCCCACGTACAGGTAAAAATGACAATGGTAAAATGGTAAAAATGGCAGCCAGTGGAGCTGCCGAAACGTTTGGTTTTGTTATAAACCATGGACCACGGCCAAACAGCCAGGATATCATGAACAATTCATCTGACACCGGCCGTGAAAGCCTGAGGAATAATTTAGTAAAGTGCTTAATTTTGATAAATAAAGTATCCTGAAAAGAAGGTCATAATAATCCACTGTAGAAAGGTAGACGAAATATCTATAAATGAAAAGGGTAGTTGAAGGGAGTCGAGGTAATTTTTTTAAAAATTAAAATGGTAGTTGATGATGGAGGAGGTAAATTTTTATACGTTTTATATGTGTACTACGTTATTGACAACAAAGAAGTAGTTTCTATGGAAACATTTCATTTCACTTTAACAAAATTCTATATTTTTCATTTTAATTTAAATAACGTATGAGTGAAAATATATCGTTCCTGGCAGGCAAGCATATCTCAATTATGTAATGTTTACTTTTCCAAAGTTTTATTATTGTGATTACCGCAATAAAAAGGCCGGCAGGACACACACACACACTCACACACATACAAAATTCGTGTAATTTCTGGCCTCACTCTTGTTTATTTTATTATGTTTGCACGCTTTTTAAATGGAAAGTGCCGAAACCCACAACAACACAACGCCTGTAAGCCGAAAAGGTGGACATCGATTTGTTTCCTGTGGATCAATGGGCAGTGTTGTTGTATTAAGGCAATTAATACAATCTGTGTACTTATTTCTATTATGATTTGAGAATTATAAACTAATTTGTCATGTGTTTATGTATCGTTTAATTAATATTTAAATGATTTTAAATATAAATTTTAAGAGATGGAAGTCATGTATGGTTCTCCATACCGATTTTTATTTAATTTCGTCAAACTCACTAAATCACTACCATACGTGAAAAAATTACCCCCTCCCCTTTCAACTACCCTTTTCGTTTATAGATAGTTCATCTAGCTTTCTACAGTGGATTATTATGACATTTTTTCAGGATATTTTATTTATCTAAATTAAGTACTTTAGTCTTGTTAAAACGCAAAACGTTCCAGGTAAACTACCCCTCCCCCTTATCCGATCTTCACCGAAATAAATAAGCCTTGAGACCTCTACAACTCGGGAACACGTGCAAAAAATTATTTGATTCTGTTTGAATTTGCGACAGTTATCGTTAGCCATAGAAAAAATTCTACACACAGATAGATACAGACACTTTTTGGAAAAGGACTTTTCTTCACGTTTTGAGGGTAGCACAATCAGAATCAGCCCTTATCTCGAACACGATTTTTCCCCATCACCATACTTCCATTTTCTTAGGAACATGGAAGTAAAAAGTGTTATCAAAATTTTCCTTGCCAGAAATATCGTTTGTATCAGTAAAGATATGTAATAATTTTTTCCAAACTTTTGGTGCACCACGTTGGACCACATCTGCGCACAATAACACCAT
Organism: Magicicada septendecula; assembly: GCA_034769895.1. Taxonomy (NCBI): domain Eukaryota; kingdom Metazoa; phylum Arthropoda; class Insecta; order Hemiptera; family Cicadidae; genus Magicicada; species Magicicada septendecula. The sequence goes on along the minus strand of CM068371.1, from coordinate 178,072,689 downwards.
TACAAACAACCAAAAGCCATCAGGAACTCATAGCAGCAACAAACCTGGACACAAATATTCAAGAAGATTAAATCAAATATGGCTGACAATGGGCTGAGTGCTTGTTCCCTGGAACATTTACCAAATAAGAGAAACCATCTTGAATGTGAAATAATATTACATATTAAGTAATAAATTTGTCATGTAAAATAAGGAATGAATAAAAAGATTTGCTTTATAAACCCAAATATTGCGTATGCTATAAGTAAATATACCACTTCATAAATTTAAACTTAATTTGCTTGAATCGTCTCCTTGCGAGTGTAAAGGTCTTTGGCCACCGAGCCGCCATGTGGTCGTCTTTCTAGGTTTCTGTTCTCAGTCATGTGACAAATGGAGTCACACCACCGTACTATCATGTTTATAATCTCTTGATAGGCAAAACTAAAATAAAATATCTCTTCCTTTGAAGCTTCGTTCCTTCAAAGGTTACTCCTTCACCATCTCATCTTCGATACACCGATACTTGATTCCCCTTCTGGCCGACAGTTCATTCCTAGCTTCGGAATTCTTTCGTTGTCATTTATTCAACACGAGTTTCCACTTTTCCCTGTAGGCCTTCCCAATTTTTACCATTGGTATAGTTACATCTCTTGTATAGTTACATTTCTAATTCCATCTTCCCTACCACGTCACACCTCAGATATTTCGTCTCCGATGTTTCTAACTGCCTCACAACCTTTATTCTTGGTGCCCGGTATTCGGGAATTCTTTCACACCAAGATTTTCTTCTTCTTCTTTAACTTCCTTATTAGGACTCTGCCCTGTTCTATAACAACGTCCCTACTTGCTGTCACTCCACCTCTTCCTTGGCCGACAAATGCTCCTCTTGGTGTTTGGTGGGCTAACTTGCCTTTTTCATAGCATTGTGTCATCCATTCTTGACAAGTGTTCATGCCATATCCTTCTTCTTTCCGCAATCCAAAGAAGTAATATCTGTTACATTACACGTTTCTCTTATACTATTGTTTGGCAACCTATCGTAAGTTGTCCACCAAATTTTTAAGTAAGCATGATACAGATGCTCGTTTGGTATGCCTATAGTTTTATCAGTGCCTTCACTCTCAGTCACCAGTTTTTCAGCATTGTGTATAAGTTTTCTTTAAGATATCTGGAGTTGTTGCACTTTTTTGGCGTCCACTGCTACTACGTTTACACTCGAGTGTTCTTTTACTTACAAAAACTAATGCTTTCAAAGTCGCAGCATCTTCTAACAACGTTACAATTTCGTTGTGAATTGTCATTGGTACTAGAACTTTTATTAACAAAGAATTTAATCACAGCACGATTTGTGATTTTGTCGTCCATTTTTCAAAACATGTTGACACATGACTTTTGAACAGCTGGCAAACAGTGAATAAATTGACAGGTATGTTTGAAAACTAACACGTGCTTAGATGATATATGAACCTTACAACACACGAAAAATTTTACTTTTACCGTTGAGCTATAGATGCCGTGAACTTCTCAACCAGCAATCGTAGAGTGAGCATCACCGTTCTTATTAGTGTGCTTCTTATGGTGCTAATATTCGTTTTATTGAAGACGCATTAGTCTTCTTCATAAGAGATATCACTACACTAAGATTGGAAATGAGTCACTTGTTCTATTAACTCTGTACGTCCCATAATCTTCGTTTCAACATTGCAATTAATTCTTTCTCAATGTCTATAATTATTTGAATTGTGTGTGTGTGTGTGTGTGTGTGTGTGTGTGTGTCCATCAAAGGTTTGACATGCCTCGTCAAAATATTATTGGCCCCTGTCATTAAACTTCTAATAAACCATGTGATTGTTTCATCTGACTAACTAATCTCAAAATGCAGTTTTCTTGCAACAAAGTAGACTTATCTGTCTCTCTTATAATTGATTATAGTCTGATTTATATTGTACTAGCATGCATAAAAAATGCCCTTTTAAAAAATGTAGTATTATAGAATGAGCGTACTCTGATGAATGAAATTTAGCATGAAGCTAGGCATACCATGAAGGCTCATTGTACCTTTATCGTTTTTAATTTTTAAAATGTGAGATTTTGCCATTGGACTGAACCTAATTTTAAAAAAATAAAGTTGCCATTTAAAAAATTTACTTAAATTTGAAGTTTAGATCCACCGCCATCTACTATTGCCTTTTAGATCTGTCATATAGTTAAATAAATGGCAGTGGCGACATTCGCGATTTTAATATAGGCCTATAGCAATACTTGCAGAGGTGTTTCACATTCTCCAGCTCAGGGTTTTGCGATGGGACTTAAGCTTCGCAGAGAGTGAAAGCAAATAAATTTCAAATTTGTATTACTGTTTTTGGTGAATAAAAAATGATGAAAATTTAATAGTAGTAGTAGTAGTAGTAGTAGTAGTAATTGTTGTTGTTGTTGTTGGTTTGTTTTTTTATGTAACACTGGATCATTTACATACGCAAAATCGAGAACATAGTTGGTTATTTGAAGGAATATTCTGAACGTGTGTGTGTGTGTGTGTGTGTGTGTGTGCGCGCGCGCGTGTGTGCGTGTTAGTAAACGCTAGGTTTATATATGCTAGTTATACAACATGATACAAAATTACCCAAAAATATTGTATCTAAAAATTATATTTTAAAAATAAAAGTTACAAATACGACGTTATGAAATTTCGGAAATTCACTACAGTTATCCTATTCGCTATTGTTGTCAGGGAACATAACAGATTTATAAGTTACATTTATAAATTAATTACATTCCAGCGTTTTCAGTAAAGTACAACGTGCATTAAAGGGACGCGTATACCAATAGATTTTTAAAAAATTGTTTCACGACAATTAACATAAAATATTTTATTAGAGCTGAGCATGTCTTCTATTTTGTTTAGAAGTGACCATTTTTTTTAGAAGCCACTAACGTCAGAAAAGTTTCAACCGTAGTTTCAAGATAAAAATTGGCAACACCATTTCTCTGCCAAATAAAAAATATTGAATTAATTATCTAATCTTTCAAATTGTCTGTCGATTAGTTCTCTAGTTGACTAACTGAAATTATAAGCCCCTTTTTACACAAAAGGTTAATCTTAAACTAATTTTCTTATCAAATTAATAATCAGTTTCTTACGCAGAAGAGGCGAGTACTGCCAGCACAAGGATTCCAGGGACAGTTGTAACTTGCCTTTCGTATCAGCTTAATTAAGGTAGTTGGCAATAGAACGTATTTTACAAACATTCTATGTAGTTTCACGGGACGTGCCAACACCGCGTGAATAATTCTATGTACTTTCACGGGACGTGCCAACACCGCGTGAATAATTCTATGTAGTTTCACGGGACGTGCCAACACCGCGTGAATAATTCTATGTAGTTTCACGGGACGTGCCAACACCGCGTGAATAATTCTATGTAGTTTCACGGGACGTGCCAACACCGCGTGAATAATTCTATGTAGTTTCACGGGACGTGCCAACACCGCGTGAATAATTCTATGTAGTTTCACGGGACGTGCCAACACCGCGTGAATAATTCTATGTAGTTTCACGGGACGTGCCAACACCGCGTGAATAATTCTATGTAGTTTCACGGGACGTGCCAACACCGCGTGAATAATTCTATGTAGTTTCACGGGACGTGCCAACACCGCGTGAATAATTCTATGTAGTTTCACGGGACGTGCCAACACCGCGTGAATAATTCATTACTTCGTAATTACTTCAACTCTTGTCTGTGCCTACTTTTACACATCACGTAATTTTAACCTTAAAAGCGGTGTTATGTACTACCCCTTAATCATTTCTCTCCACTCGTCTTGTACGTTTCGTTTTGTCCAACATCGTTCGTTAAAGTATATCGTATTATCTCGTCTTGAAATCTCAAGCGTCAAGATTTACGTAGTTTTGCACAGCTTTTCAGCGTCATCAATTGAAAAGTTATTAGACCTAAGTGAATGCTGATTGCAGTCGCAATTCTGAAAACTGGTTACAGTTAGTGCGATACATACATGCATACATATCCGACACTACATACATACATATGTATATACATATCCGGCACTACAGTCCAAGATGGACCTTGGCGTCCCTGATGATCTGCATCCAGATAGTCTGACCATGTTCCTTGGTCTTCCACGAACCGACACCCATTCTAGTCGGGTCTTTTTCCACGTCGTCTTGCCATCGTTATGTTGGCCTGCCTTGTCTTCTGCGCCCATCTATCTGGCCATTCATTATCCTTTTGAGGAGTCTTTAGTTGTTCATTATTTCTACATGTCCTATCCAGCTAATTCTTCTGGACTTTATAAATGGGACGATGTCTCCCTTCCTGATGAATGGAGACATTTATCATTTATGCAGACATCTATTTTGTAACCATTTATTAATTGTAAAATGATGATTGAATCTGATCGAAACGTAATGTAGCCTAACTTCAGGTTCGTCAGCTTGTGACGACAAGAATATTTCGTTACGTACAATGTTATTGTGAATCAGTTACTTGTATTTGTGTAGTGTGCACTTGAATTACACCACCCGTTGGAAGTGTCAACTTGTAATATAGGTAAATAATGTAGCGACAAACTCGCACTGGAGTCGTCGATGTGTAATTATAAATGTGTTAGGTTGAACGGCTAATGGTTTTGTAAATTGCCGCTTACTCCCACTATGCTCCACGTTTCCGTGACGTCACTCAACGATGCCAACTATCGGGTCCGTTGCAATCTGTGAATTCTATTTACTAAATGTTACAGCAATAATAACGACACACAAATACTATCAAACATATATCCTTGTGGAATCCTTTATTCGGAAAAAACACTGGTTGACTGTTTTAATAAATTTAAACAGAATAATCGCAATTGTAGCGCAAACTATAATTCTTCCTTTACCAGTTGGCAGCAGTAGCCAAACGTTTAGTATTTCTTGAGACCAAAACAATGCTTTTTGTTAACGTTTTTAAATAAAATATATCAATTATCTCAGGGCGTATATGGTTCGGGGATTATAAATTAAACAAAATATTACACTATTAATCAAAATACAAGTTTACAATTACAGGATATTACAACGTTAGAGTGATACGTGCACACAGAAATTGTATAGTGGTTACCAGTTTTAAAAAGGTTATGTCCAGTTCAGGCTTTGATAGTTATTATGTGAATTAAAAGTTCTTGTTGTGTTTAAAAAGGTGTTAGTCTTATATGGTGTTATTAGTGGTTGTTTCTAGTGTTTGTGTTATATGGTGTCTGTAGTTTAGTTGACTATTGCTTAACAGTAGTGTATACAAATGTGTGTGTTGTAGTACGATATAATGAGATGTCAGAATCACCAAATCCTCTTCTTGTACTCTTCTTGGTTGAAAATGGGGCCCACGTACACGTCAAATCTTCTTTATCGTCCCTCGTCCACTTCAAATCTTCTTCCTGGTTGTTATTTCTTCTAATCCATATAATGGGTAGTCTTCAGTTATTGCAAAAAGTTCGTTTAGTGTACTTCTAACTGTATTTATCTAGTTGTATTGTTTTTTCACATTTTATAACACATAATGTAAGACGATTTAAGAACGCGTCTATCTGCTAAGATCGTTGTCAAAGAAGTCCCATTTTATTTATCCGAAATTTCTGGTTGCTAAGGGTAAACTTGGAATCTGGTTGGCCAATTCGAATATACATTGTCATATACTTTCATTATTTCGAAGTCTAAAATTTGTTCAAAATCTTTAAATTAACATAACTTTTCTATACTTAATGGGAATTTAAAACCATTATCAGCATTATTTTGATCTTCACATTTGTTATATTTAGACACCAAACATGCCTATTTTTGCTTAAGAACTATGGATGTTACAATTTTGTTATTTGGAATTTTCTTAAATAACTTGATATGTGTTATTTTGTTCCTATATTCTTTGTATACATTTTTATCTATAAATACATCTACCCTTTCACATTTGCTTTACAAAATTTCTAATATATTTGTTCAAAATTTACTAAAGTTGGTTTCACCTGGCCTATGTAATAGTATTATTTTCATCACCATGTTTTAACATCTTTAACAATTAAATTAACTTCTAACACTCATCAAAATGGTTTAAAATATAACGTTATTTTAACAACACAAAAGGTATATTATTCTAATAGTTAAATTCATGCCCATATGGCTATGATTATACCAAATCCTTACACAAATAACTGTTTTCTATTCAAACTGTATAGGTGTTTGACACTTAACAAAACATCTTTGTATAGTCCATTCTGCTTGGTCAATTAATTTACCATGGTTTAACATCAGCTCTATTGTTATATTTGTTAACACAACATAAAAAAAATTGAATTAATATCATTAAATTGACATTTCTTTAAACTAACTGTATCATCTGTTACATACTAAAAAACACAACACAAATACTATGATATAACACTGTGCCTAAAACATAAAACATGCACATTTTACAAAACAAATTCTATACTAATTGGTTAGTCCCTTGTCAGCTAATTTACTCATTATTCTGACACTGTCTATGTCATATTTACTATTTATATGGGTTTCAACATCTGTATACTTACTGATGTCTGACTTACAAAAATTACTATAAAGTGAACACTGTTGCTCTACCTCACCACACAGTTCTAATAATCTTGTTACATTTACTGTTTATCTGGGTTTTACTCTTGTTATCAATGTTATTGTGACCATGTTATAATTTATTGTTTACTGGACAACCCTATGAACTCTATATGTGACAATTATTTGTATGTTTCATGTATCTATAACCAGGTGTATTTATATTTTTGTTACATCAATTAACTTAATTATTTACTAATATTTCTCTTACATAATATTACATGTTTGGGCCTATTATCCCTCACTTTGTATTTTGATTATCTGGATATAAGGATACATTAACTGAAACCATTTGTTCTTTATAGTTCTGGTTCATAAACCGTTGTCTTTATAATTCTTTGTTTGGTCATTACTGAAAGTTCATTGTCATAGTTGGGGTTAAAGGTGTTTTGCATCACTTAGTCTAAACCATTAATTTGGGTACGGTCAGTTGTCTTACTAGTCAGTCTAAAATTGTTAGTCGTTCCTCTTCACTATCATCTTGGAAGATATTGTTCTCCTTGTCAGCTTCTTAATCAAAGTCTTCATTAAATCAGGTACGATATTATGTTGTTTCAAATGTAATGTTACAATTTCTTGATTATGTCTGATCCTCCATTCTCCATAACAACGTACTGGTCAGAAGATTCTTCTAATAATTTTCCTTTCAAAAGCCCTATCATCAACTGCTCTTCATGTCCAGGTTTCGGAACCATATGTCACTACAGGCCTGATCATTGCTCTATATTTCTTTAGTTTAGTCTCTTGGATGAGAAGACAAGATCTTAATAATTTTACTAGAACTAAGTAAAATTCCCCGCAATTATTCTGTTATTTTTTTCATTGGATATCTTGTTTTTACTTTAACATAAGCTCCAAGGTACGTAAACGCGTTTACTCCTTCAAAAGTGTAATCGTTTATGGCCAGGTTTATTGGCCAGTTAGTATGATACTAAACGTAAATTGTGATTTAGTTTCTCCACAATCCAAGGGCCCATGTGATACGTTAGAATAAATCAGATTAACTGTTCATTTAATTTTAGGTCTAACTAATTAATAAACCATTATATATATACGAACAAAGCGTTCGACGCCTAGCGCTTGTTAATAATATAGGCTAATCTTAATTATTAAAATTAAGTAGCTAGTAGAGTACGAGAATACCTGAAAATTTTGTAAAAAGTGAATTCGTTTCCATGAATAATTTGTTTTAATTTTTTCTATGCTTTATAATTCTGCTCCTGAGTTTTCTAAAGCAGACCATGACGGAGATCTTTATGTCCTTTTTGTGAACGAGCATTCTTAGAGTTAAGGCGTACTTTTGAATTCTGTCTGTCTATATGTATGTCTCTGTTTGTCTGCTTGGGATATATGTCACGATAACATCTGAATACGTCATCCGATTTTTCTAAAAATTGGCACGTATGTATTTACATTTGCCCTTATTGTTTTTGAGATTGATCTCCCCAAAAATATTAAACGGGAGAAATATATGAGTGGTCAAAAGTTAACAAAATAAAAGAAATCAAAAAAACCAAACGGGGCATCGAATTTAAGAAAATTTAAAATATATTCTGAATATAGTTCAATTTTGGAAATTCCAAAAATTTAGTTCTCCAAGGCGCTTAAAACGGATTAAAATTTCAATAAAATTACAAAAAATGATGTGTCGTATAAGATTAGGGAGAATTTTAACAATACTCTGAACATAGCGTAGTCTACTGCTGCTATTCAAAAGAGACGTTTTGGTCCCACCTTCGGAGGCCATCTTCAGTGTAAATACGATTAAGAGATTGGCACAGTGTTTAAAATTTTAGATCACGAGAGCCCAAAAGGAGATTAAAATTTAAAAACAAATGCCTAAGAGAATTTCAACCTAAATCAAATTGTACCGTTTCCTCTTAAATTGTTTAACTTTAAGAGGCAACACAGCCCAAAATGGAAGAAAATTGTAAAAGTCTATGTGGTGCATCCGGTTATGAGAGATTTTATTCAAATTTGACTAAACTAATAATTTAGTATCTTTAACAATTTGACTAAACTAATATCTGTCAAAACCCATTGGAAATTTCAGACCGCCTTCTAAAAATCTGGAAGCTATTTCAAAAATAACCTTGTTATCATTTATGTGTATTTGTGAAAATTATTTGTACATAAGAGATAGGCCTATAGATATCTATGCAAACATAGGCTACATAAGCTTAAAAGCGAGGACTAATTATTTGTCAATTTTTAGTGGTCATTGTATGACTGTCTAATTTACAACAGTTATTTTACTTAAAAAAAAATTAGTAGAATAATCGGGGTTTTCACAGTTTTTTTGAAACTTGAAAAATTAACTAACATTGAAATTTGTCTAATAACAAATGTATTACGTTCAAAATAGTATGACAATTCTGCAGCTTATATAGCTTACTACTTTTACAAATTTTTAATTTTTTAATGCAGTATTTTTTTAATTTATGGGATTATATGAAGCGGATGAAAGAAGTCATTTTTACTTCCATATTTCCTTAAGGAATGGAAGTATGGTGATGGCAAAAAAAATCGTGTTCTAGATTATTGCAGATTCTGATTCTACTACACTCAAAACATGAAAAAAAGTCGTTTTCCGAAAAGTGTCTGTGTGTGTGTGTGTCTGTGTGTCTGTGTGTCTGTGTGTCTGTCTGTGTGTCTGTAGATTTTTTTCTATGGCAAACGATAACTGCCGCAAATTCAAACAGAATCAAATAATTTTTTGCATACAGCCCTGATTTGCAGAGGACTCGCGACCTATTGTTTTTGGTGAAGATCGGTTGAGGGAAAGGGGTAGTTTACCTGCAACGGTTTTTTTGTATCAAGGGAAATTTTTTTTTTTGGCAAACGATAACAGCCGCAAATTCAAACAGAATCAAATAATGTTTCGTATACAGCCCTAAATTGTAGAGTTCTCAAGACCTTTTGTTTTTGGTGAAGATCGGTTAAGGGAAAGGGGTAGTTTACTTGTAACGTTTTATGTTTTAACAAGGGTATTTCCTATGGCAAACGATAACAGCCGCAAATTCAAACAGAATCAAAAGATTATTTGCATACAGCCCTAAATTGTAGAGTTCTCAAGACCTACTGTTTTTGGTGAAGATCGGTTAAGGGAAAGGGGTAGTTTACCTACAACGTTTTTTAAACAAGGGTATTTTCTATGGCAAACGATAACAGCCGCAAATTCAAACAGATTCAAATAATTTTTTGCATACAGCCCTGATTTATAGAGTACTCAAGACCTGTTCTTTTTGGTGAAGATCAGTTAAGGGGAAGGGGTAGTTTACCTGCAACGTTTTTTATCAAGCGTATTTTCTATGGCAAACGATAACTGCCGCAAATTCAAACAGAATCAAATAATTTTTTGCATACAGCCCTGATTTGTAGAGTACTCGCGACCTATTGTTTTTGGTGAAGATCGGTTGAGGGGAAGGGGTAGTTTACCTGCACGGTTTTTTTTATCAAGGGAAATTTTTTTTTTTTTGGCAAACGATAACAGCCGCAAATTCAAACAGACTTAAATAATGTTTCGTATACAGCCCTAAATTGTAGAGTTCTCAAGACCTATTGTTTTGGTGAAGATCGGTTGAGGGAAAGGGGTAGTTTACTTGCAACGTTTTTTTAACAAGGGTATTTTCTATGGCAAACGATAACAGCCGTAAATTCAAACAGAATCAAATAATGTTTTGCATACAGGCCTGATTTGTAGAGTACTCAAGACCTATTGTTTTTGGTGAAGATCGGTTAAGGGGAAGGGGTCGTTTACCTGCACCGTTTTTTTATCAAGCGTATTTTCTATGGCAAACGATAACAGCCGCAAATTCGAACAGAATCAAATAATTTTTTGCATACATCCCTGAATTGTAGAGGTCTCAAGGACGTTCGATTTTGGTGAAGATCGGTTAAGGGGAAGGGGTAGTTTACCAGCAACCTTTTACGTTTTAACAAGAGTAAAGTACTTGCAAATTTATTTAAAATTTTTGAAACAATTGTAATTGTTAAAAATAAAATAATTTTGTTGCCAGGCAATAAAATTAAAATTTTTGAATTTTAATGTAATATAATATTTTTCATTTAATACGGCAATAAAAAGGCAGGTAAGACACAAACACACAATTCACGTTATTTCTGGCCTCACTCATTTTTATTTTCTTACGTTTGCACGCTTTTTAAATGGAAAGTGCCGAAACCCACACCAACATAACCCGTGCAAGCCGAAAAAATGGACATCAATTTGCTTACTGGCGAAGCTAGTAGTTAATGAATGGGTAGGCAAAAATCTTATCTTAAATTTTTTTTAAGGAATCATTAAAGGACGGTGGGTGAAATCGGACGTTGAGGTAGAGTTTGCTGTAACCGAATGGTTCCACAAACAGCCGTAAGAATTTTACTAGCAGGGAATCTAAAGGTTAGCGCAACAGTGGAACTCATGTCTTAATGTTATTGGAGACTTCTTTTAAAATCGTTGAATAAAAATTGCTTTACAGCTCTATACGTGTGTCTATTGAACAATCCTTGTATTAGTCATACACGATAATACAACTGATTAAACTTCAAATTTTTAAACTTGGTTAGTTTCTATATATATGTTTAATGTTACAAATAATTCAAATAACAATCTTGATCATCTGTTAGTTCAGCGGAATAACAGTGACACTTTTAATAACCGCATAAAATAAACACTTAGAAACAACACAGGCGCTTTAACTTAACTGTTTGGACCACAGAAGTGAGGCATGCCTCAACGCTCTATGTGTACAGCGCGGGACAATCCCCCCTCCCTACACTTCCCTATCACACCACTACATTGCTTACATACGATGTATACAAAAAACGCTGAGGCAAGTTCAGGTTGCCTCATTCGCTTTAAACGAACTATGCCGAATCTCACCTGTCACCATCTAGCGGTCGCTCAATAAAGCACGTTTCGGTTTAATAAATTTGACAGTCACAGTAACAATGTATAATCTTTACGTTATGTAGTTCATACGTATTTATAATTTTTATTCTACAGAATTTGTTAGGGTAGGCATTGCCTCAATTGCCTCCATGTAACTTCGCCACTGATATATATGTGTACAACGTTATCGGCAACAAAGAAGTAGTTTTTGTTAAAATTCCTTCCCGGGATATTTGGCCGTAGTCCAATGTTTTCTACAAAACCAGACATTTCGGCAATGCCATCGACTTCCATCATCAGTGAAAATCGAGTGCGATAACGTGAGGTGGTATACGTTAGTGACCACAGTACTGTGGTTAAGGCTGAAGCAGTAAGTAGAAAGAAGTAGTTTCTATGGTAATATTTCATTTCGAAATTGATTTTAAATATAAATCTTAGAATATGGAAGTCATGTATGGTTCTCCATACCGATATTTCTTATTCATATCTATACAGGTTAGAACGATTCGCAGATATTACATAACTTGAATAGAAAGCAAAATTAACTGAATAGAGGAGATTTAGAAAATCCTGTAATAACTGAGAATGTATTTTCTGTATTATGGTAAATTTCAGTCTAAAATATTAAATTAATCGACAGCGACATACGATTTATTTTGACAACCGATAAATCAACTCATCTCCTAATCACCATTCAGGGTAATTTTTTTTTAATATAGGACTTTTTATATACTTTAAGGTAGTTATGACAGAAATTACTAGTCTATAACTTTATACAAACCTCTTGTTTACGTCTATTTTTGAATTGTGAATGTGGGCTTTACTAGAGGGAAGCTGTTCTTTGGGAAAATAAGGAGCTGGTTGGGTATGTATGTCACTGTACGAGCCTGAGACCGATTCTTGCGTGAAATGTAAGCCTATAATATTTATGTATTAGCCTATTTATCTTGAATGAACTACAATTGCATAGGTTTCCAAACAGCTCATTATTTTTATTTTCATTAGCATTTTTATTGAAATATTTGATTCCATATGTGCCTATGTCTGTTTATTAAATAAACGTACAAGGTACGTATGACATAAAATTCACACAACTCCACACGCACATCATTGGGAGTGCAAACTAAAAGATATTATGACAAAATTTAAATGCATTATGTAAAATAGCAAAAGTGGTAAATTGTTAATCTATTACGTTTTCGTCTTAAAAATAATCGTCAGACAGTCATATACAAATTTCAGGTTTACTGCTATAGCTCAAATGTAACTGTAAATCACGTTTAGCTACAAGCATTTTAAGCTGCTTGATTTTAAAATAAGTGTAATAAAAATTCTGAATTATAGATAAGAAAAATACCAGAAACGACCCTAACACAGATTTTTACAAAATTTAGAGTAGAGAGTAGCCTATTACTATACAATTAACAGTATAGTAAAAACAAGAGAATAAAATACATTGATAAATTTTATATATAATTTTACAAAAAAATTGGAACTCCAGCTATTATTGTTATAGCTTAATTTATCAATCTAGAATAAAATACAAATGCTTATTTAAGAATGTAAGGTAAAACTTATTTTATTGGCAGAAAATGAAATGCTATTTACATTATTTAATTAATAAAGTTGTGTTAGTGGTTGTAATTACAAACAGAAATAACACTGTGGCACACTACTATAGAAAACTTCCCTATTAGCAGTTTCAAGCTTCACAGCTCATAATCAGATCGGAAATATGATGATCATCATCATCATCGTCGTCGTCGTCGTCATCATCATCGGTTCATCATCATATCAGATATTTCCGATCTGATGATGAGCTGAGAAGCTTGAAAGCGCTAATCCAGATTTTTTTTCTACAGTGGTGTTCAACAGTGTTATTTCTGTTTCTATTTACATTACCTTGTCAAATTTACACATGTCAGGAGACTTTATTGTTAATGTAACAATAAAATGTTTCTGATGAAATTTAATTATATATGAGCGCACGCTGGTAGAAAAGCATACAGTATCTAGTAGCTGGAGTTGGCATAACGTAACCACCCCCGGCATTTCTTTTGCAATTAATATTCTAACATACAACAACTTACTGATTTCATAAACTTGTTACTACAGCTGATAACAGTTGATTTCCAACACGAAATTTACATTACTTTAGCTTCACAAGCTATTTATTTCTTCATCCTGGAATGTGATCAGTTACATAAAAAACGCATACGTTGAGGGTATATTACATGTGTTTAAGCTCCCGACCTTTCTTGTTCCCTTATGATATTTATTACAGGGTGTTATCACATCCTGCTTTTATTAACTAACCGAGGAAAACAACTTTATATACTGAAGGGTGAGTAAGTTTATTCAGAATCTGTCTTAATTAATGCAAGGCTTACGCTATTTGGGTCACGTACAGGCGCCACGTACGTCGTGTTAGGCGCAGTAAGACTTACCACGATTTTGAGGCCTTTAGTAATCATATTGTCCCTTCTTAAAATAATCTGGCGAATCTAATATGAACTCTTACGTTCATACTCAGAACGTACAAACACTGGCGTTAGAATATACTGGCACATCTAACAGTCAAGGAATAAAACACAGTTTACCGAATTGCTTTATCTGAAACAACGTTGTTACGAGTCTACACACGCGGTCTATTTTCACATACATTACACTGATGTTGAAGTGATCCGCGTTGTTCGCGTTGTTCCTATTCAAGAAGCCTCATTGTCAAGGATAAATACGGAGAGAGCAATTCACTTCACTTCATTTCGTCATTGACAGTCTCGTTAGAACTTACACTGAGTATCCAACATATAAACATTTATATAAGCATACTGAACTGGCTTACATGTTTACATTAAAAAATCAGGCAGTATATGCTTCCTTCGTGTATTAATTGTCATGTCAACTTGAACCTAGATTGAGGGGACTTAACGAACCAATGGAGAGTGCTTTTCGAAACCAAAATGTAACAGTATTATCGTTCACTCTGAAAACCCTAACGTCAACTTGGTGAATTTTGTACATATGCTTTTTTTGGTTGTCTTCATTTTAGCGGCGAAAATTATATACAATCAATCCAAAGTAAACATTTCTATATTGCAAGGTAACAGGTTTGTAACTGACTGCACTTGCAGAAAAAAATTTTAATCGGGTAAGATAATACATTTATTGTTTTTTTTTTTGTTATATGAAACATATACACTTTATCTGAAACTTATGATTTCAAAAATATATATAATTTTTAAAATATTTGATAGTCTTTAATTGTTTTATAATTTATAAATATTTATTTTGTTTTGTAATAACCTACAATAATACAGAAATAACTAATGTGAATGATTTTCTACAAAACGTCTTTCGGTAATGAGTAGCGATGCATTTTCCTGTTTACTTATTAAGTATTCAGGTTTCTTTCCATACTTATTCCATACCAAAGCTTGTCTGCTCGGGATATAGAAGTATTCCTTATATTCTGCCAAGTGCGAAAGTTATGAATCATTTGACATCAGGGTATACTTTTTTTTTATTAAATATATAAAATTTTTCACTACCTTACCCGACTAGATTAGTTGGGAATAGGGGAATAGGTGCACTTCAAAATGTCACAAAACTTTTTTCATTTGTCAAAAAATTCAAAAGTAATTCATATTTTCTTCTCGAATTTTTAATACAAATTCTATACTTCAACAACAGAAGCTTAACTTTCATATGTTAAATGTTAAAAAATTAAAAACTGATAAATGCATACAAATTTTATTGCAACGATTGTATAATTTTAACACATATTAAGTTTATATTTTATTTTGCAAAACATATAATTAAAATAAGTAATGATTTAAAAATTAACATTTTATTAACATATGCATGTGTACTTTAAGTAGAAGTATCCAGATTTCTTGCTGTCATATTATTGTAGAAATAATTATTTTTATAAGCAAATTTTCAAATTTGCCTGACAGTAAAGAACACGATTCTACGTTCATGACAGAATTTCAGACAGTCTAACACAATAATTTTATGCTTACATTTAGAAATAATGAGTTATAATTATGTAATACAATTTATAATATAATATGTAATAACATGATATATGTATATAATATAAATTATATATTACGTAACTTACACTTTCTCCGACTGCGCGCGCTCACACACACGAATATTCGATTATATATTCTTCTTCTTCTTCTTCTTCTTCTTCTTCTTCTTCTTCTTCTTCTTCTTCTTCTTCTTCTTCTTCACGGCTTAGAATGTTTAGTCTGTTCCGGCTTTTAACTTGAAGGACCACCTCTTCTTAAGCCTTCCCAGGCTTCTCTTCCCTTTCGGCTGATACAATTAGGCTACCTTGAAGAATCCGTTACTGCCCATTTTGCTAATGTGTTGTTACCAGCTATCTCTATACTTATTGATGATTATGTTTACTTCTTCAACTTTCAGTTCCTCTCTTATCTGATTGTGCCCCTTTTATTAATTTTTTAATAGTGTAATATCTTCTTCGTTTTTTTTATGAGAGCTTACAGCCTAAATAGTTAAATTCTGAGACTTGTATAATTTTATAATCCAAAACAATTTTAGGTCTAACTGACAATGTTCTTTTAAAAGCCATACATTATGTTTCTTTTTAGTCAGATATTTCCATATTAAATTCTTTCGCAATGTTATTTAAGGAGTGGAACATCCTTTGCAGGTCATCTTCATTTGTGGCCAATAAAATCTGATGATCTGCAAACACCGCATTTTGCCCGCAACTGTGATCCCTTCAATTACACTGTTAAGCCAAATCCTAACAAATCCGTCTAAAAGAGGTTAGAAAGAGCGGTTGATAAAAGCCAATGATATATATATTTTTTTTCGTATCGGCCATCTAAGGACCACATGTCAATTTCAATTCTTTACTCTTTGTTCTTTCCATTTTTCCAATATTCAATATCCATCTTTCACCTTCTCACTGTGTCTCTTCTTCCTGTCTTCAGTCCACTTTGAACCTGCATTTTTCTCTCTCCTACCCTGGACTCCCTCCATTTTTAACACTTTTGCCCGAAAAACTTCTTCTTCAATTGCTTCTTCTGCATGTGTATTATTTTTTTTCTAAATCCTTTTGGACTTCTTTAATCCAACTTGATATTGATATGTTCCCCCACAGATATTTGAAGATTTGCTTTGTCAACCTATTGTCGTCCATTCTATATAAATGTCCAAAAAATAACAGTCTTCTTTTTCTCAATGTTTCTGTTGTATTTTCTATACTTTGATATATTTCAACATTACTTCTTAGTTTCCAACCTTCTGAAGTTTTTCGTGGGCCTAGTATTTTCCTAATAATTCGTCTTTCCAATGATATATTATTATATACAATATTAAATTAAACACTAACTGTTCGACTGAACTCAACGCTCCTTTTGCTTCCTTTGTTGCTAACACATTTAATGCCTGAAGTTCTTTCATTATATGAAAGCAGTGACAAAATATAACGAGTTTTTCGCATTTTAAGTAGTCGCATTGTCTCATCGTAATCGGTACTCATACGCACGTCACAATCAGCAAACGTAGGTAGACTTTAAAAACAACAAAATCGCCTTTGTATACATATCAAATCAGTAAATTTTGTTACTAGATGAATACAAGTTAGAGGTGAATCGGTTTTAGTAGTTTCCACCTAGCAGTTAAAGGAGAATATGAAAGTCAGTGGTTGTTACTGTTGTAGAATATTTTAAGTCGTTTAGCTGCCACAGATTAACACTGAAACCGTATAAAACATTTTTTGCAGAGTTCTGCGAATGCAACGCTTCTGGAAGCCGTAATCATTACCATATTTTTGAATTGAGGCGATATTTTCAACGGTGGTACTAGTAATGCGTAGAAATACATATGGATGAGAGGCGAAAGAAAGCGCGCCCAACATTTGTACGCGTTAAACCGTAACATTAGACTATCTTCGTAGAATCTTTAATAATCAGTAGAAAGAACAGATGGATTCTGTTTAACGATAAGTGCGTTTTTACGTTACTTTTCTCAATAATTGGAAGTTTTTTTTTTTTGTTAAGAACTAATTCACTATAAGTATAAGAATATATATTTCTCCGCATCAGTAAATTAGTGAATTTCTGGGTGAAAATATACTTGATTTATTGTGAAAAACTTATCATTATGTCTGTATTAGGATTTAATTTTATTTTCCCATCTAAAATTTGAACACCTAAAATTTACGTTATCCGTAATTTTTAAACTTCGTTTACATAAAATATTAACATGTAGGCTATGTTGTAATAATAATATTATAGAATCAGTGTACCCTGACCAATGAAATTTATAATGAAGATAGGCATAGCAAGAAGGCTCATTGTGCCATTATCGTTTTATATTAAAAATATATGAGATATTGTTGTGGGACAACCTAATTTTTTAAAAATAAAATTGATATTTTAAAAAATTCACCTAAATTCGAAGTTTAGATCTACTACCATCTACCACTGCCTTTTAGATCTGTCATATAAGTAAATAAATGACAGCGGCGACATTCGCGATTTTAATATAGGCCTATAGCAATACTTACAGAGGTGTTCCAGGTTCTCCAGCTCGGGGCTTTGCGATGGGCTGTACCCCGACAATATACAAGTCTAATTATTCTTAAGCTTCGCAGAGAGTGAAAGCAACTAAATTTCAAATTTGTATTACTGTTTTTGGGTGAATAAATATGTTAAAAGTTGAATAGTAATAGTAGTAGTAGTAGTGGTAGTAGTAGTAGTAGTTGTTGTTGTTTTTGTTGTTGTCCATTTGTTATTTATGTTACAATGGGTCATTTGTATACGCAAAATGCGATATAAAACAACATTTAGTGTGTAGCGACCTCAAAGCAATAAGTGGTATCTGAGATAAACATCGGTACGATATTTGCATATCATTTATGCCTAAGTTCAAATAAGAATAGAATATTTTTCTTCATAAAAAAGACACAACTTGCTACCTTGAAATAAACAACGCCATTCCTTTCTTGGTTTTCTTTCTTATTTTTACTTCTTAGGTCCATGAGTGTTGTACAAGCTATTCAATCTTTTCTTCGAATCGTCTCATTGATTTTTCCCATTCTTTTTTCTCACATATAGGATACAGCGTGAGAAAATAGCACTATTTTGGTAGGGAATTATATACCTAAAATTTTAAAGTGTCATATAAATGTAGCTATGGAAACGCTTTTCCCAAGAGTTACTCTGCAAGGTAAAAAATTGCCCATTTTTATGTTCCGAAGGTAAATGATGGAATACGAAAATTCCAAGAACAAAAATTATGAGGAAAAATTTGTTTTTCCATATGTTGCCTTAATCTGACGTATACGAATAATGGGGTCCGAGAGTGCGTCGTTAGTAATTTTTTCAAGAAAATTGCAGAAAAATGCTAAAATTTGTGTCGTGAAACTAATCTTTCAAGTCTGTTACATAACCAGAACTTTGTTAAACTGCTAACAAACAAAGAAATACGTTGAATCAAATTTGTAGAAAATTCGTGTCTGGGAAATATAGGTGAATAACATCAGTTAAAATCCAACACGAGTTTGAGAAAAATCGAATTTAAGTAAAAACAAAACGTGATAAGTGTCTAAGCAGGTGAGCGTCCAGCAATCCATTCCATCCTTGAGTGATTACATTTTTTTATCCACATATTGTGTATGTACCAGCTTGTAATAATTCTCTATCCCATAACAAATCTGTAATATGCTTACGACAGGCTTCAGAGAGCATTTCTGCGTTACTTTTTCATTTCTATTTTTTGTCTGTGTTTTCTATTAAAAAAATTACAGGAAAGTTGTCATCAATGTGAATTTCTACGACAGCACACGTTGTACTGTTCTTTAGACGACCCGCTAGACAGATGGCTCGGTTACATCCGCAGACGTCCTCTCCGAATAGCTGTTCCAGATACTCTTCTGCGCAAAGACACTGAAGAAGCCAGAACCAGCGCCAGCAACGCATCGATGAGGGAGAAGCTTGCAAATCATCAGCTATAGTTTTTGGCGAAAACCGTTTCGTTGGTGTTGTATGAATGGTCAGCTCTCCTGACGTCTTCTGTTTAGAAAACTATTACGTAAAACTCTAGCTTCGTTTTACTCTGCCAACCTCCTTACCTTCGTACACTTTCCACACACCACATACGGAGCAATCTACTTCATATATTGCAGTTTCTGTCTTCTGCAGTTTTCCTTTTCACGGCCTGTTCAACTGCCGTATGCGTCGTGTCTTCAAATTACAGAATATTTCGCTCCCGCCCAGTCATTATAAGTAGGGCTCGGATTTTTTACATACCTAACAAATTTACCCAAAACTTGTATGAAAGATAGAATTTTGTCATATTGAAATGCATTTTTTCTATTTTTTACTGGATTACAGACTACTTTTTATTATTTATACAACATTATCTTGTGCTCGTATTAGCTAATCTCTTTTTTCCTTAAACTGAAAGTGAAATTGAGTGAAAGCTTTTCTCCCGTAACTAATCTTTAACCTTTAAATGAAAGAGAGTTATCACTTTTAAGCGCATGAAGTAGCTGAAAAACTTAAAATTAATAAGAGTAATTGAACGATTTTAGGGATGTTTATAGATTATACAAATTTATCGCATTAGTATAAAACAATAACTAATAGGATGTGGCTGGTCCTGAACTTTCTCCAAGGGTTTAATGTTCAAATTTGCTCCCGTTACATAATGTGGTGTCGAAAGGAAATTCTGAAATACAAAAGTCTACTGGCTGACAACAGAAACAGCTTAAAATTTTAAATTTTGAAAATCCATGTCATTACTCATTTTTACTCTAATGGAAATGAAGACTAATTTAAAGTAAACACTTTTGTCTCTATTTTTTGTTAAAAATAAGTACACTGTTTTTTAAACTAAAAACAGAAGTCTAAAATTATTTACAATGTATGTTGTTCAGATTTATCTTATATTTCTTTACTTCTATAGAGAATATTTTACCATTTTCAGGCTATAGGCTGTTTTGTTAGTTTCTACGGTGTTAATACATACATAATTCTAGATTTTTAAGTAATTACATGTAGGCAGCGAGTTCACCTCTGTTGCTAACAAGTTAAAAAAAGACGGCCAACGAGAAAGTGTTGCCGCAGTTGTAACTGAAGTATCCGGCTGAAATAGTACCACTTAGTACGCTGAAAGAAAGGAAGACTAAACTCTCAGCCGCAAAAATTTAAGAAATCTTTGACAGCGGGTTTCACCTTTCACTGACGAATTCGTCCCAATCTGTAAGTAAATAAAAGAGAGTTATAAACACATAATGGTGATCAGCGAAGTGAAATATAACTAGAAGAACTAAATACTAAGGACAGCGTGTTATATTTTTGCTTATCTATGAAGGAGGAGGTCGCTTCACCACGCTCGCTTATCGCGTCCCTCGTGGCGTAGTAGACACACTCTTTTTCCACACACTTGCCACCGACACTCGTGTTGTCTCCCACGGGACGCTTACGTCTTCTACATACGAAAACTACAGTGATACGTTGTGTGCTGTACACAGCTTAAACAAACAGTAAACAACATTTATAAAGCCTGATGAATACTAATAATCAAAATATTATCTTGTGACAAGTAAGTTGGACAATTTGAGCCGTTTATTACACGAATTTGAGCCGTTAAACAAACAAATCTTAAATTAGTAAATGCGTAAAAGTCGTCAATAACAATGCATTCAATGTGTCAAATTTTATCCATAAAATGTTAAGAGCATTACATCGTTGTAATGGATATAGAATCCTCAGATGCTCATTATAGTATCTTTTTTTGGTTGGTATATTTGTCACGTCATTATCTGAAAAACTACATGAGAACTTATTTTGAAATATTTAAAAGTTTTATTTTCACGTGAATTACATGAATGTGTATCGATTCTGTAACAACTGTGCAGTAGGTGTTATAAACATTAATCGTGTGAATGCTATTGGATACTTTTTTAATGTGGAAAACATTCATGCCGTGAAAACAACAAAACAGCAGATACGGACTCATTGGACGCACACCACAGTCTTCGGTTTGTCAATAGTTAAATTTTAAATTAGTAAAAACAATGAGCTTTATAAGTACTTAGCAAGAACAAATACTGAAATGTAAACCTTCTATTTAGGCTAATATTACGTACTTTGTTTTAAAGTTCCCGTTCTCTTGTGGGGGTTAATAAATATTAATGGTGAAGCAAATCCATGAGCTGTAGAAGAAATGCCTAGCACATATTCCATAAAACACCCAATTTTGAGTGATGTGAATGAGCAGTAGTGATTTAAATAATGTGACTAAATGACCGCAGTCGTGTGAACAAGTTTGCATCACGAGACTGCGCATTGGACACACGAACTTCACGTCTTCGTACCTCCTACAAGGACTAGAACGAACCGTCTGCATTTGTGGCGGAGCACTTACAATCATCGTCATCATCATCCTCCAGGTTTAAACCAAGAAAGGTTTGTTCCGGTCTCAAATAGGCAAATATTACAGCTGGTCACTCCAGCGCTTCCTCGGACCTCCCACACCTCTCCGTCCCCTCGGCTTATAGTTCCATAGTTGTTTGGGGATGCGGCAGTCATCCATTCGGCAAAGATGTCCCCACCAATTCAACCGATACTGGGCGATCCTGTCGAGTATACTCACAATATTCAGTTCCTGCCGTATATCTGTGTTTCTTCTATGATCATGGAGAGTATACCCTGCCACGTGCCTGAGAAATCTCATTTCAGCCGCTCGGATGCGACTGGCCTGGCCTTTCGTTAAAGTACAATTCTCAGAGCATAAAAAGTGTGGGAAGAGCCATCATCTTGTAGAATTTTAGGCGTGTTCCTTTACTTACTGAATTGAGGGTTCGCCTGATGGACCCGCACATAAGGTTGAACTTATGCAACTTATGCACCACGTCGTTGCTTGCATTATAAGACACACTGTAGCCCAGGTATTCAAAATTGTTAACTTGTTCCAGGATAGTACCATCTATAACAATTTTTGCCCGTACGGGATCAGTTCCACAAAAAGCCATCACCTTGGTTTTAATTTTGAATATCTGCAATCCAGTGTCTTTGCAGATTCCATTTAACAAATGTATACCCCAGTATTTACAACGAAACACATAATTGAAGAGTTCAGTGTTCTTGCAGAACTGAGGCAGAGTCACAGCGTAAAAAGTAAAACTGAAAGAAGACCTCGTAAACGAACAGTTACGGATAGACAGAAATCTGTCCTTTCTAAAAGCAGCAAACACTGTATAGGCTTTAAATATATCGTTTTGTATCTAAATGTGTACGATTTTCTACTGTCATTGAGTCGAATAATTTTCGTGAGAAGAAAACATCCCGTCGTGCAATGTTCCTGATAGATGTCGCTGAGCTAAATGCCTTAGTTGTAGAGCCCGAAAACATTTAAAACAAGTCACTAAGTAATAATATTATTTAACAGAAATAACGAATACTGAACGTAAATGAAAAAAAAAAATAAAAATTTATTAAGAAAAATGCGCAAGGAACCTGAACAATAATACGATCTCAAAAATTTTTAATATTCTTGTATGGGTTCGGAACCTTTATGATGATGGATAGAAGTTAGTGGGTGTGGTTGATGTGTCCTTTATTTTGTATATAGTGATCGTTATTTTATGCATCAATATGATGTAAAGGTAACTTATTTATTACTTGCATTTAGTACGATAAAATAAATTTTGTAATTTTAAACGTTTGAAAAGGAAGTTAAAATTAAACTTGCCGCTGTAAACATAAAAAAAATTTAACACAATTTAACAACGGTCGAAATATAGTTTTTTTTCTAATATACACAAATAGATTGCGCGTGAAAACTCGTAGACCTACATAGAAGGCAAGAAACGTTAGAAAGGTGACGGTGTGATCTGGGAGGCTGTCGCACAAACGACCAAGTATTAATTATCTGTGCGAAACACACGCTGGTGGTGCTCACACACTAAGAAAGTTAACTGATATTTTCCAATTGACTTGCTCCTGTCATCGGGTTGGCAGCCTTAATTGTGCTCCGGAGTGTCACTCAATAATTGCCCACTAACGCGTCTACACCGCGTTTCAATATCTCTTGGGAATTAACCCGGGTAATATCTCCAGCTACGTCATGTTGCTAATTTTGATTGGTCTTTTACTTCGCGACTTGTCGTATAAGTTTAGTTTATTAACGTATTTATTTAATGTACCATACAGTCACGGACTTCTTTACGCATTATAAGGTTTACAATTACGATTATTATCTACGCAACATGCAATTATAATCTTACAGTTCAGTTAAAATTAAATATACCATAAATTAAGTATGGATTAGTATCATAACATTTCATTAGTTTCTGATTTTTTTAAAATCATTTTATCATTTTTCTTCGACACACCAACATTTTGTCGATTTTTCTATATATTGTCTTTCAGGCCCTCATCTCTTGTGTCTGCCTTCTCTCCAGTTTTTCATGATCTATCTGTCACTTTTACTTTAGCGTTGTCATTCAACACTTGTTTTAAATTTGTGTTCGTCCAGGAAAACAGAAAGACTATTGAAAGCAGACTAGCGCAACCTAATGGGGCTTTGTTATGGAAGAAACAGTTGTTATTAAAAACATTGGATTAGGAATTAGGATTATCAAACACTGGTTTAGAAATAAAGGATTAGAAATTCCTGACATCTCGTATTTGGTACGTCGCGTTATACGAATACAAACCTAGACAATGGGAAAAGCTTAAAGACGAACAATAGAAGCATTTGAAATGCACTGCTGTAGGATGTTGTTTATAATATTTTATTTTAAATTAAATTTGGTGAAAAAAATTAACAACTGAACGGACTCCGGAAGTAATACAAGAAAGCGAACGTCTGCGAAGATGTTAGTGAAGAACGGGTTGAGACAGCTAGGATTAATAACTCTGAATATGGAGGGTACAATGAAAGAGAAGACTGAGACAGAAGAACGCTGACACTGGAATTAAGGATGATGGCAGTTGTGAGTATTCAGATACGAAGACATTTGGGAGTATTCAGATACGAAGACATTAGCTCAGAACAGGAGGACCTGGAGAGGTCCTCAAATCAGTCAGTTATTGATTATAGAAAGGGAGAGGGAGGGAGAGAGAGAGAGAGAGAGAGAGAGAGAGAGAGAGAGAGAGAGAGAGAGAGAGAGAGAGAGAGAGAGAGTGAGAAAGAAAGAGAGAGAGTTTCTGACTTTTTGTTAGACGCGTCCACGCCAAATCTGTTTTAGGTTTGATTCCATCAAAATCTGTTTTATTACAATTGTTTTATCACAACTAACTGATAAATTAATTCATAATTTAAATGGAGTATATAAAATTGAATGCCCTGATTGTAACAAATTTTATGTTGGCCAAACTAAAAAACGTTTAAAAGAAAGATATATACAACACCATAATTCATATTTAAAACCAGATACGAATATAAATCAAATTTTGCTACACACTGAATAAAAAACAAACACATTTCTAAATTTAAATAATATTAGTTTATTAAAACATATTTCCAAAGGTCTAAAAAAGACCTTATGTGAAAATTTAGTAATATTTAAACAAAACAAGTAATACATTAATACTAAAACAAATTCAGATTAATACAAAAATGATAACATTTTCAAAATTACTAATGTAATAAAATAATAAATATTTATATTATATTTTACACTGAATTATATAACATATTTTATATACACATATAAAAACAGTAAATTTAGTTTACATATAAAACAGCTGTTTAGAATAATTTATTTAACAAATTTTGAATTTATTAATTATATCTGATAATGATAGTTGGATTACTATCGAAACATTTGTAACTTACAAAATTGAAACAATGTATTCTTGTTAAAAATTTATTTATTAACAACAATAATATAAAATAACAAGAAAAGTTTGAGCATATATGAATATAAATTATATAATATCAAATATCGGTGTGGAGATACCCCGCACTATTTACATTTCCAAAAATTTTATATATTCAATTCTACTCTTCCTTTGTTCTCAACTCACTATATTCCACTTAGTACGTTCAACTATAATTAAATTTTATTTAAATTGTAATTATTTTTCTCTAAATTTTACAAATGTGTAAAAACCCAGAAAAGTTTCTTAACATAGGGCGGTGTTCTTGCCATCTCCTTGTTTCTACTCTATCATCATCAGTATTGTATGAAGTAGAAAGTATACATATGTAAAAGCACTACTTTAATCACATAGAACACAATATTAACTCAAACGATTTGGTTTCTCCTACATATAACTGTACCCTGTAAGGGGCAGTCACTTCGCATATATCGCTGACGGAAGGGAATTATAAACAGAGAGATATCTTTATCCGCCCCAACCAAAGCCTCTGATATAAGCGTTTAGGGATTATAAAAAAAGAGGAGACAAGCTTTGTCCCGCACTGTGATAACCATCCCTATAATTTTGTTTTACATTTGGTTGGGTTTATTGTCAGTCATCTTTAAAGAAATTGCTTACATTTTCGTAAACACACACGGGTACAAGCATCAAGCAAAAAACTCACTTCTTGGGTTTTGAAGTTATCGAAGCCACAACCTAACCTCTTACCAAACGAGACTCTTCTATTGTATTTTACTACTTCCATTTTGTTTGTAATACTGAACTTTGTGTGTTTTATGCGGCGTAAACAAACGTTAACTAAAATGAATCACTTTAATTAATACGTACAGTAGAATGGAAAATATTCAAACACTTAGCTTTCTAAACTGCATATCTGCAATTACGAGTTACCTCAAAGAAAATTACATTAACTTGTATTTATTGTTTTAAAGTTTAAGATTTAAAGCATTTCTCGCAGATGTTCGAAATTATTGTTACATATTGTTTTTATTTTAATGAAATAACAAACTAATTTGTAGTTTGTCGGGTACATTGTTTAAAAGAGCATTTAAATTTATTTGAAATTAAAACGAAATTTCAGTTTTGCTAGGAAACGTACAGCAAACGTCTAACGGAAACCTCGGGAACCGAACAGATACGGCGAGTAACTCTTAAACTGTATAATACCACGTGTTACTTTACGCCGTTTGTCATAAATTGATTCCAGAAATTTAATGTTATAAAAAAGCTTTATTGAGTACTGTACTGTCTAACTTGCTCACTTTGACATAAAAATAAGAATCAATGAAACCACTAATAGATAGTGTTGAGTCGTCTACACGACTCGTCGGTTTATAAAAAAAAACGAACAAAATATTCGGCACAGAAACGGACGTGAACCTTGTTATATTGCAGGAAACAACGTACGAAATCAAAATGTTTTACAACAAAGCAAGGAATAGATAAGGAGTATAAGAAGTGTAAACCATCTTTAAAAAATTATTTTCTCACCTTTGTCTATTTAAAGACTGAGTATATCCGTACGAATGGATTTAAAATCTGTACACAATTAAACAGTACATTGTATAATAATATAACTACGCACTATGTATTATTTTTCTGTGTAACGTGTATATTTGTCTGTGTATCATAAATATTAGGCATAAAATTCTCACAAATTATACTTTTTACTGATAGAGCGTACAGCCGTCCTGCTGGAAGCACTTTTGTACAGGGTTTTTGTTCTTCCAGCAGGACCCTTATAACAAATGTAGAAACTGTCATTTAGGCACGACTAATACTCCCGGCAGTATATGAAGAAGTGGAACGTAATATTTTTAGTTCCGGAAATGACGAAGTGCCTTGCATTACATGTAAAACAAGTTACTACATAAAGTAATAAAAAGTTAGTTGTATCCAGTGGCGTATCTAGAATTTGCCCTGGGGAGTCCGGGGTCGGGTCGGCTTTATACAAAAGAAAAAACAAGTTAAGATAAATCAACAGTTCTGTTTTTAAAGCGGGTGAAATCAGTCCCATTAAAGTAAACGGTAACAATACGATAAAAATACGCGTTATTGAAACATCGTTTACAAGATACTTATTGACTGAATTGATTTTCCTAAATTTCATATTTCAGATTTATACGCTAATGCTGTGTAATAAACCTGTTTGTATATTTAAAAAAAGTTTACCACCTTCAGCTCTTTTGGTGAACCTTACTGCACCTTGAGCCGTTCAAATCAAGGGTTAATTTATAAAATTCTAATCAAGCATTGAATGGAATCACTACTAAACTAATATTAATAATTATCGAAATTTTAATTATTACACCTATCTTGTAATTGATATGTTAGGTATAATTTTACTAATAAATAACTGTTTACTTAACTCTTGCTTTGGGGAGCGACTCTTATAGTTTATCCCAGGGCGCCAGTAATAAATAAACCCAATATTAAATGTTATAACTTGTATGTTAATATTACATTTAATAATCTTGATTGATTAGTAATATCAACATGTAAATTGTATGATAAATTTCTTTTGATTGTGGGTTGTTTGAAACTGATTGAGTCACTAATAGTAAAATTTCAAGAATTGACTCTAGATTACAATATTACATGAGTGTTCATTAAAATTTTTTACTTGTTCGTTGAATTCCACAAATCTGCGAAGCGCTGTGTCAAATTCTTTTGAACGTTGTCCGTACTTTAAGTCCTGAGGTCCGCTGCTGAGCCGTAGATCCTGGTGTATTTCACTCGTTGATTACCATTTCACTTATACACAATATTCACATACACTAGATACCATTCACTTTTAAGATATAGAGAGAATGCGAATGGGCTGTATTACACACTATTTACTGAGCACATAATATATAAGTTATTGACGCTAAGTGCCTTCAACACAGGACAATATGCAGCAATCGTCAACTTAATTGATACGTGACAAGTTCCGCTGTGGCATTTACTTTGCCCACCGTACGCGCACACTTCGAAATTTGGTTTAGATTCAGACGATTTTTTGTATATTCGATAAAGACTTATTATTTTACTCGAATACCGTTAATTACATCTGACTTCTCTACTGATTTACTTTCATTATTATTATTATTTAGACGATTCAATATAGTTATTAGTTTCACCCGTATTGTAACTTTACCGTATACTGAACACTATGTTCACTAATAATTATTTCTTAACAACACTATTTGCGAGTCTAATGAATGTATTTTCTCCGCAGACTGCCCTTTTCTCCAACTACGTTTTTCTTTTATACTCAACTAAGAACTACCCTCACCTAATCCTTACAGAACATTTGCCGATTGCCTACATGTGCCGCGAAATTCAATTCTACCCAACCGATCACGAAAATTATCCCGCAAAAAAGATGACGCGTTTTTTTATTCGTCCAACAACTGCGCGTTCAAAAATAGTGGGAAAAGACGCGTTACATGATTTCTCTCTCTCTCGACCCTCTCCCTCACACATAACGGTCCTATTGTTGAAAGACACTCAACTTTCACAAACTTTCATTTATTTTTTTCTAGTTTTTAACACAATATAATTTTATGATAGGGTGTTTGCTACGTGACTTTTTCAGACTTTCCAGCCGTCTGAAGGTCGCCAGCTCAAGGCTGTGTTTCTTTGAAAAAATCGCGCACGTCTATTTCATAAAGGTAGTTTCTTAGTATAGTTTCTATAGCTATATTTTATTTAATATCAATAAGACATGACTTTATCCCCGTAAAATTGCTTTATAGTCAATTTTAACGTCATAAATTACTACCATATTAGAGGGTACACAGCTGAGAAAATAATAAAACACCCTAAAAATTAAGAGCTTAAGAAAATTCGTCAACGTTTTCGACCCTCTGGGGGGAGTCCGGTCCTGTCCGTCCCCCCTGTAAATACCCCGCTAGTTGCATCATATTACTGCTATAATACGCACCACCCCATTCACTGTAATTGTTAGGAGAGTCAAAACATATCACGAAAACAAAGACGCGATTACCTTTCCTTATCATGATCGACATCACTGAACCATTGTCAAATGCCGTCCTCAAATGAGGACGTTACGTCTTGCCGGCAGTGCTGTTTACTTTCTATTGTAATAATTTATTTTATTGATTACGGAGTAGTACTGAATTAATAATTTTCGTTATCGCTTTAAGTTTTATTTGTTTCGTAGCGCCGTCATTACAGTGCTAACTTTAAGCAGTTAACAGTATATAGGCTAGTTTTTAGCAAGCACTTTACCCCAAATATTAGGATTTTGTCAGATATTGATTATATAATAACGGCCTTAGCTCTGTTAAAGCTATGATTCATTGCCGGGCTATTAGACCGTGATCTAATGCCGTCAGTTTGAACAGACGTTTCGCCCTATCATTGGAGGCCATCTTCAGTGTAACGATTGAAAAGTTTACTGGTACGTGGTTCACCAGTTCCCACACTGAAGACGGGCTCTAATGGTAGGGCGAAACGTCTGTTCAAATTAACAGCAGTAGAGCACGGCCTAATAGCCCGGCAATGAGTTATAGCTTTAACAGAGTTGAGCCGGCCGTGAGAGCCTAAGACATCGGTAATGGACTTAGCTGTTACAGACGATATTAATTATAAGAGAAAACGAAATTGTTACAGATACCTTCATATGAGCAGTCAAGAACACATATCCAAATCTCGTCATTTTACAAATATTACAATATCAAGTACATAATGATACGCATGTAATTATAAAAGAACGCGGTATCCTTTATATAGGCAGAAATAAGAGCGTAAACAACGTGGTTCCAATAGTGATGTGTGCGAGCGTCGGAGTGCGTGAGTGTACGCCGCGCGTTGTCGCTGTGCGGTCAGTTCAAGCAGACGTCACCGTAACCCCAGCGACGAACCCCCGGTTGACGGGTTGACCACAGCTATGTACTGCGTGTCGTCCCAAAACCAACGCACCCTTTTCTACGCACACAACCCAGCTTCCGTGACTCATAGTATCGTACAAACGGCGAGGAAAACAGTAAAACATTTCACCAGTTTTATGCAACAAAATCAATGATGACACACTTTTTTAAAACCGGTCACATACATCGAAAAATAAGCACTTACCTTATGAATCACACCCGTCGAAGGAATAGGATGCAGCTATGCCACCGTTGGTTTATTGTAATAATTCTTTGGTCCACAGCCTCTAATTAAAGGTAACGAGTACTCTACAGACGTTGTGTAAATGAGATTCCTTCAATGTAGAATTGTAGGTATACTGTAGATCACGACTAAGATGGTGGAACAGGAGACCGATGTGAGGTTTAAGGGTTGAAAAAATACGTGCAAGCCCTAATTTCAAAATATTCTATCTTGATTAACTGTTGTTCAAATTAAAGGTAAAAAACTCTCATGTCATTAGGAATCGCTTATATTTTAAAAATGTTTTCTTAATCTTGTAATCTTGTGAAAATGAGTCTTTATTAAGACATCTGAAAAACCTATTTTTATTATCCCTTCGCACTTTAAACTAACGACGTTGTCCAAGAACGTTTCAAGCTGATAGGTCCTGTTAAAGTACGTTTTTTTAAGTACGAATCTGGTAATAAAATCTTTTCATTCTTCGGAATTAAAGTCAAGAAACAGCCAGTTTACGTGTGTAAAGACGACAGTTCAAACCACAGAAATATTTGACTAGAGGATTACTGCACTCATGACACAGACAACCCGTAAGGAGAAGTGTATCTGGGCAAAAAAGTTGAGATAGGTTAATAGGCTCTACCTTCGTTTTATCGAGCTTGGGGAATTGTTTTTTAATGACACAAATACATTTACCAAATGTTGAGTGTTGCCATTATTAAGAGCACTCTTAATTTCTTGTTATTAATTAAAAATGTTATTTTTATTTTTAAGTCTAATTTTAATACATGCAACTGCCTTTGGACAAGATCTACGTTAAATGATTATGAAATTTCACTTAAATTTAATTTCCTTGGGGGGGGGATTGATCCGCTGCTTCTTGACGTATAAAATATATTTAATATTTATAAAGACTTTACCTAAAGATGTTTTCTCCTTATTTGGAACATGTTTCGGGAAGCCTTGTGTTCGCATCTTCAGCCTTTCTGATTTTGAGCCTTGTGCAAGAAATTTTGAGCCTTCCTGATATATATATGCAAGAAACTGAATCTATATTTTGTGTGCGCGCGCGCGTGTGTGTGTAGAAAATACGATTACCACAAACTAAAGAGACATAAAATATATATAAAGGGCTTTAGCTATGGGGATGTGCCAAACCTACAAGAATAAAAACTATCTAAAGATTTCAATCAAAAGTACTGCGAGAAAACTAGCTAATAGAGCAGCTATACAACAACAGTCCCAACGAGAGAAGGCTCCGCAGTACTTGCCCTCAACATTTGCTACATCCTTAAAAACAATCTCCAATAAGGAAAAACATCAGTAGATATTTCCCTTTCAAACTTAATTTCTACATCTCACTTACTTAATACTCTGTTACAGATGTAGATAGTGAATTGCAATACTGTAAAAAAATAATAATATTATTTATGTTTTAGTGGATGGTTAGTGAGGATCAGTCAATAATACAAATTTTAGTTATTTTGCGTCGACGTTTCGACAATATTTATTGTCATCTTCAGGACCTGTGTATGAAGTACAATAGAAATATCAAACATAACGAAACAATTAAATATTTGGGTGAACGTGTTGGTGATGTGAGTGTGTGCGTGCGTATGTATGTATCATTTTATATGTGAAGACTTATGATAGTTTGTTTACATCTTCAAATTATCTTTAAGAAAGCGAGCAAATTATAGTATGAGAGAACTTAATTTATACAGTATTACAATTTAAATTACTAAATGTAATGTTATTTTAATTAATTAAACAAACAGTAATCAACAATTGGATATTAGATTGGTACATGAAGATGCTACATGAAGATACTACATGTAGGAAGTACATGATAAAGTACATGAAGATATTACAGGTCCTGAAGATGACAATAAATATTGTCGAAACGTCGACGCAAATAACTAAAATTTGTATTATTGACCGATCCTCACTAACCATCCACTAAAACATTTATTGATTGACGGTCACTAAAAATTTAAGGAAATAATATTATTGTTACCAGAAACAGAAAAACATATGTAATCGGCGTAAACGGATATAGTACATACACTGTGTAAACACTGATGTTGACGAAAAGTGTTTAATTGAAAGTTAATGACTGTTAGGCCATAGTATCGAACCAATTATGAAGGCATTAAAAGGCATATGTCTATACTGTACGTCTATACTTAATTAAAAAACAAACATATTTCCTATTACTGTAATAAAACGTGTATCTGGTATTAATAATGTTAAGATGTAATAAAAAATTGTTTGTTTAATAAAAACCTTCTGCTCTAAGTGTATCTGTTTTGGTCAGTTGATACTGATGGTTCCGCGTTTATTCCTCGTATTTATGTTAATTCTCTTTAATTTTAATGTTATTTTTATGGATAAAATTCTTTATTGTTAATTTGTGAATTAACTGAAGAGAATTCTTCAGTTCGTCTTCTCCAAATATTTGAATATAGGGTGTGTACCGTCCCAAAACAATTTCTCAGTGATTACATTCGACCTTCATCTTAAACGTATTCGTTGAGGTTAATTTCGGTTTCGTAGTTTCTGTTATTCTTACAGCTCGCAGACGTCTTCTTGATCTTCGTGAGTATAGAACGAATCCTGATTGTACCTTACATTCGAGAAATAAAACACATGGAAATGATATTGGTAATATTAATGTTAAATCTTTGCAAATTTGATTCAGTTTAGTAAAAATGGTTATTCCGATATACATATTAGCAACAATCGATTCTTATCTCAGGGTCAAATGTCGAATGAATTAATTATATAAAAGTGAATTCTTTTGGCTGCTACGCATGGTTCCATTAATTAATGAAAAACAATAAAGAGTACATTAAAATAGAAATAGCTTAATATCTAACTTATTATCTAACGTAATATTATAAATAGTTATGAATGTTGAATAATGTGGCTTTCAATATTTCGTTTCGTTATGTGCGCAATGCATTCTGGTTGTTGAATGACGTCATAATCATGGCCGACGAGTAACTCGCTAGTTAGTGTACATTTGTTCCCAATGTTTTTTTAATAAAATATTGTCACTGAGTGTTCTCTATTTCATATATTATGTTCTTGTTTTCTTTTATAAAAATTTTATCAGTTATTAATGTTGTGTGAGTGGTCGGTGTCGTTGTTGATGACCCGTTTTCGGATTACAAGAATTGGTTGGTTATAAATTTTGTAGAATACGTACTCAGTTAAATTTAATTTACGCTTCTTATTAGTCACTTTAGAATTACTTAATTTCACTGGTAGTCGTTCCTGTTGAATTATATTATTTGTTGTAATGACTTCATGATTGTTCCTTTGGCAATTTATTCTTCTGAGTTTGGTTTCTTGTTTGTTTTAAAATTTCTTACATAATATATTTTCTATTAACACTCCTCAACCGTACTCTCTCGTGGTTAAGCATTAAGTGTTTAATTTCTTCTTTTCTTCATAGAAGCTGACCAAAATTTCTTGGATTCTTATTGGCCCATTATGCAAAGTTCAAATGTTATATGACCAAGACCCTTAAGATACATGACATTTTAAAATTTGCCTTCAAATTACTTTTTTATCATAACACAATAATATTTAATACAATGTATATGTGGTTAATAAGAATAAAATTACAAATCATTTGATACCAAACATGGCCTGGTTTGGTCATGTAAAAATTAGTATTTTGTGGATTTTACATTTATCCTACTTAATAGTTTAGAATGATGTACGACAATTGACAATGACCCTTTGATATAATATTATTTTAACTTGATCTGCTAGTGACATAAAACTTTTATAATGTAAAATAAAACTCTTAATGATACTCCTTATATTAACAATTATAACTTACTACATTTAACTAATTGAACACTGTTAAACAATTGTTTGTGTGTTAATTCCTAAATCACTATTGTCAATCATGATTGACCACTTCTTAATCTAAATAACATCACACTTTTAAACTGTAGTTTGTGTGTATTATTATTATGCCACCTTTTATGTGTTTGTTTCACTGATGTCACTATAGGGTTCTGTGCCCCTTTGGTTACCTTATTTTACTGCAAGGAAGACTTTTTGTTGACCTATTTAGTCCTATAGGCCATATACATTTTATACTAGAAAGTGGTTGTACTCTTTATTATTTGGATTATATTTATTTATTTGGTGTTTGATTATAGTTTTACTTTTTTATTGATTAACTGCCCTATCTTACTGGGTAATGTCTGGTTATTATTTGTTAGTCATTATCAGGTCAATGGTTGGTGTTGTTGAGTTAATTTTGGTCCATACATTATCTTCAATTTTGGGGTTTCTGTTTATTAGTTGGTGATCATAATGCTTGGTTCTATCTTTGAATTAGGTCTCATAGTTTATTATTTATAATTATTCCTACAGCGTTCTGTTTCGTTACATTACAAACAGCCTACCGTGAGTTGTTAACATGTGAGACAACCCACCTATGGTTGACGCAGACATGGTTGATTCGTTATTTCAGACAAAAACATGCAAAAAGACGTAGGAGTATAAAGTATTAAAAGTATAATGCTGAAACAAAGAAATATTTTCAGGAGTGCTTAATGGATTTTACGATCACGAGTTGGGGGAATTTAGAAAATTATCTGTTACAAAGTTACACGCGGAACGAAAGTGAAGTGCTATTGCGGTAGGGTAGGCCACGGTAGTATTATAATAACACATGGCTGTAGGGGGTTGCGCCGCTGTTACGCTTAATGTCAAGGGCATAAAAACACGTGTTGTTCCAAACTAGGGGGGGGGGAAGCAATGAAATGGAAACAGTTGTTTTCCAATCTCGTGGCAATAAATAATGGGGTTAATTTTTATTATAATTTTTCTAATAACACGGTTGCGAAAGAACAGTAAAACATTACTCACACTCGGTATTCAATACGGTCACCGTTTGTATTACAAATGTGACTACCATTTGCACTAACAGATGTTCTGATGTTTTGCTAATGAATGTTTTTTGTTTTTTACACAAGTTAAGGATGGATTTATTTAATAGAACTGTGAAATCATATATGCATAAAAGTGGTAAGACTCGCTCCATTTACTTATCTCTCTAAGGTGAAAATACAATTTAGCAACAAAGTGTTTTTTTAAAAATCGGCGGAACGGTCATATGGTTAACGCAAACGGTCATGGTTTCAGTTGCAAAGTCAGACGCCACAGTCAGACGCAGGCTAATGCTTGAAGCAAGAAGCGGAAGAAGATGAAGAATTCAATGTAGCAACTCAGGTTTCATCGTTATGGGTACCAGGAATCCCTATACCATTCAATGGTTACATAAGGAACATTTTCGCTAGAACCACATTCACTAACAATTTTAAATTGTTCGTACTATCTAATGGATGACCGACGGCTTATGAATGCATAAGTACAGAAAACAGGGGTTTAGGTGGGACCTCTACTTCCACAAGATTAGACAGAGGGAGGCTATATTTATAGCAGAGGTTATATAATATATATATGTACGTGTGTAGGGCGTGTATATAAATTGTCACCAGTATTTAACCTATAGGTCTATTGAATTCCACAAAAGGCTTTTTTATACAAACAAAATAAAGTTTTATAAATAAATAATATACACTGTACATAAAATTCTGTAATTATAAGCTAACCACAAATATCATTATATTCAAGCTGTCACTTCTCACTAAAAACTGATCATGACCAACGAGTCATTAATATCGCGATAGTAACGAGTCAGACAAACGCTGCTTTGAAGTACGCTGTATTGACTGGACTGTCGGAACAGACCGAAGAATGGACTATTGTACTAAGGTCGGATAGCACCAGTGACTGCAAGTGATTAGACATGCAAGGATGGTTAAAGCTTAATCAAGTAGCACTTACATTTGAGGTTCTCAGCTAGTGCATACTGAGGACATTCATTATGCAGTGTGGCAAGTGTCCGCGGAAGGGAATCAACAACGGCACGACCAAGTTGAACCGTCACACTATTTGGATTGGTAAATGGGTTAATGGCGACCATCGGAGAAACTAGCAACGACAAGCAGAGTATGTCATTAAACGGTGTAGTATAGTTGATAATACTGGGCGGCTCTCAGGGTAACAACGGCGAGCTTTAAATACGAGTATAAACATTGTAATTTTCTGTGGGGGTGAGAACAGAGATACGAATGACACTAGGAAGTGCGAAAATAAATGATGAAATTAATATCATAATCTCTCTCATAAACTAACGAGTTCGTTAATATATCCATGAAGACATTCCATGCTGGAAAAGATTTAACCACGTCTATAATATCTGACATACTCATGGTATTTTATCATATTTCTAAATCTGAAAGCATCTTCTCGTTATCTTCGAAGTTGTTAAAAAACATTTTATCTTACATTTTTTGCAGATAATTCTTTCCAAGTAATATTGAACTTTTTTAGTTTAATATTTATCACTTCTCATTTTCGCTGCTGTAAGTTAAGGATTCATAAACTTACTTAATTTTCAAAGTAAATGTAATAGTAAAATTGTTCTAACGTGACGCCCACAGTACTGTGGTAAAGGCTCCATCGCGGCCTTGACAACAGTACTGTGGGCCTGACGTTAACAATCTACGTTCAGGAGGTCTTGGATTTCTTTGAATTCCACTGATGATGGCTGCCAGTGGTGCTGTCGAAACGTTTGGTTTGTCATTAAACCGTACACCAAGGCCAAACAACCCGGAAAACATTTCTTATATAAATGTAATAGTTTTTAGTATAAACGAAGGCCCATGGTAGACGCATCGAACTCTGAAAGCCGAATGAATTGCACAGGCGCTTAATCTTATAGAGAAACGAATTTTTTTAAGGCCCTGATCCCCTCTAGCTAGTCTTATCTTCAAAAATGTACATTTGCTAAAACTTTTCCCGTTACCTCTTCTAAAATTAAGCTCTTCCGTTTTACAGAAGTCTTTGTTTGCATGAACATGTACACCTTCTATCACACGACAGTGATAAAACATTTTTTCGAAATAGTATTAAAACTGTAAATACAAAATTTCGTAATAAAAAGTTAATTGTTTGTAATACATGAAAATATTTGTTAAGTTTATTTTCTTTCAAGTGCATTTCTTTAATAATGTGCATTATAATTACTAAACACCTGATAGGAAAAGGAAAGTAGGTAAAAAGCAAGACTATAGATATTTAAATCTGTTTATACACCAGCAATAACATATGGAGTACAAAGCTGAACTATTCTTGGAAAACATGCAAGTAGAATAACATTAGTAGAGATGAGGTTTCTCAGGCAAATGATGGGAAAACGAAGGGAGATCGTAATAGAAATGAGACGATTAGACGAAATTTGAGAGTAAATGGTTTTTCTCAATGCGAGACAATTGAAGTGGTTGGGATATGCAAGAAGGGCGGATGAAGCAAGAAAAATAAAGCAGTATCTTGAAGTAAAACCGGAAGGTGAGAGCCCAAGAGTAAGGCCAAGGATGAAAGACTGGGACTAGACCGTGGGATGAGTTTACAATAAATGAAGGCTATGTGCATTGGTAGGAATAGATGGAGACGATGGTCAGAGCATCCCTTCAACCCGAAGCTGAGAGGCAGAAGTGCCGGATAAAGAAGAAAAAGAATTGCTTAACACTTACAGATGTTTTACAATCGGTAATTTTATAGGTCAGCATAAAAATGGCTGAAAAAACTGAAGTTTGTCAATTTCAGTCGGAGAGGGACAAATAGTAAACCAGATTAAAGATAATTTTATAACCTTAGAAGATGTCTGATAATGTACGTATTTTTCGAGTGTGTTATAAAAACAACCGCAATTTTTATCTCTGAGTGCGCCGGCGTACACCTCTACACTGGGTTATAGTCGTACAGGAACAATAAAATATTCAAATTAAAGGAAACTTTAAAGTTACAAGAACGTATGATGTACTTATCGAAAAAATGCATACTTACAAGTTATTCAGGTAACCAAAAGTGCCCACTTCATCTTCTCACCCCGTCCTCTTTGAGGAGCATGTTCCGCCCTATTCAAGTCGGTAGACTTATTGGATTTTTACAACAAAGTAGTAAGTACATTTATTCGAACTGCTATAAAAAAGAACTCGTCACGACGCACAATTTATTCTAAAAAGCTATTTTACCTGTTCCGCCTTATCGGACGTAGAGTTTTCATACACTACAAGTGATCACGATGTTTTTGCCTATAATCTTACTTGTGATTGGAAGAAAGGACAGATACGATGCTTGACTAAGAAATGATGCCAAGAAGAAACACTAGAAGGATTCTTTTATACACAATTGTTAATCTATTTACCTACAGTTACTTAAATTTAACATTCTCCTTAAATTGAAAGCAGCTATATCATACCCTAATCGGATTTAAATAGTAACAATGGTTTCTTTTTGCTCACAGAAGTAGCTTTGGAATGTCAGGAAAGAAGCCCACCTGCTTGACCCGCGCCCCTGGCGAGAATGTAATGCGGCGGGAATTACGCTGAAGCCATTTATTATATACCTCGTATCACCAGGTATTCACTTTCACAGTATGAATCAGTCTGAGTACCAGAAAAGAATCCATTGTCACAGTGTGACTCAGCCTGAATCCATAATCCCTAGGGGATTTTGGATCTCCCGAGAATCGAGCCCAGGACGTTTAAATTAGCAGAAAGGTACAGCAATCACTGATCTACTAAGCCTCGGATTTGTGTTTGGCTACACAGCATAAACTGCAAGAGTAACGAAACGATAAACAAATATTCAAGGAAGGAGAAAAATTGTATTCTCTCAAACAATTGTCTGATTTAATTAAACTAGGGAAAGAATCCAGTTTGTGAAGACAGTAATGAGAACAAACTAAAACACACAAGCTTATTACCCGTCTCGTAGCGTCACTTCGAGTAATAAAATGAGAGGTTTAAGTGAGGATCACAATGTACGTAGTTTTAGCGTACGTACTACAACAACGGCGTTGCAGTAACAATTAAATGCATTATTTATCGTTAGCGGTTAAGTGAACGAATGTTTTCCCTTTCATTACACCACCTCAGTGTGTAGGTACAAGTGTTGTTACCTGTTGTAACATCTTTCCAGTGCGTGTTACGACCGCCTTCACCACACATCCACCCAACTGCCACGTGCAACAAACACATACACGCTCCATTGTTCACTGTTACTGTGTCATCTATTTAGTCCAAATTATTATTATCACGTTTGAAAATTCCACCTTTTGTGTTTATTCGTATAAAATACACTTTCTTGGCGCAACGGTATTTTTATTACATAATATTATACATATATACTGCAACAATACATATATTTGCATATTTGTCCAGGGCGGTATGGTTGTAAATATTTAGCATAAAAAAAATATATGATGAACAGTTTTTAACAATATTATGAAGGCTAAGAATTGTCAGAAAGCGTACACCTGCCCTGCGAGTGAATACAGCGCTTGTGTGTTTGTGTGTGTGAACGCAAGCTACAACAGGCAAAGTCTACGATGGGGTGATGCGTACGAATTGTTGGTTTGTCTGTAATCAGGTTTTAACCGGATAAAAATAAACTAAGTATTACATTTTAAACCTGTGAACAAAGACTTACCCCAATTATAAAAACACCATTACATTAAGGAATTTTTAACGAATATAGTGATGTAAAAGTATTGCAGAAATGTGCAATAATAAAGAAGCTAGGTAATTTAATGTTAATTACTAGTGTAACTAAATAGTAATTAATAAGTGTGTTATATGTGAGTGACCAGAAAAAGATTACGCAAACGATGATGTCGCTCGTGCTACGAGTATGTTTATGGAATCGCGAAAATGAACCAAAAAGTGATTTGTAATTAAAAGGACGCTTTGCACGAAGCGATAATATCTATCAGGTCGAAAACAGTCCTGGACTTGTCAGATTGCCGTCCAGTATAAATACCACCGGCAATTTTGGGGCGATCAGAGAGACTCAAAATATCTTTACACGTCACGCTGCTGGTTTGCCGACCGATCGAACATCTTTACCACACACACCAAGACTTATGGAGGAACTCTGGACCATCACAAACAACAAACCGTAGCGACAGAGAACACGGCATCAGCATAATCATAATCATCATCATCAAATTCTCAGGATTCAGGACACACACACACACACACGCAACGGTAACGTCGGCAGTACGCAGGTGATGAATAAACAATTATATTTTTGTATGTGAAAAGAACTCTTAAAAAGAAACTTATATATGAACAGTAAAGACTTAAAGTTTTAAATATAATCACTGTACATAAATTTAAATGGTAGTTAAAGAAAATAATTTAATTTAACAAGAAAATTTAAAAATACTAATCTTCTGTTGTATGTTAAAATTTGGCTGTGTCAGTAGATATAAATAATAGGTTGGAAGTAAATGTTAAATTTTTTGTTTTGTTTATAGCAACAATTAGTTTTATTCTTGAGCTTTAATAGTATTTTTGTTTGTAAATGAGTTGCTATTATTATTTAAAATTTGAGTCAAAGTCAGACACACTGAAATAAAAAGTGTTTAGATAATTTGTTTAACATGTCTGTTTAGCTAGTAAGATTACATGGTGGTTTATTTTTATTTTTTAAATGTCATGAACAGTATAGAAGGTTATATTGTATTTTTTGTAAACTTATTAAAGAGAATATTTATTTATTTGTATAATTCGAAATTTTAATATTTGCATATTTTCGATTAATATTAATAAATCATAGAATGATTATTTTGAAACGGTTTTAATTAATTATTTCATGTCATCAACATCTCACTCCTCTTAGAAAATTATTTAATTAATGTGCAACTACGTATACTTGACGCAACGAGAAAAAAAATTCCTGCGACCTGGCCGGTGTGATACACTTCATAGTTGCGTTGAGTACATGGTAATGTTATGTGTGTATAAATACTTGTAATGTTGCAATACATACATTAATATTTTTTGTTTTGTAGGTAGGTCTAACTCTTCACTGTTTCTTGCAGAATTTTATTAATAAATATATTTTCAGACAATAAATACTTCTGAAAGTAAATTTTATACAGATTCAGATCTATTCTGTGAAACGTGCGTCAGCTGAAAAACAACGATAGGCCTATAATATAACGAAATATGATTCCAGAGGTATTTATTATTTGAAAAAATATTTATTTATATGCATATTACATATTAATATACTCTTAAACGGGTTGCTTAGATAACTATCTGTAAACAATAAAGTAAATTATAAAGCCAGAGAAATCGATACCTACAAGTTTTGGTAATGTTTTTCTAAACAAACACGTGCGTATTGCAGTAGTCATACTTATGACTGCGCGCGCGTTTTGTTGTAAACAATGATGCTACAAAGAGATATTATGTTGCTTTAATTTGAATCGTAATTTAAACAATAAATCAGGTACAGTTTTGAGATTTCGAAGTGAGCATAAATTACGTACGTCCGACCAGATGTTCCTCAAGCATCCGAACTTACCCACATGATGAGGCCAATAACTGTTCGGTTTGAGTGAACCCACAGCCCAGAGCAACCACCGATGTCGACGTGACGCGGTTGATGTCAGAGCAGTGGCTTGTATATAGGCTATTGTGCTGTACAGATTAGATCCTAATGTGGAATGCACTGTGGTAATCAGAATTACCATTTCCTACTTAGTCGTTCAGTTATTCGCAGAAACAATAATACTATTAAATGTACCATTTACTTGGCCGAATCATGTGATATACATTGAATTTATGTTACTCTAAATTTGTAGAT
Source organism: Magicicada septendecula (assembly GCA_034769895.1). Taxonomy (NCBI): domain Eukaryota; kingdom Metazoa; phylum Arthropoda; class Insecta; order Hemiptera; family Cicadidae; genus Magicicada; species Magicicada septendecula. The sequence continues at coordinate 178,030,445 of CM068371.1, read as the reverse complement.
ATAACATTAAAATACTTGGGCTAAATATAAATTTTGACTTAAGACAGTAAATAACATACCCACATATGCTTTTTCATCAATGGCGAAACTTGTTTTTCTGGCAACCCCACAAGAATCCTTTGCGAGCCCCCCTACTACTACTACTAATTCACCCTACTACCCTCCCATTAATACTGTTCTCTCCTCTGGTGGTGCCGTATAACGTAAATATAAAGTAAACGTACGTTCTCCTCAAGTCTGTTTAAAATCTTTTATTCCACAGCTTACACCAGTTTCATCGTTTTTTTCTATAAATTCTGAAAAGCTTTCATTAATTTTTAAGTTGGGGACCTTCCAGCTTCTTCTTCACAAATTGATGCATATCTAATCATTTGACTCAGTTGATGTTTTCTGTAAATGTCTTGTGTAGTATCTACTGTTACAGACAAAATTTGAACAGACTCAATGTGGTTCGCAATATTTTCAACGTTTTTAGTTACACGCTGAATGAGGTTATTTTGAATTTTTGGACTCATATACATCTCCCTGTTCATCGGAGACCACTCATTATCTCTTGTAGCAATGGATCGTGTCTACTTAAAAGATTAATAATTGCCAAAACGTTTCCGTTATTGGGGTCGCCTATCTTCTCTTTATTCTCTCTAAAGCCTAAATTTGAAGCTACCAATGACAGAGTAACATTTAAAATGGGCTCCAGTACTTGGACCGTTTATCGGTTTCCTTTATTAATTTATAACGAATAACTATGCAGGCCTGGCCGATGGCCTCATTGCATTCTTAACTGGAATCACTGCTCTGTTGTGCAGTTAACCAAATAATGTATACTCTCAAAATACGTCATTAGGTACTGGTAAAATATCAGTAAAAAAAATTAATGTATTTGTTTTATAATGTTACGTAAATGTTACGTATATACGGAGAAATTTAATGTTACTCAGGTTCAATGGTTTATAGCTACCCAGTCTTAAAAAATTAGGGGATACGTTTGCGCGGGCCCCCTAGTCTGCAAATCCCCCCCCCGAATGCGGGAACTGTTTTTCATTAACGACTGGTCATTCCAACGACATTAATTAATAACTAGAATAATTAAAATTAAGTTAGGCTAAATTGTAAATTATTCACTTCACGATTGTGCAAATAAATAAGAAACCATACAAATTACCTGGTACCATAATTTAAAAAAAAAATGTACGGGAAAGAAATAATATAAACACTACAATTGTGTATTTTCAGAAAATTATAATAAAGACTGTTTAATGATATAATTAGTTGAATATTAGAATTTTAAAGTTAACTTCCTGTAATTTATAATTACTACAATTCGGCTTATACATAATGAATTAAATAAATTTCATTTGTAGAAATTCAACGGAATGAAATATTTTAAAATGTTTTGCGTGGTTTTAAAACGTATTTGAAGGTTTTCTATTTAGAACGTTTCAGTTTTATTTTCAAAGGTTAGAAAACACTACACAAAGTTCAAAATTTAAATAAGTCTACCTTAAGACAGGCATTAGTTTGTTAGTATAAATTTATGTACTTACAAATCGATATGTAGTATTAATGTCTAAATTTCCGAAAATTAATACATGAAGACGATTCCAACGTTTGAACACGTACAGTTAACGACAGATGTAAGATGCATATTCGGTCAATAACGGAGTCTGTTCAAGATTAACCAACCGAGGGTTCTCTTCCTTCATAGAACAAAAAATCAAAAAAGTTGTAGTAATTGTAAACTGTATGATAGTGGCATATTCATTCTGCTTGGGAGAAAGAACTGCACTACTTGAATTAGGAATTAAACTTGTATGGTATGAAATAAACTTTTTAAATGCCCTGCTGCAGCTACAGGCTCTCACAGTCAAAAAATCGTTTAAATAAACAAGAGACAATCGTAAGATATGCCTTTTTGAAGGACAATAAGTTTTGAAACATAAATTTATCAAACGTATAAATTATCAAACGTAGGTGATGAAGTGTGTTTACAAAGTTGATTTAAAAACAGTAAATTCCAACAGATTTGTACAGATCTGATCGTATATGTAAGAACTTATATTACATGACTAATATTACGTGGAAAATGTCAGTTGCTACGAATACTAGAGGGAAAGGTGGAAGGAAAGAGAGGACAAGAAGAAGAAAGTGTGGAATGCTACGTGACATCAAACAGGAATGAGCTATAGTCAGATGAAGACAAATGCATAGGACCGCGAAAAATGGAGAGCATCCATTTGAAACCTGTCGTATTTTACACTACAGCATTAATATTTCTACACCAAATGATGTGATATTCAATTGCCACGTTAGTTATATTGACCGAGACGAGAACAAATAACTAGAACATGGTAATCTAGTCTTTATGGATAAACAGTAGGAATTATTACGAAATGCCCAGTGCAAAAACAAACGTAATATGAATACATTTTAATGTCGGGGTTGGCTACAATTTCTGTACAATGAACCCCATTAACTAAAACCATAAATTTAGCAAAATATTTGGCCCTGAATTTTTGAACACCTCTGTCCCTACGAGAACTAGGGAAAACTTGTAACACGAAGGGAGAGGAGTTTACGAAAGAAGCAACTATAGGCTACAGGTATCAGTTGACTCTACGCCTCCCGCCTATTACGAAGGCACATTAAATCCGATCTTATTCTCTCATTCAGCCGCTGTCTCTTAAGCCGCTTTAGCTGCGTAATTTTCAACAATGGTAACTGCTTCTTGACATTTCCAATAATACGTACACGTTTTATTTTCTACTGATTTGCATCTTACATCAGAGGATTTAGACGCTTGAAAATAACGTTCCAGAGAATTAGAGAAGTTAAACTTGTGTATCCCCTAATTTCGTAAAAACCAGTAGCTAATTATTTTATAGCGTAACAACATTAATGTTAATGGCAGTGAATTTTATAAGGTAGATAATTTTAGCTATCTTGGGTCTGTTTTGACATCAAAAAGCAGATGGCAATGGAAATGTAAGAGAAACTAACTATGGGAAATAGATGCTATTTTTCTTTTCTGGCTATCCTAAAATTTAGAAACATTTCTAGAACATCCAAGGTACATATTTAGAAAATCATATTACGGCCATTAGTATTGTATGCTTCAGAACCCTGGACCATGGCCTCAGTCCAAGAAGATATGATCAGAAGATGCGAAAGAAATATTTTGAGGAGGACATATGGAGGTGTACTAGATGCCGGAATGTGGCGTACGAGGACTGTACGATCTACAAAAGGAACCGGACATCGTCACAATAATAAAACAAGGTAGAATTAGGTGCCCAGGGCACATACAAAGACTGACAGAGGATAGGGCAGTGAAAAAAGTATTTATTGGAGGACCAGAAGGAAGAAGAGCAAGAGGCAGGCCACGAAGAAGATGCGTGGACGATGTAGATGTAGAATTGAGAAGACTGGGGTCAGAAGATGGGGAAGAGTCGCACAGAATAGAGAGGAGTGGATTCATGTCGTTCTAGAGGCCAGGGCTTTTCCTGAGCAGTAACAACGCCTCAGTACTTAACAATTCAGTACAACGCTCAGGACGCAAAGATATGAACACTTACTATAAACAGCTGCTTGTGACTTTAACCGCAGGAGTGAAAAACATGATTAATCTACGTAAAATAAACCAGTGGGCTCCTTGAGCTGCAGAATTCACCCACTGTTTGAATTAAATGCATTCATTATTAGATAAATTTCAACAGTTCTATCAAGTAATTATTCAATTACCTAAAAAATTATGAAATACCCCACAATTACTCTACTATTTTTTAATAAAATGAAAATTGTGACGCAGAAAATCGTACACAATAGACATTAAAAATTACAAGCTTTAGAGTTGGCAAATAATTTAAACAGTTTAAATCTGGTAGGAATACATATATATATAATACTTTTCACAGATATACGTAACCGATACTAATACGTAAAGTTTCTTGCAAATATAGCTTTCCAAATTTTTTAGGGGGTCCAAAATTTGTTAAATTTGTTGAGAAACATTAACAGTGTGATTCTGAATTTGTGAATTTGCGTTTTGAATGAAATGCTTCATAAGTTCATAAAAGATATAATCACATACTATTTTACAATTTTCTTAAAATTTTGACTTTCATTTCTGGTCCGTGATGCTTTTAAGTTAAAATTATTTAGAGTAAACAGTATATTCGCATTTGGTTAAAATTCCTTTTAGTCTGACATCCGACATGGTTTTTCACAATTTTTTCCAAATTTGTTGTAGCTTTCTTGGGCCCTCGTGTTTTAAAATTTGAAATTGAACTCTATATTTAGGCTACAGATTTGCTAAAATTCTCTCTAACTCGATAACACCAAAAAAATTTTTGCGTTTGTTTTTAACCCCTTACATTTTTACCTCCCGCCTCTATATTTTGTGAAGATCAGTCTCAGTCTGTGTGTGAAAAGTGTGGATATGCGTGCCAAGTTTTTGATCGAGCGAATCGAGTTTGAGTGTCTTGACTGAGTATACATTTGATATGAATGTCTACACTATTACCCTATAAACCCTTATTGTTTTTGAGATTTATCATCCAAAAATATGGGGCGGTAAGCTAAAAATATGGGTGTAAAATTGTGAAAAAATCGTAAAAGCCTATGTAGGGCAACAAATTAAAGGGAATTCTAAACACAATCTGAATATAATTTTCACTTTTGAAAATTGAAAAGTTTTGCAACATCAGGGCCTAAAAAGTAGATGAAAATTTTGATAAAATCGCATAAATTCATGTGGGGTATAAAGTTAAAGAGAATTTTAACTAAACCCTGAATGCAGTGTTAAGTTTTGGGCCCCTAGGCTCACATGGCGAGATTCAGCCAGCCTCGCAGCGACTTACATTGTACGACTCTTCTCAACTGAATAGGGGTTCGCTGCATGGACAGGCTATGATACTAGGTTTCAGCGCGCTTTGATATCACAAGACCCCCCGGGACAGGATTTGTTACATCCCGCAGCTGCTACCAGGAATCAACCCTAGTTTCCACTCGAAAGTCTCACGATGTCTAGGCCCGGGTTACATAATTCCAAATCCTGCCCAAAATACCGGTTCAGTCTGTTTCTGAGTAGGATTATCAGACGGAGATGGCAGAGTCGGGAGCCACCGTGGATGGTGGTAGAGGTGTCCAGCCAAGTGAACGATGGGGGCCAACCACTGCCCTCGAGATCAGGTACAGGCTCCGGCAGATTGCACAGATCCGCAATCTCGGGTCGCGCTTCCCAACGCTGGATGCACGCTTTATTCCAATCATTAGCCCTGATATTGTCGAAAATCGGGTAACTCCGCGTCCAGTAAGGCAGCTTGCGCGAGGATGGGGGTCGCGGAAGAAGATGAAGGCACCGGTAATCAGCGGTGTAGGCCCAACTCACAATCACCGTGGGATAAGAGTCAGGGCCACACTGGAGGGTTCTGCCAACCACGCGACGTTACTCACTGAACGGCTCTCTCCCACCAGAACAGTGTTGCCGCGTGGGGGCTTCACTTGCTACTAGAGTTCACCGCACATGATCTTGGCTAGGACCACTGTGGCAGGGGCGGTTTCCTAATATGGATACTTACAAGGGATGAGGCAACCCTGGTTCCCGTTCTCCAGACATCCACCTTAGCCCGGTGTTAATCGTCCCCAATTCAGCCGAAATACTGGTTCACCCCCGGACCCCGATGAGGCGGCGATGTCAGGTGGGGGAAGGTAGAGATCGGAGCCACCAGGAATGGCGATATAGGGGCGTTCTGCACGGCCCCGGGGTCGAAACTCCACAGGCTCCCAACCTCGGGGGAATCTCTTACAGTAAAAACCATCATTAGGGGAGAGAATGATTCATATATGAAAATTTTCTTAAGAATTAAAATTAATAAGCTGCCTGTAAACCACAATAAAATAATATTCCTACAAATAAAATATAAAATTGGTTTTGTGTATGAAGTAGAGCAAACTAACTGTCGTTTATAAATTTCTAAGGTGTGCGTACTTACTGAGTAACTATAATAATAATTTATAATTGATGAATATTTTATACAGCATTATTACAACTATTTTTGTGTTTGTTTTTGTTATGTTGTTTACTATGTCATTTATTTAGTCATTTTATGAGTTAAATTATTTATTTAATTAATTTTAAGTTTACTTTAATAATTTTATTTTGATTGTTTATTTTCATATGGATCAAAAAAATTAAAAAAACCATCGAGATTGACGTGCGCATAGTAGACTACAAAAAGAGGAGAATAACTGTTTTTACGCTTGTACGCCAACTAAAAATATTTAAGTGGACGGATTGAAAAAATAATCTTTCATTGATGGAAAAAATTCCATCATATCACCAATTATATGAATTACAATTACTCTATCAACGAGACAATTTAGCTGACAATCTTTACATTTTATAAAAATGTGTTATTGATAATTATAAAGATTGACATTTATTGACAAGCTATCGACCAAAAATGTCCCGAATAACTTGTAACAAAATTTTTTAAAACTGGATCACATCTGCATTTTTTGACTTAAAGATTTTACTTCGCTATTTATGCAGCATACACCCTATAGTTAAAATGATGAATTATCGTTTTCACTTGGTATTTTATTATTTTTAAGACGTCTTTCTAATATTCTCTTTTTTTTTGAGAAAATCGAATCGAAATGTGCATTGACCAGTTATCTTTATGAACAGCTGTGGGAATTCAACGGTACAGCTAGTATCTACTGAATTCTATATTTGCATGTTCGTAACTCTTGATACATGTAGGTGTAATATCATACGTTTTAATTATCATCACCTGTAAAATAATCGTTTGGGAGCAACCTTAAACTCTAATAATCTTTAAATTTTATGCCGTGCGCCTTCATATTTAATACAGTAGTTTTATAAGTAAATATTTCGTTTCTCGTATGGTATAATTGTTTAAATTAAATTATTCTCTTAATAATGCAATTTTCAGTAAATTTAAATAATAATTACCGTACATCATAGTACACATATTACAAACATAATTAAGTTCTTAGACTTTCCAAATCAGACGGTATCGCCACGTCTACACTCTTGTTCTTGACTATATTGATTCAAGTTTGCATATCTGCCACTTATACCTTATTGGTCTTTGTAAAGCTAAATTGAATGCCAACGGGGATAGGCAATCTCCTTGCTTGACGCCAGTTGAGCATATTCCCAACAGGCTGTCCAATACCCCGGTGGATGTAGTCTCCTGCACGGCGTATAATCCCGACTGTTTATTGTATCGTCGAAGAGACAACATTTACGCAATCGATCTGTGTATCTTCTCCGAGCGTCTGGTGTGGTGCGTCACCTGTTACCTTGTCGGCCAAGCGTCCACCACCGTGTTTACAGTGCCTTCTAATCTGCGTGAACAGCACAGGCGCCTCCTCAAACCTGCACAGGATTTAACATGATATTCGATCAAAGCTGGGCGCATTTGTAATGGTATAATAGCAAAATGAACGAAAAGTTATAATCAAATTTTCTCCGTAAAATTAACAAAATTACGCAGAACTGAAATTGTTATAAAAACAGGACTAATAATCTTTTTCTGTGTGCATTTATATAAACCTGATCACATTTAAAACAAAAGGACAGTTCCTCTGATTCACCTATTCCGGGGTCAAAATACACGTGGTATTATTTCAGCGGTTGATGACAGTTCGCAAAGTTTGATAGTTTAACCTGCACAAGGAAACCTTTACAAGTACTTTCCCGGTTCGATATTTACAAAGTGTATTCTGTCGGTGGTAGAAATAACTTCTTTAACCCCTTTCCCATTGGTAAAAATAAATATTTTTTTATCGACCCAGTTCTGAGACGGACATACATAGTTTTATTTTGATACAGTTGCTACTTTATAAACATATTTTTATTTCAACGACCTTAATGTTCCATTCGATGCACTAAACGTACGAATTTTGTTGTCGCCAATTATAATTTCTGTCAGGGATATACATCGTCATTACAAACATTTATTACAAGTTTAGTCAGATACCTTCACAAATTTTAGTTATACCGTTTACCTAAACGGTCGAATGTAATGGCTATTAACGTTATAGTCGTAGTTTGGATGGTACACCTACTATAATTATGACGTTCTTAAATAACTCCTCCGATTATTAATAAAGAAGTTACGTTTCTTACACATTGCACAATTTTAAAATTACAATACAATTTTTCTGTTTGTTTATAAAAAGTACTGAAATATGATTAATGTGACGAATTGTACCGATCATTTAAATTAAAGTGTTATAGTTTTTAATCTATAAACATGTGTAGAAAGTTCTACTAACGTTTGAAAACATTTTAACCAAACAATGAGCAATACTACAGTAGAAAAATTATCAACCCCCTATGATAAAATTTTGTAGTGTGTTACATTCTATTATTGTCTTTAACCACGTACTCCCGATTGTAACGATAAATTTAAAAATTATTCTTCCTGCACTAACATAAAATTTACGTCTGCTAGTAGAAATAGATAGACCTAGTATCTAGGTCTAGATTGACGTAAATATCTAGTAATATTTGTTACTTTAATACGATGAAATATGAGTTTGCATCATAAAATTTTCTCTATAAATACTGTAAAAGCTTTCATAAGTATAAGTTTTTAAATTCTGAATCTCCGATCGAAATAAAGAAATGTAAGTCGGTTGAAGGGAAACTAGTGTGGAATCTATTCCAGTGAATTACATCTAAGTGTTATACGGCTGGAGTCAATGTTGTTAAAATTATGATCCCGGGCTGTTTGGCCGTGGCCCTGTGCTAAAATCTAGCAAACGTTTCGAATTGACGGCCATCATCAGTGCAAATATGAGCTTGCGCTAACGTAAGATGGCACACGTTAGTGACCACAGTACTGTGGTAATGCCTAGCGACCCCGTCAAAGTCACTTATAAATAGAAAATATAGAATTTGTTGGTGGCGTTTGATCTACTTCCTGATTGTCTGGTGGCGTTGAAACTACATCCTCGTACTACTTAGGAAATACTGTATATAAGTATACGTGACTTTCACTATCGTGTGCCATCTTACGTTAGCGCAAGCTCATATTTGCAATGATGATGGCCGTCAGTGGCACACGTCCGAAACGTTTGCTAGAGATTTTTAGCACTGGACCACGGCCAAACAGCCCGGGATCACAATTTAACAACTATTCCAGTGAGTTGTGATATTTTCGACTCCCATTCCATATTAGTCTATATTTCAGTTTATTTCAGTTTTAAAATCAGTTCATCTGCTTACGTCAGAGTATTACAGTATGCATTTGTAGCCCGTTCTTCTGTGATATATTATCAAAACTTTTCATGTATTTCGTCCTAGATACAATAACAGGAACTTGATACAGTACTATAAACAGTTATTGAAAACAGACTGATTAAACAGTACTGAAAACAAATATTACTACTTACCTATTATAAAATATATATATATATATATATAATAGAAAATAGTATTTAATTCAGTGTATTATAGTTTACAGTAAAGTATACTCTTGCATACTGCATAATGGAACAGGTATTATATGGTCCTCAGTTACGTACTGTATAATCATCTAAATTACAAGTAATATTTTTCAACGCAAATTTACATGATGTGTTGTAGTTGCAAATTGATCCTTTGGGAAAATTTAGAAGTAGAATTGCGTTTGTGGGGCACTGACTAATGAAGCAGAAAGATAACTACATTCTGTTTGGTAGATACAATCAAGTAGATTATACAACGGTAGCTAGTGAAGCAAAAAACCATTGATAAGCGTAGTGCATATATTGTCAGACTAATGTCAAAGGTAGATTCAATTCACGAGGTCGGCACAGGTTGTAACATCCCTAAAATGGCAAAGGTGAACGCAGTGAATATGAATCGTCCTGTACTGTTGGGCAACTTCTACACAAATCAGTCTTATTTGAGCAGCCTGTAACACGCATTACCACTTAATGTGTAGTGTTAAAAGTCTGAACATTCCTCCGATCAGCAACAATTTCGCTTATGCATTTAAAGATTCTTTAAACAAATGTTGGTAATTCTCTAGTTTATTCATTAGTTTAGTTAGATTATTAATTTATTAATTAGACTACAAGTAAGACAATAGTTTAGTTCTCGATTTCTGTTTACAAAATGAATTGACGTTTACTGAATCGATCTTTGTAATGGTGTCTTTGTACTGAGTTTACTAAAATATGATTATAGTAAAATGTCTTAAATCTTTCCATAATATTTTGAGAAATCAAAGGCAAAGTATGGTTCAGAATTGAGAAACTACATTTCAGAAGTTGATGGGTGAGAAAGAGTGTTCTTCACAAATTTTGAATTTGAACAAATTACCGCTAATCCTTCAACTTGTTCTGTTTTTGTAGTCTCTGCCGGCAGTAGGTGCTGCTAAGAAATGGGGTTGCTTGAAATGGTGTTAACTTGGTAGAAATTAATTCACCAACTTAGTTGCTACTCGACAAACTATTCACTCGAAATTAGGCAAATTTTCACTCCAGTATATTTATGAACACGTAGAATTACTGTCGCAAATCACTGTTGATTCAATAGGAACCCATAAATCTCTAACAACGGCCGTTTGATATAGTTGTTCCAGTACAAGTGTACGTTGCACCTACTACTCTATGAGAACATTGCTGGATATCCGTCAGTTTTAACTGTATACAATACGAAGACCAGTTCTTTGTTTTTCAAAAACTCGTAAAAACGTATCTTTTTGGAACTCACGGACAGTTTTTAAGAGGGAACTTGACATACTGCATCAGACTTTTGGTCTCCTGTATCGGACACAGGCCACGACTTCAATCATTTAATCCTTTTATACTGTAGTACTTGTTTCACTTTTCTTGTCGAAACGAAAGTAGCCCAAGTCTTTTATAATTAGTAATCCAAGTTAGAATTCGATGGGCCATTCAAGATATCGCACCACAAATGCTGCTGAAGTTAAATAATACTTGGTATCAACTATGGCAATAAATTGTTTAATAATTTTATTAAATTTATTACAACATGAATATTTATTTTAAATTATTACATATATTATATTATTTATATTATTATATATAATATAATATATTGCAACATTACAAATGAATAGGGTACTGTGCATTGCACAGTTAATTAAGATAATTAATAAAATAAAATAAATAATTCATATTGTTAGTAATAATAATTTAGCTTGCAATCTGAACTGTAAACAGAACAACCAAATCTCATGCTTGGACAGGTTGATCACGCCACGTAGCTGTGTGTCTGTGTGTACACATGTATTTTACACCCGCGCGCGCGCGCGCGCGTGTGTGTGACCAGTTGATTCCTGTAAAGCGTCACCCGTAAATGAACGCTATTAATTATATGAATTATTTAAATTGTAAAGAGTGTGTGCATAATATAACAAAACCAAATACGCCACAGTGTGTATAAAATAAAGACGCACATATGTACAAAAATTAGTGCCAAAATAATAAAAAGTGCGAATATAGTGAAAATAAATATAAATAAAACATATATTAATTAAGATAGGGAAAAACGGTTTATACACAGTGAACACATAAAAATTACCGACAAGATGAATATCGGGTAATTTGCAAAAGACTTCGTATGTTGCGAAGACAAGCGAAATAAGTGTGAAAATAATCGTGTTTAGAAAGGGACGCCAACGACAGACTGAGACCTGCAGAAGATTGTCGAAACATGTTTTTTGCGCCCTAGGGTATAAAAACTCGAGACGCACCAACTTATTTCTCTTTCTCGTACAACCACCGTGGCAGCCGGAGGCCCTGCCCAACGACAACAACTCTTTTTCGATCAACCACAGCGGCAGCCGGAGGGTCTGCACGACTACTCATCACTTTCGTGAGAGCACCTGCAGCCAGAGGCTATGACGGAATACGAGGGAGCAGCCAAGTACATGGAATAGAGTCCAGCGTTCAGAACGAGGCAACGGACTACGGAGAGGATCTGAAGGACGAGGATCAAGGACTCCAGGACTGCACGACTACAGAGGAACATCCAGGACCAAGGACCTAGGACCGAAGAGGATACGTTGAGTATTACCACGACAAATAAGGTGAAACAAAACCATGTATTTGTAAAAGCAAAAAAGACTCAAGTAAAGACAATTAACTATGTAAAAAGAAAGACGATATAATTCAAAGTGGAATTAATAATTTTTGAAAATGTAAATGTTTATTTGTGTAGTAATTTAGAGTAATGTTTGAACATATGAAAGTATAATTTTGAATAAATAATTGAATCAATGATATTTGAATTAATCTGAAAGTAAATAATAAATTTTGTTTAAAAACAAAGTAATGCATATGCAATATAATAAAAAGAAAATATATTATTAAAAAAAGATCAGTTAATTTAATAGTTATCAAAGTAATGAGCAAGTCGAGAGCAATATTATATAATAACAAATGTTTATTGTAGCATAAGAGTGTATATTATGTTCTATGTGTAATACGAGGTATTACTTATATGTTAATAACAATAGGTGTACTACGGCTACACACATGCGAATAATAATGATAGTTTAAATCGCAAAAGTATTGAAAATTTTTAATTAATACATTTTTAAATGGTTATAAACAATTTCAAGTTGTGTTATTATCATTACGATTACACCTGTCATAATTTTATAGCGTAAGTAATGTTGCTAATAAACGGCGTTACCGTTACAAAATAAATGGCTCACAAGATCGTGGGGTTCACAAATACTTAACGTTATAATATATTACATTATATATAATATAATATTATTTATATTAAATTGTATATTAAATTATTACGATAAAAAGCCAGCTTTCAGTATAAACTTAATATTTATTTAATTTTTTTTTTTAAAGCTATTTTTCTTATAAATAATTAATGTCTTAATCTGTTTTACCGTATGTAATTAACTATTTTACAACAACTACTACTACTACTACTACACTACTACTACTATTACTACTACTACTACTATTACTATTATTATTACGTTGCAATCAGATAATGTGTATACACCAAGGTATTCCACACTGTTCTATGCATTCTCTTCCCATCAGAATACAGCCATTCTGCTTCCCTTAAGTAGAATTTTTCAAGGAGGTTGGTATAAGAGGAGATACGGAGGCCATCATATAACATTTAAAAAAATTATTATTAATTATTAATTAATTTTTTATTATTATATATTTATAATTTTTTATATTATTTAATTATTTTCCTCTATGCTTAATCCAAAGTAAATTCTAACGGCTAAGGTGGTTTTGATAAAGTGTCAGCAGAAAGAAAGAAGTTAAGTTGCTCAAATTTTCAGGCACTTAGTTGCCCCGGCAATAATGTAGTCACGAATATCATAATATAACAAAATATTTCCTTTGAAACTTTCAAAAATCATTTTCCTTCCACTAGAATTCTTTTAAATTAGAACACAATTTTAAACTGACGTATGTGTTTCAAATCTTGAGCGTAATTTTAATTTACTCAGACAGTCCGAATGACTGTCCGAATTCTACTACGAAGTAGTAGCGCTACTTATATCTGGAAAAAATCTTTCCCCTGTGTCCGACTTTATTTCATAACGCAACAGGTTAAAGTTGTCTCGGCTAGGTCGTAGTTTACCTTGCTCAACATGACAAAATTCGTGTCAGAGGTGTGTAGAGTTGATAACGCAACTCTTGAGAATAATTCAAAGTTTTTAACACGCAGTAAGTTATGAGATACGGCGTCTCTACGGTTGAGCGCCAAAGCGTCGCGTCCCCTTCGTCGTCTCTGCTGCGTACTTTAGTCCCGACGCGCCCCCACCAAAATACCTGAACAACGTGTTTACTACATAAGCTCCGGCCTTTTAATTCTTACAGTACACAAGTGCTGAGATACAACACGAATGATGCGGATATTTTAGAACCCACATCAAATACGCCTGTATTAATATTACTGTATATTACCTGTACAAATACAGTATTACTGTATTTCGTTGTTGTTATTCATCAATGTGCTTCATTTGGAACCAAAGCCATTAGCAGTCTTGCTGTCTAGTATTTCGTAATTAGTCTTCTGTCAATTCCTCTCCTATAGACAATAATATCCCTGTAGGCTATTTAGATGATTTTTAGAATATGTAAAGAAGTTATTATTAACCGTAAAATCTCAAATCGTTACGACGGTCTCACTTATCGCCATATGGTACAGTGGAAAACAAAATACAGACACCAATAAATCACTAATTACCAGCTTTAATGAGTCGCAAATAACAATGTGAAATCAACAAGGTACTCTCGTGCAATAATTCAAGTTAAATTTGTCCTCACGCAATAATAAAGTCAACTAACAGAGTTCCACACTAATTATAACACAGTAAACACTTTCCACTAATCTTCCACAACCACTAAGGAACCACTAAGGATCCGGACTAAGGAAATCGCTCAACGTAACTAACTGACAAAGCCAGGCGCTCTTGCTTTTATAGGTCACGCAAGTGTTCCAGAATAACTTTCCATCCTTACTGCGGCATGCCAGCATAATATGTATTTCAAATGTTCTCCAGAACACTCTCGAAGCTACTTCAGTGCGGCCTTGAGTGAAAAGCTACACCTGCTCGACTAGTGGAAGGACGCTTTCGAGAGGATTCCATCGTTACAATATTCATCAACAGTCTTTCAACATTTTAATTATATTATAATTTGTATTACGTCTTGTACACAGAATAAACGCTAATAGGTTTCGTCTTTTCTCGATTGTTTTCAGCAATAATTTTGTAAAAAAATTAATTTTATTTAATTATCTGTCAATTAAACTTATACTTAAGAGCGTCAAGCCCTACACACATTTAAAACGTTATGTTTCATAAATTCAACTACAAAGCCGCGGGTTACTTCAAGTTTATGAAAAGGATTATTAATGTTTGCTTCTGAACTTTCATAGTACCAGTATATGTATTAATCATTCTTCATGAGAACTTATGCAATTTTTGTACAGACCCCAACTTTTATTGTAGAAATATGTATTAACGCTATCGTCTTATTGGTCATTTCAAGTTACAGTACTTTCTTGAAAATACTTGTATTTAAACAGGTATTTAAACTACCCGTACATTATGTATTTACAAAAATGTTTATGTTGTTAGTAAATACATTACTTTAGTTTTTCACACACACACACACACACACACACACACACACACACACACACACACACACACACACACACACACACACACACACACACACACACACACACACATACACACCGTAGCCTACACAAGGTTACGTTTGAATTGGGGAAAGCACGGAATCGAGGGTTCGTTTATGGGAAATGCTTGTATTATAAATTCGCAGAACCATACGCTTTAACGAAAAACAAAACAGGCTAGGCTAGGCTGTCTTCAACTCCATTAATTAGTTATCTGTTTTTCAGATGAACCGGAGCCTTCCTGATGCAACAAAATAAACAGAGTCGCTCTTTTTCCACACAGTGCACGTAGTGATATTCTAATGGGATGAACAAACGTTCATTCTGAAAATAAAAACATCTTTACCATCGTGCCTGAAGTAGACTTTATAGATTTGTGTTCATGATCACTATGAACTAAATAGAAAATCTGCTGTAATATTTGCTATTAACATAGAAATGTGTAAGTACTTTGCACCCTTGCTTTTCAACCCCCTATGGTGTACTCGACAGTAACAAGCAACCGACTCAAACTCACTAGAAGCCCCTAGTCTAGCAGACAAGGTCTTGGCAGCCTCAAGATACGCGTAGGCCTATACGTAAATCCTGCCTCCTCGCCTGTCTCGTAATGTTGCAGTTTGGCGTGAACGGTCATCTTTGGTCTTAATCGATTTATGCGCGTCTAATGTACGGTAAAGCTCCGCACAGTGTAATGAATCGGGTCAGACGTACTCGGAATAATGACCCGGAAAATAATAATGACATGGAATTAATGTGAGCAGTCACAGCGGCTCTAAGCCAGTCTGCAAATTAAATTAAACGACAGCGGCGTCTCTCGTCTCTTGCGGTTGAGCGTAGTAAACATGTTGAAAATAATTGAATTAGTTTAGTTTACACACACACACACACACACACACACACCGTTTCGCTCAAAGATTCCGTTTGAGTTGAGGAATGCATTAATCGAGGACAGACTGAAAAACTAAGAAACGCAACTCGTTCAATGTTAATGTCTAAGGAAGCGGCATGAATTTTATTGGAGAAGTGAAACGAGTTCTCAGTTTGGCGTTTATCTGCTTGTCTACCTACCTGTTTAGGCTATATTTCACGATAACTTCTGAATGGATAAACCGGGTATCGTTAAACGTGGCATGCACGTCTGTACGTTTATCACTATGGCCCCCATTTTTTTTTTATTACGATCCTCTCTACACCAGCCGCCACTGCCGTATTGGCCTATAGCCCACCGTTCCGAAGGTAGAGGTCTCATAAACGTAGAGGTCATGTAAAAGTGGTCTCATGTTCTGATATTGATAGATTGTTCACAACCTTTCCGACACATAGAAATATGTTTGAGAATGTTTTTGTCAATGACGTATCAAATGACTGTTAAAAGAACCTTTTAAAAACTGAAAATTATTTATAGTTTCAGAAATATTACGAAAAGTCATATAAACAGTTTAAGATTGAGAGCGGTTTTTATTTGACTTAGATTTCAGCCATATTTTATAAGAGTTTTCATTCAAAAAATCCAGAAGAAAAGCATAAAAGTATCTACTTACCTACTGTAAGTAGACTATCTAAGTACCTACTGTATCTAAAACTTTAACGATTATTAAATACTTTTCAAATACTTAGCCTCTTATTTCGTTTAATCTTAGAACTTACTGCAAATGCACTATTAGAATCTTAAATGTTTCCACTGTTTGGATACAGATAAGGTACGTATAGATGGGAGTAGTATATAAACAGCAGTGTGCATGCCGTATAAAATTTTAAGGAAATATTGTAAATTAAAAAAGTAATTTTCATTTGTAAACGCTCTGATATTGTATTTACATTAATAGACGCTTAAAATGAAATTATTCTTAAAATAATAAACATAAAATAAACATTAATATTGTGCAGGGGGAGAGAATTATTAAAATTTCATCTCTGAAAATTCCGATGGGTCTTTCACTTAAAGGAACTGTCGGAGGGGTCATAAATACAATCCTATAAAAAAAACTTCTGTAAAGATCACTCATATTGCTGGCCCTGACGTATTCTTGCCTACAACATTTCTTTATAGAAACTCCCTTTTTTTCTCTTTCATGATCTCATTAGATAAATACTGTGCTGACTGCGCCTTCATTACATGAATACCAGGAAAGTATAACGATAAAATGATACTTCATTCTTAATACTTTTGGTATACCGCTCTCGTCTACTTAATCACACATTATCGATAAATTTCACTCAGCTGGTCTCTGTTAAATACTTCTTGAGTGGTGTCCTTTATAATAGAGCAGAAAGGTTTACTGTTTTACTCCACTTTAAAAACAGTAGGTTGACAAATTCATTCTACACACCGCGACACATTTGTACTTTTTTATTAAGTACTTATTGTGAAAGTGAATTACATTTAGTTGGGAATTCTATAATGCTAATGAAATCTCCACTGCTACCTTCCTCATTATGTACGTTTCTCTCTGGTATAAGAAGATAAATTGCAAATAGCCTTTAATCAGCTTAACAGTAATAAAGTCTACATAACACTAGAATAAAAATTATTTTACTGACTTTATCTGCTTTTAGAGTTTCTGAACCTCTCCAATTTTTTGACGATTTGTCTACAAAAAGGCAGCGTGCCTCATAGATTGTCTTGCAATTAACAAAATTACGTTACTTCGATTTTTATTTCGGATTTTGAAGTATAGTATGAAAACACTTTTTTAAAAAACGTCTTCTGTTACTGTCTCTATTAAACATTCCTTTTAGGATTACAATGTCCAGTTTCTATACCAAATCTCCTTATTTGCTTGATCGTTCATTATTTTGTACTGTGTCTTTAATGAACAATCAACATAATCCAAACTGAAATAAAATGATTTCCAGCATTTGGTTTTTCTTTGGTTCTGCTTTAAATTCATCACAATTAGGGTTTGACGAATGGGGTTTGACAAGGTGCGCGCAGCGTTCAATGGGTCCTTTCCGAGGGTTTATACTAGGTGCGCGCGGCGGTCAGTTTTGGTCGCTCTTAAGCCACATGTGAAAAGAAAAGAGCGCCGCTAATTTATAATTTGTTATGTTGTTACTTTCGTGGTTGCAAATGACCTTATTAAAGCGGAAATTAGTATATGCGTTATCGTTAGATTCAAGAATTAGCAATTTGGCGGTTGAAAGTGCTAATATGGAATTATTCGAAATTATAGGTTAAAACACACACTTTTGTTACAATGCCTTTAGTATATTGTTAGTCTGATTCGTACAGTAGAAAAAAACTATTAAAATGTGCAATATAAAACCTCGCACAGTACAATACTTCTATTATCACTACAATACAAAACTTAAACACTAAAATACGCCTACGCTATTACACAAAGTTTACTCCTTATAATATATATGATGCTTTTTTAATAAATTCTGTCCTAGTGATTTTTTTGTTTCTAACTCAGATTTAATATTATTTTAAAATTATTGTCTCTTAAACTTAGAATTTAATATTTTCCTTACTGTCTTTCTGTTCATACCGACACACGTATAATTTGTACCTATAGAAAAGCAAAAACATTGGGATGTGGGGCAGTGAACATTTTTTCCAGCGTTGAATGAAACGCTTCACATTTTTTGGGACAGGCACTGTTACTCTCAGTGGCAAACGGTTGTTTAGGCCTGTAATCACAAACGTGAATGTTTATGTATATTAGTAAAAAACCTATCTTTTTAGTAAATATAACTCAACAGAAATTAAACGAATAAGACAAAAACATTTAGATGCCAAAAGGCATCCGTTTATTTTGTTTAAGTAGCGTGTATATGAAACAGTTTTTGTTATTCATGTATTTCAGTTTAATTAAAAATTTTAATGTTTGACGATCTCGTATGAGGGTATATATATATTCTACGTCTGGAGATGGAATGATCGTTTCGAAACGCGTAACAAAGCTACTAGAAGAAGTCACAAGACAGAGCTGAAATATGAGAATATATTAAGTAAATAAAATGTTGCATCGCGCCCACCTTGTATAGAACTTTTTGAGGTATAAGTGTCCCTTCAAAATCCCTTGACCGCCGCGCGCACCTGTATAAACCCGTCCTAATAATTTTCCACTAACGTATTTAATTCCTTAGAAGGTTTTTGTTTTGCTGTTTCGTCATTATCCTATATACAGTGGTTGTTTGTGAAGATCCTTGTACAGTAGCAATGTGCACCACAAGTCCTTTATGCCTGATCTGATACGTAAAGAACTATAGGCCTCGAACCAAGGGATCAATTGATTCCTTCAACTCAACGACTTAATTTAAGAGAGTGTTACACAGAAATAAAATATCGTGCAATTAGTCAATGCTCTGTTAAGACAACTGTCTTACACAATAGACAGATATATAAGTATACGATAAAACAGAAATAAGGTGGGTCCCCTTTATCTTAAAGCTCCTTGAACGTTTGCTAGTCCAGCCACCCTGTAGGTACGCGTCTGTCAGAATATTAGAAATCAAGTTAACAGATACGGATGAAAATTACAAAAGAATAACTTGAACAATGATCTTGAAAGAAATATATGAAAACGTGATCGTAAAGACAAGAAAAAGCTTGTAAATAGATTAGTACCCATGTTTTAAATGTATGGTCACAAAATGGTGAGGTACATAATGAGAATGAAGAACTACTTATCGGCCGAGAGAAAAAGGGAAGCAGATTGAATCTTTGTAGCATAAAAAACTGAGTTTGAACTAAGAATAGTATGTTGGATAATATCATCTGTTATGACTATTAACCCATATATTCCAAAATTAAATATGACAGTAAGTATCAGAATATAGGTAGTAATCTCGCAGTAGAGCAGCTTGGTTTCCGTAACGGAAGAAAAACGAAGGCTATTATGTGACTACGTGTGGTTGCTGGGAAAAACGAGAGAACTTAAGAGGTTACTAGCTTCTGAGTTTGTCTGGGAACTGAGGAGGGCTTTGGCAATACGATTTGGCACAAACCTTTTCAAATTGATAAAGACATCTTCTTTGAGACAGATGTGAAAGAATTCTTTCAAAGTGGAAGCATGGACTTAATGACGAAGATACCTCTTGAAGGAGAGAGATGAGACGAGAGTGTTTTATCACCACTACTGTTGGTATATGACTGAGCAGGTGATCGGTTTTTGCAAGTAAGAGGTTTTTATAGGAGTTGAAGAAGAATAAAATAAGAAATTAGATAAACAATCCAATAATACCCTATTTCTAGACATATACGCATCTCGGATACACACAGATAGGCCTACACATATGTGAATGAAAATTAATATTTAATCTGTAAAACAAAAAGTGGTCAAACACGTATATTGTAACGTGACAGATATATACAAAATAATGAATGGCATTTGATCATTAGAATAATAAAATTATAACATTTAAATCTGGAAGAAAGCATTAAGTTTAATATAAACAATTAATTCATAGCAACTGTGGAAAGCAATCATTATTATTTAAAAAAAATACAAGTTCAAATAAAATGAGTTACTAGTGATGAGTCATCCAAAACCAGTATAATAACCCAAGGTTTTCAAATTATAACCCAGGAAGGTAAAAAGTAAATAACAAAGCAACATAGAATATGACCAAACCCACAACGAGGAAATATAAATGGAAAAGAAACCCTGAATAAGCCAAGATCAAGCAATACAGGTGATGTATTTCTAAAATTACGAAGAAGATGAAGAAATCCCAAGAAACCCGATGGCATCAAGAAGAAGATGGAGAAGATACCAGTCCCAGAAGACAGAAGAAAGAAGAAGAAGGCAGCATCCTGAGGAAGATGTCATGCTCTTATAAAAGACACCCAAATCCCCATACCCCCAAAATAAATAATAACCAATAAAAGTATAACGAAATAGTAACAACGTGTACATAAAATTAAGAGAGAGAAGTGGGTAAAGTAAGAGTTGCCAGTGAACCAAGATGAAACAATAATATAATACCCAAGGAACAAATCTCCATTGTAAAACACTAACCAATTTATTATGTTAATAAGACTACACGACCATTTAGAAATAACATAAAATAAAAGTGTAAATGAACCAGTGATAGTTTTGGGTATTATAGAAAATAAATCTTGTGTTTCATTCTTGGCAATCACAAACATTGAATACAATGAAATATGCAACTTTCAGTGACTTAAAAGGTGTACTATGTGAATATGTTACTTACAAGATATAAATCTGTTTAAAGTAACATTTTGAATTATATAATGAGGAAAAAACAGATTTAATTATACTAATGACAGGGTACAATTCCCCAAAGACAATATTTAAAAGACAGTGTAAAAACTGTATAATCCAACTTAGTATAGTAGTTAGCAAATAAGGATATAGATAAGGATATAAGGTTTTTGTAAATATAGGATAAGGATGTTAAAAATGTATTAGATATAAGGTCATTTATTTAAATCTACAACAACTAACATCAGAACTGTAAACATAATTATTACTTGTGAATAGTAAGAAATAATTAAGATGTTAGTTGGTAAAAAACCTTTTTGTGTGAACAATATTTCAATGTTAGAAATAAGTATTTAATTGTAAAATGTCTGAATGTTGAAGACAACCATTTATTTGAAAATATTCCTTATTTGTTTAACTGTTCTTTGTATTGTAACCAATACTAATTATTGTTGTGTAATTTGAAAAAATGTTTAGTTTATAATACCATATTTAAAAGTCAGAGAGGGTATCACACATCATATATTGTTTTAAAAATTTTTTTTTAAGGAAAAATTGTTGAAAAATCTAGGCCAAAGAATGAAAACCAAACTTCATCAAAACAGAGAAATTACTCATTTAAATGCAATTAAACAAAAGGGATTTAGACAAAATACACCTGAGATGAAGCCATATAATTGCACATACCATTTAGAAAGATTTTGTAAAATTATATTCAGAATTATAAATAAAAATGGAAATGACTAAACTCAGAAACTTGAAGAGGGGAGTCATATATTCCAAAATAATATTTTAGAATTTAACCAATTCCATTAATTACAAGAAAATAAGGGAATAAAAACCTTTTAATACAATATAAGATTATTAATATTAAATATAACTGAAAAAATGGCTGAATTTGCATAATGACAGGAAGTTCATTTTTAATTTTTCAATGAATACAAAATGAAAGTAAAATTACTAATTTTGGACAGAAAACATTATAAAACGGCATTATTCAATCTTAAAATACGCCGAATGAACTGAAGGATTAATTTAAATAACATCTAGTAAATAAAATTGATAAATAACCAAAGTTTAGGCAATTATATAGTGTATTTTGAAATATGTACAGGATGCAAAATTATTTTTGAACAATGTTAAGAATAATATTATATTGGCTAAGAGTTTAGTCGAAACTGGAGGAAATAAGATAGTTGATTATTGGTAATTGTACGGTGAACTTGACAAGCGTTTTATAACCAATCTAACCCAACGAAAAACGGTAGTGAACGGTACGTTTTTGTGAAATCGCGAGTGGCGTATAAAATCATTCTAGAACGTCCACATAGTGACAAAATCAATCAAGAAAGACTAAATAACACTGGACAGTACATAACTACCCCGAAAAACACTACAAAACACAAGAAAACTGTATATCACATAACCATACATTAACGCCTGAATCATAAAAAGTGAATGAACTTATAAATACACAGAAACACAAAATACAACCCGGAAACTGCACACAAGGCACTATACAACATCAAAAAAGAGATTTGCAGACACCAGGACGGGAATACTGCCAGAAAATATCTTATTTGGAATATCGCAGATACGGATGACATTTTGACCAACTTGACGGCAGCCATTTTCCTTCGCTGTGTGCAACGCCTTTCTTGTCCACGTCAGCTGTTGGTGACAACAAATTATATTTTTCAATTTTATTATTCAATGTGTGTATCTAGTATTAGTAATTAACTTGTTGTAACGTTATACTTTTTAAATATTGGCCCGATTTCTCTGACTTTGATAATAATTAGCTGTTTAAAGAACCCTGTTGAATTTTATATACCATATCTTGTAACTGTTTCGATACCCTGAGAGTCGATATTAAAATCGAAAAGAGTCTATATTTCAATTATATAATAAAACATTAATACTTTCCACCACAAAATAGTTCTTTCTTTCATTAATATTACAAATTACCATTAATATAATTTTAAATAATAAACTACCAGGACTTTACCACATACAAGAGTAGATAACCTACAAAACGAAAAGGTAAACAAGTATCGATTGTCCTGGAGACAATCTTATGAGTGGTTGTAATTTATTTGAAAAATACAAGAACATCGATAACATTTCTTAGAGGAGTGATACACATTTTAAAACTTCACAGCACCCTATTAATTAATTGATTTTAATTAATTAATTAAGAAAAAGGAAATTTTTTTTTAAACATAATTTTTTTTTAAATTTTCTTCAACAACCAACAATTTTTGTTTTAAAACGTTCTGGTGAAACTACACATATATCTTTTCAACAACATAACGCTTTTGACAGTTTTTGCTACATTTGGGACTCGACCAACTGGGAAACTTAAGGAAGTGTTTCAGGCCAGTAAGACTTCGAGAGCCACACACCAATTAAACACCAGTATTCATCTAACGGAGTAACAGAGTTCAGTTACAAATTGGCGCACAACTGAGGGGCTTTAATTAGCGATTGATAGGCCACTACATTCTGCCCAATCACTAGTTGGAGCTAGGCAGCAGCTATAAAGCCAGAGAAAGACGGAAAAATGCAACGACGTGCAACATCCAAGAAACGGGCGGCGGAGGCCGAAAAAGAAATAGAGATCGACATGGACAATAAGGAGGCGACGCCAGTAGAGGTGGAAGAGTTATTACCGCCGGTGTTGTCCAAACAAACTGAACAACCAGAGGAACAACCGGAGATACCCACACAGATAAGGGAGGTTAATCTCCAGGAGAAGCAGGTGGAGAAATCCAAAACAACGGAGGATAGTCAAATGGACAGGTACATGGAAGTGTTCTTGCAAAGGATGGAAGAGAAAATTAACAAAAATAGTAGGGAATTGAAGGAAAACTTGAATAAGGAAAGGAAGGAAGACAAACAATCCTTGAAAGAAGATTTGGGTGAAATAAATAAAAACATAGAAAATACCAACAAGAGGATGGAAGAAAACAGTAAGAAGATGGAAGAGAGGATGGGAGAAAAGTTAGAAGAATTGAAGAAGGATAACCAATCCACAAAAGAAGAGTTGACTGGGATGAACAAGAACATGGAAAATTTGAAGGAAGACAACAAGAAGATGGAAGAAGAGATGGGGAAGAAGTTACAAGAATTGAAGGAAAACAACCAATCTTTCAAGGAAGAATTCAAGTCGACTAAAGAAGAATTGATTAATAAAATTGAAAACACCAATCAGAAAATCAATGAAACCAGGAAGAAGATAGAGAAGAACAACCGACAATTGAAGGAAGAGTTGAAGGAGGATAACAAGAAGTTGGAAGAGAAGATGGGGGAGAAGTTGGAAGAACTGAGAGAGGACAACCAAATATTAAGAGAAGAATTAAGAGAGGTCAATCAGGAGAATTTGGACAAACTGGACGAAAGAATGGAATTGTTGCGAGAAGAACTGAATAAGGAAATCAATGTTAACAAGAAAGCGATGAATAAGAAGATGGAAGAAGAAAACATAATGGTCAATCGACAGATTCGGGAGATTGATGGGAAGTGCAACCAGACCGAAAAGGAGGTGCAAGTGTTTAAAGAAGTGGTGAACATCAAGTTCACAAATATCGAAGAACATAGCCGCAGGAAAGTAGAAGAACAGAGGAAGGAAACTCAAGAAGAATTCGGGAGAGTACGCAACCAAGTCACGGAACGGTGCAATGATATGCAAGAGACCATGACCAATATCACCGGTCAGGTGCGACAAAGCGGAGAGGAGATGGAAGCGATAAGAAACAGACCGACTCATTTCACCGGATTGCCCGTCAACGAAAGCCGAGAGTGGCTCAACTTCCGGCAATACAAACGTAAGCCGATGGAGTTCCTGGCTAGGGTAGAAGAATATTTTGCCAAGCATAAAATCACGCAATGGAGCCATAGCAGGGAAATCTTAGATGAGTCCTTCCGAGAAATAACGGATAATTGGTGGATGGGCAACCGGAGTGAAATTCCCGACTACCAGCAGTTCCGGAAAATGTTTAAGACGAAGTACTGGTCTGAGACTACCCAGAACTTGATCCGTGACAATATATGTAACAGACGATACAGGGCACAACTAGGCAACAGCATGACAGCATATTTCTTGGGGAAAGTGTGCATGGCAAAACACCTCGAGCCGGCAATACCAGAAGAGTGTCTAGTGAATAAAATATCATATCACTATGATGAAGACATTATCAGGGCCCGGAGAGGTAGCCAGATCAAGACGATCCAGGCGATGACCGAGTTGTTAGAGGGATATGAAAACGAGGAGTATTATCGGCAGAGCAGGAAGAGAAATGAGAGACCAGAGGCAAGGCCGAATACATACCCCAATAACGGCAATAACCATCCCAGTAACCGGAACCAGCCCAGTAATTACGACGGCCCTAACAACCCGCCGCGTAATAACCATTTTAACGGCAATTTTAACAGTGTTAGGAATAACAACCCCTATCCGAATAATAGAAATAATTTTTATCAGCCTAATAATGTCCCATACAGTCAGAGAAATCCATACCCCACCAATAATGGTGACCGACCTTATCCACCTAACCGAAATTACTATAATAATAATTATAGTAATAATAATGGTAATAATAATAATAACCGAGTGTCGCGCCCTAGGGTAAATTTTATAAGAGCGGAAGATCGCGGACCCAGGAGATATTATCAACCACGGAGGAACAGCTTCCACAGCGCCGACCGAAGATGGAGGAGTGCGGAACGGGACGGTCCACGACACGAACAGGGAAGAAGAAGTACAAGCCTGGAGGATCTTGGCCGACAACAGAACAGGGCGCTAAACCTCGCACCGGGTACAGAGCGTCAGGAAACGGATCTGAGTTTCCCGAACGATGCCTCGGTCAATACTAACACTAACGATGACCAAAATGCTTTAAACGGGAGGAGGCAGTAATCAACAACAATGACCCGTTACTGCTTATACTTCCTGGATTAGAAAAGGATGAATTGCAACAAGCAAACAAGCATAAAAACATCACTATCATAAGTAACCACTATCTAAAAGATATTAGAACGGAACTTTTGGAAGAGAACGAGAAGAGTCTCAGCAACAATAATAATGAAATACTTTATATAACAGCGGAGGTGGAAGGAGTTCCCGCTAAAATAATGATAGACACAGGTGCCAATATTTCAATAATAAACGCAAATGAATTGGAGAGAATACAAAGTGCATGTGGAAAAACTTTGCCAATGTTACCAGTCAACAGCATTGTGTTAATAGGTGCAACTGGCCCCCAGAATAAAACCATCAGGAAGCAAGTTTCCTTAAGTGTCGTTAGCCGTGATATAGCTTTAGACATGGAATTTTTAATCGCCACCGGATTACCATTTGACATATTAGTCGGTTGCGATATTCTTAGAAGATATTCTGCAGTTATCGATCTTAATTTAGATAAAGTATCACTTTTCCCAGACGGAGTAACATGGACCGCAGATCTGGTAGGAGGCACAACTATACTTCCCAGCCCTATACATCAACAACTTCGTAAAATTAATATTATTAGAAACAGCCCTCTTTCTAAACCCATTATATACAACCATGGAGGAGAGGATTTATGGTCAGTTAAAATCCAAGAAATACGGGACTTCCAGTGCGGAAGCGATAACAAGAAAATATCTATACATTTAGCTGATCGTCTAATCACAATATATGAGAAGTACAAGGCAGTGTTTTCAGATGAACCAGGGAAGGTAAAAAACTACCAGTGCCAACTTCGATTCAAAGAAAACGTAGAGTTTAACCGGAGGTCATATCCAATCGCGCAGTCGCTCAAAGAAGCCGTGAGAACAGAGATAAATAAGATGATAGAAAATGACATAATTGAGATTAGTCAATCACCTTACACTAGTCCAATTATTGCTGTTCCAAAGAAAGACGGACAAGTCCGGCTCTGTTTAGATGCGCGCGAACTAAACAAAACGATTGTGAATGACAGAACCTCTCCCGGTGAAATAGAGGAGATCTTAAAACGTTTTCATGGCACTAAGTTTATTAGCACCTGGGATACTGTCTGTGGTTATTGGCAAGTAGAGCTGCATCCACAAAGCCGCCAGTACGTGGCGTTCATTTTCGAAGGGCGCAATTACCAGTTCAAGAGACTGCCCTTCGGACTTGTCAATTCTGTCGCCATCTTTGTGGCATGCATGGACCAGATTCTTGGACAAGAAGCGCTCCAATTTACCACCGTCTATGTTGACGACTTACTCATCACATCCGAAACCTGGGAGGAGCACTGCTACAGAGTAGATTATGTACTAAGCAAGTTAGCGCAGAACAACATAACTCTGAAGTTGGAGAAATCCAAGTTCATAGCGCGCGAAGTACAATTCTTGGGTTTCAACCTAGACGACAGAGGTATTACCCCGTCAGCAGAGAAAGTGGAGGAAATTCAGAGGTTCCCGCAACCAAGAAACAGGAAACAATTACAATCTTTCCTCGGACTCTGTAACTATTACAGGAAGTTTCAGAGCCAATATTCCGAGTTGACCGCCAAGTTTCAACCACAGTTATCTGCTAAGAACAAATGGACTTGGGGTGAAGATCAAGATCTTACTTTCCGCTTGATAAAAGAGAAGTTTCTGGAGAGTGTTATACTTCGTCACCCAGATTTTAAGAAACCATTCTTTTTAAACTGTGACGCGAGCGACCTGAGCTTAGGAACAACGTTATACCAGGAAGACGAGGAGGGACAACATCTGGTAATAAGCTTCGCTAGTCGCACACTGAACCAGTGCGAAAAGAACTACAGTGTGACAGAAAAGGAATTGCTGAGCGTGGTGTTCGCATGCAGCAAGTTCCGGACGTACATTCTCGGATATCAAGTCACGGTACGAACTGATCATAAATCCATCTCGTTCCTTCGTAGGTGTAAGTTGAGTCACGGCCGATTGGCTAGGTGGGTACTCGCCCTACAAGAATATGATCTGAAATGGGAATACATTCCAGGAAAAAAGAACGTGGTAGCGTGTGTGTTGTCACGTATAAATCTGGAAGATCAGACTTTCGAGGGAGAAAAGGAGAGCTTGGTCAAAATTTATAACATATTCAAGACCAGAGCCGATCTACAAGCTCTATTAATAAATATTCGAATCCACCAGCAGTCTGATCCTAAGCTGAAAAAATCATGAGTCGCTTGGAAGCCAATGATGATACCATTTCCACATATTACCATCTTAACAAAGGGATCTTATTCATAAAAACGGCCTTGGACGAAGAGACATGGAAGGTGATAATCCCACACCAAATCGAAAAGGAGGTCATCATCGATTACCATGTCAGGTATGGTCACATGGAAGCGTTAAAAGTGATACAGGCTCTAGAGGAAAACTGTAAGATCAAGAATATCAACCGCAAGGTGAGAACGTACATCAAGTCCTGTAAGATCTGCCAATGCGCCAAAATAAACAATGAAAAGACAGAGGGTATCATGTACCGATAACTTCAAACGCAAAACTGGAAAAAGTGTTTTTGGATATCTGCGGGCCATTTCGCCGTAGCGGTGGTCGACACAGGTATAAATAACTGGTAATCATAATGGACCACTACACCAAATATGTAAAGCTATATCCGGTTAATCGGGCAACAACAGCAAAGGTTCTGGCGGTGATTATCGATTTGTATGTGCCAGAGATCGGTAGACCATCTTCCATTATTACCGACCACGGTACACAATTTAAGGGGAGGAGGTGGAGAGACACCGTATTAGCACTTGGGATCAAAACTTATAAGACGTCAGTCTACCACCCAAGTAGCAATCCGGCTGAGAGAGTACTGAGAGAAGTGGGTAGGATCTTGCGCACGTACTGTCACAACCAACAGAAAAAGTGGCAAGAGTACCTAGCAGCGACAGAGACATTCCTAAATTTCGCCCACCATCCAGCTATAGGAATTACACCATACTCAGCCATGTATGAGAGGCCGACTCCCCGAGAAATTGAACAAATCATTGAATTTCCAACAAACAATAATCGGAAAGTCAATCAGTTGAGGTTTTACAACAAGGTAGCAGAAGATCAAGAAAAACGGCAAGCCAAATACCAAAAGGCAATAGGGCGTATTATAACATATAAAGAGGGTGAGAAAGTCCTCCTAAAAAATCGAGAGCTGCCCAGCACTTTAGAAGGCATAACCAAAAAATTATTATTACTTTACACTGGACCATATGTTGTGGTAAAGGATAAGCATAACAATACCTATGAGTTGAAGGAAAAATCAAAGGTGTGTACAATCAAGCTTCTATGAAAAAGTATTATGAAGAATGAGTTGGGAGTTTTGAATTTAGAATTTATAAACCATAATAAAAACAGAAAAATTCTAAAATTAAGTAAGCACAACTTACTACCACTGAATTATGAGGAAAAACTTTTTGGCAGAATTATAATTAAGAAGAATTTTTGAAGTTAATATACTGAAAAAATCTTAAATTATGTAAGAACATCTTACAACAAATATTTTTGAGAAAAAATTTTTGGAAGAATTACAGAGAGAGAATTTTGAATTTTATAACTGAAAAAATTTAAAATTAAGTAAGTACATCTTACTACCACTGAATTTTGAGAAAAACATTTTGAAATGAAAAGAGAAAGAGATAATTTTGAATTTAAACCATGAAAATTTAAAATTAAGTAAGTACATCTTACAACAAATATTTTTGAGAAAAACTTTTTGGGAAGAATTAAAGAGAAAGAATTTTTGAAGTTAATATACAGAAAAATTCTAAAATTAATAAGTACATCTTACAACCTAATAATTTTGAACAAAATTTATGGAAGAATAAAAAGAAAGAATTTTGAATTAACCATGAAAATTTAAAAACATAGGTAAGCACAACTTACTACCAAATATTTAAGAAGAAACTCTATGGAAAAATAGAAGAAAGGAATTTTGTAGTTAATATACAAAAAATTTAAAAAATGAAGTAAGACCAACTTACTATAACTAATTTTGTGAGAAAACTGTATGGTAAATAATTAAGAAGAATTTGAATTTAGAGAAATACCAAAACATTCAGAAATAATAGTAAGATCACATTACTATAAACAATTTTGAATGAAACAATTCTGGAAATAAATGAATTAAACAGAATTTGAATGTTGATAGAACGGCAGAACTTTGAAACAAGATAAGATCAACAAATTACCATGATTTATGAGAAGTGTTTTGCCTTTAAATAAAAAGAAGAGTTTGAATTTTGAATAAAACTAAACCAGTTCCAAAAATAAATATGTTCCATTGATAATTGAATTTAGAAGAAAATAAAATGATTAATTCAGAAAAGAGAATTAACTTTAATCCAGAATAAATGCTAGATATTCACATTAGCATTTGAAGGAGTAGAGAAGAAAAACAAAAAGAGTGTAATATGCCAGAGAAGGAAAAAATTTGGAAGCAAAGAGACTAATTAATTATGAAACGATAATGAAAACAGTTAATTAAGAGCAAAGAAGAACAACTCATACCAAACATATGGAGAAGATGATTTTGAACAAATGGTAATAATAAGACCTATATGAAATGCAAAGAGAAGAAATCCCACATGAAATATAATATAAATGAATGCGAAGGCGGATTAATAAATTTCTAAGAGAAAGGAAAGACCAAAATGTTTAAATAAAATGATCAAAATAACAACCTGTATATCTAATATAAAGGTACAATTTAAAAAAATTAAATATAATATATTAAGACCATTCAAATAATGAATAAGAAAGTGCTATATGTAAAGACCATGCTAACACTGAAAGTAACCAGAAGGAAGTATAAAGAGAATTCAGATGGAGAAGAAAAAGAGTTACACTATGACCAGTAACAAGAATTATAAATAAGAAAGGTTTTCAACCATAAATAAAATAAATATATCAGACAAGTTAAGAGTTTAGAAAAATATATATATAATGAGTATAATAATAATTATGAAGATTTATTAAGATAGAAAATGTGAGATAATCTGAGAGACTACGAAGTGAAGAATCCAAAGATATTTTTATTAGTCGAAAATGAGACTACTTTTTATTTATTTATTCGATGACTGACTGAAGATAATTCCAGCAGCATTATGTTTTTTGAGCAGAGATGGATATGCCTCTGTACTCAATTTGTAGAAGTGGTGTATGGCCAGCAGAGATTGTGTAGCGTACAGTGCCCCTCTGATCTGCCCCAGCCCACGTGATAGGGAATGTTAGGGAATTAATATCCCAAGGATGCAACACGAAGTTTATAAAGAAAGAAAATGTATTACAATAATAATAATATCTCATAAGACACTAACTATCCGACAAGGATCAGTAGTAAAATAAGTAACTATATATATATATAAAATTAATTAAACTCTGATATAAAAAGTCGATATAAAAATGGAGAAGGAAATGAATTACAAGAAATGATGAAATTATCATAAGAAATTATTTCATCCATAAACATGTCTGAAATAATTACTTCTGGAGGAGAGCAATCTGTAACGTGACAGATATATACAAAATAATGAATGGCATTTGATCATTAGAATAATAAAATTATAACATTTAAATCTGGAAGAAAGCATTAAGTTTAATATAAACAATTAATTCATAGCAACTGTGGAAAGCAATGATTATTATTTAAAAAAAATACAAGTTCAAATAAAATGAGTTACTAGTGATGAGTCATCCAAAACCAGTATAATAACCCAAGGTTTTCAAATTATAACCCAGGAAGGTAAAAAAGTAAATAACAAAGCAACATAGAATATGACCAAACCCACAACGAGGAAATATAAATGGAAAAGAAACCCTGAATAAGCCAAGATCAAGCAATACAGGTGATGTATTTCTAAAATTACGAAGAAGATGAAGAAATCCCAAGAAACCCGAAGAAGATGAAGAAATCCCAAGAAACCCGATGGCATCAAGAAGAAGATGGAGAAGATACCAGTCCCAGAAGACAGAAGAAAGAAGAAGAAGGCAGCATCCTGAGGAAGATGTCATGCTCTTATAAAAGACACCCAAATCCCCATACCCCCAAAATAAATAATAACCAATAAAAGTATAACGAAATAGTAACAACATGTACATAAAATTAAGAGAGAGAAGTGTGTAAAGTAAGAGTTGCCAGTGAACCAAGATGAAACAATAATATAGTACCCAAGGAACAAATCTCCATTGTAAAACACTAACCAATTTATTATGTTAATAAGACTACACGACCATTTAGAAATAACATAAAATAAAAGTGTAAATGAACCAGTGATAGTTTTGGGTATTATAGAAAATAAATCTTGTGTTTCATTCTTGGCAATCACAAACATTGAATACAATGAAATATGCAACTTTCAGTGACTTAAAAGGTGTACTATGTGAATATGTTACTTACAAGATATAAATCTGTTTAAAGTAACATTTTGAATTATATAATGAGGAAAAAACAGATTTAATTATACTAATGACAGGGTACAATTCCCCAAAGACAATATTTAAAAGACAGTGTAAAAACTGTATAATCCAACTTAGTATAGTAGTTAGCAAATAAGGATATAGATAAGGATATAAGGTTTTTGTAAATATAGGATAAGGATGTTAAAAATGTATTAGATATAAGGTCATTTATTTAAATCTACAACAACTAACATCAGAACTGTAAACATAATTATTACTTGTGAATAGTAAGAAATAATTAAGATGTTAGTTGGTAAAAAACCTTTTTGTGTGAACAATATTTCAATGTTAGAAATAAGTATTTAATTGTAAAATGTCTGAATGTTGAAGACAACCATTTATTTGAAAATATTCCTTATTTGTTTAACTGTTCTTTGTATTGTAACCAATACTAATTATTGTTGTGTAATTTGAAAAAATGTTTAGTTTATAATACCATATTTAAAAGTCAGAGAGGGTATCACACATCATATATTGTTTTTAAAATTTTTTTTTAAGGAAAAATTGTTGAAAAATCTAGGCCAAAGAATGAAAACCAAACTTCATCAAAACAGAGAAATTACTCATTTAAATGCAATTAAACAAAAGGGATTTAGACAAAATAAACCTGAGATGAAGCCATATAATTGCACATACCATTTAGAAAGATTTTATAAAATTATATTCAGAATTATAAATAAAAATGGAAATGACTAAACTCAGAAACTTGAAGAGGGGAGTCATATATTCCAAAATAATATTTTAGAATTTAACCAATTCCATTAATTACAAGAAAATAAGGGAATAAAAACCTTTTAATACAATATAAGATTATTAATATTAAATATAACTGAAAAAATGGCTGAATTTGCATAATGACAGGAAGTTCATTTTTAATTTTTCAATGAATACAAAATGAAAGTAAAATTACTAATTTTGGACAGAAAACATTATAAAACGGCATTATTCAATCTTAAAATACGCCGAATGAACTGAAGGATTAATTTAAATAACATCTAGTAAATAAAATTGATAAATAACCAAAGTTTAGGCAATTATATAGTGTATTTTGAAATATGTACAGGATGCAAAATTATTTTTAAACAATGTTAAGAATAATATTATATTGGCTAAGAGTTTAGTCGAAACTGGAGGAAATAAGATAGTTGATTATTGGTAATTGTACGGTGAACTTGACAAGCGTTTTATAACCAATCTAACCTAACGAAAAACGGTAGAGAACGGTACGTTTTTGTGAAATCGCGAGTGGCGTATAAAATCATTCTAGAACGTCCACATAGTGACAAAATCAATCAAGAAAGACTAAATAACACTGGACAGTACATAACTACCCCGAAAAACACTACAAAACACAAGAAAACTGTATATCACATAACCATACATTAACGCCTGAATCATAAAAAGTGAATGAACTTATAAATACACAGATACACAAAATACAACCCGGAAACTTCACACAAGGCACTATACAACATCAAAAAAGAGATTTGCAGACACCAGGACGGGAATACTGCCAGAAAATATCTTATTTGGAACATCGCAGATACGGATGACATTTTGACCAACTTGACGGCAGCCATTTTCCTTCGCTGTGTGCAACGCCTTTCTTGTCCACGTCAGCTGTTGGTGACAACAAATTATATTTTTTCAATTTTATTATTCAATGTGTGTATCTAGTATTAGTAATTAAGTTGTTGTAACGTTATACTTTTTAAATATTGGCCCGATTTCTCTGACTTTGATAATAATTAGCTGTTTAAAGAACCCTGTTGAATTTTATATACCATACCTTGTAACTGTTTCGATACCCTGAGAGTCGATATTAAAATCGAAAAGAGTCTATATTTCAATTATATAATAAAACATTAATACTTTTCACCACAAAATAGTTCTTTCTTTCATTAATATTACAAATTACCATTAATATAATTTTAAATAATAAACTACCAGGACTTTACCACATACAAGAGAAGATAACCTACAAAACGAAAAGGTAAACAAGTATCGATTGTCCTGGAGACAATCTTATGAGTGGTTGTAAATTATTTGAAAAATACAAGAACATCAATAAAATTTCTTAGAGGAGTGATACACATTTTAAAACTTCACAGCACCCTATTAATTAATTGATTTTAATTAATTAATTAAGAAAAAGGAAATTTTTGTTAATTATAAATTTTTTTTAAACATAATTTTTTTTTAATTTTCTTCAACAACCAACAATTTTTGTTTTAAAACATTCTGGTGAAACTACACATATATCTTTTCAACAACATAACGCTTTTGACAGTTTTTGCTACATTTGGGACTCGACCAACTGGGAAACTTAAGGAAGTGTTTCAGGCCAGTAAGACTTCGAGAGCCACACACCAATTAAACAACAGTATTCATCTAACGGAGTAACAGAGTTCAGTTACAATATTTGAAAAAACGCTCCTGCTTGTCTGTACACGTATATGAAAATTTACGTATTAATGAAGTTAAAACTTCGTATACGGTATGTCCGTATGATGTCTGTTTCACTCCTGTACACTGCGCGCTTCTAGGACAGCAAACTGATTCACTGCACCACGAAATAGCTGGAACGAAAATACAGTGTTGCCATGTCAATCAAATCCCTTTTCCCCGCTTAGATATCCAGAATTCCTACACAGCCACAAATACGTGTGGTTTAAGCAAAGCATAACATTTCAAATAATGTGACCATATTTTAAATGTTTAAATACTATTACAAGAATAACGTAAAAATTGAAAATAAATTTATTCTTTTCTTAACCTGCCTGGCGTTTGATCACATCTGATGACAAAATGTTTATCGTTTGCTTCAGGGCCGCCACCAGAGCGCAGCACTACTGTCATTTCTTTCATTATAGTTAGGCCTACATTAGAGTAAACTTCAGGTCCGGCACCACACAGCCGCACCAAACATGATTTGGTAAGACACAATCGACATATTCTTTTTATATTACTTTTTCTGTACAAAATTGAATTATTATGCTGCGCATATCATATCCTAATCTTCAACTAAATATTGCGTAAATCATATTGTTAGAATGAAAAAAAAGTATTTGTTACATGCTGTTTGAATATGCACGTGTACTGAAAATAACACGACGTGTGACATGATTCTATTTCAGCTCATTATAAATATGGATTTCTTATAATAAAATACATATAAATACTAGTATGCCCTCGTCTGATTTTATTATCCCTTCACTCTTATTTTAATCTTAATTCTTTATCTCACTATCGCAAAATCTCTCTCACTCCAAATAGGTATGGCCAGTCTTTAACAAGTTGAATCAGTTCTGTTTTGGTGAGTGGAGACAACAACATGTGGCAATCTACTGTACTTTCAACGTTGTAAGATGTACATAGCGGTTACGCTGCAGTACACGGACACGGACTGTCGCTTCGACAGCACCGAACAAATTAATTGGTATTCAGAGCACACACGGCCGGTGTGTAACTGTTTCACTTACTTTTTGTTGTTGTCATTTCTGTATGTAGAAAGCGTAGACGTGTCCCCGGGGTGAGTATCGGGGGCAAAGTGTGCAGAAAAGAGCCAGTCTCTCCGTTACGTCCCGCGGGACAACGCCAGCGCTCCGTGACTCTTGAGTTCCTTCCTACTCTGTCAACGTAATTCGCCGTCGCACTTGCATATAAATAAGGGAAAAATTTAATTTTCGTCACCACTTTGTGTCAATTTTACGACTTCGTGTAATAACAGTATCTTCTTTTTTTTTACTTTTTCTTGAAATCTATTTGGGAGACAGATTGTACTTCACTTCATCAGTTTGCCTTCGGACAATATTTTTACTGTAAATTGTCCTTTGTAATTTAATAACAAAATTTCCCATTAGTCTCAATGTACATACGATAACGTCCTCGTCAGTTATATTTTCTTAATTTACAACTACGATTGTTATAAGTTGCCTTGCGAGAAACAGAAAGGCCACAAATGGTTGCAAACCATTTGCAGTGCACTTCATATACTTTGCAGTGGAAGATGATGTGCACTTTAAATTTAAGTTGTCGTACTATTTTTTCCCACCTCAGTATGCCATAGATAATTATCAGTTATGCTGGGCTCCTTAAAAATTAAGATTTATTTATGTGTAGGCGTATATTTCTGATCACACAACAAACCTTTCAGTTTTACTGACCCATTTACCAGTCGTCAACACTTAGCAACAACTATCCCATATCACTTTCTTGTTAAAACATAACAAAAAATTATTCTTGTTCTTGTTACACTTTATGTCACTGTGTTGTTTATTTTATACATTACCTTATTTTATTTCACAGCGTGTAAACTTTTGTTTGAATGCAACTCAATCAATTGAGAGATTTTGTTAGAATAGCTACCACTGCGTTAACGTCACTAAGTGCGACACTAACACATGATTTGCAAAAAATAAATTATCAGTAAAAATTGCTTTAATATTGAAATGTTTCTGATATCCACTCGCGAGAGCACGCACGCACACATTGTAATTCTTCTGACACATACTTAAAGCAAGATTGTGGATTACCAAAGATGTTTCCGGAGTGGTAAGTTGACTGATGCAGATATTCCCACAGGTCACTGAAAGATATTCCCACTGACATGAATTTGTGAAAAGGTGACAGAATGTAAAAAAACTACCCGAGTACTCTTTATAGAAAAAGCTTGCAGTCGCAGATAATGTTATTAATAATCGATAACTAAAACGTTTTCAGAGAGGCGTTACAGAAACTAGGCACAAGGCACGCACAGTTGAACTGGGTGTTCAGGAAGGAAGACAGTAATCCCGGTTCAAAGACGGAGCATGTATTATAGGTTTCATGTTTATTATTCTGTGATAATTCGTAGGTTTGGCACAGCTGGCAACTGGCATTTTATCAGTTCTTTTGTCATTTGAAGACCTAGACGAAAACATAGACGTAAGAAGAACACCAAACGGAAACAGGGCTTTGGTAACATTCTTAACGGTTACTTTGCAAGCAGTTCAACAAAACTCAGACTTTTTAAAACCCTTATCAGGCGAGTTGAGACATACGGCAGCCAAACTGCATCTCTGTATGTATAATATGTGTACACACACACACACCTATTGTTTCTAATATTGAAATCCCCCAAATTATAGAGGGCGGTAGGAAAAAATATAAGGGGTCGAAAGCTTGAAAGTATCGCATAAATTCGCGTGATTATTAAATTAAAGAGATGTTTAACCATAATTTAAATTCAGTGTTCAGTTTTATAAATTTCAAAATTTGTAGACACTAAGCCTCAAAAAGTAGTCGAATTTTCAAAAAGTAGCATAACTCTATATGGGTCATTAAGTTAAACAGAATTTTAAGGAAAATCTGAACACATTATTTAATTTTGGAAGTTTAAAATTTTTAATATAAGAAGTTATCAAAACTTGAAAAAAATTGTAAAAATCCGTGCTGGTTTTGACCGAAAGGAATTTTAACCCAAAGACGTAGTCTTTACTCTGAAATTTTTTTTAAGTTAATGGGGACTATAGGCCAAAAACGGAAATCCAAATTTTAAGAATATAGTAAAAGCCTTTGTAAGGGATCAACCTGTGGAGAATTTTGTTCGAAATATAAACTAGGTGACTTTACTAATTTGACAAAATTAATATTTCTCAACGACCATTGCAAACTTTGGACTTTTTC
The DNA here is from genome assembly GCA_034769895.1 of Magicicada septendecula. NCBI lineage: Eukaryota > Metazoa > Arthropoda > Insecta > Hemiptera > Cicadidae > Magicicada > Magicicada septendecula. Next base: position 177,991,982 of record CM068371.1, on the reverse strand, counting down.
AATACGTTTTATAAGCTACATTTGCGAATAAGCTTTACATAGTTATAAATTATGTACATTTGTGAAAAGTATGAAATGTAGGCATATTAATGGCTGTTAATGAAAAAACAGACACGAACTTCAAAGCTAGGGCTAGGTTACTTGCCATTTACGCGTTATGATTTAAATGAAAATTAACTACAAAATCAATGAAATAGTTCGGAATTTCCCAGTTTACTTTATGAACGTTTACTTTACAATGATAGAGTTATCGATGTTTTCGAAATTTTTCTTATAATTTAAACATATCGAATATTTAAATTTACCTAATAGGCTAATAAATTGATTTCGTTCAAATAATTTAGCGAGTTTTGTAGCTCAGGAAGCTTAATAGTTAGAAGTTTGTACATTTAGAAATATGCAACACTGTTCCCAAAACAGCCCACAGCTTAGTTTCCAATGGAAACATTTAAGCAACTGAAGTTGGCTAAATAGTTTTAAACATGTTATGACCGTCGCACTATCCTTAGAATCCCTTATTTCTGGCTGTTATGAGGATCGTATTCAGAAAAGCTCTGTGAATATATAAACGAAAACTCCACGAGATAAGACTTATCCGGCCAACAAAACCACGGGCTGCCGGCGAGTTTCAGTGAGCTCGTCTGTAATAAATGTATATAAGTCTAGACAGAGATTTGCATGACGTAGATTTTCGCCGCAATGTGGTAAAGTTCAAGGTCATTCGTGAAACATGTATCTGAGATGTAAAAGCTTAGAGAAAGCCGTGCTTTGACTTGTATTTTTGCTTAACGAAACGTAGGCTTATTTCGATATTTTTAGATATCGTTGACGTCAAAAAGAAATGCGAGTGTGTAAGTATGTTTGGCTACAATTCGTAAAACGTTTGTTTTGTTTCTTTAAATTCCTATATACACTTTGAGGAAACACGAATAATAACAAATAGCGGATAACAAGTAAGTTGTCTTGTTCAGCATCCCATTGTTTTCATTACATTAGTTTCACTGTTCCAAGATTGATATATTTTATTGGTAAGTACAGTCCGTCAACAACAAGTGTTCAACGGACGAACTCTAGGAAAGGGGAAGAAGTACGCAACCAACAGTCTGTAGATTAACTAACTTTAGACTGAACGAGCGTCATGTACAATAGTGTATAACAGAAGGGCTGCATACTTTAGAAAGCATTCATTTTCGAGACTATTGAAAGAGGCAGTCACAATGAAAATTTTCCGTGTTACATGTTAGATCAGCTGCTGTTGAAATACTACGCAACATAACATGAGTACCAGCCTACGTGACGCTTGTCACAAAGCGATGAGTCGGGAATTAGATGATGAGTTCTAAAGCTGTACAAAGACGCCTCGCATATACTAGTTGATGTTAAAAGTTAATTAGTTGGCGACTAATCTAGTGATTAATCTGGAAGGTTATAGATAAAATTGAACAACAGTTGATATCGGATGGAATAAAGAAAGAGACGATCGAAGTTTTCCACGAATTACTCCACCGATGATTTAAGTGTTTACGGCATAGCTCTACTAATAGGTCCTGCGTTGATTACTGATTGGTGTTAGTAAATTGTAAAGCTTATTTGTTTATTTGTGTTGAAAACTAATGCAATTATTCAACTTGATGATTATTATTATTGTTTGTATATAGTTCGCGTTGGGTAACTATATAACAATGAATACGATTGTGTTTGCGTTAAAGAATCATTATCATCATCTTCACTTCACGGATTAGGTTTCACTCCCTGTTCTGGGAATCATTTCGTCCTCGAACGTCCCACACTACCATACCCTGTAAGTTTATTCTGGTTTCTGCCAGTAATAAAAATCTCCCGTGGTTGCGTTACGGGCGCCGCTCAGGGACAGCTCAGTGGTGGGATTGCCACCTAAATGCCCATACAAAAGAAATGTTAATAAAAAACAAATACAGTCTTTTCTGATTTTTAAACAATTTGATTCATTCCAGCCATGCGGACTGTTCCATTGTGTGTGCACTCCCGGAGTCGTGCGTCCATTTGCGCTACTTCAAAATTTATTTTGTGAACTAATGTACCATAACAAGACTAGGTCAAGAACAGGTTATTTACGTATACGGTGTAACATTACACTCGTTAAGATCACGAGCCATGCTAACCTCATAAGCCCATGTTATCCTGATAGCCCCCAAATTTGTGTTACTGTTTAGGACGCATGGCTATAGGTCTCAATATTGAAGGCATAAGTGGGGTCTCATCACAGCATACAGTACCTGGGTAATGCAATTTTCCGAACTCTAATTGAGCTCTAGCGAAAACGTTAAGTGCGTCAGTCGCCATGTTTATGGCACCGATCTTTTCAAACATCTGTGAACAAAAAAAGGATTTTTTTGTAAAACACGTGACAGTGGTTATATGAAATGAACTCGTTATGCCGTCTGTGATTACAGATATAGTTTGATCGTTTTTACGAGGGGCGTTCACGTCAATCCGGGACTTTTGTTTGAATAGTGTAAATGGAGATTCCTGTACATTCTGTTGCATGTACATATGAAGTACAAGTGTCAGCTATTACCGCATGTCGTACTGTATTGTTTACACGTTAAACAATAACAACAGTCAGTCGTAAAGAACATGGCGTCCAATGCACATGTGGAACAGCGTGTTGTAATGAAATTTCTCGTGAATGAAGGCATAAAATCCGGTGAGACTTATTCCCGACACCTTGCACAGTACGGTGATGAGACTCTTAGTCGCAGTAAAACATTTGGGTGGTGCAAACGTTTTCAAGAAGGCAATACATCAGTGAGTGACGATCCCGGTCGAGGTGGTTCGGACCCTGCTGTAGTCATTCCCATGAACATTCAGCGGGTGGAAGAACTGATCCTTGATAATCGACGGATAACTTGTCAGCAAACTACAAAAGAAATAAATGTGTCTGTGGAAACTGTAAACAAAATCACACGAACACCTGAAGTTTAGTAAGGTTAGTGCACGTTAGGTAAAAAGACAGCTTTCTGCTTTTGGCAGGCAAAGAACATTGCAAATCTGCAAGGAGTTAAAGTAACGTTTTGACAAAGAAGGCTAGTTTTCTCGATCGAATTGTTACCTGTGATGAAACGTGGGTCCATCATTTCATCCCGGAATCAAAACGTGCATCAAAGCAGTGGAAGCATGTGGACTCACCACCTCCCAAAAATTTCGAACAATTGCTTCTCCAGGCAAAGTTATGGCCTCAATTTGTGGGATAAAAATGGCATCATTCACGTCGATTTTCTACCCCGTGGAGTCAATATTAAAAGTGAGTACTACTGCAAAGTTCTTCAAGATGTGCACAATGCTCTCAAGAAAAAACGGCCTGGTGCCATCACTAAAGGCGTTCTGTTTGCACGCCCGCATACCGCCCACCACACTATATGCACCCTACAAGATCTTCGCTGGGAGTTATTGCCACAACCCCTTACAGTCCAGACCTCCTCTCAGCGATTTTCACCTGTTCGGACACTTGAAGTTGTTCCTGGGAGGCCAGCATTCCAACAGCGACGATGAGGTGAAGCAGTCAGTCCTATCTTGGTTTCGACGTAACGACAAATCTTTCTACACTGCGAGTATCCAGGCACTAGTGAAACGCTGGGATAAATGTAGAAGAGGATTACATCGAGAAATAAAAGTATTTTTTACTACCATAAATGTGTTCTATATTTATTAAAAATTAATAGTCCCCGATTGACGTGAACGTCCCTCGTATAACTACATTGAATCTCAGGCGCTACTAAGTACATAGAGACTTTCACTGAAGAAATTTTCAAAACCCAATCGTTTGTTTCTTTGGTGTTGGAAGCAAAAGGGGGTACAGAAAAGAGAGAGAAAATATGTACAACGGCAGAAATCTCTTCAGACCCAAAGTAATAGTATCTAAGACCAAGAAGCTAGAATGTTCACACGTAATGAACACTGTGCTGTTTGGCATACCAAACGATAATTTAGCAGAGACAAGATTGTACAGAAGACGATTGGTAGCTCAAAAATGACATAATTAATATATGTACACTCCTGACTTGCTTTCTAAAGTGCAGTCCTTGCGCGCGCGCGTGTGTGTGTGTATTTTGCACATTCTTCATGAAAAGATGATTTAGACTATAAAAGTTTCACAAAGAATGCTTAAGATCGATGTCACATTAAGTAGTAAAGGATAGCTAATGGTTATGGGTATACACAGAAACATATACATATAAATATTGTACATAAAAGCTCTCGTAGGGAAACATACGAATCAAATGCAGAAACCGGGAGAGTTAAATTGTACCAAGAGTCGAGAAAGATAAAACACACAAACACAGACAGATAAAGCATGTGTGTGTGTGTGTGTGTGTGCGTGCTCCATGACGAAGTCCTTTCCTAGAAAACATCACTGTAGATCATTACAGACGCACATCGTTAGGAAACTACCGGAGTAAATCCCTATTAAAGTAAAACCACTCCATACGGAGAAAGCAAACTAGCATGCACAGTGGAAATTCAATAAGGAACTAAGGGAACACTATAATCTTCTGTGCCTTACCATTAAAACGAGTCGCATTTGTGTTTCTTTAAAATGTATTCTCCGAACCAATGTATCAAAACAAGAGTAGGTCAACAGCTAACCAAGTACGTACGTACACGCTACAACATAAACATACTAAAATATTCCTAAGGCTTTCACGGCCGGCGTCCACGTAGTTGGAAACATTGTTAGGCCGTGGTCTACAGTTTGTGTTGACAGACGTTTCGACCTCACCACCGCAGGTGAAAGCAATTGGCACGGTGTCCGCCAATTCACCCCACTGATGAGGTAGAGTCTATGCTTAGTAGACTAGAGGTACTGCATGAGACTGAACTCCGTGTCTCTGATGGAGAGGATAAAGTATGAGCGAGTGTGTTTGTGTTTGTGTCGTTAGTTTGTCAAGGCCAATAAATCGAGACATCAGCATGGCCCTGTTCACAGTCAGACAGGCATCCACTCACAACGCCAATCAGTCATTACACTTTGTAATTTTACTGCAGTCTGATTTTCACCGTTCAAAAACGTACATTTTTGTGTGTTCACAACTTAGTACTTTTCAAGTAGTTGTCTTATAGTAACATTAACAATTCGGATTTGTGAACTATCGGTTAGGATTACTGTACTTATAGTTACTTCAGTTAGTGAGTGAATTATTCTGTTATTGGTTTATTTGTAGCTGTCTGTTCATAATCACTCTTCGATAGTCATCGAAAGAAAGAAACTTAAGTTTCGTTGTTCACAGTGAAGGTCACGAAATAATTATGTAATATACTTAATTGAAATATCTGATGAAGAAAAACAAAACAAAACTCACTGACATACCCACTGAATCAAGCAACAAAATGAGCTGCATATTACTGTAATACATCGGAAGGCTTCGTTAAATACTTGAGATAGCAAAGGGAAGAAAAACTCTACATCATGGAAAAAACGTAAAACATGTAAGAAAAGAAAACTTTTTCTTGATGATTTTGATAAGTGTGTAGTAAAAAATATTGTTCAGTATTTTTATAAAAATCAAAATTTGGCCACTATTAAAAAACTCCTGCCTATGAAGGAAGAAAAAATCCATTTCCCGTGGAGCGCTAAATTATTCACGCGAGTGTTAAAAGTGTGGGATTCAAGTAGAAGAAATGTAGCAGTAAAAGAAAAGTGTTAATTGAAAAGCCAGAAATTGCAATGACGCATTACAAGTGCTTTGTGCAAATTAAACGTTTTTGGAAATGATGGAGAAACATATATTTCTTTAAATGAGATGAAAGTGAGCGTTGAGTGAGTTCTGCTAATGTAATGTGAATCGGTGTTTCTCAGTAGTCGTTGGTTTGTTTACACCACTGAGCGTGTGCATGTCTACGCTCTCTTTCTAAGTCACATACCTGTCAGAGACTTGGAGTTCAGTCTAAAGCAGTAGATCGGTCTCCACCTCATCACTAGGGTGAATTATGCCTATCGACATAAACTATAGACCACAGCCTAACAGCCCGGAAAACAATGTCTCCAACTACACTAAATTATTGTTTGTCCAAATTGTATAATCCGATTATCTTGTTCTTTTGTCAAATATCAGACAAATACTTGTCTGTTTTTTCGCCATGTGTAACATTTTAACATTTTAATCACTCCCAAATGATTAGAGAAGTGGCAAATGGTTAGTTGCAGAGTTATTACAACCAGAGTGCAAAGAGAGGGTGGCCAGATTAAAAAAATGATTTATTTTTCTTTAAGCGGTAATAAAATTCAGGCTACAGACACGATGTTGCAATAGCTACTATACTGAACCGCCTTCACTCTCCATGAGTACAGCTCTAATGTAGTTCATAAGACATAACTTAACAACGCTTGAAAATGGCATCATTATGAACAGCTCTGTTCAATACGTTACCAGAATGTTACTAACATCACAGAACGTAGGCTATCACAGCCGGATTCAATGATAAATAAATTTATCTCCGGGTTGTTTGCCCGTGGTCGATTGCTTTGTTTCGTCATTGTCTAAACGTTTCGGCCACTCACCGGAGACCTTCTTCAGTAGAAGAGAAGTTAAATGTTCAACCAAAGGGTGGAGAGCCGATCGTACCCCTAACCTCGGGGGATTTGCTTTTATCTCGGTAGGTCGGTTTAGACAATGACGGAATAAAGCAATCGACCACACCCAAACAGCCCGGATATAAATTGTTTTATTGTTACTAATATTTATAATTAAACTGGCAAACTGAGTTCACAATTTTTATTTGACTGTTTAGTATTTGTCTGTCTATCTGCCTATTCGGGGTATATCTAAGGATAATTGTTACTGCATCGACCGATTTTCGTAAAACCTGACAAATATGTCCGTACTTCCCCCCCCCCAAACCACCTACTCTTTATATATTGATCCCCCTAAAAAATAAGGGCGATAGGAGAGAACATGTAATAACACAAAAATTATAAAACATTACAAAAATCCATGTTAGTGAATGGCAAATCAAAGAAAAGTTTAACCCAAATCTGTACATTGTTTCGGTTTTGTAAATTTCAAAACGCTTGGACACCAGGGCCCAAACAGGGTTCGAAAATTTAAAATATCTTTAAAAATATATGCTTATTATCAGACTAAAGGATATTTTAACCCATCTCCAAAAGGAGTGTTCACTGTGAATATTTTTCAACGTTAGGGGATCACTGGCCAAAATTCAACGTAAACATTATAAAATAAATTATGCAATTATTAAAATTGTAAAAGCATATGCGTGACAACAAGTTACGACGAATTCTATTCAATCATGTTATCTACAACAGTTTGACAAAACTAATATGTAACAACACTATTTTCAAACTTTAGGCCCCCTTCAAAATGTTTGTAAGCTATCTATATTTGCAAATAACTTTGCATATTGCAATAAGATACATATATTTTTTTAAAGTAGCAGATACAAGCCTGTAGATACTTGTAGAAACATACATAAATTTAATTCTAGCACTAAATTATTTACCCACACACCCAAATAAATAGGAAGGAGAATTATAAATTTTTAATTTAGATTACCAATTTTCCCATTTCTAATAATTAATGCATTCTCATATTTCCTTACTTTTCAGGACAGTTTAAAAATTCGATATGAATCATAATATCTTGATCTGAATTTGCTTAGTATATTTTCTAATCTTAGTTAATTTTGTGAATTCCCACTGTAAATTTTACTGAAAGTTTATAAATTTTACTGGAAGCTTACACATGCCGAATAACGTATACACAAGGTCACTTAATGTACGTATGACGAAAAATTTACAAAGTAAAATTTATACTTGAACGGAAAACAATTTATTTTTTCTCAGAATTATAAAACAAACACTGTTAGATTAAATTCAAAATAATAAGCACCCTGAGTTGCAGAACTCGCTTCCTATATTAATCAATAAATTTTGTAATTTTTTAATTATCAGAATAATTACGAACATCTCGATTAGTATACTATTTTTTTGTAAAATAACAATTAATTGTAAAGCACACAATCATACAATATACACTAAAAATTCTAAACTACGCTATCGTGTTTTCTTAGTTATATTTATAACCGTAGTGGCCAAATGACAAATAATTTAGTTATAGATTTAAGTTGATGTATTTTTCCACAAATGTCTGCAGGCCTATATCTAATAATTTTTCAAAAATATATGTACCTTATTACAATATGTAAAGTTTTTTTGCAAACGTAACTAATGAATGTTTTGAAGGTGGTCGAAAATTTGAAAGTGGTGTTGACAGATAATATGTTACAAAACATTAAAGACTAGCACTAAACTACAGATGTCGCTCCGCCCACATTTTAACTAACCCCTATATCCAAGAAATTGCAAACCATCTCTTGTATGTTTTGCTGAATTTCGATTTCCTTTTCCCTTGTGAAACAGAATATACTGCTTATCTACTGAAGAGTTTAAGATAATACGGAATGGTTTCTCCTATACGCCGTTTACGTAAATACAATCAATTCGAGTTTTTACTGTACAGTTTGCACTTAACAATGTTATTTTTTGTCTGAAATTTCCGATATTACCAGAATATTGTTAAAAAAATAAGAATTTCTTTTTTTATAAATTAAAAACTAGACAGGCGAATGAATCAGTGGTAATGTGAAAATGAGAATAACGAATAAAATTGAACGTGTAGACAATTGTAAAGTGAGCAGGAAAACCTATGAGAACGAACATATTGATCTTATTGGAGGACACCAGATCAGTGAAAAAGGTTATAGACTACCTAGGCGTACCGGTTAGGAAAAGGAGTTTAGGGCATTCAAAGTTACCCTAAGTTGGAAAGACGTGTTAGCACACTAACGACGAAGGAATGCAAAAACCCATAGGCTTAACGCAAAAAGGAAGAAGAAGAAAAATAAAAATTGTCATAAATATTATAAAGTTAAATAAAATTCAATAAAAGAATTAGAGAATAAAATCTATAATTAATAGGAACGTCATTACGGTTCCAGTGGCGTATCTAGAATTTGACCTTGGGGTGAGGGTCCAGAGTCGAGTCGGCTTCATACGAACGAAAAAAGTTAAGACTAACCAACATTACTGTGACTGAAAAACGTGTGACAACATCCTGAAATCATTCCCTTGAATATAAACAGTAATAACACAATAAAAATACGCATTATTGAAACATTGTTTACAAGATATTGACTAAATTGATTTTCATTTATTGTATATTTCAAACGTATACGCTAATGCTGTGTAATAAACCTGTTTGTAATTAAAAAAAAAAAGGTTATTACTATGTTAGCGAACGTACTTAAAACAAAAATAAAGCAGCCTTAAAATTAAGAGATTAACAAAATTCGACAACTTTTTTCGATCCTCTTGGGGGGATCTGGTCCCGTTCGTCTCCCCCCCCCCCCCACGGTAAATACGCCTTGTAACGGTTTCTTAACTTGACATAATTACTGGATTACTGGGTTCGTATGAAGTTTTATCAGACATCCAGAAGAATAGTATCCCAACTCCTCATGTGTTCTTTTCTTCTGTCAAGTTGTATCATGAATTAATGACATCTGTGACACAGAAACGTAGATTAGTTTTTACTTCTACGGGGAAATACAGCATTTGCTTACATTTTACTGTGTTCCCCTCACGTTATAGACATAAACGTTTTTCACCCCTTCGGTATTAAATGTAACAGCGACGCAACCCCTAACTTCTTTTGACACTCCTGCCTCAACGTATTATTACCGTCTCCCCGCATAATGACTTTCTGAAGTCTATAACTGCAACAGAGAAAACCCCAACACTTGTACTGTATACCTACGTATGGCCTACCACAGCGCTCTGCCCATAAAAGTTATGGTTTTTACGGTAATTCCTAACATCTTAAATTTTTTATTTTTCTGAATTTACGACTCTCTTTTGTAATTCATTTCAGTATCTTCGTTATTACATCTGTAACAGTTTCCAAAATAACCATCGTTTCTGTAATTCTGCGTCGCTTTTATTACCTTCTTCGACCGTCATAATCTTTTACATCTTTGGATGTTTTTAGAACAGGATCTTCTATCATATCAGATTTTGTGCCCCATAATGAAAAGATAGAAGAAATATACAACACTAACGTCACAAAATCATCATTACCGTAGACGCTACCGTCACTGTGGTAAGCTTTTCAGCAATTTCTTTTAAACCATTCAATCATTTGACCGTATTTTTAATTACCCACGGGTCTTTTCTATTTTTCTAGCTGATACTATGATGTTATCTTCCACAGTACATATCCTTGCCTGTATTGGCCTTTTCGCGTTCTTCATTTTATTTCAGACGTCCCTAGTTTTATTTGTATCTTGTATCACAACATTTTAGTAATATATTCATCTGCTTGAAGACTGTGAGAAGATTAAAAATTCCTGTCTTCATTTAGAGAAATAAAGATTAACTATATTTTCCACTTTTATGGTATAAAAGATATTCATATTCATCTTGTGCAGACTCAACACTGAACATTTTAAAGCTTTCATTAGCAGCTATGGTTTATGCAAGTTATTACCAACCGAAACCGTCCCATGCCGATTGCCGTTCCCATGTCGTCTAAATTCAGTTAATGAATTCACCATTAAGTATCTAATTACAATCAATACTGGCCGACTGAGAGGACTGTAAAACGAAATAAATACACATTCGTTACAGGCTGGTTAGACGAGTCCAGCGCTGCGTTTAGGCGAAGTGCAATTAGTACCCAAGGCTTTCACGGCCGGGGTCTACTGTACTGAAATGTAATTGACTTCTCTCTGGACTATTAGGCCGTTGTCGCTATGAACATACGTTTCGGCCTCTCCGTTGGAGGCCATCTTCAGAACATCCAGGCCAGTTCTCGAATCGTTTTGACGTAGAATACGTCTTACCTTTCAGGCCAGCAATAGGCACCCCCAACCAGAAAATCGAGATTTACGTTTCCACGTCACGTTTGAAAATTGAAATATTATCTAAACGACAAAAGATTCACGCTTATATGAGGTACCATTCGACAGATAAAGGAACAAAGATAATAAATAGCACAATATAAGCGGGCTATTGCATCATCCAGCGCGGGGTGAGCGGGGGGAGAAATAGAAATGTTTTGCGCCGCTCGGCGCGCACTTAAATTAGTATTTCTCCGGTTTCCGATGCGATAGAACGTTAAGTGAGGTCTCGTTAAAATTGTCTCATCGAGTACTATCTACATAGTGTACCGTAATAGCGGTGATATTATTAAGAGGTAAGATACAAATATTGAATAATCGTAATTCAAGTTGTAAAAATCGTGTTCGGACAAAATATCGCGGTATATGGATGCTAAACGTGCTCAAAAGTATCGTAAACGCATACAGGAGAGTAGAGAAAATCATGGGGAATTAAAAAAACCCAAAATGACCAATGCCGAACGTCAGAGGATTTACCGACAACGCTTAAAAGACAAGGAAATCGAGTTGGATGAGGAAGAGCGCCCGACTTCGCAAGTGTATCAGCCGATCGAATTCAGCAAAACGTGGCAGTTAGCTACAAAGCACGTCCACAAAACATTCTTTAATAATGAATTTGGACACGCGTCCAAACGCTAAGGCACACAGACGTATTCTACGCTCTGAAGATTTGCGGCCGTGGCTCCGACACAGCCCCCGCCGATTGTTTTAGAATGAAGATGGCCTCCAACGGGGAATGCGAAACGTCTGTTCATAGCGGAAGTAGTGGAGCACATCCTAATAGCGCGGAGAGAAGTCAGTTACATTTCAGCAAAGAAATCCATTTAATTATACAAAACTAATGTCAGCGTAGTGTACGAGTGTACGTAGTTTCTGCGCTACACAATTATTTGCGTATATACACTGTTTCTCATGATTATGATTACGCACGCGGGCGTGCAGATTACGATTCGCATGACACGCTATGTAAGCTATATGCAGCAGCCTCCTTAAACGTATCCGTGAAATTTAAGAAGAAAAAGCTAGTTGAAAACGTTTTCTTGTTAAGCTTGTAACATAGGACAAGTGGCCTATACAGAGGAACAGTAAATACTCGCTGTTTAAACATGTATAGAACTTATGTCTATAGCCTCGTGCTTTGTCTACAGACTTTAATACTTTCCTTTCAAACCGCTCTAATAATAATAAGTAGAAATTAGTTCACGTTCAGCCCAGCTTCACTGGAGAGATTCTCAACATTATCTACAAATCTTCCCAAGTCAAATTTTAATATTTTTCGTTATTAAATGGATGTCTTATTTTCATCGCTTCTTTCTTAATCTATCTCTGCGTATATGCTACACTTATTTCTCGCTTTCACCTTTACTTTTTCTCTGCTCTCTCACCTTCTCTTTCCTCTCTTCCCTCTCAACTCTTTCTCTCCTTTCCTATCTTTCTCCCTTTCCATTTACCTCCAGCCCTTTATTTTTTAAAGTCTGCAAAGCGAGTGATGTGTCACACCTTTGCTTAACGGCAAATAGGCTATACCGTTTAGCGATCTCCTGGATTTTAAAACAATTGCAGTTTCTCTTTCAAAAACTAACTGATGTACGTATAATTCATACTAATGAATTCTTATAAAATAAATTTCATTATTCTAAATATTCATTTTACGTTTAAATTACTTCCAAATAGTGTACGCCATTGTCCCATTCTTTCTCTTAATTTCCCTTCTATAGTATCATTTCCTCCTAATGTTATCTCTTCGTCAGCCGCTCCTTGCCGTCTCTTTACACTTTTACACTTCATAGTATCTTTACAGTTTTTACTCTACCTACATTTTGGTTTCACTATGGATTCCTATTTAAAATCTTTGATTGGAAATATTCTATTTACATCGAAACGTAAGGGAATAGAATTTTTTTAAACTTTCTCAAGTATGCAAAAAATTTCCAAAATTATATTTCTTTAGTGCTAATAAAAGTACAAACGAATTGCAAGTATTAAAAATCTGTTCTTTTGTTAACTATTAATATGTAAAAACTAATTTTTTAAAAACTTACTCTGCAATGACTACTGCATCCTAGTCGAGTTGGAGGGTTTGTGTTGCATGATTCTCAGTAGTATGAACGCTGTACTGTTACTTTGCTATATAACAGATCCGTATCACACGTCTCCTTCTCCCACTGCAGGATACGCACTCTTAAAATATCCACGCCGTTGCACAAAGTGATATAATCTAAACTTCTTCTTCTATAACTCTCCCTTGATTTCAAAACAATTATAACTAAAGGATCTGATATTCATATTATAATAGTAATTGTAATTTTATTGGTTTACTGTTACATGTTTAATCATTATAGTGGTTAACCAATATGTGTTTAATGTTATACAGACTTAAATCCATGTACATGACTGTTCATCGCATCAGATTCAGATACCTTAAAATATGCAGATGTACAGTAAATTTTCTTTACTGTATGATGAAGAAACTTGCATGATACAAATTAATAAATGTACTGTATATCTACATGTGTACAAGACAAGAAAATTAATGCTATGTGACCTATTGGTTAGGAATCCAATCAGGTTGTATAGCTTAAAGATCGGAATATTGCGTTAATGGTGATGACGCGGTGAATTCACTATTTTCGTATTCTTTTGTCTTGGTTGCTTGTATTTATAAATCGAAGGCATGAACTTGTGATTTTTTTTTTAAAGTAAATTTTGAATTAATTACATTCTAGTCACTGCCATCTACAAACACGGGTTTTACAGTATGGATAATTTTATTGTTCAATTAAATGTTGACAGTCTTCTACCACAGTAGAACAGTAAACAACTTTAAGCTGTTGAAACCCGTAGATAATATGGAGTATCTAAACGAGAAATTAAGATTGTGTACTCAACGAGAATATAAGAGTTCATGAATATACGTAAATTCAGATGCCAGTATCCGGAATTCAGATGCCAGTATCCGGAATTTCATAACACGCTGAACACGTTACAGGTATTCTGTTTTCCAGCACAATACCTCACAACAGCAGCCGGCTTAATTCGTTACGCCGAACGAGTCATAGTCTTCCACTTAACTCAGTTGATTTAACTAACGTTCGGCATTCTTACATCATTAGAAGGCAGTTGTCCGTCCCGTGGGGCAACCTGCTCGGCCGCATTTAAATTAGAAGAACACCAGTCCATAAAACCTAATTTAAAACATTTTAAAATATCAATATTAGTAATTCCTCAGTCAATCGGTAGCCTCTTCGCATTCCTCAGCGCCATTTAATATTGCCCAGCGGCCCGTTTACAACTAATCGCGGTCATCAGTTCTTCAGTTGCTGATTGAGACGTCTCGGCTGCGAACAAAACTGATTAATTTTTTTGTTTATTGAAGTCGTTTTTTATGTTAATACGAACGTAGCGAGGTCATTAAGTGCGTGCGTGCCGCGGCCTGACAAGCGGACAAACAGTTTATGACTGTATCGCGGAAGTCGGGAGAATACCCGCAGTTATTGATCGCTATAACTGGTAACGTTTCGCTAACTCGGTGCTTGCGTGCGGCTGTCGTAGTTGACTGTCCCACGCCACACTCCGTACTCGCTGCAATTACTCACCTGCATCGCCCGCTCTTATCAATCTTATTTTTACATTCGCCTATTATAGGTGTTGAGATAATATTTATGATAAGTTTAATTACAAGTCCGGCTCAGATTATCATGAGACTGTTCATTATTCATTAATTAACTGCTGGTGTATGCAAGTAATAAAACTCATTTGCTCAGAATTATTAGATTTTTTCAGTGGCGATGCATTTTGAAAGAAATATGAATATTTCTTACTGGAAAAGTTCGTTTTAATGATCCTTTAATATATGAAAGTAGTATATACATTTTTAACACGTTATTTCCGTTGTTACAATTTTTACACAGCTTTTGTGTATTTAGCCGTTTTGACGGTGATCCCTATAAAGTTTGTAAAATCCAAAGTGTTGCGTACTGTCGTTTCGAATTCACAAGAAAATAACAAGTGGCAAAAGTTATCTGTTTATTGTTAGAGTGTTATAGATGTAAAAGTAATTATATACCACAATTTTTTATCACAAATAGTTAATGAGCTGTATCCTACTGTATCTTACGATTCGCGAGTACAGGGAGTAACATGTAGCCTTGGTGGCAGGCTGCAGTAACAAATAAGTTTCCAAGATATATTCAGCACTATGTGTTGAAAAATATTTTTTATATTACGTCAAGTGCTGAAAGGTTTCGTAAGATTCGGACGTCAACTAGACACAATTTTAAAACATTTCTGTCGACATATCGACGTTTATTGTCTCCTTCACCTAGTACCCTCTTTCCTTTCCTGCACATCAGACGCTTTAGTTGTACCAAACACCACGTTGCAAGCGCTCTTCCACCATCTTATCGAGTATGTCCTATGTCTATCTGGTTTCGGTTGTCTAGGTGGAATCCAATGTAATAATTTTCTAGGCTCATGATTGCATACTTTATTTCTGCACATGACGTAACATCTGTATTTAACGCAGCCTAATTAGGCTTTCGTCTATAACGATTCAATGAACCGCTTATACAACATTTAAAGTGTGTTTGAAAAGTGTAGTGTTTAAATTCTTCACAATTTCATTCAACGTTAACATTTTCATTTAGTCGTATAATAAATATGCTTCTATTGTTACCGGTATTTAATATGCAATAATGACTGCAGTTACCATTATGTTATGCGTGTGATTTAGTCACAGTCTATTTTATGTTTGAATAGTACGTAAAATTTTACAATAAAATATAGAAATGTGAAGAGTTTGCATTTTTAGTTGTCGCATTGCATTTTTACAATATTAACTTCTCCAATAATTGGCACATTTAGGAGATTATTCGTCGAGTATTCTTACAGACTTAAATAACATAGTTTTATTACTTTTCTGTTACTTTCTTGTACATATCGACCCTGGAAAAATATAATTTCAGTATTTAAAATTTCCTATGTGACAACAACCCAATTTTCTATATGACATATCATATGTAAGCTTATAGCCCGACAACAGTAAAAAGAAAAATGTTTTGTTTTGTACTACGATGTTCTGAATGAACAAAAATTCTCAGGATACTCGATGAAAAAAGCTTAAGACTACATTTAATACTCTCCTGGCCAGAAAGACAACATCCGGTAGCCTTTGTTGTAATGTGTTCTTAATTGAGGGGCGGGCCTTCCCGACACAGACTCTGTGCACCAATCAGATTGCACCGCTTCAGCACACGATGCCACAATCATCAAACACAGCTTATCACGTTCAATGGAACCGAGTCTGTCATCCGGAGAAACATTTCAACAACGTAACTGCACTGATGCGAGATAAATAACCAGTTACCACTGATAACGTTGGTTTGATGCCGATTGTTATCCTTCTGAACGAGGGAGCTATACTAATAAATTTGTACAGTTGCTTTAATAATTGTGTACATATGAACTTACGCCTACACATATACAACTTAATACGCACACAAACTGTAAAAATGTTTTGAAAAGTTATAGCAGACTTTAAAAGTTTTTTGACAAGTTATTTCATATTTAAAAGTCTAATAATTTTCCACTTAAAAAAAGACAAACATTTTTGCAGAAATTATGTTTACTTTAACCGCTAGTATTATTTGTATATTAATCTTTATAAGGAATTGAAGTTTCACAATTGAGGAGAAATATTATCTTTTTGTGATGAAAAAACACTCTGGTGTCGTAAAATACAAATATCGGCGACACAATGGCAAGAACGCATAAAGGCGCCATTGACATGACACGTCAGCGATGTGCTGTTCGGCGTTTTTAATAAACTGCAAAGTTAATTCCATACACTCTGGTAAGT
Organism: Magicicada septendecula; assembly: GCA_034769895.1. NCBI lineage: Eukaryota > Metazoa > Arthropoda > Insecta > Hemiptera > Cicadidae > Magicicada > Magicicada septendecula. Next base: position 177,975,172 of record CM068371.1, on the reverse strand, counting down.
AGTTGAATAAAGCAGGTGTGAATCACACTACCCTTTGGGGGTTAGTCGTCTCATGAGTCATAGAACTGAATCACCCCCTCTATCGTCGTATGTGGGTTGGGTCAGGACAGAATAAACATTATTTCTCTGGAAATTGTTGATTTCTATTTTCGTAAGTCGCCGTGTGTTTGCTACGTAAACACGACTTACTTTGGAGTATTGCTTACCTTACGCAACTAACTAAAGAGAGTTCTCCGCGTCATTTCAAGTTACCATTGACCTTTCTAAATCTCTACTTTCTGCCATCTCATAATTTCCACTCGTTGTGAGCCTAGAAAGAATATCATAGATAAGAGAATCATCATTGTTGTAGCACACGTTAATGATTAAATATTATAATATTTAATTATTGATTTATAATATATATAAATATATAAAAAATATTCAAAAAATACAAAATGTAATCTTGTAAGAAAAGTTTTATTTATTGTTAAATAGCTAGTTTATATATCCTTCTATAGTTAGCAATACACAGATTGTTTTGTAGCAGTTCACACCGATCTTCTCTGTGCTTTCCGGAGAGAATAGCACATACAAATTTGTTATATAAAATGATCATATAAATTTGTTATATGAAACAAAATTAGTTTCATACATTGGAGTCTCGATCTTCCTCGTCCTTTTTTCCCTTTAATGTAATCTTCAATTACTTATTTTTATTAAATTATCTTGACGCATAATATGGTCACCAATTTTAACCATTCACTTTACAATATTTTACCAAAAACTCTTCTCTCCACCCCAACGATTTTATATATAAATATAAAATAATATAATGTAATAATTAAGTAAAAATGTAAATATAAATGCAATATAAGCTAATACAATTTTGCGTACTGACGAATTAAATTATGAGTTAAATATGTAATCTACTTACGATTAATTCAAACAAATCCGATAGCATGTAGCTGAAGTATTATTCTTTACTTCAACAAAATATTCCAACAAACAATAATGTCTAAAATAAAAATAGAATGTATAGCATTAAATAAGAGCACTAGGATACAGGAAAGGGACAATGTAGTTCTCAGGAACAGGTTCGTAATTTTTGTATTGTATTATAATACTTGAATAGGTTTACAAATTTTGTTTATTGAGACAAACAAACAAAGAATGCAATGTTACTTACATTCAATAAATATTTATGTAACCTGTTCGCACAAATTTTAACCGGTGTCAGGAGACATAAATCCTATAATTAGTGTTGAAACGACTGTGAAAAAAACGAGAGTTCTAAAATATCCTTTTTGAAAGCGGTTGTGATTATCCACGGAGACACTACCATGACGAAATCTGCAGGGCGGTAATATCTAAAAATGTTCGTATATTACAAAGTGAACGCGTAATGAGAAACTGAAGCAGCTGTGATGCTTTCCTTCATTTAAGTGATATATTAATGAAAAACTAAATCTGATTCGATCACAACCACATACGCATCTGATTCTATCATAGTTCCTTATTAAACTTTACAATATGCAGTTCGGCGTCTTCGTTACCGTATATCAGTGCCATCTCGCTAATTTAATAACCATCACATATTAATAACAATAAATAGTACACACTGTCATAAAAGAATTCGGTTACATCGACAAAAGAAAACAAATGCAAAGAATTTAACATATAAATGGCAACTTAATGTAAGTAAATAGTTGATTATTACAGGCGTTCGTCATTATTCCCAAAATAGCCTACATTCTATGATGGCCAATAAGTAAACCAGGGTCATATTCCCATTAAAATACGTCTGTAAACCTTCTCCTAGGACGAAGATATGGATGCAACTGTGTGTGTGTGTATGTGTGTGTGTGTGTGTGCGCGCGTGTGTGTGTGTGTGTGTGCGCGTGCGTGTGTCACGTTTTCAAATATAGTTATACTGTGATTAGAACAATAATGATGATGATGACGACTAATGACTAATGATACTAAGACGACGTTGATGATGTTAATGCTCACCAGCGCAACAGCGCACCCGTTTCGCAGACGATTAGGCTGTTACTCAAGGCAATGAAGACAAGTAAAAATTTTTAGCCAGGCATAATTTTTTTTATTTTTTCGATCCGGACATCAAACATCAAACGTTTTGCCGCTTAAGGACATCTAAATATGAGGAACTGAATCTGTAATATAGTTTTCATAATAATTGTAAACAGGTCCCCTAACCTCTTGTTGTTACTGGAATTATAAAGATATGACCATTAACATAAACAACTTTCAACATTAAAAAATCATGACAAATAAATATGAAATTTATTTAGGATGAGGGTGAATTCACAAAACTTTAGTGCTGGATGCAAGATCTTTACAGACACCAAAACTGAGGTTACTTTTAGCGATACATGGGAGTTCAAGAAAGTTGGCTACCTACCTACGTTAAACGCCTTTTTCATAGTTTATTCACATTTTCGAACACACAGCGCTAAAAACGCCAAAAAGATATACAAGTTGCACTGGAATTTGAAGTGCTTGCTAGGCCACCTCGTCGTTTTAAACAATTGGGTACTTGTTCTGAGATCGGATACCTTTTCATAAGGTATCCGGTGTGTACATCAACTTAGGTTACGGCAGTGAAGTTTTGGAACAGAAAAAGGTACAGCCAAAATAATTAGACATGAAAAGTGTGTCTGGTTGGGCTGTGTCAAAAGTTCTCATTGCGCATGTGTCGCTTTGACACGTTGTTTTCGGACGACCGATTATTTTGTGTTCAGAACAGCAGTATGAATGGTCGTGTGTCATGGTTGATCATCTTACACCCCACACCCTGCACTGCCTTCCCTACCATCCCCCCACTACTATCTGCGCGAACCGTTTCACGCCTAACCACTTATCTGTACTAAATTATGAAACGGCTGACAACAGAATTGATGAAATTGGATGCCAACGAAAATGTGATTTCACAGCACAATGAACGGAAACAAGCGTCACAGTTAGGTTTCGTGACCCGGTTCCTATAATTTTTCAATAAAGTGTAATTATGAACACGTGCTTAATAAACTTAAGTTACCCAGTCCCTCGTCCGTAGAAGAGACTTCGTTGTCGACAGAAAGGGAAACGGTTTCGAGTTAGAAACCGTATGAAATAAATAACAGCATTAATCCGAACAAGTTAGATGAGAGGTAACGCGAGTTAGACTGGAGACGCTGGCAGATTAATGCTCTCTGTTTTTCTCTGTTAAGACAGCCTTGAAGCGATTGTTTGTTAAGAAAGTTTAACTTTTTGTTTAACTGTGATTTCGCAATCGTCTCGGCGTGCTTGCAGGGGATAAGATGTTTGTTCACAAAATAACTGTACACACGTACGCACACGTACATGTCAAACAAACGTGTGTTTGTTTATGACATGCGTATAGGCTACGTGCAGTCTGACGAATACAGTTACGACTTCTCAACACCTTAACTATAGTAAATCAACAATTAGCTTGCACAATGCACCAGAAGGATCGAGAAGTCCATTGCTTTCTCGGCTGTCAAAGCGTTGTTAAATCTGCGGCAGTCTTTATAAATGTAAGTCTCATGTAATTCAATCAGTCAATATTTGCGAATTGTTTTGAAGCGATAGATATCGGTTAGAGTTTAATTTGTAGATATACTGATATAACTATCCTGCGACTTTATAAGTTAACGAACGTCGTTGGTATTATCATCTTTTGTATATAGTGATAGCTGGATATCTGTATGATAAAGGCAATTCCCGTAGCAGAGCGGCGATAATTCGAGTTTGATGGGACCAAGAATGCCTCGGATTATCTAAAACTCAGATTATACAGAATACGTTATAGAATTATAGAAAACAAAAATGGCAGCATTTAAATTGCACATACTTTATTGTCGACGAATGCGTATAAAAGACGTACATACGATTTATAAACAAAACCTTTCGAGAGTATTTCCTTCTGAATATTGGAGCGTTTATTTGCTGACACATCGTGTAGTCTTTTTAACTTCAGAATGGCATGCAAAGCAGAATAGTAGTAACGTGGTCTTTCTTTGTCGCTGATCTGCGCCGACCCAGCGAATGAATTACCCCCACTTAAATGTATAGCTAAGTTGTCTAGAAAGGAGACAACGGTATAGTAGTTTGCTGTCTCACTTTCACACTAACTCTCACTGACTGACTGACTCTCTCTCTCTCTCTCTCTCTCTCTCTCTCTCTCTCTCTCTCTCTCTCTCTCTCTCTCTCTCTCTCTCTCTCTCTCTCTTTCGAACCCATGTTTCCATTGTTCTCGCCAGTCTTGTTGCAGCCGATGTTCACACTATGAAACACTGTACAACACTGCTGTACGCATGAAAATTTTGTTAGCCTGTCAACGACGTGTTTGCCCACTGACATCTCGACGTCAGTGTTCAATTTCTTTCGTCATTTCTATACGCGACTGTTATTCTATGTAGTTCAGTTTTCAAGGCATCTGCTCCATCGCTGTGACTAATCTTGCCTTCGTGTACGGGTTTCGTTCTTGTTCTTCTTCCTCACTATCTTGGTAACTACTTTTTATATCATTTCGTAGTCGTCTAGAACACGTTTCTAGAATTGTCGGATTACATTTTTTTTTTAATTTCTCATTGTCGTACGTAACTGGTTTACACTACGTCTTTTCGAAACCACAAAAATTATTGTACACTACTTAATGTATGTTACGAATATGAGCTTATAAACGAAACGTTTGTAACTGTTAGCATTTTGTTTAATGAATAAAAAATTTTAAGAAAAAGTAACATAAAACTAAATAAAAATTATTCTTTCAAACGATCGGATTGCACGGAGCCTTGAATTATCGAGGCTCAAATTTTCGGGACTCTACGGTAATTTAATGCAAGATTAATTATGTTTATGAGGTTGATAAAAAAAAATTTTAGGATCGATTTGTCTGGTAAATAATAAATTATTTTACTGTTTTAAGGTGACAATCTATCCGAGACAACAATCCATGGGGGGCCCTGGCAACAATAGAAATTGTTACCAGTGAATTGTTAATTATGAATTGATAGACGTAAGCAGGTTGGACACACAGTGTAATTTCGGTAAACTGCTTGAGTACGCTCGCGCGCGTGTGTTTTATGAGTTTGCAAGCGACAAGTAATAAACGACAAGTAAAGGTACGTAGTAAAAAAGCGAAGGTTAAGTGTAAACAAACATGCATAACAAGTGCAAGTCAGACATGATACGCTCCGTTGGTCAACCGTAGAGAATCGTCTACGGTATCGTCTTTCGTTACATAAGCTGTAAAAAATCCAATTAGTATTCCTGTACCGCCGCATTACTCAAGGTTCGAATCAGGACGCGATTTTTATCAACTGTTAACACATACTTTACGGGTATTGAAGTCAACAACATGTCTGTTTCTGTATTCTGTTGTAATGGAAAACTGTAATTGTGAATCACAACAAAAAAAGAGTACTATTTCCATTAAACAATAATAATTTACATAATGTACCTAGTAATTCGTTGTTTGCTTGATATTGTAGTTTTGTTTTGTGTGCGAAAGCGACAACAAGGATGTAATATCTAACGTGAAATTGACATAATATTATGTTCTTCAGCCTTCAACCAATAGGTCTGCGGCTTTTCGGGCCCCCTGATACAACTTCTGTTTCACCACCGCTGGAGAGAAGTCAGCCATCTAGAAATCACGTACGGTGTTAAGCCCACGGTGGTGAGAATGTTATGTGCGTGTGCGTCTGTAGCATAAATGTGGCTTTTTTAGCCCAGGCGTTTGTCTGTAGTATTTGTCCCAGTGATAGGAGTAGGCAGCCAGACCGAGTCGTGATCTTAACTTGATTCCACGTCGCATACTGGATTCTAACAATCCAGTATGATTGTTAGTCGCAAACGAATCCACTGTGCCGCCCCGCGCCTAACTAATAACAATATTAGTTATTTTAAATTTATTTAGAAGATTCAAAAGAATATTTAGAAGCCTTCACATGGGTTTAAAACAAATTTTTGAAACTATAAGCAATCCAGTTCCACATATCACATAGAGCTACAACCGCCAGTAGCTAGTACCACTTATGCAAGTCTCAGTTCATAGAAGCGCAATTTATTTCGCCTTATTGATTTTTATAGACATAAATGTAAGTAAAGAATACACGAGGTTTGGTATTTCTTAGTAGACTATGGGGATATATACCAAGTTGTATAATTGAATATGGGGGATATATTAAATATGTATGGGGTATACATATTGAAAGTTGTAGCCCATAAACTAATACTAAACATGTATAATTAATTATAAATTATAAATGTATTAGGTATTATAATTTATAAAATTATTAGTTATAATTATAAATTAATTATAATCAGTTGAATCAGTAACACTAGAGAGTGAATTTTTCTATTTTTTGCATTCTGTTTGTGTAATTTAAAACGTTGTTGTTGTTATGAATTGAAAACATGGTTAAGTTTTCCTAACCATTATTTTGTCCTTCCGCCTGCATTGACAACTTTGTAGAATGTGACGTCTTGTAGGTCACAATTTTAAGCAAGCACTTTATGTTTAAATATAGTTTAAATATATAATTACTACATGTGTACCTACAACTGTTACTTTCCAAAAATCACTACAAAATTGTATAATTGATGTGGATACAATTTTGTGAACTTACACCTGCATTTTCTTGATGGCTTCCTTCCGAATAAAATGTTAGGGCCTATGTGTTTCATAATTATTTACTTTATTACTGTTTAACAGTTTAATTAACTGTTTACTTCATTTATCCAGTTTGTCGTTTCCCCGCCTAGACTGATTACAAATTCTAAATACACCAGTTTTCCCTTCCCTTTAAACGATCCTCCAACAATCTCTATTTAAATGTCTAACTCTTGCTCTGTTCTTGTGATATTTACAACTTAAGGAATTCCTAACGCTTTCACGGGCGGCGTCAACATTGTTGAAAATGCTATCTGCCGGGTTATTAGGCCGTGCTCTAATTCTATCTGCCGGGCTATTAGGCCGTGCTTTAATGCTATCCGCCGGGTTATTCGACCTTGCTCTAATGCTATCTGCCGGGTTATTAGCCCGAGCTCTAATGCTATCTTCCGAGTTATTAGGTCGTGCTCTAATGCTGTCTGACGGGTTATTAGCCCGAGCTCTAATGCTATCTTCCGAGTTATTAGGCCGTGCTCTAATGCTATCCGCCGGGCTATTAGGCCGTGCTCTAACGCTATCTGCCGGGTTATTAGACCGTGCTCTAATGCTATCTGCCGGGTTATTAGCCCGAGCTCTAATGCTATCTTCCGAGTTATTAGGCCGTGCTCTAATGCTGTCTGACGGGTTATTAGCCCGAGCTCTAATGCTATCCGCCGGGCTATTAGGCCGTGCTCTAATGCTATCCTCCGGGCTATTAGGCTGTGCTCTAACGCTATCTGCCGGGTTATTAGACCGTGCTCTAATGCTATCTGCCGGGTTATTAGCCCGAGCTCTAATGCTATCTTCCGAGTTATTAGGCCGTGCTCTAATGCTATCCGCCGGGTTATTAGACCGTGCTCTAATGCTATCTGCCGGGTTATTAGGTCGTGCTCTAATGCTATCTGCCGGGTTATTGGGCCGTGCTCTAATGATATCTGCCGGGTTATTAGGCCGTGCTCTAATGCTATCTGCCGGGCTATTAGGCCGCGCTCTAATGATATCTGCCGGGTTATTAGGCCGTGCTCTAATGCTATCTGCCGGGTTATTAGGCCGTGCTCTAATGCTTCTATTGAAAACAGACGTTCGGACCCATCATCGGAGGCCATGGCTTAGTCTGTACCTCATTATACTGGGGTGAACTGGCGAACATTTGGGGTGCCAATTTGTCGATCGTTTTTTACTGAAGATAGCCTCCGATGGTGCTGCCGAAACGTCTGTTTTCAATAGAAGCAGTAGACCACGGCCTAACAGCCCGGCAGACAGCAATTTCAACAATGTATAACTTATTTTTGTAATATTTATCTAATCCCATTTTTGTCTTCCAAACTGTTAGTCACTTTTGAATTTATTGCCTTCTGCTTCTGAGAGGATTAATTTATAACACATATGGGACGACGCTAGATTCATCACTAATACCTTAAACTGATATTTATAACTTTTCAAAGTGTTCTAAAGTTATATATTTTTGTACCAAACTATCTATTACGAGAAGTAAGTTGGAAATATATTTGGCTATTACCGAAAGAAACTAATTAACATTTAAACTACCATTACATAAAATTACTTTACCATTACCATTATAAGAATTTTGCATTCTTAATTTATAATTCGCAAGTGTGTAGTTTTTGTAATTCTACAAAAGTTGTAGAAGATTGAAGACTTTTAGTGAATAACTGACGTACTAGTATTCTATTCCTTATCTGAAACTTGTTGACGTGCAAGGAAAATAAATGGATTGTGAATGATCTGAACAACGAGAAAGATTAAGGTAAAGTTTTTTAAACAACACTGAATGATTCAAGGAATTTATCACTTGTTTTACGTTCATAATGCACCATCACAGTTTCTGTTTAGTCTGACTCTGACGTCAGCGCATTAAGCGTGTTATCACCGCGTCGTGTTTCCTGTTATGATGAGATTTATTTACATTGAATAGAATAGACTTTTATACATTTCTTAATTCCAATAAGATCATTTTGCTTTGTCAATAATTACATCTTTCTGTATGTGCGTATTTCATTAATGTACTTTTGTTTATTTCTTCTCTCACAACGAGAACTGTAAAATTAATTCGTTTGTAACCGTTTAAAAGCTATTTTCATGAATTGAGTGATTTTTAGCACGAAAAAATGTTTAAATATTTTTGCATGAAAGCTTTTTTTATGAGTGAACGGAAAACGAAAAAGTGCAAAACCAGGATTTGTACAAGGTTTCTAAAAGAAAGATTCTAGTGACTAATGGAAAAAGATATAGTTATCTTTGACAGTATAAAATACGGACTGTCACAAAATATAATAAAGCACCAGGAAGACTAAAATTAAAATAAATAAAGTAACGCAAATAAATCTTAAACACCTAATCCATCCACACCAATCTTATCGCGCCGAATAATCGCCCTTTCACGCACTCGAATCACTGGTGTAATTGGCGGAAGACTGAACTACCTTAGTTGCCCACACGGCTGGTATTTACTGGTTCCATCCAGGAAATGTGTGACAATCTTTATATACGCTACGCATGTTATTTATAGGCGTTAATACTGCCTCGGCCAAGAGGATGACTTCCTGATGTGATGTGTTTTTAAAAGTGCGGCAGCCCCCGACACTGTCTCTGTGCACCAATCACGCGGCGTTCCCACAATTACTGCTCATCAACAGCAGCTTATCACATTTACTAGAACCTACCCGACGAATTCTGTGTCGGTGTATCCGTTGCTTAATGGTGTACGGAAATATTTCAGTGTACGTAACTACACTGACGCGAGATTAAAAAAAAAATATAACAGTTACTTTGATTGCCGATGATCGCAATAATCTGCGATGAAACGATAATGATTAACGGGCGCCTACTTTTCCCCTGATCTTGCGATACGCACTCGAATATAAACAGCAATAATATTTATCTTAACTTATATTTTTATTCTCAAGATTATATGAGAATTGTTAATGTATCATTTGAGGCTGAAAATATGCACAAAGGGCAGTCGTTGAAGATGTTGAAGAAGTCAGCGTTTAAACTGACTGTGTTTGAATCCCCAATATAGGCGTACTCATTAAAACGTATCCAATACCGAAAAAACTAAAACGATAAAAGTAATATAATTTAGCCTTGCGAGATGAATAATTGTGTAAATTTCTTGCGAAGTAAAATTTTCACCCGTAATATTTAGGGTAAAGATTCCGTTACAAAATTTCATCTAGAAAATTACATAATATTTTTAAATGAAACAGTTTTAAACTCATCTGAATAATTTTAAAACAAAATTAACGTTGACTTTGGCTCCTTTTAAAGTTTTACTTCAACTACAGAATTTGTAAAATAACATTTTTTTTAGCAATATTAGTCGAATTATTAATGCCGATCAAAGTCACCTTTCTTCACATTTTCTGTGTTAAGTCTTAAATGGCTTAAACTCAGTGTTGGCGGTTACTGGTCACTTCTTCACAGCGAGAGATCCAATTGCGTCGCGTCCAGTTAGTTAGCAGAATACCTGCCAAAATGAGTTTACTTAAGATTTACTGATTTACTGTCTAATCTACTCTTAAGAAGGGACAGTCCAATGGCGTCCAGCGGTCAGCATATTAGTCATATCTACGGACTGCGCCCATGATCCAAGTACCCTTGTCCGAACAGCAAGGACAGTTCCTTACTATTACGATTCCTTATACTCTATATTTGTTTAAAAGAATTGTTTAATAATTGATTTTAAATATAATACGATTTACTACACTTGAAAAGTTTATAGTTCTAAGAACGAGTCAAGTATTGAAATCGACATGTACGCTACATGCAACATACACTATACAGCTTACGCGCAAGGTTTATACATAGTGTAGCCTTATACATTGAAAACCATATGTGCAAAGACTAAACCAAAATTATAAATAAAATAATAGGTTTCTGTTGCGTTAGTCAAGAGCAGATAAGCAGTACTGGTAACTTTTGAGGAACACACAATCAAGTTATTAGGATCTTCCACTTACTATTACATTTACTAACATAAAACTAAAATTTGTTATCAAAATACAAAATATTTTAATATAAAACACGAAAGTTATAAGCAAGTAATCACTTATTAATTAATCCTAATAAAATATGTTTCATTTACTTGCTCATACATTTCCAGTTAAAAATGAACGTGTGAGATAATATTAAAGTTCTGGACTGACTAAACTTTGGCATTATTGTTTTTACAAACGATGCCGACATGGAAAGGGCTATGTATTAGCCATGGTATTATTTTCCTGTATTGCTGATTCAGCTTCAGGTAAGGTTATTATTACTGTGTTGAAAGCGACATTCAGAGATTTAGTACGTTGTGCTAATATTTTTACAGCAATTTGTTGCGTAAGGCATCACACTCGATAACACAAAAATGATTGGAAGCATTTTGTTTTTCATTCGAGAGTTAATTGGTAGTTCGTACGAGCAACAAGTACTGTTAAGGTAACAATAACTAGTGAACAAGCCGAGAAACTATTTCAATACGGCTAATTCCAAAGAGGTCAGAAGTTAAAGCTGAGGCTGCCTCGCTTTCTTCTGATCCAACCGAATCCTAAGCGCTGGCCGGGTCGCAACATCAGGATCTTGTGTTTAGTTCGGTTGGGTGCTACACTTCACGCCGTCGCATCTGAGTTTGCGGCTCCGTCCCTCCACTACTTTTTAGAGCCCCCCAGGACATTGGCACAGGAGAGGACTCGGCTCGGCCGACTTGGAGGAGTGATCATGGCTGACAACTTGCTAAAAGAGTTGGTTATACAGTCTTACAGATAGAGGCTCTCGGTCACGACGTGGTGCCGTAAAGTCAAGCGGCGAATACGCTATCTGTAATAAGGGTACTCACTGAAGATATTTTTCAAACAGTGGAGCAAGGACTCATTTTAAAATACCGTATGGTGTTGAAAGCCATGCAACGTACACCAGCTGATAGAAATCTGAGCAAGCGTGGGCTATGTTTAACGGCAAATTGTACTGAGTCGTTGTTATTAAGCTAGCGCGGGTAGAAAGATTGCTAGTTGGGGGGGGGGGGGCAGAGAATTGACCAACGCGTGGTCAAAATTTGTAACAGGGAAAACAAATTTGTTGGCAGATCGTACCATTCTGACGTACCTCGGTAGAAGGCGAAAACCGCCCACAAGTTTTCAGAGTTCCAGTATGATGCGATGACTAGTTACATAATGTGCGGAACTAACATTAAACTTAAACTATAGGACTATATTTCACATCATACCTATATACTTTATAATCTGTTATTATAATTGGGTACAATCGAGAGAGATGAATTCTTTGCGCTACTTTACAGCAAATAATAACATTCATTGTTTGTTTCCAACTATTCCTCCCTAACAATAATATCAATAATAGAGAACGTGCAGATGGTTAATAAAGGAAAACATTGCAAATCACTTGTGTATTTGTCTATTTTTTTTAGTCTGCTTGCACTTTGTAATTTGCTTCCTATTGTTGTATGTATCGTTTGCTGCTCTTAGCTGTGTACATGTGCACCAAGGATTAACACATATGTAGCTTGCACATTTCTCTAAGCTACATTCTCTCTGAATAATAGTGGTGCATTTGTATGTGAATCGAGAATATAATATACTTATATACCTCATTCATCATATCTAAAATGGTTCTGATACTGAAATAGTTCTTGTGGTCTATTACTACTATTAAGAATATAATAATGGGCAGCGTTAAGTGGAAGACTCTCTGGTTCATATACGTAAGCCTATACGTCACTTTATTATTTCAATATCCTGTCAAATGTGTTAAGTCCAAACGAGATAATGCTTATATATTTGTTTCTTATGCTGTTGTAATTTAAATTTTATTATAAATGTTTACCAGAAATTGTCGGTAGGTTCTTGCACTCGACAAGAAACTGTTGACGGAAGGAAATTTCTATGAAATTGTTTTTCTATGTGTGCACAGAATACGAATAATTAAAATTAGTTCAGGTCCCTTAAAAATAAAATATAGAAAATTATCTGGAACTGGAAAAGCGTAACTATCAGCCTGTAAAGTACCCTTAAAACGCGTCTTAGCGTGAAAATTCGAGCGGGACGTTGAAGTCTGCTTTTGTCAAAAAACATCTTAATTAAATTTAATTAACTTTCTGTCGATATCGTTATCTTTCCTATATGAGATATCACTTCTCAAATAATTACAATGTGATACCTGCTCAAAAACTCTATTATCAATTACAATTTTTAAAGTGCAGAACTGATTCAGAAGAACCCTTCCTTTAAAAAATTACTATCGGTAATAGGATGTGATAAATGGAGGGGTTAGATTAGAATGTAGCTTATCACCTACCTTTTAAATATATGTTTAGACATTGAGAGAGTTTAAACATAGAGGATTAAAATCCTGAACTTTACCAGCACCTTCAGTTATAATGCTGAACTTTACCAGCACCTTCAGTTAGACCTATAATTTTTTTTAAATTCTCATGTTAGCTTATAACAAGGTCATCATAACAGACAATGAAGACACCCTACAGAGGTCTTTCTATGAATTGCAGCAGTTCACTCAAACGTGTGGTTTGGAAATGTATAGTATCAAGTTTAAGTCCATGATTTTTCGAGGTTTGCTTTTCTGTTAGATGTCTGCCGCTTTTGAATGATCGACTCATTGAACAGGTGTAATCATATACAATCCATGGATATAACTTATCTTACTTAGGTGAAGTGTGAAGTAGATGCCGTTTAAAATGTAGAGAAGTTAACCACATGTGTGGAACTATCACAAGAACATTACAGGGGAAGTTTAGACGAAATACTCTGTTGAAATTTGGCAGTGGCATGCAGCCTTCATCGTACTCAGACATGGATACTGTATACAAGGATCAGAAATCGAAAACAGGCTAGTCTGATGAGGTTTTTAAGGTCTGTACTTGGAGTATCTCGGAAAGTCGGGCTTAGGAATAATGATATAAGGAATGCCCTTGGAATTTACAACCTGAATAACACGCTCAAGCAGTACGGAAAGAATGCATCAGGACAGAATGCCAAAGATCGGAAGACAGGGAAAGGTTGTTAGATCAATGAGTGCGCAACGGACTATAAGGCTGAAGGCCTGAAGAGGGAGAAGAGAAGAAGAACAACAAGAAGTAGAAGAAGAAAAAAGAAAATACGGAGTCAAGTAATAATAATAATACGAAGAAGAAGAAGAAGAAGAAGAAGAAGAAGAAGAAGAAGAAGAAGAAGAAGAAGAAGAAGAAGAAGAAGAAGAAGAAGAAGAAGAAGAAGAAGAAGAAGAAGGCTGTTAGTAATACTGCGTCGCAATTTGTTTATTAGATGTTACCCTTAGTCTTATACATTTAACCAGTCCCTACCAATATTCATCAAACAATAATGCCCCATTCAAACATTACTCGATTTGAACAGAAGACTTGCAAATGACAATTATATTTAGGCCCTACACATCACACTATTCTGTAGGACCTATATGCCATAAAATTATTGGTTTACAACTAAGTTTGTGTAAGCGCATTATTTTTACGGTTAGGCCTATAAGTCAAATTAATGTACAATTACAATACGTCTATCTGAAATCATCCTTTAAATGATGATAAATTTACAATAAAAGAATTTAAATGTAATAAAACTTTTAGTATTTCAAGTTATGAAAATATTACTTGTGCTTTCATTAAATGTTTATAGTTTATATATTTAAATTCTTATTTTATGTTTATAGAAAGTTACAAAAAATTAAAAAATCATAAGCGTATTCATTGGGTGGCCTGTTTAATTGGGTGGCCAATTTTAACAGAAAACTTTTCCTTTTACGTCCTCTCAATATTTCCATGTGCGACGTGTTATACTTATGCCCACCTATCGATCGCGACATCGATTTTAATAATCTAAGCGCGCTTGGAAATGATGAGTTATTTTCAGTCTTGCATATCAGTTTCATAACGCCTACCAGTGAAGTTCAAAACAACATAAACGCAAAGGTTCCACTTACAGGTAGTAAAAATAATTGTCTGCTGAGCCTTCGCGACTCGTTTGTATCGACATGAAACACGTTTTAATGAAAGACAATAAAAACCATCGAATACAAATAAAACTGTACATTTGAGGCGGAGCAATAAAGAGGATGACTGTTCATTACGGGCTAAAATTTTTTATACACGAAAGCCACTGTTGCGTTGCGCTTTATTGCCGGTGTTAATTTGGAATTCCTGCAAAACGTTCTCTTTATCTCCCACACACCTAGCACGTATGAATTCTAGCAGCTCTGTCAGAGTTCTATCAGATGCTGCAACAACAAAGCAAATCAACATTAGGGTATACCATATAAGCTATACTAATAAATAGTTTTCGTTCATCTTTATTTTGTGCGTAACTCTTCAATATTTCTTGCAGGTTTTCTATATTATGAATAGTTCTTCAAATATTAAATACTTCTGCAAGAAAAATTTATTTTTGTATTTTCACCGGACGTAAGTTTCACTGATTATGTCAGTATCATCAGAGGTTTATAAATGAATTAACAAATAATCAGATTGATTCGATTTTAATATAAAAATAACAAATAATCGACTTTAATATAAAAGAAATGATCATTTTAATTTGTCTTAATTAAATCTGATTTAATTTATTTTAATATTTATTTACCTTATCATCTGTTTTGACGGTTATACTGGAACTCTTTAAGTTTATACTTGATTGATTTTAATAAAATTATAAGTTTTAGTGGATAATCTTGTTTTGTTTTTACTTGAGTTTGTTCTTGAATTAATAAATTATTGTTATTGTGTTTGTAAATATTAAGATTTTCCAAAATTTCATTTTTGACCTTTTTGTATGTTTTTAATTAATTTCATATTTTGAATATCTTCAAATTGATGTTTATTTCAGATGTTTATTTCATTACAATCCGTGGCTAAATTATATTTGTAAATATCTGGTTTTAAAAATGCATAGTGGTGTTGAAGAATCTATGGAGTAGTTTTTTCTTTGTCTGTGCTAGGTAAAATTTATTTATGGCAGCTACGGACCTCGTGAAATAACTTTCACGATCTTCTTCTTTTCTCGTTTTGTCCTTCCTTTAGTTGTTTATCCATTCGCTATGTTCTTTCTTCCTTTTCGCTATGTAGTCTTAGTTTGTTTTATCTCTTCTGCATTAAACTCACCAAATTACTCAATCCAATTCCACGGCCAGTAGCAGCCCACACCCTCAAAATCCAGCCTATCTATTGTCCCTGCGGCAGGAGCTCTATCTGAAGCTCGGGACGCAGCACACGAGAGGGCGACGGGCATGCCCATCGTCCCACAGAGCCCCCCCAAGTCGTCAATCCATTTCCTCAAAAAATATCTACATCCACACTTTCGTCTTCCGTGATGTTGACTGCTGCTTCTTTTTCAATAGTATGAAACAATATTCTGTTTTGAGAGAACGACTTTTATCAAAATTATAAAACGTAATTTTTGTTAATTAATCTGGATTCATAGAATGCAATACGTCGTTCCGATTATATCCGAAAATTTCTGTTTACAGACATCTCTACTGTTTCTGTTCAACAATTCACCTAGAGTTTACTTTGGATCAATAATATTTCTTAATATTTTCCTTTATTTTTTCAATTTCTGCTTTCCGATTTAGAACTAATAATTCTGGTGCGTAACACATTTTAGTTTAATGAGTAATGTTGCATTTTTATTTTATAGAGATTGAAATATAATAATAATAATAATTATTATTATTATAATTCTATTAAGGAAGCTAAAAGACCTAATTTCTTGCAAAGCGTTTTACAGTAGGCCTACATATACTTATCTACAAAGAATATACAGTAATACTCTTGAAATATCTATTTATATTTCACGTTTTACACTCACACACACACAAATCACACGGGGAAAAAGTAATTCCAAGACACCTGAAACTTGTCTTATTCATTCAATTCTCAGAAATTAATCTCAGCCATGTCAGTGCCGAAAATAGAATTCCATTACCAGACACCTCATTTGAGACTATTCCTGAGACTGCTACACATGAAAGCCTACTATATGACGCACGAGTCACAGTTTAAGCCACATTAGTAGTTAAATTTATGGAAACCATGTGTTTTTCTGACATTAACATTTCATCTTTTGTCTTGGTTAAACGTTGACAAACAGCTCGCTAGCAATACTGAACAAGATTTAAACCTTCATTTTATGTCTCCGATATCGGGTCTGCAATATGAATACAGTTTATCTGTTCAAAGCTTCTTTTTGTCCTACTATTGTTTCAAAAGTCTGTCAATTAGACCTTATTATATTTACTGTTCCTTTTACATTATCCGTACGTATTTTTCAGAATGAAGGAATCTATAGAAGATCATCATCATCTTCAGCAGGGGTTAATACAAACTGGTCTGTTCCTGTCCCAAGCAGATAGACTAAAGCCGGTCACTCCAACGCTTCTACGGACGTCCCCACCCCTCTCCGTCCTTGCTATGGTCAGTAAAGTTGATTCGTCCAATTATATCTTGTTTGTAAAAGTTTATTATCTAATAAGTCCCTTATGTATGTTACTAGCATATGGTTACCTGCCACTTTCGAACTTAATGTCTAGCCCGATTTTCTGTCTGGTTAGTCTCCCATATGCTGGCTGTCTTACCGGACTAAAAAGACCAGTTTTCCCTGTACGCAGTACAACTGACAACTAAATCGAAGCAGTTTCACGCCTGTAAATATTATAAAGATCAGCCCGTCCAGGATCATTTCCCTTACGTCTTAACATGCTACTGGTAGCTACTGCTGCCCTCCATTAGGAATATTTATCCACCTTCCGGTCTAGATCCGTAGTATTCTGCACCAATAGGGTTACCTCTTATAGGATGTGGCACTTCACCACGCAGTACGGTCTTAGCTAAAGAGAGACTGAGGGGTCCTTTGAGAGCTTTATCCAACCCTGGCAATTTGTGAGGACTAGTGCCCAGTCAACCCGATGGAAAGGTACTCAAAATTTCTTCGACCCCAGTATTTCGTCCAGAAAATAGTTAACTGGCTACACAAACGTAGATCTTGTTATAAGGAAGACTTACGGGTAAAAATCCTCGCAAGAATTTTACGACGATAATTTATCTCGCATAACGATGAATAATCTCATAACACGTTCATTAGGAATTCGGCGATACCATTGTAGGGTAGAATGGTCGGCTTCTCTTGTAGCATAAATTCAGACCTAGATGGGCACGCAAATGCTCGGTGGCTCCATGGCTCTACAATATTTAGGGGAAGAGTTTTTTACAAAAATTCTAGAATATCTAGAACATTGTCTAGAATTATCAATCTATCTATCCAGCTATTTATATTATCTATATAATATACGTCTAGAATATTACATAATATTTTTAAATGGAACAATTTTATCTCAGTTGCATAATTTTAAAGCAAAATTAATGTCTTTTTGTATGGACTTTATAGAGGCACTATTAAAACGATATCCATTTAGTTAACACACTTCTTAGAAATTTCGATGTCCAACACATAAGATTCGAGTTATTCCAAAATTGATTAAAATTTTACGAATGTATTATTATTAGGTTACACTACTACCTGAATAGTTACACTACTACTACTACTACTACTGATCCCTGTTCAATTCTGTCACTTCGTCTTATTTCATGCAACGTTT
This sequence comes from Magicicada septendecula, assembly GCA_034769895.1. Lineage (NCBI taxonomy): Eukaryota > Metazoa > Arthropoda > Insecta > Hemiptera > Cicadidae > Magicicada > Magicicada septendecula. The sequence goes on along the minus strand of CM068371.1, from coordinate 177,956,877 downwards.
CTTTTTTTTTGGGTAAATTAAACATCCCAGGCTCTACTTAGATCCCTGTCCTCTATTACCCATATTCTCTGAGATTTTTCTTACTGTCCCTCTATCAAACTTAAACTTCCTGAGCTTCACATCATCGCAAATAGTGAAACACGTGACTTCACCCGCGTTAACTACAGGCCTTGCTCTGCATTTTTCTAGTGATATAGACTTGAATCTTTCATGAATTTCTGATGTTTCCAGTACACTACTCCCCTGTTTGTTCTATTTGCCAGTTGTCTTCTTTATTTTAGTTTCATGAATTTAATTTGTTTGATCTATCACCAATCCTGTGTCCTCTGTTTCCTTTTTCATCCTGTTCAGGGAGTGCTGAGGATGATAATTTCTTTCAAGGATCGTACATGCAGTGATTTTTAAATATGAACTCTTTCATAAACCGTACACTGCGCACGTGGTTTTAACCTTCAGATGTACTTTATTATACTAAATTTCTTAATAAAATTTAACAACCATATCGTCCTCCAAGATTCTTTTCTGTCTTGCATCATGTTTTCCACAAAGCATTACAGAATCTTTTAAAAGTTCAGGGTTGATTATCTAAACTGAAAATAAGCATGATAATTGGAACGTTCGAGATTGAAGAATCAACGGTATAGTATGCATAGGAGGCATACTGTACATACTCATGCTTACTAAGTATCTGTACATACAGATACATACTGTGATTAAAATTGACTTAAAAATTATGCGTGGTTTTGATTTATTGTTTCCGATCTCAGGAACTGTTGTTTTATTAAACAAATTTATATTACAAAATCCTTTTCGTATATTATTGAAATTTAGTCAAACAATATGTGGCGTACAAAGATCGATGTGGCAAGAGCGACCAACTTACGCTGGAAATGTCCGAACGAATATTCACGTCGGTAAACAGTTTTCCATCATCGCTGTTAACAGTTTTCCATTCATTAAATTAAAAAGGTATTGAGTAATTACTATTATTACTCACTTTAATGTTAGGGAAATAATATATTCTTTTGAGGATCGTATAGTGATTTTTAAATATGAATTCTTTCATAAATCGTATACTATACAAATGATTTTAACTTTCAGAAGTACTCTATTACACTGAATTACTTAATATAATTTAACAACCATTCATAAAATATTATGAATTATATAAAATAAAATATTCAGTAAATTATATAACGTGTGTGTGTCTGTGTGTGAAGTAATTTACTTTGTATTACTATTAACTTAATAATTTACTGTATACTTTATAATCTTTATATAATGTACATAATATACTTTAAATAATATATAAACTACTTAATTTATAAAATTTTTTTCAGTAATATATTGACAAGGAAATGAATATAGACATCCTTATTTGGGAACTGTCATAGTGTTTCTAGCTCTGAATTACGGCTAAGTACCGTACGCTGTAACAAAAATTTGTCCTTCATAGAATTTTGTGTTTCAATATCACATAGGGTAGTTGTGTTCCGTTTGTCTGTTGATTTACGACGTTCCGAGAAACGTTCAGTGTAATACCTGTTCCCGGGAGACTAATGTATTCCCTCCAGTGGCTACTCAGGTAAACGAGTTCTCCTACATGCACTTGTTCTTATAATGCAAGAAATAATGTCTGTTCTGAGTATTTCACTGACCGCGGACAAAGAACACACAACACGCTAACTAAATAATTGTCTTGCAAACTAACTAAAAGTCTTGCAAAGACTTTTGTCGGAAAAGTTGTTGCGTTAATTATGGCTTATACCCTATAGCAAACACTGTATGGATTTGTTATATACATCTGAGTGTGTGTGTGTGTGTGTGTGTGTGTGTGTGTGTGTGTGTGTGTGTGTGTGTGTGTGTGTGTGTGTGTGTGTGTGTGTGTGTGTGCGTGCGGACAGAGAGAGGCAGACAGATAAACAGACAGACAATGATAAAGTGAGGGGGATAACGGCACGGACTGCATTCTTTAATCGAGTTAAATATAATAATACATTTTTTCGCGTGTGGCCTTGGAAAGGTGTGTTGTGACACGTAAACAAAATGTGCCATTGGTCCGTGCTTGTACATACGAAATTTTAAGTAAATTCGTGGATACATTACATTTCTAGTTGGCTGTTTAATAATTATTTTGCTAATAAGATTATTAGTCAGTGCTTTCTCACTCTTTGGACGTAAATACGAGTAAATCTCGTATTTTTAGATTTTAGTTAATATCTACAACAACGCACTGTACTCTAACGTAATGTGAACAATAGTTTTATCATTAACCAATAAAGTCCCTGAGCTGCAGAACTCGCTCATTATTTTCACGAAATAGATTTATTATTAAGTAAACTTCAGTGTTAGATAATTTTCAATTATCAGAAAAATTATGAAAACCACCGTTACTCTAATACTCTATCGTTACTCTGCTTTAGTAAAATAACAATTGTAAAGCAGACAGTCGTATCAGTTGTAACAATAAACACTAAACATTTTTTTAGTGTAACACTATTATTATTATATTTTTTTTTTAGTTAAATGTGTATAACAAATAATTTAGTCATATCTTTTAAGGTCATGTATGTTTCTGTAGATATCTATAGGTTAATATTTAAAACTTTTCATAAATATACATAATTCATAACAATGTACAAATTTTTTCGTAAATTTATCTTATAAACGTAAATGAAGACGGTCTAAAGTTTGCAAGGAGTGATAATACTTCTGCAAAACGATTAAACATACCGAGTTTGCATTTCGAGTAAAATTCCTCATAGCTTTTCCTCCACATACTTTTTCAATTCTTAAAAATTTTCCCTAAAGTAGTAAAAATTTAATACTAAAAACTAACTACATTTCGAATTTGGTTAACATTCCCTTTAGTACGACACCCGGGAGGATTTTTACAATTTTTTAATTTTTTGATACCTTTTTTTAGGTACTGGCGTCCTAAAACTTTGACATTTCGTAAACTGTAGTCTATATCCAGTTTTCGGTTAAACCTTTGATCAATTTTTTGCACTCTGGCACCCCAAATTTTGAAATTTCCAAAACTAAAAACTCTATTTAAATTTTGGTTAAATACCATTTAATTTGGTACCCCACACATTTTTTGATTTTATCAAAATTACACCCCTCGTTTTGGCTGTGGCATCCAACAATTTTTATATTTTCAAAAGCGGACACTACACTTACACATTAGATAAAATGTTTTTTTTTTCATTTGATACCCTCATATGGATTTTTGCTATTTTTTTCTAATTTTTATCATCTGACATTTTTTATTCCTGCCTCCCTATTTTTGGGTTCTTAAGGCTTTCACGGCCGGCGCGACGTCCGCATAGTTGGAAACATTATTTCCCGGGCTGTTACGCCGTGGCCTATAGTATGTGTTGACAGACGTTTCTGCCTTACCAGCGGAGGCCATCATCAGTGTCGGAAACAATTGGCACCGTGTCCGCCAATTCACCCCACTGATAAGGTAGAGACTATGTATTTTGCCTAAGCGAGGCCAAAACGTCTGTCAACACAAACCATAGACCACGGCCTAACAGCCCGGGAAACAACGTTTCCAACTACGCGGACGCCGCGCCGGCCGTGAAACCCTTAGGAACTCAATATAATTTTACCTTACCATCTTCCCCCGTACCACTTCGACGGTGCACAAAAGAACTTGTTACTATTTAATCAGATTCAACCGATACGTATATATGTACAATCATGATGTGTTTTATCTTGCACAAAACGGCAACAATAGTATCAAGAAGCATGGCATCGAAAGGGCGTTTCGTCGCATTGTTGTGATTGGTTTTTGTGAATAATTTTGTTTAGTGAGTGTTTCCAATGTTTAATTTATATATCAATTGACACAGTAAATAAATTGTGCCGCGTCTTGTCTTAGATTCGAATATTTTGAGATAACAATTTCCCACGTACAAACGTACACGTACACGTACACACGTATACGTACATACGTATAAAACACTAAACTAATTAATACCTGATCAAATACAAATCAATAAAAACCACGATGCGATAATTCTGAAAGAACATAATTATTTTCCAACATCACATGCCATTGCAGTAGAGTAATATTCAACCGGAACACGAACACTTCAATATCGCTTACGATGAGTACATCAGTATACTGCTTCATGTGGGAAACGTGTCTCAAACGTGTTGATTGTACATGTACACAGTACTAACATATTACTGCAGTAAGAAAATCAACTGTACGTACAATATATTAATTACAGTAATACACCGTGTTACGTATATAACGCTTTTGTTTGCCCGAACTGAAGACTATTAAGCAAGTGGGTGTGTGTAGGAGTCAACGTGTGGGATGTGTAGCTACGTGTTTTGGTTATTTAACTAGTTATCAAGTATCGTGTGACCCTACTCTACTGTGTGTGTGTGTGTGTGTGTGTGTGTCAGAGAGAGAGAGAGAGCGAGAGAGCGTGGGAGGGGGACGTACATTTATTTTGAAACTTACGTCGCATTTCGTCGCAGAACGCATTACGTCGTACATCGATACATATTTCTGAAAGCGTTAATAATCACTTTTAAAATTTAAAGGGTTTTAAATGTTAATAATCAGTAAAATGACAGGTAAAAAACTCGAAAGCTAAATGATAATGTAAGCGGTAAACTATAGGTTTCGTAATTTTTCTTAACGATTACTTGTGTAAATAGTCAGTACTTGCTCAGTCCCGTCAACTTAGAGACACGCTACAAATTACCTGTGTTCTTAGTATCTCTATACGGCTTCTTGAGTTTTGCGAAATAGTTTCCATGCTACTAACAGAAAAAGTAACCTATACGTTTATCTTTGCAATGCATGCTCTAAGGATTAACCTAAATAGGTTGTCCCACTTATAAAAACCGTCTGTTTCCCGACACGATCCGTATCTCTCCTGTATTTATTTCTATAAAATTTCAAACGATTTTACTAATCACTATTAAACAAACATATTACCTTGGGAGATTTGTCTTCATTCAATTACATTTTTCCATCCTGTTTTTTAGCTTCGTCTTCCTCTTCTGTATCAGTTCTCTGATATCAGAGCATCTCAGAGAAGAGCATCTTGTTGTGATCCGATTCTTTCAATTGGAAGCAGAGATAGCAAACAGGTAGAAAGCTTTGAACCCATTAAGTAAAACTGTAGTCTCTTATACGATCCTATTTTACTGTACTCAATATAACTTATCTAAATCTTACTATTTTTTAAATGTTTTGCAGAGTCTAAAAATTATCATTGCTAACCAGATTCAAAAAAGGAAACATTTAGGAACATTAATTGATACTGTGAGTACTGTTCAGCATTTCCATGGTTTAAAAATTTAATTTGAGTTTGAAAATATATATTTGATTTAGGCAATATTGGATGCACATCAATAACATATATGGTTGAATAGTAATTTTTCTCTTTTACAAAATAAAAGCTAGAGTAATATAATGTAAAGTATTCCAGTATTCCACTATAACTTTATTATGTACAAATATTTTTTCAAAGACTCTCCCCCTCTCTCGCTCTCCCTGTCTGTCTGTCTGTCTCCCTCTCTCTCTCTCTCTCTCTCTCTCTCTAGTCAAAAGCTAATCTAATTTTAAATATTTTTGGATATATAAGAATACACAGAAACTAATAAACCCGAGTTTTGTCAACAGCAGTATTTAACTTATCTTTCCTCCTCTTAATTAGGAATTTAATTTCCTCCTCTTAAATATGTATTTAAATGTTTCCTCTTAAGTCCTATAGGATTATAAATCATATCACGGGTAAATAAAAGCCCCTTTGTTTTCATTAGTCAGCCCCCCCCACACATACTTCTAAAGTCTTATCATGGTAGCCTGGCCATACTGGGTTTACGTATATTAGAATCTTTATTCTTTCTTTTTGTAAACAGAATCATGACAAAATAAAAACTAAAAAAACAGCGTTGTGAAGTAGAATGAAAAGCTACAATAATGTGAACTTTGAAATGACAGTCACTTGACGAAAGTCAATAAGGACTACTTTCTTACAAATTATTAGATAGCGAGGAACATAAGACGTACGTCCAGCATTTGGCTTTACTAACTACAGGTCTCTAAAACAGTCTGGACGACATACCCTTTCGCTGTCTGTGAATTCATCACTTCACTTGCCATAAGCAATATTTAGGCCGCATTGAGTACAGTTAACTTAGAAGAAACACTCGAAATAAGGGCAGAAATGTTTGACAAAGAAGTTGCAGAGTGAGAAGAACCATTATATTTTATTCGTTAACAATTCGGTAATTTTTGATTTAAAAAATTGAAATACACAGTCCATAAATTACAGAATGTTACACTTATTGCGTTTAAAGCTACACATGCCAAATTTGTTTACCTTCGATATTGTTTACGGGCAAATCGGATAGTTTATACTATAATATAATGACAGCTTATACTTAGTCGCATGGTCCAAGAAGTCTGTCGAGAAAGTGTCCAGTCATTGTGGATATCACAATAACACACACCTTGATCTTCATGAACCTTGCGTAGACAATCTAAGGAGACCTTACAGTTAATGCATAAACACTCAGATTCCTTTTGGATCCCTCATTCTACAGCGAAATTCTACTAAGTAAGCTTGTGTTTTGGGTGGCCGCCGCATTCACAATCACTGAATGAGTAGCTGAACGATTCTGCATCTAGTTTTGCTTCAGTCTTGCGCCTTGAACGATATCCATGGAAACCGTTTGAATGTTTAACAGAGCTGTCAGGGAGGGATTATAAGTGATGCTCAAATTAAAGTGTGGTATAAATATTTTCAAAAAGTGTGGCAATCTGTAGAAAGCAATCCACGTTCTGGAACCGATGCCAAGACGGTGTTGACCATTAAGGCATGATCCATCAAAAATACGGTTAGTGTCACCTTCACGTATTAGTCACGCCTGGTACAGGATTTCTTGACGAAACATCACACCACACTGGTTGCTCAGTAACCCTACAGTGCTGCCGCCGACTTCTGGATCTTTTCGAAGCTAAAATTCCCGCTGAAAAGGAGATGATATTAGACATAAAAAATAAATAAATATTTATTTGTGACAGCTGGCAGATGTAAACACAGTAAAAGCTCTGTATCCAGCATCCTATTGTATAGGATAGTTTATTAATTGGCGCGGTTTCGATCAAGTACTCAAAGGCAAAAAGCCACTTTCGAAAGCTACTTATAAATTTCATTTTGAATTTCACTTTGAATTTTCTACCTAATTATTGCTAAGTAAAGAGATGGACGAAATTGAGGAGACTGCAACAAGACAGTTGATGATTCTAAAAGAGGAATTTGCAGGCTCTTTCAGAACTGGAAAAAACGCTGAGATAAGTTTGTGATGTCTCAAGGGGACTGCTTTTGAAGAAAAATAACGATCCATTGTCTTAGGTGACCTATTTTCCTCAAAATATTATACGGTTGGATACGTACAAGTACAAGTACAAGTACAAGTACAAGACCTCGTACAAGTACACATGTTGTATTGATATACACTTTAGCAATTAATTTTTAAGATTTAATATATTGTTGTGATAGTCTAGTGATCGTCGTATGGTACAGTGGAAAACAAAATACAAAACACCAATTAAGTAACTAATCGCCAGCTTTAATTATCACAATTAAACAGTTTGTAATCAACAAGATAGTTTCTTACAACAAATCAAATTTAAATTGTTCACACGGAATAATAACGTCAACTAACATAAAGCACAATTGTATTACAATTGGCCCGCACAATTATACAACAAGTAACACTTCGCCACAATACTTCGAACCGCACTCTGTAAATCGTCGACAATAACTGAACTAAGCGCCGCTGACTGCCTATATTTATATAGTAGCCGCGCTCAAAGCGTTTCCTGGCGGAACGCTTTGATTCTCACTCAAAGGAAACCCATGATGGTCTTGTCTCTAGTGTCACTCAAAACAAGCTGACAATGTTGCCAAGTTCTATCCCACCTATAGTGAAACTTAGCGTGAAATGATTCTCCTCTTCATTGCTATTATTATTATACGTATGATTAATTCATAGTAATAATAATAATACAACTCAGGACTTCTCAGAAGTTTCAGTTCTAAGTAAGTAAACCTGACGTTTACATTATCTATAAAGAATAAAAATACAACAAAACCGACAAAATATAGGTCTATACCTTTTCGACACAACTTTCAAAATGATTTTCATTATTAAAATATCACAAAGCTTTGGGATAAGCAAATCCCTGCAATATCAGAAGGAATGATAAAATAATAATAATAATAATAATATCAGAAATTAATAAACCTGAGTAAAACAAGACAAAATCGCAAATAATTAATACATAGCCTGGGAGTAAGCTACTCACGGTTTAGTTGGAGTCGCGGTCCGAGTCATCATCACTGTCGTCTGCAACATGAATGATGAGGCGGTCTTCTTCTTCCCACAGGTCTGCATAATATCCCAGTTCTATATTCATAGTTTTTTCCACACATTTCCTCCAGTATTCGGCATCTATGTTCTCAGTACAGTTCCTTAGGGCTTCACAGACACTTGCACTTAACTGAGGAGTTATGTTGCTCTTCCTGACGTTAGACTTTAACCGTGCCGAGACTAATTCGATTGGATTTAATATGCAGTAATAAGGGGGAAGTCGTAACACTTCATGACCTGCCTTTCGAGCCATCTCATCAACTGCGTACATTTTGTTTATATTCGCCGATTTTATTCTTTCGAGCAAGATTAATTTAATGGGGACTGGGTCCGGTACTGGTAAATCAAATTTCTTCATAAATTCAATAATTTCGGACTTGTTTGACGATTTAGTTGGGATTTTGATAAGCTGTCTAGAATGGTAACTTGCATTGTCTAAAACTATGAAATACTTCCTGTCTTTTGAAAGATTTTGCAGTAACGAATTTTTAAACCAATTCTCAAAAACTGTAGCATTCATCTCATCGTGGGTGTCAGCTTTAGCATCTGAAATATTTTTGGCAGACAAATAAAGACAATTAGGAGCCCACCCCTCAGCTCCACCAGCATGTAGCACCATGATGCGCTTCCCTCTAGATACAGGGACGTTAATAGCGCAGCCACATGTTCCATCATCCCATCCCTTCTTCACGGTGTCATGTGTGTCGAACCAAGTTTCGTCTAGATACACAACATCATAACCCTGTGAACGCAGTTGGTGTAGTCTATGGAGGTATTTGTATCTCCAAGACACAATTCTTGCTGACTCCATTATAACACGCCTCTTATTAAGTTGTCTTGTTTGTTCATCATCTTCTTTCACTGCACTACACTTTATATAATATTGAAAACTTTCTCAAGTGAAACTTACTTGTCTGTTTTGTATGTAGAACGCGTTTCGGCGTCGTGTTCGCCTTCTTCAGCTTTGCGACAGACCCAGCTTTGGGTTCTGCATAATATCCCCGTTCTATATTCATAGTTTTTTCCACACATTTCCTCCAGTATTCGGCATCTATGTTCTCAGTACAGTTCCTTAGGGCTTCACAGACACTTGCACTATATTCACAGACACTTGCCCAATACGCCACGACATAAAACGAAAACTCCAGCGCACACATATACAACCGAAAAGACACAACAACGAAATAAAAACACTTAACAGTGTAAAACAAAAGTTACATGAACACAACATAACAATATTAAAAGCTGACAAAGGGAACATAAACATCATAATGGACAAACATCAATTAAACACTAAAATTGAAACTTTCTTTAACGAAAATAATATAACGGAAATAAATAAAGACCCCACATTAAAATTTCAAAAACAGATTAACAAATTTATAAACAACACAAAACATATAATCAAACCAGAAAGCACCAAGTACCTAAAACAAATAAAACCTAACCCCTCTATACTAAATGCATTACCAAAAATACACAAACCTAACATTCCCATCAGACCATTAATAAACAACACACAAGCTCCCTCCCACAAAATCGCCAAACACTTAGACAAAATAATCAGAGAAAACATTAATCTCAGTAACAACACATCTATCAAAAACAACATCGACCTAGTCAAGAAAACTGAACACATCCACATCCCACACAACTCAACACTAGCATCTTTTGACATCACCAATGTTCCAGTTCAAGAAACCATACTAACACTAGAAAATTTACTCAGACAAAACAACACACCTGAAACACACATACAAGAGATCATCACACTTACCAAAATAATAACTGAGCAAAATTACTTTACATACAATAACAAGATATACACACAAACAGACGGTCTCCCGATGGGATCCCCCATATCAGGAATACTGGCAGAAATATATATACACAACATAGAACAGAACCACATAATAAACAACAACAAATACACCAACAAGATCATTTACTGGCACAGATATGTCGATGACATACTACTTTTATTCAAAGGCAACATAAGACAAGTTGAAAACTTCCATAAATACATAAACACAATACACCACAAATTAAAATTTACTTTGGAAATTGAACAAAACAATAGTATAAATTTTCTTGACCTGACAATTAACAAAACTAACAATACACACACGTACAAAATATACAGGAAACCTACCACAACTGACATGGTTATACACAACACATCAAACCACCCAACACAACATAAACATGCAGCCTTCAACCATATGCTCCATAGACTAACCAAAATACCCTTAAGTAAGCAAGATTATACTGACGAACTCTTATTAAGTGTCCGAAATCGAAAGCTGAGCTTCTTCTTCACAAGGGATCTTAGCATTGTTTCTTTATAAGGAAAACTTGAAATGTTCTGAAGATGCTGGAGTGGTTCGGAAATTGTGGGTGGCTGTCCTTCCTTGTAAAATTTGTAAATTTCTTGGCGGATAATGTCGCAAACAAAATTATCAATTTTATTAAAACGCGCTCTTTTGTTACCTGGCTTCTTGGGAGTCACGGGACCTCTAGAAACAATTTTACGAACAGTCGGGCGGCTTAATTTCACAATTTTGGCTGTTTCAGTAATTGAACTCTTACCTACTTTGTTATTTACAACATATTCATGCACGTTACACACTATAGTTTGGCTCTGTTTCGAAATTGTTCTAATCGAATTTTTGATTGGCCTACTAGTGCCTGGAGTGGCCGAGATTTCCCCGTCGTTCGAAAACTCCCCACTATTATCACTTACATCATCACTATCATTGTTGCTAACTACATCAACAACGATTTCTTCACTATCACTATGACGATGACTCCCTTCTTCATTATCAGCGTGCTGAGGATATGGTTGTTCTCTCTCCCAAGGTCTCCACATTTTAAACACGTGAACACGGAACAATACGGAACACAAACACGGAACCGAAAATTACAACTATAAATAAAGTAAAGCAGTATTACTGTGATATTTAAATATAAATATACTATGTAAAATACTATGTGCTGTAAGAAGGTAACAAATTAATAATTCCTAATGTAGTCGTTTCTTTGGCAACGGACTCGAAATTCAGACAAGCGGGCACTTCCGATGTCGCGCAAAGACTGGTCCATATTGCATTCAAGTTCAAAATACGTTTTGGCATCATTGGAGATGTTTCAGAAACGGCTAGCTTTGTTCACAGCTGTCAGCAGCAGGGGTGCCTTCGCTAATTGGGCTATTTAACTGTTCTTTGATGCCGCCTGGAAACACATTCAGCGAGGCTACTACACCTCGCTAAAATACCAGAATATTTCATATTACGCTTCAAAAACGCTATTAGAAAACACCAGAACGTAATTGATTGTGGCCTTGCACACAGCGCGCTCGGATTGGTGAAATCTGGATCAGTCTCGGACGCGCGACAAGTGTCGCGTAATTGTCCTTCATCTCAGTAGCAGCAATACGCACGCGCGCGCGCGCGCACACACACACACATTACAGCTGGAAGCGCCGAGAAACACGTGGAATGTTCTGTAATGGTGTAACATTTTTTCCGCATAACGTAACAATATGTTTAATTGGAAGTGAAGTAACCAATCGATTTCAGACGTAGAAAGGATGTAATGTAAGTCTGAGTAGGGCAGTGGTCGGAGCATTCGATTTGTGGATGCCTGTTCGATTCATCATGTTACGATGACCAATGGTCCAATGTACGCAAAGGGATGTCTACCTATGCAGGGGGACTCAGTGATAGCCGAATTAAACTACGTTGACCGAAAACCATATCGAGGTTGGATAAAGGTACACATTTAACGTTAGTAACGACAAACATTTAAATATTTAAGCTGTATTATTGTACTAAGTAGTCTGACGTACACGCGGTTTATCTCCGTTTCACTGGGGAGCTATTCTCGTCCTGACTGAATGTCTCTCGAGATACGGTAACTGTCGTATTTGTTGCACGCAACATTTAGAGATTAACCAACAGCGAGCTATTGTCTCGCACGGTTTTGACGGGAATAACCTCATCCGATCCGATAATGTCTGTGACTGCACGCGAGACTTTATTGGCGTTGTGTGTTTCCGTACTGCCGTGTAGTGTATGCTGCTCCATGAGTTTACGCAAAAATTTTGATTTCGTTATCAAGCAACGAGTATTGAGATAACAAAACTTGCTGAGAAGATGGAAACAGAGTAAGGAGGCGAAATCCGCTACTAGCCATAGGAAAGCTGTGTTGAAATATATGATGATGATAATGATGATGACCACAACCACGATGGAGGAGGAGGAGGAGTTTAAGAAGAAGTAGAAGAAGAAGAAGAACAACAACAACAACAACAAAAACAAGCAGAAGATGAAGATGATGATGTTTCTATACACAAGGTACGATAGAAATATTATGTGGGTACGTTTCAAAACACATGTAACGTATTCTCTGTAATGATAATTGGTTACAATCCATTTAGGCTCCTTCAATAACTGTTCAGTGATTACAATTTGTTGTGAAACAAAGTCCCTGAACTATCTGGAATAAATTCCTTAACTAGAATTAGCGACGACGGAATGCAACGTTTCACCTCTGTTATAAAGTTTTTATATCGTTTTGTTTGCCAAAGTATTTAATGAAAATTTTAAGTTATCATATCGGGCCTTAGATATATGGTGATGTAGAAATAATAAAACATTACACAGTTCTCTATGCCAATATTCCTCTTTATAATTAGCTTTGCTACGGAAACACATTAGATTATGTCTGAGCTAAGCTGTGTACACGTACATCAAGGATTAACATACATAACTCTGTTTCCACACTGAAAACCACCTGCTCACCCAATATCATTTCCTTAGTTGTATTAAATTCGAATACTTTGTTTTATATACTCCCCATATCCGTTCTGTAAAATCTTCTAGTGTACTGTAACAGGACGTAAATATAACAGACAATCTATGAATCAGAACTAACAATAGCTTTCTTTCAACTTTCAACAACCAGTTCCTCCGTTTTTGACAATGCAAGTAAACCATTCCAGCAACTCTTCATCCAGATCTTCAAGGGTTTCAGTTCCTTACCTCGTCACGAGTAAATTAAGTTGAACCTCTTTACCACATCCATTTTCTTCTTTTCATTCACCAAGGAATTTAGCTCCAGCAATTTTGTTTTCATTAATGAAGACTGTCTTTTTACACCTGGCATTTACATGAACTTAATGTGTCAGCAGACCAAAAAAAACAATAAACCATACATTTAAAGATGTTTATTCCATCCAGCAGACACCAACAGAGTTTTGAACAATACTTATTCATTCGTTCAATCAAATAAATATCGTAAGTTTTAAACGAGTTTCCTTTACTTACTACTTTTACGACTGTAGCGAATAATATTAACAAGTACGACTTATGATCCAATACTTTTAAGACTAAAAGTAGCAGTTTTGAAGGAAATAAATAGCTAAACAAACGTAGTTGTATTCCTTAGTAACCGGTGACGCTTATGAAGATTTAGTGGTGGGGCAGATCAGTTTTCTACTTAACAGCAGGTTTTTTCTTAATAGGCGATGGCTTAATCATTTTGTTGACATCACCCTTAAAATTACTCTGTAATCGTTACCTCCAGTTATGTTTCTTCTTCTTCTGTTTCCATCTTGTTACTAGTCGCAGAAAAAAAAACATAAATTTCGGATGTGGCGAAATATTAAACAGAAGAGTTATGATCCTTGTAAGATTATTTTTGGCATTATTTTGTGCGTTATATTTACTGAAAAATTGCATTGCCTGTTACTTAATTAATTAATTAGTTTTGTAGAGTATTCTTACTGTGAATTGTGAACAATGCATTACTGTATCAGGACTATTTAATAATAATTGTAATTGTTTTACTGGCGATGTTGTAATTTTATTGGTATCGTAAATGGTCGACATAGACGTGTTCTTATGTCATGCGAGTGCTCTTAGAATCTACATCATATAACAGGCACTTACCTCTGTTGTTTACTGGACACTAAGTACAAACTTTATAGATGGTAAAAATGCCAACCAAGTCTTATAAGTGTTTGTATAGACATTGAACATAGGTTAATAAACACGAGTCTGTAAAAACCATTGCGATAAATAAAAACTACTCAGCGAATCAAGGAGGTTAACAAAAATTTTACCGTTCATTTACTGTTTAAATTTGTTTTATACATGAAAATTTCTCTACATTGTACCTCTATTAATTGCATTACTTTAAGATTCCTGAAAAATTTTCTGACTCTTGAATAGACATAAGTGAAATAAAACTCACGTTGCTTCTTCAACTTACGTAAATTCTTTAATATAAAATTCAAATGAATAAATTTTACTATATACAAAGGAATCCTAAAACTGAAAATATAAAATCCAACGTTTATGATTCTTACAGCGACTGGAAAAAAATATGAGAATTCAAAAATTACTGGTAGGCTATTTTTGAACGAAACTATTTATTTTTTTAACTACTTTGAAAATTCACTCTTCCTTCTTTTTTTATTGACTCTTTTACTACTTTGAACGAAATAGTTTCGTTCTTAAGTCTAAAATTTATTAAATAAATTTTGGTAATAAGTAGTTTTTTAATTACCATAGAAACTATGAAAATCTTGATTATTCTAGTCTATAGTAAAATAAAAATTGTAAAATACGCAATCATTTAATACACAATAACAATTCCAAACTATTGCACTGTTCTTTTAGCTAAATTCGTAACCATAATGCCTACATAACAAATAATTTAGTTTTAACTATTAACTTATGTATATTTTCATAAATATTTATAGATTTATAAGCAATACCTTTTGCAAATATGTGATAAGAATCTTATTTGCGATAAGAATAAGTGTTTTTTTAAATGGGAACGTGGCTAGCAACCTTTTTGAAGGCGCTAGAAATTTGCAAGGGGTATTGAGAGATATTAATTTTTTAATTTTGTCAAATTTATTTTGCCAAATTATTAAAAGATTCCGAGATTTTATTTTGAATAAAATTTTTCACAAATCAACATCTCCAGAGACTGAGATTTGTGACGACGTGTTTAAATGTTAAATTTTTCAGATCCTGTGTTAACCCCATCCAATTATACGTTCTCATCATGTGTCTCTATAAGTACAATTTTGTTCTATTCTTAATCTTACTTCTAATATTAGTTTTCAAACAAGTAGATAAATAATCAAGTATTATTTTGAGGCAATGTTTCATTCTATTAGGCTTAGGTGTTATCCTTACAAATTTTTGTCGAAACACAAGTCTCGGTATTGCAAACTGGTCACAACATGTTCAGAAATAGATACATTCCTCAGAAATAGTTGAGGTCTTTCGGTAAGTACAATTTTGATAGTATATATAAAACATTTGACACTGTTATTACGCTACCTCACATCAAGTCAGAGAATTCCTGAAAACTTTCATGGAATCTGACAGTAACAACAAAGGTATTGCCATAAAGACGATACGTAACCCACAACTTTATGAAGGAAATAATATTATCAATCTCGTTTAAGAATTAATCAAATATAGATTTGAATACATTAAATAATTTCTAAACTATATTCAACAACAAAAACACTAACGGCACGAGGTAGCGATGAGAAACGTTTAGTGAACATTTTCTTGTCCCATATATTTAGTATTATAATAAGAGCACAATGATTTGGCAAGAGACCAATACTGTGGATAGGCTTACCATCCATGTGTACCGTGGTTGTCGCAGCTGACAAACAGGTTCAGTTTGAAAGTTACTGACTGTTGCTACAAATTAATAGATGATCACCGTTTTACACGTATCTGGATCTACATTCCTCGTCTAACGTGAATGCGCTATTTGAGAACGACCTTGAAATCTCATTGGACCTATGAAAAAGTCACACAATAAATTTTTGCAAACTTTTTTCATATATTTAACAGGCACATGATAAATCAATTGAATTGTTAAAATTAAACCTCTTATTTTAAATAAATATACAGCCTTTAACGTATATTAATCATTTTGTTCACTAAGATTCGTATGTTCTACATGTCGAACATTTGTTTTCCCCTTTGCCTGAATTCAGTTAAATATTTCTATACTGATTCTGCTTCCTGGATCAGGAACTTTTTATAAACCGTTTCTAGAAACTGAGCCGCTGAAAATTCTTCAATTTCGGGTACCCGCGACTCCTTGAGATAATCGTAAGACTTTTTACCTGTTAGAACATTCGTCATGTAAACTCTCCTACAGGTTAACATTGCGTGTTATATTGTAAAATGAAGAATTTTTTATGGAAACAATATAGTATCAGTCCAATGCACTCATCTACATTCTTCATTAATTCACACAAAATGTACGTATACGTCACACAAAATTATAGACTAGCCTTTTATATTTAAATTACGAAAGTTAAAGAAATAAGACGTAAGTGGTATCATCATTTAAAAATTGTAGAGTTCTATCTTTCTTTAATTAAAAAATATTTAAAACGGAGATATGAGGAATATTTTGCATCAATCTTTCAGTACAAAAATTCCTGCGGTATCTCTGACAACCAGTGTTTTATTAAAACCATTTTATGTCACTCTGCTATCGCTATTTGAAATACGCGTTTTGATTTCCTTATTAAAAAATGTTCTACTTTTATCGATTGCCGAAAACATTATTCTGTCCTAAAATCGCTAATTATATATAACAAATGTTGTACGGATTTAAATTTAGTAAATTTAACGCCAGATAAATGATATTCAACATTTCTCAAAAACTGGAGCTCGTCTAATAAACTATTAAAAAGTGATCGAGCTATTTATAAAGTACGTCAACCGGCTCATAGAGCAAATAGCGTATCTATAATATGGTTTTGTGGGCGGAGGTCCGGTCAAGTCGGCTTCATACATAAGACAAATTACCTTTAAAGTGGCTGAAAAACGTGTGATAACATCCTGAAATCAACCCCTTTAAATTAAACGGTAGTAACGGTAATAACACAATAAAATACGCATTATTGAAACATTGTTTATATAATACTTATTGATTGAATTGATACTTATTGATCTCATATATCAAACATATAGCCTACGCAAATGATGTGTAATAAACCTATTTGAATATTTACCAGCATCAGTACATTAGCGTACACAGCTGAATAAATAATAAAACAACCTAAAAATTAATATATTAACAAAATTCCTTGTTAGCTTTTTTCGACCCTCTCGGGGGAGGGGGGCGTTTGTCCCCTCCCCCCTAAATACGTTTCTGCATGGAGGAACGACGTTAAGGGCCGCTAGTGACAGTTTTTGACGAAAGAATGCCGTTAACCACGTTCCGTTTTCAGCATTGTCCACGAATTACGCTGTAGTGAGCACGTGGCACACACCGTCCGTCGGGTTTTTAACAAAGTGAAAATAAACATCTTAACCAAACGTTTGTATATAAAATGTTGCTGCAACTTGGTAAAACGTTAATAGAGACAATTGCATTCCATTCCAGATTTTTTATTACAATTTGCATTGGTAAGCATTCCGTGATCGCCAACGGGTGTCAGTCAACAAACACGGCAAGAATTTTGCAGTGCTGCACTGAGCATTCTTAACAAAATTTAATTGTAAAATCTTCTACTGATCGCACTCCTTCAGCAAGTCTCAGCAGTAAGCGATGTTTTGCAGCCGTCACGGTACGAGCTTTCCCGACATAGTCTTCAACATCGCTTAGGATATTGACCGCCCGATGATTTAGTCTTCTATAAAAACGTTTAAAATAATCGTTCGGCTCATACAGACTTCTCCGTATTATTTAAAAAACCAAAATGTCTCTGTATAATTTTAATCAAGTTTTACCACAAAGTTTTACACGCACGCGTTGTTCTTCGAGATTTCACCAGCCACTTTGTCACTAACCCGCCGGATAGCGTGCGCACGTGTCCGCTTCAGAGGATATGCTTCAGATCAAAGACTAATGCTGATAGAAGACTAAACTAAATATTGTCAAAACCTGTCGCTAGGGTCGCTTAATAGTCGCACCTTAGCTGCTTGTGCGGATTGATGTGTAATTCAAAAAGTTCTCGTTCTATTTTTGAACATACCTCGTAATTTCTCTACACTACGTTAACCTTAAAATATTTAATATTTAAAGCGAATATTATTTTATCGTTTTGAAGTGTATTACGAAATTTCTGGAAAGCGTAGAGTTTTACGTGTTGCTGTGTAACATTTAAATATCTCGATGTGATAATGTACTTTAACTACGTAATGTAGTCCGTTACTTTTATTGTCACGCCAACCAACTGTTTGCCGTAGGCATTCTTACCACAACAGTAACTATCATGTAACTCGATACTGATAATAATCTACCTACAATATTCATGAAGACTGTTGGTCCTTTGGGCAGGCTTTCATTGATTATTTCCCTCTTTATGGAAAACACAATTCTTTTGAATTCTATAATAATGTCAACATCGTGTCTCTCAGATTGATTCATTCGTCACAAACGAATATGTTATGTGTCTACTACCTACATAACAAATAACGTTAACTTTTTATAATGAAATTTGATACTACTTCATTCATTTGCTTTTAATGAAATCGCAAAAGTTTGGGAAACATTTAAATACTTCATTGTTCCGTTCATCTTTATGATTACCATTACGGATTTAAATAGTATCTATGATGATACTACATAAATACTTAAATAATGGGAGAGCATGCTGATATTCACCCATGTTGCTAATCATACCTCTGACGATGAATTCAGATGAATTTATGTCTTAATCATAGTTAATTGGAGAGCTATTAGCTGTAACTATAAAATCACCCGATTAGTTAAATCTCTAATTATTTAATTAGATATCAATAATTTAAATTATCGTCAATAAATTTTAACCTACATCCATCTTCTGATTTCTGTACGACAAGTGGAATTCACTTTGGCGGATTACAAACTTATACTACAAACTACGGCTTTGTAGAAAAACTGTAAGGTGGAAAAGTGCCGTCCAAAGAGAAACTAATAATAAATAAATAAAACAAAAAAACGATATAAGACAAAAAAGTTTAACAGTTATATACCATACATCCAACCAAATGATTGAATCGAGAGAATTATTGGCCACCAACGATTAAAATTAAATAAAATCTAAATCAACACAGTTAACGCAAAAAATATAGTTACCTTATAGTTAAGTAAAAGCGTTAAGTACGCGTTTTTGCTTAGAAAAATACAATAATGGGTTGTTTTATTAGTAAATATACATGTTATAAACAAGGACAGGAACTTTTGAAAGGTTGGTCGAACGGCCTTTCCAAAACTCTAGTTGTGGGTAGAAAACGGGATGCAATGGTTTAACCCGTTCCATATCTTATAGGAAATCCTGTGTGCCTACTTCTGCGAGTGAATTGAATATAATCAATGTATCTACAATCTCGATAAACTAAACAATTTATATCGTTATGAAAATTAAATTATGCGAATTAATTTCACTTATAGTTAACAATAATTTATCAGGTGATGGTTAATTAATGTGACTAGTTCGTTATTCGTGAAAGGTTTGAATGTCTGTTATCGGAAATCTGTGTAGTCGTCACACTGATTTTTACGTAGGATGAATATATTTAAAATGTATTTGTAACATACATTAATTTGTACCGTATTTTCTCGTTACCAGCTACACAGCTGCGAAACGTCTAAGTACTGTACGTCAGTCAATAATTTTGCCCATTTTCCAATAACAAAATACGAGAAATTATTCAAAAATAAATTCCAGGCAAGTGTAACATTATGTGAGCGTTTCGTGTGAATTTCATCGCATATGCATTGTAAAACTACAACATGTATTATGTAAACTGACTAATATAATTATATACGTTATGTGCGCAGTCTTAATTAATTTATTTACACAGTAAATTATTTACTTACACTTACAGCTAGTTAAGAACTATTTTTATACGAAATCTCTCGACCTTTATATTTCCCGATACGTAAGTAAACATATGGTTACAACGGGCGTTGAAAATTCAGCTCCATTGGATAGAAATTGTTCTTTCGGCATCGTTGCAGTCATCGACTCTGAAAATATTACATTCGCGGCAGAGTACTTGTTTTTACGGCGAAGCCGCTCAGCAGATTTAGTGCTCTTGGCAGCTGCCTCATCAGGGTAACCACCGAACACAATGGTTGTTCTTCCAGGCTTGTAGTACTGCTTCACATAATGTGCGTTTTTCGATAGGATAGCAGAAAAAAATTCTTTCGACTGCCAAACCACTCGATGAATGAGAAACCCACCGTCAATTACAAAGGCAGCTCAGCCAAGTTGACATCATCTGTCACAGGAGAAAATAAATCATAGAAGATTGATTTCTTAGTTTTGCACATTCCTGTTTCATCGAAGATGGAAAGTGGATAAGGGGCCAACTCAAACTCAAAGTATGTCTTCAGCTGTTCATCCGACTTCTTTAGAAACATAATTCGTCGGAAAATAGTGTCCGGGTGGATCCTGATTTTTGAATTGAAGGCCTTAAGGGGAACTACTCTGTTTTTCCGTTGGAACGTGACATTGCTGAAGTTGCAGCCAGTGATTCTAGCGATACTTTGATTTCCATTTTCGAACGCTTCATGACAATTTACCTTTTCATCCCCAGTTACTCCTGTACTTATTGACATAACGTATTCTCCGATGGAGAAGGGGTCGTGTGATGAAAACCAGTCAAGAAGCTGTGCAACGTCTTTTTCATCCTTCGTTACCCTTGTCAACATGGCATCTACGTGTTGTTCCGTTGTAGCATAAGTCACATCACAAAAATCCTCAAGTTGTAATGAAATTTCCATGATATTAGGCATTGAGGCAACCCATTTCAACAAAGTGCTGTCAGTTATGCCTCGTCCATGGCTCAGGCCACCTTTTCCAGCCTTCATAGACCTCATGACAACCTACTCAATACTCATATCCGTCCATATTCCGGACCAGAACTTTTCTGACCTTCTTATAGTGAAAAAGCCTTGAGTCACGAATCGTTCGTATTCATCAGGTGTAAGCGTAGACTCAAGGTTGAACATGTCTTGAAGGTATAGTTGGCATGACTTGGCATACAAGAAGTGCCCGCTCGCATGTAAATAAGGCAACATTTGTTGCACACATTGCAGATGTAATTGCCAGTCACCACTTCGTTCAGTTTGAGTAAATCGTTTGACGATGGTCACCATTCTGAAATATTGCACCCAAAGCTTTGCGGTAGCTCCGTTCTTCTCAAGCTCTGACATTTTTTCGTGGAACTTTTGCACGAGAGTGCTGACAGGTGGTTCATTTATGTTTCTTGAAAAATTGGGGGCACCAATGTCATTTAAAACATCCAATACAGTCTGGTTCTCTTCAGCAATGATATCCATTTTGGACAATACGATCTTCGTCAAAGCCAGGTGAACTAATATGTGCCCTCTGACAGCTCTGGAATAAGCATGCCCTGTAAGCATTTTTTCAGTTGCGGCTCGTGCATATACAGTGCTTAGTACATCCTGCAACCCACTTCCATCCATGATGTAACCTATGGCGCCCATGAAGGACATAAGCAGGTGGAAGCCACCCAGGCGCACAATCACTGAGGATAATGGAGAATCGGGAGAATTCTCGGGCTTTGTAATAAAGAGGCTGATCAAATGTCACAAAGCAGCATTTCTGGTTACCTTTCCTTTCTACTGCATTTAGGAGAACAGAGTATATTGTGTCGGGGTTTCCAGGGGGGGGGGAGTTGAGAAATGGTAGGCACAACGCACGAGATTTTTGAAACGGCTGACCTGAGGTCACTCTTACCATGAATCCATTCCAACCCGGGATATCCAGGCGCTCTTTCCATTTACCATATATCCACATGAATTCGCTTGGTGAGAGTTTCACTTCATGAGTTGGATTCCGCGTATTAATGTCGTACACTGTAATTGACTGGAGGCCTTGCATGGTTATTTGAAAGGGGACCAGAGGTATGCTTCCTAATGCCCCAGTTTCCTGAGCACTGGGTACCTTCCGTAACTTCGTAATTCTGGTCTCCGAACGAGCTGAGCTGTGAGGAGTTACACACTGGAGACCTCCCATGGCATGAAAAGTATTACACCTATCAATCGTATCAATGTTTACGTCAGCATTATCAAATACAAATTGGCTGAACGAGTCCTCCAGCACAGTTTTTGGTGGTTCTTTCAAACAGGACGGCTCAAATAGCCTAGCGTCATTGTACGAACAACAAAACCCAAGACTCGACAGCACCTCAATAAGATCTTTTGAGCCATACTTCTTATACAATGTTGCACCTAGTCCAATGAGAATCGGAGAGAGGAAGGACCGTGGTCTTGTGGCACAAATTAGGGAGTGTGCGATTGAAGTGACTTTGGTATCCAACTGAACCCTATCACACTTTTTATGTTTATGTGTGGTCACGATTGACGTGAGAAGCAATCTGAGTGATTCTGGAATGTCATCCTCAACGTTTTCCAGAAAATTGTCCACTTTGGGGTAGCTATCCATGGGATAAATCACTGATCTGATATCCTCTCGAATTATGGCGGCTGCTGCTTTCACAATGTGAAGACGTTGTTGTTTTTCATCCCTAGACTTGGAATCATACCAATTCTGAGTCATAATTTTGTACCCAGTGTTTCGAAAGCATGTTACAGGTGGCTTATTTTTACCACCTCCACTCGTAACAAAGATATCCTCCCCATACTTCTTCTTCAGCCTATTCTTCAGGGCTTTATCAACTGGAATGTAGCCTTTGAAATCCTTCAAAATTTCAGGTAAAGTGAATTGACATTGCTCTTCATTATCTTCAATGTATTTGCAAATATATTCAAAGGCCACAGTCACGTCCTCATCTTCAGGTCGGCCTGACTCAGTACTGGATCTTTCTGTTGGAAGTCTCAGAAAATTTTTACCACACTTCTTGTGATATCTGGCCTCTGCTGCAACTAGATCAGATGCAAGACGAATTCGTTGAAGCACGTTTTCATCATCCCTCCTTTCAGCTGCAGTTATGAGGGAATTGTTGAATTCAAGTGTTAAAACGTGATGCACGACTTCTCGTCTTTTCATTGGCTTCTTATTTTCTCTGGCCACAAATTCAACTGATGCGTCATCACCACATATCACACATTTTTTCTTGAAATCAAATCGTTCTTCGTCCCTTACACTACGCTTCCCCCCTTCTTCTCCTTCATAATTCCTCTTCCTCAAGTAGAGTTTCCTGCATCTATCATGAATTGTGACTGAGGTAAGGCACTTAAGTTGAAGGTGTTTTTTATCGTTCTTAATTTTGCTACTATTTATCAATGATGATATCCCCCGTTCCTTCACTGTAGTAGAAGCCTCTACAAACAAAGCTCTGTCACAAATAAAACACTTGGGCTCATTCATGTTGTGTAGGTGGAGAAGACGTCATTAGCATTCTGAAAAAATAAATAAATAAACAAAATAAATTTCATGTATACCTACTATTATCGGTTTCATTTATATATAATGATTACTAACAATAAGTTTTTTTTCTTCTAACAAGTAAAGGTACTTTGGTATTAATCGAGTTTCTTAACCACCTTTTGGGATATTGTAGTACTCTATGAGAAACTTGCGTATATTGTTAAAAGACGAGATCGTCGTCCCGTAAAATCTTATTCTCAGGGTTATTAATTATTATAGGGTCTGGTTGTTCGTTTTATTAATACTGTTGAAAGCTCGTTTTCATTATTAAGTTTTGTATTAGTGATTTATTCCACCCAATTCAATCTATTATTGAATCCGGTAGTGAATAAATCGGTTCACTTACTCTTTTTATCATCGTTTAATTATTTCAGTTTATATGGTTTAAAATGTTTTTTAATTCACTTTCTTGAGTTCGGTTCTCTGGAAGTTCCGTTGACTCTTCTATCATCAGCTATGGTGAGTTGATCAGTAATCTCTTGCCTATACACTAACATAAACATAACATAGACATGATATTTACTATGAGTTATAATGTGTAGCAATGTATTGGATGGTGCGGTTGGTAAAAATCATTCCATTTGAATGTCCGCTTTTGACTGCTTGTACCAACCGTCTCTGTTTTCTCACTAAGCTGTATTTCTATTGTTTACCATAAAAGTCAACACTTTTAAAGGTTCATAAAACAATGGTTGTTTATTCAGCTCAAGAAAAATTAATATTTGATACAGTGAAATGGTTTATCTTCCTTTTGTAAAACAATTAAAATAGAATATGGACTCTAAAACATTTAAAATCTCAGGATGGTATGACTGCATTTGGCTAGTCGATTATTTTTCATTAGTAAACAAATAGGTTATAATGTTTTATAAAAATTGTAGTAGTAGGTTCTTTGAGTCTGCAAAATACACATATATAATAAAATGTACTACTATAATAATAAGTAGACAAAACATAAAATCATTGATTGTTAATTTGAAATAATATAAAATATTCAAATGTTCATTGTTAGTTATTGAGGTTAATAACGGTTCATGTAACCTGGTTTATTTAAAATTTGTTAATTATTTTTCATTGATGCATTAGTTATTTAATATGTGATAATAATGGTTTAAATTCAGTATCATGGTTCTGAATACTCTTCTAGATTGGATGTAACTAACACAGGTAAATTAAATTCATTTGATACATTTAGGTAACACTCTTGTGTAACTCTAAGTTCGATTATTAAAATAAAATATAAAACATTCTTAAATCTTAATGGTCAGGGTTCAGTTTTCCTTCATTGATCATTCAATGTCTTTTCTTATGCTAATACATTTGAATCATACAAATAATTAAAATTGTCGTTATTGAAATCGTTCAATTTTATCATTGTTTATCTGACTTTTTTAAGTTCCCTTCCTTTTGGAATTCGGGCAATTTATCGATTAATTCAAATTAATTCGATTCGCTACTAGCGTTCTTTAACTTATTAATTACTTGACAAGTATAATATAATTGTTATTTGTATTGATACTTGCGTAACTGGTCGTTCGAAGAATTAACACTTTTTCACAACTTTCGTAATTAATTAATATTCTTTAATTAATTAATTAATTTTAATAAATGCACTGCACTCACTCCTATACGCATATACTCCGTATTAGTACATTTGAAAATATACTGCACTGTCTTCTTCTGTTGTTCTAACCTCCACTCAAGGTTTGAGTTTAGTGAGTGTGTTTACAGCTGTTCGCTGTCAAAAGCACGTTTTTCTGGACGATCGAATTGCGTGTAGTCGCTCTCGTTGCTGGTGAAAAACTGTCTCTGGTTCCTCTGTCGGAATTCCTCACTTCGTATTTTTTAGGGGTTCTGATTGGTTAATAGTTTTTAATTCGTTTACACTCGGTGGGCTTCGTTAAAACAGATGCTTAGAGTCGCGTCAGGAGGCTGGTTTCGAGATTATGAATCCCTGGTTCACCGACCCACGCCCAAGGGCTCAGCACTTCTCAATTATTTTTATAAGTCAAATATCTTATTTAAAACTGCACTGACGTTATTTTTATTATCTCTATCGTTTCTATTTTTTAATGACGAGTATTTTGCATACCCTCATCATATAGTTCAGATTTGGGGTTGCTGAAATCGCACTTGGTATAAATACATAATGTTCATTAAGCTATTAAATACTTTAAATACATTGTTTTTATCCCATATTTTGATGGTGATAACGTATCCTTATCGTATTATTCACTTTTCTCTTACAAATATGTAATTATTTACAAATAATTACACAATGTCTATTTTCATAGGCTCAAGTCCTATGCCTAATGTTATACATTTTGTTTATTAATTATATTATACTAATATTAACATTTAATTACATTCTATTATGGCCTATACATACTGCATTGGTCGTTGTCACTACTGATAGTGTCCTTTTTCATTATATCATAGGTTTATTACCTTAATTATGGTTTGTTAAGTATGTTTACCATACTTTATGGAGTTACTTTATTACATGATTAGTACTCTTTTCATATTATTCTCATTGTTGTTTAACTGACTCTTATTATAGTTTTGATAGCATTGTTCTGATTGTGCAGCAGTTCATTCTGCATTTACACTGGTTATTACATTGGTTTAGACGTTATTAAGATTAGTTGCAGCTAGTTGTTAACATAGTTTTGTTATTATTATTGTTATTATTGTTATTTAGGTATCTAGAATCCTTGAATTTACTCAATTGAATAGTATTCTGCCTCACTCAGTGTTGTTAGTTGAGTTCATACTCTTTTATAATAAGTTTACAACATAATTTTGTTGCATCAGGCATCTTTGCTACATATAGTTACATTGACATTACATTTACAAGCATATAGTTATATTGAATTACATTAATACAGCTTTTATATTTACTTATTACATTAGCTATTGTATACAAAACGTTCCTTATATCATCTAGTTACTTCACATTATAATACATTTTGGTTTAATATTGTTTTGGCTTAGTTTTTCTTCAGTTTTAGTGAAAACTGGTTGCCCAGATTAGGTTATGTTACATACTAGGTATACAGCACTGGATTGCTGTTAGTTTGTATTTCTGCATTATATCTGATTGATTTGCTTTCATTTAATGCTGGTACATTTGTTGTTAATTATTAGAGTATCTTTTGTTTATCTTTTATTGTCTTAATTTACTGATAATTAGTGGTTTTTTCTAACATCAATTCCACTGTACATCTGGTTATTTATTTTTGGACATAGTCTTCTTTTTATGTCTACACATCATTTAGCTAAGAACTTATCCTATTACTATTCATTTTCTTTGTTTTTCTTTATGTATAATAATTCATCTTTATTGATTACAGTTTATTTTACATGGACAAGGAATGTATTCATTAAATGAGTTTGGGTCAGTGTTGATTTTATCTTACAGCTTAGGGATTTATATCATGTTGTTTATTCCATTTCTTCTTTCTTCTTTTATAATAATTCTTTCACAGGTTTATGTTAGTTCATTATATTTCATTTTATTTCCCTTTTTGTGTCTGATCTGGATCTCTTTCTTCTACTCTTCACTGATCTCTCTCTCACTCTTAGTTAGTTTATACATGGTTTTGTCTTCACTTGTTTCCTTCTCATTGTTTTGATAAGTTTCTTTCTTGAAGTTGTTTTCATGGGTTTCCTTCCCACGGTTTGTTCTTTCTTCTTTCTTGAAGTATTTATTCTTGTTTCCTTCTCACTGATTCTTCTTGTTGTTTCCATTGTGTCCTTCTCACTGATTCTTCTTACTTCTTGTATTGTTATTGTCTGATCCTTCTCACTGATCTTCTTGTTTCTTGTTTCCATTGTGTCCTTCTCACTGATCTATTGGGTAAGGTATGTAAGTCGTCTCGTCGTTAGTCTTCTTTATTTTATTTATTCGTACATTTACTAGTAATTCCTTCTTTATTATATTTCACTTCGTTTAACTTATGATACTTTCTCTTTTTTATCCATGGTGGTATGCTTGACCTTGTAGGTATTCTTAATAGTAGTGGCTTCCAAATTATTTTTGGTACGTTGGTGTAGGTAGTGTCATATGTACCATTACAATATGTATACTTAAAATTAACCAAATTAAAATTTTTTGGTATTTCTAAACGCAGAATTTAATGCTCTTTACGTCATTTAGTGTGTTTTTTCATTTTAAATAGCCGTTTCAAAGTTAGGGTCGTTTGAAAAGTCATTAAGTGAAACTTTCATCGACAATGGTAAAAAATGTCGTTTTTTGACTGTCACTTTTGACTATACTACTGAACCGAATTTCAAGTTTAAGGACTCGTTTGACGCAGAATTTAATGTCCTTTAATTCTTATAATCGTAAAGTTTTCTCTGGGAAGCGTCGTTTTAAACTTATTAGCGAAAAAATGAAAAAAGTGCAAAAAGTTCGCGGTTTTCTCGAGCCAAAAACTTAAGCTCACCTCCTGTGACCGTGCAAACTCAGATTACATGTATTGAGACTCAAATGAAGGTATTAAAACGATTTCCAGATTTCCCCGAATTAAGTCTTAGAATTCTACTTTTTGGATCTAATTTTACTGGCCTATACCGTTAAACCCCACCTGTGAGACGTATGCACTTGAAGTTTTAACCTATACACTTTGTTCCCATTGTAGAAAACATGCGCTTGTCTTACATTAAAATTTTATCTGTTGCTTCTGATTTGATATTGATAAACTACTTATAAAATCTAAAATATTTTGACTGATCCTTTTTTTATTCTTAATGTCCCTTACACGAATGAATTTCAATTTAAAGTTTAAAGTATCATATTATTCTGATTATTGTTTCAATTACCTGCTACAGTTTTAGTTAGTCTTAACTTATCCATAAACATACCTCTGAGGCTACAGCAATGAGTCGCAATACGATTGTCCTTATAACAACATGTTAAATGTTTATTTTTCAATTCTATAAGGCATGATCACTGAACTTGATCATAAATACGAACTTTATAAGGTACACCACGCTGTATCCTGTCTACAAGAACGATAATTACCGTAAGTGACCATTAACAGTCAGTTACTTACCTAAAAACGTTTAACATACATAAAGCTAAAATTACTTACATAAATTATAGAATAATGTGACTCCAAAACTGTGCTAGTAACGCAACCTAACACAGTTTGTTACTAGTGTTCAGTCGACAAACAAACACAATTTTTCTGGTAACTTCTCATCATAGCGCGGGAGCGCACTCACACATTCCAGAAGCCCCAAAAGTAATGCAGAAACGTCTGAAAGCTTCTAGTCAACATTACTCTACAAGCTAGCTTACCGGGAAATATATAAACACAGATAAACACAAACTGATTTCGTCAGTTGTAAGTATTGTTTCAAAACGACTGCAATGCGCTATTATTTGCAAATGTTTAATTTGTTGTAGGGACATTATCATCATTTATGTACTTAATGTCTGTTGTATATAGTGCGTATTGGGTACCTCTAGGCTATATGGGAGCGATTACTTTGTAGGAGTGTCAAGTGAACTGTAAGTTTGTGCCGACCTTTGTTCGGCATATTCGAATAGTCGCGCCAAGTTCACGGCCTTCGCTCCCGCTCAGTCGACCTGAGCGATACCGCATCTTCGTGTGTGTCGTCGAAATTCAGATAGCAGCCTCGTAACAGCTGTTTCATTCTTACTTCAAGTTTTCCGTTACCGGTGTGCGTTGGTAAACGCGTGTTCTTTCCCATTTTCTCTTCAGCTTCCGAAGTGCTCGCTCGTGGTCTGGCGACTGGAATTGTTACGTATTCTCTCCGACTCTACATGAATACTTAAACTTTTAAAAGCTCTCAGGTAAGCGTGGTTGCAATTGTTCGTATTGGGTTAATGGGCATAGATGTTTTATATTTGTGTGTCTGTGTGATCCGTATATGTAAAATGTTTATTTTGCAATGTATCTGTTTTAATGTAAATTGTACTTGCTTCTGGCATGTGGCGATCTGGTCTCGGCATGTTTGAAAAGTTAATCTAGAGTTACTGTGCACCCACAAATAAAAGAGATTTAAATAAATTGAGCTGAAAGAGTTTTAAACAATTATGAATGGGATTTTACAAAACTGAATTTATAAAATTTATGTACATATATTAAGAAAATGTAAAGATGAATTAACGTATGTGTGTTACATCCTGCAACCATTAATGAAAATGCAGTGATCAATTTTCGAATGTCTTAAGTAATCAGATAATAATAATTTCCAAGGTATTAGACAGTGTGTGTGTGGTGTTGCTATTTTGTGGCGAGAAAGAGTCATAGGTGAATTGAAGTGGTGATAGATATCTACATATAAATGACGTTACAGGGACCCATTCGGACCGTCGAGGAATGGGAAACAGCTGACATGATGGCACCTTCACCAGCCATCATCATGGAAATAGACCGACAGTAAACCACTCCCCACGTCGCCAGCCACAGGGAGAACCAGTAGTTCCCGAAGGACAACCAATCAGCATGTAACCACTGTCTTCTTCACCTATCAGCACCATCATCATAAACGACCATCACAGTAGTCATAGCCGCTTTACGTTCTCCAAATCCAGGTGGGAAATTTCCAATTAAATTTAACTACATCACACAGCATCATTTCATAGAACATTGGACATATATGTAATATTCAAAAATGTTTAAATTTATAATGATAAAAGTGACATTAGAATCTTCATGGACACATTTTTGTAATTTCAGTGATTAACTGCATTAATAAGAATTTGTACAAGAGCAAGGAGGCATTTTATGTATGCATATATGTTTGTAATATCTGATATAGCTATGGACGTGTGCTGATATGGGGGGGGGGGAATATAATTATTCATGTCTAAACAGCTTAAAGAAGGTGTACAGTTAACTGATTTTTCTATGATTAACATTCATTGAGTGAATAATTCAATTGACTAAGTAAATGTATTAAATTGAATTGCTTAAATTAAGTTAAATTAAATTAAATTAAGTTGAATAATTAAGACTATTTGCTATCAGAATTGAGTTATAATGATTAAGACTAATTATTGAAAAAAGGGGTGTGAATATATATCTTTGTAAATTAATTTCAGTCGTAATCAGGGTATCCTATTGTTATGGGTAGCACCTATTCTCATTATTGAAATACAAGTATTAATATATATCTATGCATATATACGAGTTGTCTCTTAGATGGAATGATATAGTATAATAATGTTATAAAAGAAAGCACCAATAAAATGTTGTTACTGTTACTGTTATATGATTGTTTTATTACAAGTCCTGTCACGCTGGGCCCAGTATTTTTTTGCTTCCGTCTAGGACAAGTGCCTAGTTTTAAAATTTAAGTAACGCCCCCCGAACTAAAAAAAAAAATTATAAAAGTTTATAAAAAAAAAATTGTAAAAGTTTTGGGTGGTAAACGATTCAAGTTCCGATTCTCTGATGTTCAATTATTTATTTCTCCTAGCTAAGACCATGATACGTGCGAATTCCATAACAATTTTATTATTAAAATGTTTACTAAAAGGTGTTTTTATACTACTGTTGTACTGCCAATAACTCAGTGTAACGTACGTGAATTGTTTACAAAAGCTGAGATAATCTGAAATTTATTGTTCACGCAGTGATGTGACATTTCTCCATTGTAGAATAAACGACACAAACTTTCACTTCACGAATGTATTGTAACGAGTGTTACGGAACGCTGTGGAAAAGGCAAGAGTGTCGTTGTACCCGCTTCTCGACTAGCCCAGCATACCTAGTCTGTATCAAGGCCGTCCACTCACGTACCATGAAGTACCTTTCAGAGTGTTCAAGAATACTTGAATTACGCATTAGCTGGCGTGCCATAGTAAGAATGGAAAATTATTTTCGAACACCTGTGCTACCTATAAAAGCAAGAGCGTCTGGCTTTGTCAGTCAGTTTACGTTAAGAGATTTGCTTAGTACGGATCGAGTCATTGTTGACGCTTAGTGAAAAGCGTTTACTGTGCTATAATTACTGTAGAACTCTATTACTTGACAATTGCGTGTGGACAGATTTAACTTGATTTATTGTACGAGTATAACTTGTTGACTGAAAACTCTTATTTGTGATTAATTAATGCTGGTGATTAATGACTTTATTGGTGTCTGTATTTGTTTCCGTTGTACCATACGACGATCAGTTAGACCTTCGTAACAATATTATATCTAACAGGGTACACTTTTCCTGTAGCGTTCACCACCATCCTCAGCCGACATTAGCACCCATACAAACATAAGACTTTAAACAAAATTGGTTTTCGGTTTACTGAGTTGTACAAAATGATGAATTTAAACCACAATATTTTTACAAACACATTCATAGCTGCATGTGAGCACATACGTACACGCAACACTAATGTGAGATCTTAAAGTATGTTTATATTTACTTTTTTATTGTTTTAAAAATAAAAATAATTTAAAATATGCGATAGATCGCAAAAAATGTAAATATAAATTTAATTGTCTAAAGTAAATATAACGATAATGCTAATGTGAGTGTAAACAAACCTAAACAAGAATCCACTGCGTCAATAGTACATTTCAAATTCTCTCAGTTTTTTTTTTTTTTGGTAAATGATTCAATGTCATTACATTGTGTTATTGTCATTGTATTAATAATACAAACCAAAAATCAAAAAGTAATAATAATAATAATATAACAGAAACAATGAGAAAAAGAAGACTATTATTTTTTGGACATTTATATAGAATGGACGACAATAAGTTGACAAAGCAAATCTTCAAATATCTGTGGGGTAAGAAGTCAACATCAAGTTGGATTAAAGAAGTCCAAAAGGATTTAGAAAAAAATAATATACATGCAGAAGAAGCAATTGAAGGAGAAGTTTTTCGGGCAAAAGTGTTAAAAATGGAGGGAGTCCAGGGTAGGAGAGAGAAAAACGCAAGTTCAAAGTGAACTGAAGACAGGAAGAAGAGACACAGTGAGAAGATGAAAGAATATTGGAAAAAAGTTAAGAACAAAGAGTAAAGAATTGAAATTGGCATGTGGTCCTTAGATGGCCGATACGGAAAAAAAATAATAATAATGATATGGAAAGCTAAATGGATCATGAATTACATAAACGCTACTAACACTACAGAAATCAGTACCACAGAATTTTACTAACACGTCTACAAAGACATTCTTTTTTATGTGTGTTCACATTATCCGTTCTCACAGTCTGTCACATACGGTAGGCCTGCTTTAGACACTGTTTCTTTTATAATCAGGCCGAAACAATTGTACCGTGTTAAAAGTAGAGAGTTAGTGACGTAGCCACAACTGGTGACGTTTATTCCAGAGACAGTTTATTCCCGGTACACGTGGCATATTGATACACAACTTCAACACTGCCTTGGCGCTCAGTATGTTCAAACACTCGATTAATTACAAAGTACTACTAAGCACCCTGGGCTGCCGAACCCGCTCACAATTTTGAACGAATTAGATTTAATATTTGATAAAATGAAATTAATAAAATTTAATTTTTTAAACCTGCGAATTTTAAAAAAAATTAAAGAAATTTTGAATATGAAGAATAATAACAATTAAATATGGAGTATGAAAAATTTCATACATATACTACACATACTTATTATATTAAATTTCTTAGTACTGTATGTGTGTTTCTTAGCGTTAATTGAGAAACACGACGGGGAGACACAAATGTCATATCTAATTTTGTTGTATTTCCGGTTGTTTTTAGATACTTATACAAGCGAAGAGCTTACAAAAAATTATGCAAAGTATCAAAGTTCATTATTCAATATACGCCTAAATAAATAAAAAAAACTTACGGTATTATAAGGGACGAAATCGTCTTATAACGTAAGCTAAAACTATTTCAAAGTAGATTTCGATTAAACTTCCCTTTCATCTGATAATCGATATGGATTTCAACAGTTTTTTCGAAATTTTGATCTTTTTTTAGTTTCTGATATACTGAGAGTATATTTTATAATTTCCAAAACCTAACTCAGTACTGAAAGATTCGTAGAAATTGCTTTAATTTGATAACCGCCATGGATTTGTATAATTTTTACAAACTGTTGATCTACTTTTTGGGTTCCGGTGACTCAGATTTTGAAATTTTAAGAACTGAATATTATAGCCGGATTCTGGTTAAAGTCCTCTTTAATTTAATAGGCTATCCCATATGGACTTTTTAAAATTTTGACCCCTCAGATTGTTGCCTCCCGACCCGATCCTTTAAAAACAATACGGATCTGCAGAATAAAAGTAAGGAAATGCATGGTATAAATTTTACGCTTGATGTGTTCAGAAGTTATCTTGAGATGTCTCCCCAACATATGTATACATAAACAAACGCCAAGCGTCCACTTAAATCTGAGAACTCCCTTCGCACGTTCAGTTAATTCGAAAGGTAAGAACGTCGATATACGGTGTGTGTGTGTGTGTGTGTGTGTCCGAACAACACCAAACAAAGGAATGTGTAACAATCAAGAACAGGTGAAACGCGCCACGGAGTGTTACAAACGCATTACCCTGTGTTACAAATTCCAATTATGACATTGTTTTGATATTTAATTCATTGCTTACGACTTGGGAGACCGGTGTTTACTAAACGCTTTGTGGTACAAATTGTATTTAGTCTCCTCAAATGTAATTAAGAAATAGGTATCGTACAAAGCCCATTAGTACAAAAGTCATGAACAACTACCAATCGAAACTCTCGTTCTTTGAACAACGCTTCCGTCGGTAACTTACGAGCAGTTTTCGAATCTTAAAGTGAAATACTAATTAAATAATCGTTACGACTTATTGACATTAAAATACTTATAATGTTAACTGTGAAATTTAATGGGTTTGGTTAACGTGTAATTCCAGTTGTGTACGTACCTTCATCAATTTCTTCGATTCTGCAGTTCGACTTTGATATCGGTTACATTGTAAATGGAATAAAAGCAAGGTGAAACCAACACAACTTTTTTAAAGAGATCAACCAGCTTTTTGTATGTTTCCTCCTTTTTGTTTGATAATAAGCAAAGTAATACTAGAATTTAATTATTGTTCTTAATTTCGTGAATGGTAAAAATTGATACCAGTGTTTTCGCCAACACACGGATGTTTCATTCGTGTAATTTTTTGTATTTATGCACAGGTAATACAGATGTATCGCAGATGTGAAAGCAACACTAAATGTTTCCTCGTCAATTATTTGTGAAATTCTTTCGTTTTTTATCATCCTGATTTCCATTGCTTCAGCTGGCGCGCAGCTTCTCATAGGAATTCGATAACGTAATCTTCCGCGTATGTTTAATGATAGTTACACATATATCGCTTACCCTCATGTTATTAAGCATGCGAGAGTAATTATCAATAGTAGTTTTTACGGTCGTTCTAAAATGTTATGTTCTGCTTTCCTCTTTGCTGAATTGCTTACGATTCTTTGGAAAACAGCGTGATTTTGTAATTTTTGTCAAATTGTTATAAAATATGTTTCGCGACACCGTCAAGTCCCAGACTGTAAACTGTTTCAATTGTTACATTCAAATGTTACGCACTGAACGATTGCATTCAAAAGATAGTTTCATCTGAAACATTTCATGCAAAAAATCATATTTGTCATCGATTTACCATGAATCGATAAAAACCAAATCACTTTCAGTGGCTAGAAACATGCTCACAAGTATTACGAAACCACGAAAACATGAGGCCGAAAACTCAAGACAATGAGATGTGTTTCATTTGGAGAAGGAAGTATCTCAAGGAGCAAGTTACTTGGAAGGTACCGGTTTCAGATAAAATCTGACCGAATTAACACTTTCCTCTGTTTGCAACTATCAGATAAAAATAATTCCTACATATAATAATAAATCTCTCTTTCATTGGTACATACAAGACTACTTCTAATTGTAGTTTCATAAAATATGTAAATAATACAGTATGTAACAAATTTAAATTAAGTTTTCCTTAAACCTAATATTCTTCATTTCTCACGCACTTGATTTCTAAACGATTTCTTGTGCAATATATAACCTTATAAAAATTTCTATTTCTTGGCTGCTGATCTTAATCGCTGAAAATGTTGAATATATCCAGTAGATAATTTGATATCTACAGTCGATCTCGATATTTAGCTTAATTTCTTAAAACATGTAGTTTACATGAAAAACTATTGAAATTTATAAGATAATAATTTTTTCACGTTTAGTAGTATACAAATCATAATTTTCGAGTAAATGTCAAAATTTTGCAGTTACAGATTAAGTTTCTTGCCAACTCACCGATTCATAAAGACGACCGAACTCCTGGAAAACTGTTTTATGACTACTGCAAGAGTTAAAGACAAAAACCCTGATTAATAGACTTATTTGGTCATTGAAGGAGCACTAAATAATTATATAAAAATACTCCGAAAACTGTTGATAACAATAAATTAACAGTAAACAAAGTAACTATAAATTAAACGAATACGATATTCGACAAAATGAAGACAGGGTTAAGAAAAATGGTATTCTAAAAAGGAACGAAATAGAAAGACGAGAAAGATGTGCAAAGGAATGTCGACAGCAGTCCCATTCACATTATAGCAGATTCCTCCAGCCACACCTGTAGTTTTGAATTTGAATACGGACATTTAGTGGGCACGTCTTATCTTTTGACACCTGTATATTATTTTGACGCTTGGAGTTACACTAAAACAATTACTTTAAAATTTATTAAATAAATTTTTTGCAAGAACTGTCACTTCAGACAAATCTCCATTAAATTTGAACTGCAGAACTGCATACCAATATAAGATCTCGCTTCAGAAAAAAATTGTGTTTCAATTTTACACAGGACATTAGTTGTGTTGCGTTTATTACTCGTTTGCCAGTTGATTTACGACGTTCAGTGTGTTGCACTCTAATACCTGTTCCCGAGAGACTAATGTATTCCCTGCAGTGGCTACCCAGGAGGTAAACGAGTTCTCCTAGATCCATTTGCTTATCGTTTTTCTTCTTGTGATACCCCCAGTAATGTTACTTTTGTGCGTAATATCACTGCCGCAGCATTCATTACCCACAAGAAGTATTCATTACGTTCGCTAAAATGTATGTCTTTTGCAAGGAATCTCATCAAAAACGTCACATTGAGTTCGTTATAAATATATTGAAGGAATTAGAATACATATTTTATGTATAAAATATAAAATAATATGTGTATGTATGTGTGTGCTTTATTTGCTATAATTACACAGAAAGTGCAAAATGTGTGTGTGTGTGTGTGTGTGTGTGTGTGTGTGTGTGTGTGTGTGTGTGTGTGTGTGTGTGTGTGTGTGTGTGTGTGTGTGTGTGTGTGTGTGTGTGTGTGTGTGTGTGACGATTTTGTACAGTCAAGTGAATTTTGCTAACTAGGTTTACAAATAAACTACACTAACACAAGCAGTGATATCGAAGCGGGAATTCTTAGTGGCAACCGATGATTTTACACCTACTCAGAATAAATGAAGACGAAATTACTGAAAAAGAAAAATCAAAATTAAAAATATACACAAGCATAATTAGACCAATCGTAGTATATGCATGCGAAATGTGGGTATTGCCGCAAAAAGGAGAACAGTATCTCAGAAAATTCGAAAGAAAAATACCTAGATAATTTTTGGACCAGGGCATAATTAGGGCGACTGATGGAGAATTCAAAGGAATCAGGAAATAAATAAGCTATTACGCGGAGCTGAAATAGGAAAGTGCATAAAGAGCAGAAGGAAAGTTCTACTGGTTCATACAGTTATGTTGGAACAACACAGAATTCACAGAAAAATTTTAGACTGGAGAAATTTAGATAGGAGATCAAGAGGAAGGCCAAGGAAGAGATACAATGGTGAGGAGTATCTGAGGAATACGGGGATAAAAAGATGGATGGAGAAGAATATGTAACGAAAGACCTGAATACAGAAAAAAACGTTGAAGATGCTAAAACCCATACTGTAACGCCAGTAGAAGGAGAAGAATATATTCGTTGTTCTCCTACTTTTATTTAAATAAATGTGTTTAGTGAAATTAGTACTTTATTTTTGAAAGCATAA
Organism: Magicicada septendecula; assembly: GCA_034769895.1. Classification (NCBI taxonomy): domain Eukaryota; kingdom Metazoa; phylum Arthropoda; class Insecta; order Hemiptera; family Cicadidae; genus Magicicada; species Magicicada septendecula. Next base: position 177,919,012 of record CM068371.1, on the reverse strand, counting down.
ATACAGACCCTTGACCTCAGAGCAAGCATGCCTAGCACAGATAAATTATATTCACAGACACATCAATACTTCTTCTTCTTCTGTACTTGAGGGATTAGGCAGTGTGCCTGTTCTGACTTCACATTATCAGATCCATTTCTTTCTTGGCCTTTCTACATCCCTTCTTCTAGAAGGCTTGTACTTGTTTACAATTATTTTTCCTTTTACTCATATGAATTATTACAAAAACTGAGCTTTAATTAAACCTGAGTTGTTATTAAATTATATTTGTTTTTTGAATTATCGCTAGTTTCAACTTACGCCACTAGGCCAATACCGCGCTGCGTACCAAGATGGCCGACATCTTAAATTTGAGGCCAGATTTATGTTTTATTTAAAATTAAATCTAAATGTGAAAGTTTTTTTTTACAAAATTTAAACTTGATGGTGTATTTTGAAAATGATAATGTTTGTATTATACAGTAATACGTAATGCTTGATTATGTTAGCTCCGTCACTAACTTTCACTAACAAAATAAACAGACTATTCCAATATACATCAACGCTTCCAATATCTTCCTATGCTGCTTTTCCAATAGCTTTGTATTGCCACATTTCCTTAAGCAACCTATTCAGACTGCAATCTATCTGTCTCTATTTTCCACAATACGATCTTGGATATTAAAAATGGTCAACTCTTTGCGAATCTTCATTGTAGAGCCTATCTCTTCGTGTGTATCTTTAACAGATAGCAGTAATCTCATCTCCGATGTCTGTATCGTACTCAGACTTTCCTTCACCGGAACATGAGTTTCAGAATCATACAACAACACTGGCACAACAATTACCTTATACAATTTTAGTCTCTTTCCTTGATTTGTTGATAAGGCTTGATTTGTCTTGTTTGTTCAACGATACAAACACGGACATAGACAAATACAATAGAACAGGTGTATACAAATTAAATTGTAATAACTGCAATAGTTTATATATAGGCCAGACGGAAAATCTTTTACATCCCGTTACTCTGAACACTTAAAGGCCCTCTCCAACAACAATATACATTCTGCGTTTGCCACACACTTACACACACATAACCATAGCTACACCAACATAGATACTAATCTTGAAATATTACACCTCTTACCCAAAGGTCGAAAACTCAACACAGCTGAACAGTATGAAATATACAAACACCACACAACACAACCAAACAACATACTAAACGACCAATTACAATATAAAGCACATACACTTTTCGACACAATTATACAAAAAACAAACAATAATTTGGATCCCCGCGCCAATCCCCTTCCTCTACACACCACCCCCACTATACCTTCCAAGCAACAACCGTTACTAAGCACTGGCAGTCTGTTTCTAAGCTGAAGAAGGCGAATACGACGCCGAAACGAGTTCGACGAAAAAGACAAGTAAGTTTTCACATGAGAGAGTTTCAGTATTATATAAAGCTTGATTAATTGTACCACATATTGACTAAAACGTAGCCAACTTATGATCAACATCATAATACACGTCATAAGTGATGTCACAACTAAGATAATTGAAATAGCGTATGACACCTGCTCTATACCCTTATTTTCTAATAAAATTTCAGTCCGCAATGGTATTTCCCCATAAATGCCGTAGTTTATGTCTTCTCTACAGAAAGTCTCATGTTGTAATTCGAACAGACTTACTGTAACTGGAACATCAAACAGATTTAAAATCGTTATTTCATGTCTATTACTTTCTTCTCTTCAAAACGTTTTAAGCATTAATGCTGATATCAGAGCTTAGGTGATATTATAATATTTTGTTTGCCGTACTACTTGTTCCAACACAATTTTATTTTTGATATATAAAGTCTGATTTGATTTAGTGAGTTTTCTTTAAATTTTGGACATAATATTTAAATATCATTTCTCTATTCTTTCTTCTTACGCTTTCACTACAGTTTTTGTATAAAAATGTATAAAAATATTCTATAATAAAATAGTTTCTCTTATTTGGAAAATACCACAAAAAAAAAGGTTTTCGTACTCACTGTAACGTGTTCGAAGTTGTTTTACAACACATTTGCAATTTATAGAGATTATGGGGTTGTAGTATGTTATTTATCTTACTGGTCAAATTTTTAAATTAATTGTAGGCTATATCTCTACAGTCTGCAATTTATATTTCATGATCGTAATGTAGAGTCAGGAAGGAGTACTGATATATTAAAATTTTTAATATTTTATTCTCTAGGATTGCATAATCGATGCTTCAAAAATAAATTTTTCCATTAATATGTGTAAATGCTTCTTTTACCTGATCGAAAATAATTGTTTAATGAAATTTCAGCCATCTTTGACGTTCATTCTAACGCGTGTTTTCAAATCCGAAATCTTTCAATCAAATTTTGTACGCGGAGATTAGAAATGAGATCACAAAACATTATACACAGAATTCTAAAAAGTGGAAAATAGATCCATAAGCTAAAACTGAGATTCTGTCTATGCTTAAGACTTTCAATTTATTTAATTTTCAATAAAATTATGAAAGTATTTCCTAAAACATTAACGAGAATATACTAGAGGAACACACACACACAGACACACACAAACGCACACAGTAAAAACTACGTAATTGTCAGCTTAACGATACATATTTTACATTTTTTTAACGTTTTGATTATTATTCACTAGGAATAGTAAAATAAAGTCTGTTGGTCTATAACTTATTAGTGTAAGGGCATATTAAGCTAAAGCGAAAGTAAAATCCTAGAGTCTTCTAATATGGTACTATAACATACGAGAAAGTAAAGCTGCCTGGTGCGAGGAGTAGGCTAAGCTTTTGTATACAGGAAATCATAAAGAAAAAGAAAATTAACTCACTTCTCACCTCCAGCACGTGTTTTCCAGACAGTTGTGAAAAAGAGTTTAATTAAAATTTTACAATGCCACGCATGTTCTCACCTACAAACGTGAAAATGTCTATGCAAAAATCCGTTGATTGGAAGTAAAGAACTGCTTTCTATGAAGCTACTTTAAACTGAACACCTTCCAAGAAAGTTTAAAAAATACTTGTTGTTTAAAAATCAACGCTTCGGTGGCTGTCGGGAAGGAAGGCTGTTGAGTAACAACTTTCAACACAACGCGAAACTGGAACATTCTCTTGTTCACCTAAAACTTTGACGTCTAAAGAATAATGCTTATAAAACATTACAGAATGCGCCATTACCCCCCTTTCATCACAGCTGTGCGTCTCGTGTACTTTGTACCGCGTGCACTTTACAACTGCTGGTAGTTTAGAACGAATAAGCCATACCGACACTACCTTTGTACACACAGGCATAATGCACAGAATATTAAGAGTCTTAATCGTCTGTGAATTATCTGTCATTCTTATAAACACGTTTTTAACATTATAGTGGTAAGTGTTTTTATTACAACACTAGAAATGCCAAACGCTTCGTTCATTTTGTGTTGGTGTATTAATAAAAGGTATTAACAGGTATTACTTCAGTAATGGACCAGGAAATTGTTTTCATTTTTTATAAAAGTATTGTTGTAGAACATGAACATTCTGTCTTATGATGGCGGTTTATGTCTTAAAAAAATTCACGAGACGCATCCAAATTTGGTTAAATAAAAGATAAACATCAGAAGCGTCCATTTATTCCTAATGGTTTCTTACTGAATGAATGTCGTCTTTTCAGATACATACTTTGGTTTACACTTATCTAAAAATGAAACTTTCTGGACGACAACCGCCAGAAGATTAACAGTTTTCACAAAGCGATTTCGTACTTGCGAGACCAATATAGCGTACCGCAATTAAAAATGCTGCTATCTGCGTAACAAATAAGCTAAACTAATAAAAACTCCATTTCGCTGCGCCACTGTATAGTTGGGTTGGTTAAAAATGTGTAACTACAGGAATGACAGACATTACAGTACTAACCCAACTCGGTTTCGCAAACAAAGTAGTAACATGAAAAAATAGCAAAATATAGGATTACTTCAAGCAGCGCTTACTGTTTCACATGTCTGATGTATCCGATGTTTACTTACGTAAAGATTATCTCTACAATGCCAGCTGCATCAATAGTGCTACACTACAAATTACCTGTTGTTCTTAATAACGCGAAACGGTATCTTGCGTCTGGAAATCATTTCCTCTGTTGTTTACAAAAACACACGACCTACAAGCTTAACAGTGCAACGCATGTTCTAAGGATTAACCAATATGTGCTGTTCTACTTCTGAAATCCATCTATTCTTCCAACATTACCATACCTCTCTTGTAGTTGGCTCGGTATACTTAAAAGTACTTTGAATATCACGTCTAACAAAATTGTGATTCAAGATTTGTTTTGTTCAGTTGTATATTTACGTGTAACTTATATTCTCTCTTTCTCTCCTAAAGCGGTATACTGTTTCGAAATAACTTCTTATAATTTGCTACTGTCTCTTGAATATGAGACAATAAAATAACGCCTTATTTGCCTCAGCGCACTTCAGTTCAACGTCTTGTCTTTCTTCAAACGTTCTTTACGTACGCGAGAGAAATAAATGTATATTGTGTTTTTCCCCATCTTTGCAACACCTACTAATTACACCAATAACCAGAAGGTTTGATGAAAAAAAGGTAATTTACTGTCGAGATTAGTAACTTAATTATTCCTTGTGCTGTTAATTATTGTGTAAATCTAATCATAAGAATACACAGCAGTAAGAATAAACATTTTTCTCTATACCTATTATAGGAATCATAAAACTTTTATGTGACTTTTTCGCGATGTTGCAGGTTAGACGTTCCGTCAAGAAGAACAAATTAAAGCTGCAACAGTTTCTTAAAGGAGTCTTTAAAAGAAAAACTGTTACCAGTAGCCTGTATAAGAACAAAATGCTCGTTTCAATCGACTGCTAAAGGAAGGAAACCAGTTTTATTTTATCAGTTTTTGCTTCACTGACGATACGTTAGCTTATCAGCATCAGTATCTATATATAAACTTTAATGAAAAAATACCGTTTTGATTACATTTAACTATGATTAACTCAATTAAAGCGGTGCAGTGGAGTGATAGCACAAAGAAACAGATCCAGATATTAACCGTAGATAGCAAATTAATAGAGAAACAAGCTCGTAAACGTCAGAAAAACAAGGAGAGTAAGAAAGAATCAGGACATGTGTGCTTTCTGTTTGGAAGTTGACTACACAGAAACAAAGGCCTACCACTAATATTTAAAATGGGACATCAAACTAGTTTCCTATTTCTATAGATATGAAATAATCATTTTAATCTTTAACACACAATTAAAAAGAATTAACAAGTAACAACATCCTGCAGAATTCGGAATTTAATTATAGACCAAAAGAATACCTCTCCATCTTCTATTGGATTTAACAGTTTCTAACTCAATACCGGAGAATCGAGGTTACCTCGAGGCTACCCTGACAGCATTCCTTTCACTCATCTCTTTGCTGACCTCTGTCTGTGTGGGCCTCCAAAGACTGACCAACCTAGCGAAGGTGTGACTGGAGTTGGAATGGAGACTCTAACGAATTCTCTTCATTGAAGTTCTACAGACTGCTCTTCAGCTTTCACGAACTGCATCAAGATTTGCTAAAGTTCTTCATAGCGGGGCTGTTAGGTCGTGGTCGACTGTTGATATTAGTGGCAAACGTTTCGACCCCACCATCGAAGGCCGTCTTCAGTGTCGGTAGTGTCTGGCAGATATTCGCAAATTCTATCTCAGTACTTGGGTGAATTGGCGAATATCTGCCAAACACTATCGACACTGAAGTTAGCCTCCAATGGTGGGACCGAAACGTTTGACACAAATATCAACAGTCGGTCACGACCTAACAGCCCCGCTATGAACAATTTAGCCATCTACCTAGATAATTACGCCACCCGAAAAACACGTAATACATGACTAGACAATGTAGATGCGATCGTAAGTTCTGAAGTAAACATTATCGACTGTCAACTAAGTATGCTTCAGTAACGTTTGTGACCTTAGAATTAACCGTGCCCTACATATTATGGAGTTTTCCTCATTGTCCAGGCTTTAGACGTTACTTTCATAATATTCTCTGTCTCTGATGTAGTTTCTGTTGTAAAGATTGAGAGCATATTGAATAGAATTCGATAAAGCAGTCGTTATAGAGAGCATCTTCGTGTTTACTAGTACGAGAATATTATACATGAAATTTTAACGTTGACGAAGCACTCGTGTTTGTACTTGTCACTAAAATTTCAGTTAGCAACATGGAATAACGCTATAAACGTAATAGACAATCTGCGCTGTCTTAGATCACGATCAGTTTATTATGAACGAAAGAGTTATAATTGAGACACGCAAAACACGTATACAGGCACATTGCCCCCCCCCCCACACACACAGATGCATTGGCCGAGCAACACACGCCGATGCTTTTTCTCATACTCCGTTACACGCCCAGTGTTTTAAAATAATCAGATATATACATGTTCATCACGTAATGTAGCTTGTTGAAGTTCATTAATTAATTCGGTGACAATGCAAAACCATTAATGCTTCCCTTCAAACTAGCGTGATTGCACACAAAATGCTGCTACTAATAGTCTAATGTACCGCTATAGTGGAAATAATTAAAATTAAATTTACCCCATTAAATTTGTTTTCAACGTTGAGGCTAATTTACGAATGCCTCGTATTCTGCTACTGTTCCACTCGGGCTCCTAATAATGATGGCAACAGGCTTAATATTAAAATCAACAACTCGTACATACGAGGTTTGATCAAAAAGGTCATGCAGTTCTTGTTTATTTTAAAAATAATGCCTTCATTCATCGACCCTTATACTGCCCCCTTCAAAGTAGTCTCAGTCGAATGTAACACGATTAAGCCAGCCATTTTGCAGTCTTCAAAATATTTCAAGCATGCACTTTGTGGTACAGCCTTGTTCTCTCTTAGCGATTTTCGTTTTACGTCTTCAACGGTCGCGAAACTTTATCCTTTCGCGGAAATCTTCACTACTGGGAGGAGGAAAGATCGCCTTGGCACACATCTGGTGAATACGGCAGTTGCCGTGTCATAATTATGACGTTTTCTTTTGCCTAGCCTGGCAAAATTTTTTACAAGCAATGACCTGCGTCCAGGCGCATTATCGGGCTGATTTTTTCATAAATTATGTTTTAGTAAATCTGGCCGTTTTCTGCTAATAGCTTCACACAAATGGCGTAAAATGTCCGAATAGTATCATACTCTTTATTTACCACTGCGCCTAGCGATGAAATTTCATGGAACACAAAAATATAATCTTCACCTGACAACCACGGTATTTAACTCATAAGCGGCTTGTAACCCGCTTGTTCGCACACAGCAGTCTCGCCAGAAACCTTCTGAACACGTTTACCAGGACAGAGCAGTTTATCTGACAGTTTACACAAAATTGAATCCATGTTCTTCACACTTGCATTGTAGAATTACAAAAAATCGCCTAATACACCTAACGACGAGTTACTCATTTAGCTGTGAAATCTAAACTATGCATCAAAAATGGGACTAAAATTTTATATGATTGTCACTATCGTGTGTACCAATATCACATAAAAACAGTTTTTTAATCGGATACTTGTAGTGGTGGAAATTGCAAAATTGCACTAACTTTTCGTTCAAACCTCGTAACCAGTAATATTAATACTTTTAAATATATAAATGTATATTATTTTTAGTTTTATTTCAGACAAAAAGTGAATTCAAGTAAATTTAATCAAATATTTAAAAAAAGGCGATCTTTAAGGTGAATGAAGTTAAAAAGTGGCGAGTCGTCCAGACTAGACCTGTTATTGCGTCAGGATTCTGGGTGGCAAGACTGCGTAAATCATTTATCGTTTGATTGTTGCTGATAGCAGATGTCAAGTCTTCACCCGGTAAAAACGAAATTAAAACACGATAGATTCCAGAATAACGATATATGGGAGGTATTACTAGTTAAAGAGCGACAACCACAATCGTCGTAACCAAGCGGACTGATAAAATTGCGTTAGATAAGAAGCAAGTATTAGTCCAGTAAGTATGCTGAAAAGTTAGACGGCGAGTCCTGTCATATTGCAGTCATTATCATAGCATTAATGTTTTATGTTATTGCTGCTGCTGCTGCTGCTGTTCTTGTTGATAATACTGCCTAGAAAAATGATGACAGTCGGAAACCTTTGATGTAACAAAGTGTTCTTAATTGAGCGGCATTTCCCGACACTGTCTATGTGTACCAATCAGGTCGCATCGTGAACCAATCGAATTGCACCATTAGTAAGATGAGATTCCGTTTTTGAGTCCACGTTGCCGTTACGTTGTTACAATTAGTATTCATCAACCGCAGCTTATCATCTTTAGTATTGCAGACTCATGGTGTCGTCGTCACTCTGCTGTCAGCATTGCCGTTGTTTATTGATATGCAGAAACATGTCGATAAAGAAATACTCCCTCATTTAAACCGTTGCCCGTCGCCATCAAAGCAACTATTGTCAACGGTAATTAATTTCTTATCTCACGTCAGTGTAGTTTGAGTTCACATGTTTCTGCACATCACGACAACCTCTGAAATTGTGGCAACCTCGCGTCAACACAGACTCAAAATGTTATCCTCATCTCACTAACGGTGCAATCTGATTGGCGCACAGAGACAGAGTTGAGAAGTGCCGGGAAATTAACAACACATTATTACATCAAAGTTCTGGCCGAGGCCGTATTAACTACACTGATGAGATATGAAAAAATATTTACTACTGATAACAGTTGCTTTGATGCCCACTGTCACTCTTTTGCCCGAGGCAGCATTACTGATATTACTACCACTTCAAATACACCAGTATTAATGAGGTGTAACTGCGCTGGACAAAATAAAACGAATGTAACACCACAGCGACGTTGAATCGTGATGTAATCTTATACGCGTAGTAGAGCAGTGTAATATTTATTACTACAATAACGCAGGTGGGTGGTCTGTTAGAGTCTAGTTCGCCAAATTGGCAAACTAGGCATCGAGTTTTCACAGCATGAAAATATGTGGCCAGCTTCTTGACCTGAGATATAATTTGATCCATGCGCGCGCGCATGTGCAGATATGTGTTCACGTGTGTGTGCGCGCGCGCGTGTGCGTGCGTGCGCGTGCGTGTGCGTGCACAAAAGAAAATTTTCAAGGAAAGATTAATTAAAGATCAAAATATAACAGTGACAAATATTTTTTTACTACAAATACGACACTGGGTAGCCTACAACTGATTTAGAAATACCTCCTTCTTCACTTTTTGAACTTAATGAGGTTTATAATATGTTCAAAGATTAAGTATTTCTAACATATTTTTAATTTTTATAATTCAACCTTATACTTGTATACTTCAACTAAATAACTGACGAATAAATGAAATCAAGTTTCAATATTGAAAAACGTCATCTTTCTTAACAAGGATTGTCTCCTAAAAGTTATTATTATAATGTGCAAAGTGTCGGAAGAAAGTTATGTATAAAGTAAGTATATAAATATATATGCATTATTCTAAATGTATGTAACAATTACAGAATTAATGTACTTGTGAGAGAAATATTCGGTAATTTATGCACTTTGCGTAATCGTACGCTCGCACACACGTGTTCACACACACACATATCTTTATGACTACATACTACCTTCTATGTGATTATACATTATACGTTGCAATATTGTTTATACACATGCAGAATACATACATAATTTCTCATAAATAACAGTTATACCATTATCATGGTACAGTGCACATTTATGTTTTTTAAAGTTTTAATTTCAATAACGGTTTACAAGGCCGCCGAATACATTGACACGTACATAACGAAAAATAAGTTATTCGTAAATGAAGCCTTAAACAAAACACACACACACATACACACACACACACACACACACACACTAAAGTACATACATATATACAAACATATATCTCAAATTTGACTTTAATTATTTTCCTCTTATTTATCATAGAAATCATGACACGCTGGAAACAAGACACCGCGAACTGTGACTCCAAATTGCCAGATTGAAAAATGTTGGAAGACAGGTTGGGTTTCCAGCAGTAAATCGGTATGTAGGTTACACAACATATGGCGGAAGTATGATAGAACGAAAACAAGTACAGTATTACTTGTGTAACATTGGGGTTAGATGTGACTTGTAAAGTATGTGCAAGAATATCGAATCAAATACTACTGGCGGAACTTTAATGTTAGGAGAGCAGATGGCTTTCAGAAAGAGAACACCGTATTTGGGTTAATCCTTGGTTCATTCGAAACACAGATAAGCTTATATGTTTCCGTGAGCAGCCTTGCAAACGACTTTATAAAAACACGTACTACTCCTGTGTGTGTGTGTATGTGTGTGTGACACAAAAATTAAGAATCTATTTTGGCATAAACGTTTAGGCTAAACTTATGATCCGTTTTTTGTACATACTCGGAAGAACGGATAAACCCAAAACTGTTTGTCGTTAGCGTTTGATGATTATTTCGACTTCAAAAGCAAATTCATCCTATCAAATGTATAGGGTGATTCAAAATTCCACGGCAATCTCTCAGGACCTGATTCTATAGTTAAAAATAAGAAAAAAAGTTCATATAAACATAGGTCCGAAAACGGTTCGTTGACGAATTACGGCTTGCGAACCAGTTCGCCCTGATTTCTGCTCCCACAGTAAAATGACGCCATACTGAAATTCTTGGGGTATAAAGCAAATACTAAATTTAATGGTTTCTTATGGTTTTTGATTTGAAAAATTGAATAAAAGAGGTCCCAGAGCTCTATCTTAATTAGTTTGTAAGGAAAACTGTGTAAAACACAAAACATTGGAGTCGAAAAATAAACTTTTTAGATTTGGGATAAAAAAACTTCGTTAACTTGACAATAAACAAATAAAAATTTCTAACTAACATTGTAGAGAATTTAATTATGAGAAAATTTATGTCTATAAAGTATCTTAAAACTAAGTTCACATTTGAGAAATTTGACAGTAATTAAAAACAAAACAGACCAAAATGCGCCAGAAAAGTGTTACAATTTACAAGAAATGGCATTGTAAACTTTCGAAACACCCACATTTGGGCAGAAGAAACCCACATGAGACTGCTACAAGACATGACTTGTAGCAGTCTCATTTTTCATTCAATGTGTGGTCCGGTCTTCTTAGTGATAATTACTTAGGCCCTTTTTACTAACCACCAATCCAATACTTACATTTAATGGAAGACAATACTTACATTTTTTGCAAACGACTCTGATGGAACTCTTGGATGATACTCCACTTGCAGATGTTGTTTTTGAATGATGGTCCATCTGCTCACTACTGTCGTGGTTTGATGAACCATTTAAATAATACATTCGGTAAGCGATGGATTGGTCGAAATGGACCAGTAAAATGGCTACCTTTATACACATAAATTTTCTTATAATTAAATTCTCTACAAAGATAGTTAGAAATTTCTATTTGTTTATTGGCAAATTAACAAAGTTATTTTATTCCAAATCTAAAAAAGTGTTTTCCGACTCCAACGTTTTGTGTTTTAGAGACCTCTTTTATTCAATTTTTCAAATCAAAAACCACAAGAAAATACCAAATTTAGCCTTTGCTTTATACCCCGAGAATTTCAGTAAAGCGTCATTTTACCTTGGGAGCAGAAATCAGGGCGAACTGGTTCGTGAGCCGTAACTCGCTAACGAACCGTTTTCGGACCTATGTTTATATGGGCATTTTTTCTTATTTTTAGCTATAGGATCAGCCGTGTGCAATTTTGAATCACCCTATATATTGCACATACATTAATACATTATTTTCTAAGAATGACATACATTATTTTCTATCCGCATATGACAAATGCACGTATACATTAACATCTTAAGGTCTTATGGTACAACTTGGGAATATTCGAGAGGGGAAAAAGCATGTTCAAATTTAAAATGGACATATTTTATTGTCAAAATGGTAACTGTCTGAGTAAAGAGGTTTCTACTATATAGTGTAGAACGTTCGCGAATAGACCTAGCATTCCGAATAGTCGCCTGTAATGAGTTCTGCTGCCCACCAGTGAGCATTCTAAACATGGTCAGGGCCCTCCTACTCCCACTCCTGTCAGAAACCTATATAAGGCTGAAAGACGTCACACAGAACGCCTCATGAACAGATTACTGACGTTACCTGGCTTTCTCTCATAGTCAGCTAAGTCCAGTGATAGTCGACCTTACGTTCTACACAATTAAAACAATTTCTTATATCTCTTAAAGTTTTACTTTTCCTCAGTGTCCTCCCTTAAGCAAACCTTTTGCACTGAATTCCCTTAGCACATGCCTTCACAATAACCTACACCTTAAGTGACCTCAGCTACAAGACGCCCGTGAAGTTACTTGGAAAATACCACTTCCAACCTGAAACGCCCAAATTACACTTACCACATAAACACTACTGACAACCATAACTCTTTCCCCCTTTGACACGCTCGGTCTTCACTAGTATGTGTCTCCCCAAAAACTCATTATCCTTTAGGCGATGGACGCGTATACCAGAACAGTTTGGGATGCGTCTTTATCAGGTAGTTACCAAATAGCACTGAAAAACCAACGCTGTCATCACAGTATTTGTGATCGCGTTTAGGAAATCCAACATAGTCAGGCAGCCGTATATCTGGCAGCTAAATGGGTTTGAATTTTTACTTTAATTTAATTCGTGTTTTGACAGTTTGATTAATTTAAATTAATTGTTTCAACGAATTCTTTTGTTTTCAACGTATAAATAATTTGTTTACTATTTAATTTTATTAGATTACCTAAAGATGTTTAGGGGCTATCGGTAGTAGAAACGTTGCATTAATGTATATTATTAGCAATGACGGGTATCCGAAGCACTATAATTAATGATAATGTCAAGCCACCGAATCCTTGTTCGATTGGTCAACTATGGAATTTTCCGTTTCCTCTCTGTATTAAATAAAAAAATAGGAATGTTCTTCTAATCTTTTTCTTTGTTTGTTTAATTCGTTTCACCCTATTTTGTATAATAAAAATTTGTAAAATATAAAAGGAACATGTGTTTGTCTACTGTGACCTATGAGTGATAAATATGTGAATTTAGAAGCATGTTTTTCTTACATATAAGCACTTTCTGGAAACAGTCTTGTTACTTCAGTTTTTTGCTAATTCTTGAAGAAGGTCTCTTTCTGAAAAATCCATTTACTGCTTTTTTAAAAATCCATTCCTTGTATTATTGATTTTTAAATACACATGGATACATGAATTATTGATTAGAGCGTATCAGTTATTCGTTAACGAATGTATTCTATATGCACACACTCAGCTCTCGTGATATCTGACAAAAGGCTGTTAATGATTCTAGTATAAGAATGGCGATTTCAAAGTAAATGATATTATAAAAATAACCCAATAACAACGTGATAATTGCGTTTTAATCGATTTAAAATATACGTTGAAATCAACTTGAAGATAATTTGAATTCTATGTCTATGAGGATGCTCTTGCACATGTAAAATATTCAAACAAAATTAATCGGGCCATAAAATTTTTCAGGGTGGGTACTTGAAAAAATACATCATTAGAGGTTTGATTTTTCCTTTCTTGTGTTGTTTTCACTAAATTAACTGTTGCTACCACAGATGAATTCATTCTCACTTTAGTTATCAAAAGCATAGGAAAAGGACCATTGTTGTAACAGAACATTTCTATAGAATCAAGTTTGAAGTTACCATGTAATAACGAGTAGTAACTGAACGATTGGTTTGTTTTCACATACTAAGACATTTGGTTTACTAATATTGTTAATTTTATATAATCTTATAGTATTTTTAGAATATTGTAATATAGTATATTAAAGTAGTTTCAGAATTATCACGTATCTCGATGAACGTGTGCACACGTTCTTGATCTATAAATAACGTTTTTAATCGATTCTCGAACGTAAAAACTAATGGAAATTTTATTTTCTACGAAAGAAAAAATTAGAAGGTAACGAGAACTCTTAAATAAACGAGAGTTTGTAATTTCACAGTGCTGATATAAATTGATAAACGATGACACTTTGCTTAATGTACTAGAGGAATGTAATAAATAAGGAGGAAAATGTGAAGGTGCATTGCAAAAGGAAAAAAGAGCACGTAATGGGCTTTTGGATTCATTCAGTAACGTTCGCAAAAGTTTCTTTAATCTCTTCGGTTTTCGAAGACCCCATTTATTTTCTTTAAACGTCAAGAAGTTTGTGATAAGAAGGAGAGAATATGCCAGTCATGCGTTAAAAGGGTTCACTCTCCGGCCTTCCTTCTCGGCAGCGATACAAGCGCGCGCGCGCATTCAACACTGTACATTTCTGCGCATTTGTATACTGTACATCAACAAATTTATTTAAAAATGCATTAAAAATGTATATACATAATTTTTCTGTTACCACTTCTCATATTCTATTTTTATATCTTAAGTGATAGGACTAAGGCCTACGATTGAACAAAGAGAATATATATATATTCAAACACTTTTTGCTACAGTCGGTTTCCTGATGTATATATTATATTTAATTTTAATAATGAATTTACCTCAAGATATTTCTTCCTTATTAGGAACATGTTTCGAGAACCCCTGTGTTCTCATCCTCAGCCTTCGTGATCTTGCGTCTGGTTAAGTATTTGTGTGTTGGCTGGACGCTATTTTGGTTTTTTGTTGGTCTGTGGTATTTTAAAGTGGTATTATTGTGTGTGATTGTGGTGTATGTATTATTATTTTGTGTATTTTCGATGTTGAGTGCTTTGAAAATTGTGTCATGTTTTGTATTGATTTGTATTTTTTCAGGTATTAGTTTGTTTTGTGTTTTATGTTTGTATATTTGTAAATTTTCCCAAATGGTCATTATGGTGCCTTTATGTGGTATGTGTTTTATTAGTGTCATGTTGGTTATGTCTGGGAATTCATGTCCATTGTTTATTGCATGTGTGGCCAAATTGGATTTGTATATTTCTGGTTTTTTGTATGCGTTTAGGTGTTTAAAATAATACATAGGACAAACAAAAAAACAACTGAAAAAACGTTATCTTTTTGTATAATAATATATATATATCTTTATTTATTTATTTGAATAACAAATCTGAAACTGGTAAATTACAATGGATTGGCGTTAGCGAAGTATATGTGAATAAATACTCTACCAATCGCGTGTGAGACTGTCATCATAATAGCGATTAAAACCTACGCTTGCGTCTCCGTCCGCACACTGCGTCTACCTTTAAATGAAATTACTTTTTTTAAGATAATCAAAATTAATTTTTTCATCTTCTTACTATATCATCGATCTGCTCGTATGAAAAATGTTTCACATCATGTTCCATCTTTCAGTAAACGTCTACATCCAATTAAATGTAACCAGATTTTAAGGATACTTGCACTAAGTGATGGCTACGCCAAGCAGAACACATCCCTATAGCTAAACAAATGTACAATTCCTGTAAATCAGTACACATCAGACCATTCAATCATTTACAATAACTGTTTTAGTGGATGGTTAGTGAGGATCGGTCAATAATACAAATTTTAGCTATTTTGCGTCGACGTTTCGACAATATTTATTGTCATCTTCAGGACCTGTGTATGAAATACAATAGAAATATCAAACATAACGAAACAATTAAATATTTGGGTGAACGTGTTGGTGTATGTGAGTGTGTGCGTGCGTATGTATGTATCATTTTATATGTGAAGACTTATGATAGTTTGTTTACATCTTCAAATTATCTTTAAGAAAACGAGCAAATTATAATATGAGAGAACTTAATTTATACCGTATTACAATTTAAATTACTAAATGTAATGATATTTTAATTAATTAAACAAACAGTAATCAACAATTGGATATTTATACCTATGCTTATACCTACAGCAGTCAACATATAGCAAAGTAATATAGGCTATTACCTATAACTAAAACAGATTAGGGAATGTTCACTACGTAATTAATAAAAGTTATTTTTACCATGTTTCACTCCCTACTGGTATTAACAAACAATCATAATTTACAAACATACAATTTACACAATAACTGTAGAACATTACGACTTAAATCAGACAGTTGACAAAGGTTACAAACAAAAGTTTCTGGTAAATTTTACTAACAGGTAAACTTGGATAATAATTGTGATATGACAATAAATATTGTCGAAACGTCGACGCAAAATAGCTAAAATTTGTATTAATGTCCGATCCTCACTAACCATCCACTAAAACATTCATTGATTGACGGTCACTAAACATTTAAGGATTTACAATAACGATTTTGATAGGACTATTCCTTCCTTATGTGGGCGCTCAATACAAAGTTATATAAAAAAAAAAATTGAACACAGAAAAGAAAATACGTGTTGCAGAGAATTTATTAATCTGCAGCGGGCAGTTGTTGAAATGTTGAGTACTAAACGTTTCTAGGATCGTCATAAATCAATTGCTACACGAGCACAGTAATACGGAATATAATTCTTTACTGACATGAAAGTGCAGAATCATCCGGACAGGCACATTTTATTGAAATATTCTAGTTGTAGGCTAAAGTAGTTTCTGTTAGGTCAGATTGTGATTCACAAGCAAAATCTATTTTATTTTCAGAAAAATGTTTAATATATTTGTTAAATTTTTATTTTATTGAGGCTTATAGAAATTAATTATGCCATGTCATTATTGATTCTCCATAAAGAGACTTAGGTTCTGTAGCCTGAGCTCGCATCCAATATTACAGTTGTGTCCGAAGTCACCCTAAGACTTTTGTGTTGTTGCAGCAAGGAGATATGCTGCTACTACAGTTTGCTGCAATTTAGATTCGACTATTTGCAATTATATTGCAATAAACAAGTCGTTTTAATTATATTTCAGTTATTTAATATCTTTTAATTATATTTGTAATATTCATAATTATATTTATGATTATATTTACATAATTTCTTTATACAATAATGGTGTGTGTGTGTGTGTGTGTGTGTGTGTGTGTGTGTGTGTGTGTGTGTGTGTGTGTGTGTGTGTGTGTGTGTGTGTGTGTAGATTTAATTGAATGTAATTACATTTAATCGAAATTTAATTAATATAATGTAGCAGATAATTAAACATATGATAGCATATAAAGACATTATATGAGTAAGTAGAGATTGCAGTTTTGAACACTGTAAATTAGTTGATAAGGGACAATTTAAAAAATGTTAATTTTAAGTATTTTAGGCTTGTAAAACAACTTTAAGTGCAGTGAAATGATGCATAAGAATGCATGCGGCGTGTGTCGCATGCGCGTTTGCGATGGTACGTAATTTTACTGGATATTTGTAAAAAACACGTTAATTTAAACAACTATCTAAACACGGAAAATTCTGTGATGGGACTTATATCAGATTGATCGTAATAAAAGACCCACTTAATAAGACAATAGTTGTTCTAAAAATTAGTAATTGAATGAGTGAGTTTTTTAAATTAAAAGGTTTTATGGCTCATAAAATCGGTCGTAAATATTTCAGTTTTTTTAACATGAATTGTTCTGTTCAGAAGCCTTCTTGGATAAGAACATTTATTATCTGTAAGAAAAGCATGAGAAGTGTTTACTGAAGAACCAATCAGATTATGAGAAATTCAGTTTTAGAAATAATACTGTGACATACAGATCAGTCTCTGGGGAATCGATAACGAGTAAACGCTGCTTGGGTACATGCCGATTCGACGAAAGCAAGTTAGAAAATTCCTGTAGAGTTACTGCAAGAAGTATTATAATTGAGCTATTCCGCGAAAGTGCAAGAGATTCCGTGTAGGGTATATAGACATTTCAAGTTAACTGGAAAGGTGTAAGCCTAATACACCAGTTGTAGTAAGTATCGGCATGTGGTGTGAAATTGTGTGTAACCGTGCCCGAGAGAAGTATCTACACGCCCGAAAGCACCCTAAACCCGGACAAAGTAAATTAACCCACGCATTCATCCAGATAGGATCAACCCGTCGCCTGAAGGTTCTGAAGTGAATTTATATTATGTATTGCAACAAAACACAGGATGATGAGCTATATTAAGAGTATCTGAGCATGGATGACGGACATTAACATGTTTCAAATGGATTTATACAATTTTTTGTCAATTAGCTATACATTTTGTATTTAGTGGTGGATAAGGACGTAGGTTATACCAAATTCTTTATAAAATTTTGTTCTTTTATGTCATGTACTTTGTGTTTGAAATTGAGCGCGCGTGCGCGTGTGATAAACCTTATTCGCTATATCTTCTGTGTTAATTAACCCATCGGCTTGAAACATTTGCAGTGAATTGTTTAGGGAAATAGCTACAGTTTCTATTTACTCTGTGGTTCTTAGCTATTTTATAAATATTTTTTTTTTTAATAAGGAAAACTCAACTTTTAACTCTTATCAATGGTAGAGTAATAAAATTTATAGATAAAATCTATGCAGGCTCTTGCTAACTTATACAAAGATTTGCCTGTAGCCCGTCTATCTTTTGTTTCTATCAACCATGTGACTGCTGATTGACCAATCAGAAAACCCTAATTTCAGTAAGATCCGTACGCTGTGTGGCACACATCGAGGCAGTTCATCGAAGCATTCGCCTAGAGAACGTGTGTTCCGCTACGAGAGTTTTTCTCGTATGAACTTGTAGAAATCTAAAAATACAATAAAACTTGGAACTCTTTCGAGTTATTCGTAAAGAACCAACCTGGTGAACAACCACAGTATAATAATTATTATTATATAAAGTGCTTTTCGCGGGAGTGCAAGAAATCCGCATAGGGAGATTTACTGACCGCGGTAAATCTGTACTTTCGCGGAACACTTCAAGATTTGCCGGAAGGTGTAAGCTCAATACACCGCTTTTTAAATAATTACTCATATCACCCTGAGATTGAATATCCAATAACGTTGTAAAATTAATAATAACTTATTGCGAGCGAGAACGCTATTAATTCCATAAGTGACAATTGGTGTGTGAAATCTATTTGGTGTTATCAGTTTCGACGGAATCGTCATCGAGACGCGCAGAGGACTTGCAGCTGGAGCCGCACGCCAACCAGGAGGACGGCAGGAGGAGGGCACGTACGCCAGGAGGACGTCTCACCAAGTGTTAAGAATATCGTCTAACAAGTAAAATTGATCTAAATCGAACTATATAAACTTTATTCTATCAATATAAAAATGCACGCCATTTATGTAATTTAATATACATCGTATAAACTATCATTTATTGTGTGTTAATAAATAATTCTTCATTACCTCCAATATAGACTTGTTTGTAATTTCTTCACACACTCAATATCCTATGCGAAAATAGTAATCTGTATCATTGCAGTATATAAATACATAAAAATAAAACAACGTTTTAAAATATTAATTTATTTCATTGTACAGAAATTAAATTTTAGTTTGTGTTTCCAAGGTCAATAGAGAAAGATACATTATTTTTCTAAACTGTTTTAAAAGCACAGTAGATTGTCAAAAAATTTATATCATCATTAATAAACCCTTATATGGCAGAAACTGAAAATTATGAGTATATTCTACAGGACTGCCCAGTATCGGCTGAATTATTTGGAACATCATTGCCGAATGGATGACTGCCGCATCTCCAAACCACTATGTAACTATAAGCTGTGGGACGTCCGAGTGACGCGCTTTGCTGGAGTGACCAGCCTGTGTGAGGCCGGACCAAACCATCCTTGGTTTACTCCTTGCAGATCATGATGACGACGACGGCGACGACGACGACGACGACGACGACGACGACGACGATGATGATGATGATGATGATGATGATGATGATGATGATGATGATGAGATGATGAATAAATCCGTTTCTTTCCAGACACATCTATCACGACTACCTATTCTATGCAAGCCTTATGTATCGCAATATATATTTATATTTGTGTTTTTTTCAAGTTTTCAATTTCTTTTAAACCTTAATTTTGTAGTTTTCCTAATCTTGCATCGTCTTTTTTTCTATGATCTCAAAAATGTTAAATGTTATTTCTTCTTTTCAAACGAAATTTTAATTTGCACACACACACACACACACACACACACACACACACACACACACACACACACACACACACACACACAGTAATTTGTTTAAGTGTTACTTAGAATAAAAGCTAACACTTTTTAACTCCTCGACAATGTTATTTAGTTAAACAGGCGTAAAGGATAGAATAGGTACTTACTGCCACTTACAATCAGCAGAGTCGTTGACGTTTGAGATAGACAGAACTGCTGCCGCCTGCCTGTTCGACATTTTGACGTACTGACGCCTTGGGAGCATTCAGTGAACGTTGAGTCTAGAACTTAGACGTCTTGAGAATACTACACTTTCGCGTCTCCTTCACGCCTCCTGCTTGACAGATCGATTGCAGAGTTTACCGCACACACTAGGCCTACTCGCTTTCCCACCAGACGAAACCTTAATTTATCAGAAAACGCTTATTCATACAGTTGATATATTTTAATTGAATTACAACGAAAAAATTATTTTATTGTATGGAGATTAAGTACGAGTTTGATTAGAAATAAGGTAATTTGTTTTTCAAATATTTTTTCTCAGCAAAGTTTCATAATTTTGTATATTGACTAAGAGTGTAACATATCGTGCCCTGACATAAACGTTTACGATAAAGTGTTTTGCACCAGTTGCTACCAAAGTTGTAATATTTGTAAAACAGTTTTCTCTCAATCCGTTGTAACGCACTTACAGAAGACAAACGAAAAGAAGTTACTACTTAAAGGTTTAAATCAAACTTAATAAATATTTTACACACGTCTAATAAAATTCTGCAATATGTCAGCCAAAAAATAAACGATCTAGTACACTGGGAAGAAATGGAAACTGTACACAATTTTCGGAATACCCTTTTAAGTACTTAAATTTTGGTTCAGGTATGAAGTAAATCAGTGTTTCTCAAACTTCCCCTCCCGGTTGATCTTGACTATCATATGAGCAAACCCACGAAAAATTGAGATCGAAAATAAACTTGAGTCATATTTCATGTATAGCAATCAGTTATCATGTGCAACAAGTACACTTATATTTTATTGATTAATAAAACATTTTTATTAATACATGCAATTACAACTAGTTAAAAATATGTATAGAATTTCATTTGTTATTCTCTGTTATAGAATAACAATTTTGGAAAAAGTAGGAATAATAAACTAAGAAGTTTAATTAGAAATTAACTTATTTTGACCCCCAATAGAGGGTGTTGCGTTTAGTGTATGGAGGTATAGAGATACGTCAGTGCCTGCGTGTGTCGAGGGGCTGGATAGATAGGTAGATAGATAGACAGAGAGAGAGAGGGGGAGAGAGAAGAAGGCTAACTGAAATTATGTATATTTTTATAATTTTTGTAAAATACAAGTATGTTAGAAAAAATAAAAATTTTGAAAAATATTTATGGAATTTCAAATATAAAGTTTTATGTTTTTTCAGTTTTTATTTTCTTTACAGTACAAATATCTGTACATAGTAAAAATTATGTGTCTATGGGGTTAATTAAATTACATAATAATGTCTTAATCTGTATCTTGACTTTGTCTGTTACCAAATTGTACAAACTTGTGCACATGATAAGACTGAATTTTCAATTATATGTTTGTGATAACACAAACCAGGCGGTTGGTTGAAAAAATTAAGGGTAAAAGATAAACATTGGGTTTCTATGGCCAATCGGCAGACCGCTTGGTACAATCACAATTTGAGTAGACTTCAGTAAGTTAATTTAAATGTAACTTTCGCTGTCAGTTTACTGGAAGAATAGAATATTGCTACTGAACAAATATTTGCGAATGACAAAAAAATTCAACATAGAATTTTGTATTTAATCTAGAATTTGTTTGTATTTATTCTTGTATTTTTTTATTAAGTTTTTTATATATGTGTGGAATCCAATACGTACACAGCGATGAACCGAATTATTTAATATGATAACTTGAATATTTTCGTTACAGGAATCTGACTTTTTATAAGAAGACAGTAATTGTGGTTAAAAAAAATGTAAATGACAGGTGTGGAAAAATTAGAAGTTTCTATAATAGAATACTGGCATTATATTCAAGCAGCGGAAATGAAATACTTAAGAACAGTAAAGGGATGTACAAAAGCAGACCGTATAAGAAATGAGGATGTAAGAATAGATTTGAATATAGTTTTAGTTAGAAAAAAGATAGTGTTGTATAGAGAAAAATGAAAAAGCCATTTGCAACGAATGGGCAATACGGTTAGCCTATAATTACCAGCCACATGGAAGAAGAGACGTTGGACGACCGGTAGCAAAGAGGCGAGAAACATGAGGCCGGAACAGGATAATGCTCCTAAGCCTTGAACGGTTGATAATGATAATGATGATGTAATAGCATAGACATGTTCTATAGAAAGGAAAGTTCTATTGATGATGTGCATCAATAAATTAAAAACCGAAGTAACTCTGAGACCAATAGGTAATTTGTACAAAGATTTGAACACTTCCGGTTGGTGATAATAGTTACAATAAGAAAATTCTTACTATTCAAAATAGACCAACATGAACAGAAAGTCAGCTGAAGCAAGAAACAGTACAAAACTGCCACTGTGTTCTGTTACAACTAAGGTATGCGAATTGTGATACTCCACGTACTAGTCTGGGTAACAAGTAACAACTCTTTGCCAGTACTACCAAATATGATACGAAAATTGTATTCACATTCGTTCAACTAAAAATCTGGTATTAAACAAAATTACTTAGCCTATCGTCAAATTAAAAACCAAAGTGGTTATATTACAGGAAACCAAATTGTTATATCATCATCATCATCATCATCATCAGAATCATCTCCCTTAACTGATTAGGCTGCACTGCCTGTTCCGGAAACCATCATCTCGACCACGGACGCCCCACACTATGATACCCTGTGGATTTATAATTCAAGCCAAGTTTGGAAAGGCGATCTTGCTGCATTCTCCCCAAATGCTCATACCAGTTGGCTTTGTATTCCGTAATTCTATCCTGTAATTTAAAAATTTGTATTTCTCGTCTTATCTGTGGATTACTTATTCTATCTCGTAACGTGCATCCTTTGACCAACCTGAGAAATTCCATTTCTGCTGATGTAACCATCCCTCTGTCTCTCTGTAAAAGTACTCATGTCTCACTCCCATACACCGCCATCGGCACAGCCATAGTCTTATAAAACTTAAGATTAGTGTCTTTCCTAGTTTTGTATTGTAAGTTTCTATGGATTGTCCACATATATGTTTAAATTTATTAAGTTTACTAGCTGACCCGGCCACGCGTTGCTGTGGCTTAGTTATTACATGTTAAATTGATATTATAATCAACTATTTGGTATAACATTGTTAATGATCAGTAACAAAGAAACATCGGCGTATGAGCTGATCTAAAAATGGACGGAGTAGAGAACGGATAGTTGAGTCAAAATCTGATAGTGATTAGGAAAGAGTTTAGAAGACAAAATTAAGCACAAATGAAACATGAAAGTTTTAATTCTATATTTTATTTATCAATACAAATCAACATAAATTTTCTAATCTTTTATTTTATTAGTAAGTACTCTCATTACCTTTAATAACAATAATTCATAGTTAAAGCTTAATTAAGCGCTAGTCGATGTACGATATTTTTTGTCAACCTATCTTTTGTTAACACTAATAAATTCGATGGTTTTCCTACACGTGAGCAAGCAACGTATAGTTGCCCATGGGAAAAACATGGATTTTCTAAATCTAATCCGCAAACAGACATTGTTTGGCCTTGAGACTTATTGATGGTCATCGCAAAAGCCAAACGAATGGGAAATTGAAGCCTTTTGAATGGTATTGGAGAATCTGATGGTATCATCGGAATACGTGGCAACAGGACGATTTCTCCTTTAAACTTTCCAGTCAAAATGGTTGCTTCAAGAACATTTCCGGTGATCTTTTTGATGACCAAACGTGTACCGTTGCATAATTTAGGGGGGTTTAAATTACGCAAAAGAATAATCGGTGAACCAATTTTTAGCTGAAGATTGTGTGGTGGCATTCCTGATATATCCAAAGAATTTAAAAATTCAATTGGAAAATTCACGGCTTCGTTTTCATCCACAGTAGCGTCGATTGATTTGAATGACATCAATTCTCCTGGCAACAATTGTTGTATCTGGTAGTTAATGAGATCCACATCAACATTTTTTGCTGCCAAAATAGCACGACTACTAAGCCAATTGTGATCTAAGTAGTTAGTCAGTATATCCGGAAAAACACTCTCAATTAGTTCATTTTTTGTTTGAACAACAGTGCAGAAATCGTCTGGCAATGTTATGCATTGTGTATTAGGCCGAGAATCAATTTCACCGTTTCCAATATCCAGCAATTGCTTAGAAAATACTTGTGCCGCTGGATAATTTTGGAGTTGAACTCGCATGTTTATTGTCAATCGGAGTGTTTCGACGTTTCTCCATAAAAACGATTGTTTTAGGCATGCGTTTATTTCATCGACAAAAGTAGAGCGAGGAATGACTGGCAATGTCTGTCGGAAATCACCAGACAATAGTAAGATAGCACCACCGAACAGTCTATCATTACCGTTTAAATCTTGCATAGTTCTATGTAATGCTTCGAGTGAATGCTTATGAGCCATTGTACACTCATCCCAGATTATTATTGAACTTTCCTGCAACACTGCAGCCATTCCGCTTCTTTTTTTAATGTTACACATTGCATTTGGCTTGTTATGAACATCTTATGGCAGCTTGAACGCTGAATGTGCCGTTCGCCCACCATCCAACAAAGTGGCAGCAATGCCTGATGATGCAATTGCTAATGCAATTTTCTGTTGTGATCTTATTTTGGCAAGGATCAACGATATTAAAAATGTTTTACCGGTCCCACCCGGTGCATCCAAGAAAAAAAAGCCACCTTGTTTAGCATCAACAGCCAGCATAATCCGATGGTAAATATTCTTCTGCTCGTCAGTCAATAATAGCTCATTGTTTGCAACTACTGTAGCTAAGTCATGGTTGTTAAACTGTTTTTCTCGTTGCAAATCACTGTTAACTAAGTCTGTAGCCGGGCGATCTGGTGATGGCATACCAAAATGATTAAGTGGCAAATTTGAAATTGAAACACATAAGTCCTCGATCAATACTAATGCTTCATTATACATTTCTGGTGTAAAATCCATATTTAAGCATTGGTTCGTTTGTTTAACTCGGTGTAGTATGTCTTCAGTCATGTAGTTTTTGTATTTTTCCCACAAAGTCGATGATTGTGTTGGATAACATGTCGTCAAAATAATTGCAAACAGTTGGCGAATACTATTCGGCATAGACGTTAATGCGGCATCAGCAAGTGTCAGGTCCCAATGATTGTCATCTTCCAGCAGTTGCAACTCGCGACATGCTTCTTGATATGTATTGAACACTTGACCGTTAACTGTTCGCAAAAATTCAAAAGAAGTTGGTCCAGGAACATTTACCAATAACAAACGCAAAAAGAAGCACTCTCTTTGTTTTGGATGTACTGTATAAAGCCGTCCCAAAGTTTTGGCTTTAAATATGCCCGCTATTGAAGGATGCGTTTCTCCTTGTTTACGTGGTACCCATTTTTTCCTGATTTGTTCCATGTAAAATATTGTGGAATATCAGTGTAAAACAATGTTTTTGCAAATTGGCCAAAAGCATCAGATTGTTGACACAACGTGAAAAATGCAGTTAGAGTGGTTTTTGGTGGCTCAAGTGCTCTCTGGAGGACATTTTGTTCTGTGAAGTATACCCGTTGGCCGTTTTCAAGATGTACTGCAAGATGTTGGACGGAAGGCTCTCTTTCATGAATGGGAAAACTTAGAATACGCCAGATAGCTTCGTTGCTACTTATGTATCTACCCATTTGATATTGTAAAATTTCGTCATTTCTATTGATATTTCGTACTTCAAAAACGGCCAAATCACTACCTTTATTAACGTATTTGCAAATATACTTAATGGATTTTACAGAACTGCACAGCTCTACATTTATATGAGCTTTATAAGTTTTCGAAAGCAACGGTGAGTAGGGTACCACCCATTGATTGTCAATTTCAACTTGATTTGTAGGATTTGAGATTCGCATTTTGAAAGTGTGTCCACCATTCTCAGCGTTTCGGCGACGATACAAAGGATAACCATCGATATCAGTGATAGTATCATTCGTATATTGCTTTGGGAAACGCTTCTTACATTTTCCATCTTCCATGCATGGCGATGTCATATTAAAAACACCGCATGGGCCGTGAATCATGTGACTGGTGACAATCTCATACAATTCTGGATCAATTGCTGGATCGGGAATCTCAGCTGAAATTATTTGATCAATTTCATCTGGACGGATTTTAACTTCAAGCCAAATCAAAATATGGGCGTGAGGCAAACCTCGCTTTTGCCACTCAATCGAATATACCCAACAACTTGTTTTGCCAAAAACTGAATATTTTACTATGAAATCAATCAAAGATTTCAATTTTTGTTTAAATACACGTGCCGTCAGATCATGACGATGTATTGCTTGTTGACCTGGTAATAGCAAAGTTTGTATTTCCTCCCAATTCGGATTGCACGTAAACGTTATAAACAAATCTGGACGACCGTAATGACGTACGTAAGTCATGGCGTCTTGTATATATTCCTGCATATTTCGTGGGCTTCCGATATAACTTGAAGGTAAAATGAACGCATTTCCGATGTCATTAATGTTTAAGTTTCCATCAATATTTCCGGTAATAGCATCTCGTAGATGGATGTATTCCTCTGATCTTAATTTTGCTTGGTTGTGTCTAATAAATCTTAAACGTTCGCTTTCAATCTTAGCGTACATGTCTACTACGTATTGATGATAGAGCTGACGATATAAAAGGATATAGTTGTCCTGGTAACGCCTAATCATTAATCGGTGCGCGTAGTAGTTCATTGAACTTACTTTTTTGTTTGTTTCATTACCAGTCACTGGATCACACTGTTTGATATTGATGTGATATTGATCCTGTCCATCCCAAAATATCAGCGGGTATTGAAGGGCATCATATGAACGGTGAATATCAGAAATAATACTTATAGTGCTGTCTCGACGTGTTATTTTGATGGCCCGGCTATTAACTGGATCGCCAACCATTATTACAGCAACTTCATCTACAGTTGGCGCGTTGAACCTGCCAGCGTGTTCTCCTGAAGGCACTTTGTCGGCATTAATAACGATTTGAAAATTGTCGTTTTTTAATTGTGGCGACACTCGTTTAAACAACTGAATAAGTTGATTACGACTTTCCAACAAATTTTCCAATAACTCTACAATTGTTCTCTCTTCTGCTCGTTCAATATAATTATGCTGGCACCGAGTTGTCACGCGTTCTTCACAGCTACCCATAAAATAAATTTGTAAGAATTTTGGTACGACGTCAGGCATTGGCATCAACGACCCGATTGTATGATATACCTGGCCTTGTATTTTGAACGTAGTTTCAAAATTGCGTCCATTGGTTGATAGATCGCAAATTTTGCTTGCCCCAAATGACGTCATTTGAAAGCAAGAATTGAATTTTCGAATCTTGCTCAAAAATAATTTTGAATCGTGCGATTGGCCAGTAAGAAGTGATTTTAAAGGTTCTGGTGGAGTTGGAAGAGTCGTTAGTTTGACTTTCCCTGACGCACAACACATGCCAGGTGTTTCATTGCGAAATTTTAATGCCCGACAGAATTGACATTCTTTGTCCATTGCACCGATGCTAATTTTAGGATGTGCAGAATAATTGATGTCTGGTGCATATTCGAACGCAAGACGAACGAAATATGAACGATTGAATGTGCGACTGGTTTCCTGTCTCTCTTGTTCTCGCGTTCTGTATGTTGCAATATTTTGTTCACGCGCTGCTCTTGTTCTCAATAGATTCTGTCGCCGACGTTCATCACGCTGATCTCGAGACTCTTGCATACGGTTCTCTGCCGTCCTGGTTCTTTGAGATACGTTTCTATCCTCAATTTGATCGGCCGACTGGTGAGTTCTTTCAAAACGTTTGCGCCGGGACTCTCTACTATGCCGATTGTAGAGGTTAGACTTTTTTGGCGGCATTTTTCTGGAAAAAATAATTAAAACAATCAAAATTAAGTCGGATTCAGATGAACAATACCGGAATCAGAACAGTAATAATGATATACGAATAAACAGAAAAAGTACGGTTATGTCGTCTGTGAATCTAGAAAACACGTGTGCTTTATAATTATTATTATTAACCCTATCAACTAAAGAAAATAATAATAGAATAAAAATCAAGTAGGTACTTACACATTTTTTATTCACATCAAAGAAATAGTAAATTGAAAAACGGAATGAAAGTTATACTCAAAATTTCAAGAATCACAATTATTTCTTAGTAAGGAATAAGAACATACGAATTAATACCGGAATCAGAACATTAATAATGATATACGAATAAACAGAAAAAGTACGGTTATGTCGTCTGCGAATCTAGAAAACACGTGTGCCATGAAATAAATTGTAGCATCAAGAGATTATGAATTGAAGTACGGCGCCATCTATTTGATGCTAACGTAACTTAGTTGACAGCAGATTGCAGACAATACACTGATTTACATTGCCATCTGCCGGAAAATTATAGAACATAAATATTTAGCGACCTTTCGTTCTATAGAAACAATTAATTTGCAATAAAAAAATATTTATAGTATTTATTGAGATAAAACCTATCCTATAGCCTAAGTTGGAACAAATCACACATTTTGAAAAAAATTTCATTAAGATCGGTTGAGTAGTTTTGGCGTCCATTGCGGACAAACACTGTGACAGCTAATTTTTATATATATAGATTTTCGACATCACAATCAACTGCGGGAGATATTTCGCATCCAAGATAATTAAAACTGCATATCTACTCCAAGATGTTTCCACTTACCTCTAATCTTTGTCCTTTCTGGATACTTCCCTCTTGTTATTTTTAAAACCAAATATAGGAATTACATTTCTCTGCGACTGCATGAAACTGATAGTTGACAAGATTCACTATACTAGGTCACCTGACATACTGACGCTTCAGGAAATAAGTTAGCAAACTGCGCCTGTGATCTTCGCGTATACCATGGAGCAACATGTGTCAGAGGTGTGCGTAATAAATAAGGCAGACCAGAATAATTTAAGTTCTTCACGGGCAGCAAGCTACGAGCTGTACGGTTGAGCAGTAAAGCGTCTCCTTTGCGTCGCACTGTCTCTGCGGGTTTATTTATACTACTGTAGAGCATGTCTTAGGACGCCGAATATAATTTTCGTAAACGTAAGTTTGAATCCAGCCAATTCTGTATATAAATTTTAGGGTAAGTGGTAAGTGCGCGTGTAGAATCCAATAAGTCTGTCCAGCTTGCTAACATTCCTATACGATGTACATTTCAATTGGCATAATCTACGAAAAGATAAAGCGCCGCATTCTTTCAAGCAGTACGTCTGCAACAGGCGTTACTCCGCTAGAGGAGTTTACCACTGTTTGGGCGCAAATATGGTTAGATTTTAGTTAATATGTACATCAGTACTACAAAGTTATTTGTTGCTGAGCCCCCAACTTCTTGCGAGCTATTTAATTTTGCAACATTACTTACGCTATAAAATTATGACAGGTGTAATCGTAATAATAATAACACAATGTAATATGGTTTAAAATCATTTAAAAATGTATTAATCTAAAATTTCTTATTTGGTTGCGATTTAAAAATATCATTATTATTTGCTTGTGTGTGTAGCCGTAGCACACATCTAATTATTAACATATAAGTGATAATCTCGTATTACACATAGACATAATATACAATCTTATACTATAATAAACATTTATAATTATCTAATATTGCTCTCAGCTTGCTCATTAATGTGATAATTATTAGATTATCTAATTTCTCTCTAATGGTCTAATTTCTTTTGAATATACTGCATATGCATTGCTTTGTTTTCTAATAAAAATTTACTAATTCATTTTATATTAATATAAATATCAATGACTAAGTTATTGATTCAAAATTATAGCTTAAAACATTTTTAAAACATTACTCTTATTACTATACAAATAAATATTTACATTTGGAAAATTTATTAATTCATCTTTGAATTAGATTGTCTCTCTTTTTTCACATATTCACGAATACACGCGATATTGTAACGACGGACCGCTCTCGAACAGTCTCGAACAGTTTCTCGGCTAGCAGAGCAGATACGTGTCTCTGTCAAGGCCGCACTAAAGTACCCTCTAGACTTTTCGAGTACTTGTTGACGCAAATTATGGAACATTAATCTGGAACATCTGCAGGCTATGTACATAGCAACAGCTGCCGCTTAAAAGTTAACTAGAAGTGGCGATTTATTCAGCGGGGTTGTTGTGGTAAGTCCGCGTTGTGAACTGCGTTATAATTAGTGCGGAACTCTTAATATTAACATTATTACTGCGTGTGCACAAATTTAACATGAATTACTGTATGAGAGTAACTTGAATCTTGTAGACTTCAAGTTGTTATATGTGACTCATTAAAGCAGGTAATTAGTGATTTCATTGGTATCTGTATTTGTTTTCCACTGTACCATACGACGATCAGTGAGACGACCGTAACATATACAACACCTATTTTTTGTTGTAAACATAGTTTACAAACTTTCTGTAGGCGATCCACAATTTGTAAGGACTATTAAGAGATATTAATTAGGTCAAACTTTTAAAGATTCTGAGTTTTATTTTGAATACATTCCTCATAACGTGATCCTCCACAGAGACTTTTACACTTTTCTTAAAATGTTAAGCTCACTTTTGACCGTGGTGCCCTTAGAGTATACGCTACATTCCGATTCAGGTTAAAATTTTATTTACTTTGGTACCCGGCCATTTTTTAAATTTTTAATACTTTTTTTGAACTATGCAGTCCTAAAAATTTGAAATTTCAAAACCTGTACACTGTATTCAGTATATAATTTAAAGTTTGTTCAATTTGATTGCCTACATGGATATCCGTGATTTCATCAAATCTTTAAATCACCTCAGCGTTTCAAAATTTTGAAAATTCTAAAATTCATCACTGTATTCAGATTTTGATTAAATTCCCCATTAATTTGATATTTTACATGGTTTTTTGAGTTCTATAAATACGTTTACCCACTTTTAGGGTCTTGTGTTCCACAGTTTTAAAATTTTTTAAAATGAACACGATATTCAGATTTTAAGGTTAAAATTCCCTTTACTCTTATAGGCCACATGGTTTTCCTGCAATTTTTTCAATTTTGACCCCTTACATTTTTGCCTCCTGCTTTCTTACTTTTTAGGGATCAATCTTGAAGACAATAGTGGTCTGTTGGGTAAAAGAATTTGTGCCAAGTTTTACGAATATAAGTAGTACAAAGCCATAGACACCAAATTGTGACCAAATGTTAAACAAACGTATATTCGACATACTACTAAAGTGGATATTAATGCGCTAATATTAACATTTTACGAAATTACGATTTACGAAATAACACTTAATCATTTATAAATAGTCTAGTGAGAT
Organism: Magicicada septendecula; assembly: GCA_034769895.1. Classification (NCBI taxonomy): domain Eukaryota; kingdom Metazoa; phylum Arthropoda; class Insecta; order Hemiptera; family Cicadidae; genus Magicicada; species Magicicada septendecula. The sequence continues at coordinate 177,887,427 of CM068371.1, read as the reverse complement.
TTTCAGGAGCGAGATACAAACAGATTGCTATAACCTCTCTAGTCAGTGGATCTCGTTTTGGCGAAACATACTATAAATTATATTGTCCAAAGTTACTTAAAAGACATTTTAGGACTAAAAAATAAAGGACAGATAAACAAGTTTTGTGTTTTTGTATGTGGTTGTATGTATATGTATGTATTCATGAGAGTAGAATATAGTATTTCATGGATGTATCATATCTTGTGGTAACATATGAAAGGTTTACGATATTGAAATTGCGATATGGAGATCTGAGGAATTAATAATAGAAATGGAGATCTAATACTGTTTTTACTCTATGAGAGCAGAAGCTCCAACTGCTTTTGAGCAATATGCACTTCAAAAAAAGCAATGCTTTTTAAAATTTTCAGAAGCGTTCCTCTTTAAAATTTCATGAGATTATTGATAATCTGGAGGAAGCAGCGACATCCCCTTGAATATCTGAATTATTACAGCGTCGGAAGTGGCTTTGAAGGTTGTTTTATAAATGAGCGTTGTTAGCATACAGCACTGCTGTTTGTGTTAAAAACAACACTGGGTCACCAAGTTTTATTAAACTTCTTTTTTTGTCCATCTTGGCTTGCTTTGGACCTTATAAAATAATTTTTATACTCATTTTTATACTCATTTTTCGCCTTTTTGTCCTTTTAAAACTTCTTCATCCTTCCACGATGTAGTTTCTTCCTTCCTGGTATCCAGACCGTCTATTTCGTCTTCATAAAATCCTTTAAACTCCTTAGTCCTTTTACAAAAACCCTACTCTGTAATTCCTACGCTACTGTAATTCCTGTCCATTGACGTAACTAGGGACAAGACTCATGGGGGTGATAAGACTAGTTTCAAGGTTGGACTCCCCAAATTTTTGTTAAGACAAATGAGAAATTCTGGAGTCTTCCTACTTAAGTTTACAAATATATCTACAAATTATTTTCGTCTCAAAGTTTCTGAGTAAACCAACGTGAAGTATAAGGGTTGGAAAAACATGGAAAGCGATGATTTTAAAAATATTCTGTCTCAATGAATTGTTATTCAAAGTTATTCAGATTAAAGATAATTAAGCTCATGTTCTTAAGAATCACAAATTTCTAAATTTGTATTTTTAACATATATTGTGCTAATGAGTCTTTCTGAAGATATTTTGAAAACCCCGGTCTTACTATCCCTTCGCACTTTAAATGCTGTTGTTAAATGTTTAACGGATGTTGTCTCAAGAGTGTTTTAAGAAACTTATAGATCGTGTTAAACCACATTATTTTTTATGTAAAATCCAACAATAAAAATCTTCTTATTTTTCTAAATTAAAGTCATGAAACTGGTAGATCACCTATTAGACTATAGGGGTCATGCCATAGAGAACGCAGTAAGGGGAAGTGTGTGTATGGGCGAAAAAGGAAAGACAGATTAGTAGGTTTTGTCTTCGTTTTCTTAAGTGTGAATGATTGTTTTTTAAATGCAAGAAATAGATAAGTTAATTACTAAATGGTAAATGATTTACATTGTTAAGAAAACTTAACTTTATTTTGACGCATGAAGCTTTCACGGCGGGGGGGGCGGCATCTATGTTAGAATTTTGACTTGCCGGGCTGGTCCAAAGTTGTTAGTTGCAGACGTTTCGGCCATGCCTTCGACGACCATCTTCAGTGTATAAAGTTTGGACGAAGACTGTAACACTGACCGAGCTATCGCAGCCAGTAACCATGAAGTGAGTAACTTTTGTTCAAACTTTATGCACTGAGGACGGCCCTCGAAGGTATGCCGAAACGTCTGTAACTAACAACTTTGGACCACGGCCTTACAGCCCGGCAAGACAAAATTATAACATTAATTTTATTTTATTGATTTACTAATATTGTAAATCTTTTTGTTTCTACAATTATTTATATAACTTAATTTAAGACATGCATCTGGCTTAGAGACAGATCTACCTTAAGTGATTACGGAATTTCGCTGAAATTTTTAATAGTTTTGTGGGGGGAGATTAATCCCTCTGATCCCCTCCGTAGTACGCCACTTTCCCGGTTTAAAATTTCTTCTTCCGGGATCATTATTTTTGCTAGATAATTATTAAGTTCAATGAATCAACGAATTTTCGTCCTACGGCTTTTATGAAAACGATCCTTATTCACTATATCAAACGTGATCTTTGTTAATGATCAAACTGATTGTTTTTATTATTCTCACCGGATTCACTTGGACTAAAAGCGCGTTCCCCCACTTAATTTTGATGTGAGCATTTTAATTTGCTAAATCATTAATATTACTTTGTGAGTTTCCTCATACTCACAGAGATAATTTAAATCCAGAAAGCACTTTGTATAGTATTTTTCACATGGTAGTGATTTGTACAAAACACAGTCGTGGAGAAGACTCAATACAAATACGGGAACACGAAGAACAAGACGAGACACTACCGTTACCGAAAAGATGAAATACAATCTGGAGATTTTATTTTTATGCCACGATAGGATTTCTTTTTCTAGGCAACATTCAAAACTTATATCTTCTTATTTCGGACAAGCTACTTCCGCTACATTTTTTGGTAGTTATACCGAAGGAAGCTCTATTTACCAAAACTCTATTTATTCTATTTACTTGAACAATAATAAACCAATCATAAGTACACCTACCCTGTTTACTTTACTCATTAATGAAAGTGGTATGCGGAACCTTTTTTTATGTAATGTAAAATGATTGTATACAGCCTAAACGCCAAATTTGTGAGCTCTTTCCAAAACTAAACGTTTCAGTAGGTATATACAAATTAGAATAACGACATTTTGCAACACGCAGACTGTCAGCGTCCATCAAACTTTGTTGGCCTGTACCCACATTTCTTCAGCTATCTGACACAATTTTCTAGTGTTGGTACACTAAACGCAAAAATTGTTTTAAAATACGTTGTCAAACGTGTATGATTGCGAATAAACGCTTTTTTATAGTTAAAAAAAAACTACAAAGGAATGTTACCCAGATCTAAGTGACACTGGGAACTGTACGATTCTTCGTGACCTAAGCGGGTTCATTTGAGTGAAGGAAAGTATCGCAGCCACTCAAGGCTATACTACTAAAGTTTAACACAGAGACAAATTATGTAATGTCCTAAAACATACTGTAGGATTTAGTTTATTAAAATAAAACAAAGTAGTACTGACAAGGAAAATCTATTGTATTAAACGGAGTGTCATTACGAGGTAATGTGATGCTAGATTATTTTTAAATATAGGCCTATATTTTAATTTATATTTATATTTATATTTTATTTTAATTTATATTTATAATTTTTAATTATAATTTAAAAATATAAATTGTTATATTGCTTCCATAAAGGAAATTATTTTTTTTTTAATTGGCACTTTAATATGATGTAACTATAGACACTCTTGTATAACAGAATACTTTTAATCTAGCAGAAAATTTATTAATAAATATTTATGCAATATCTTGCCTTATTTCAAGATAATTGCATTTCTTTATCTTGAAATTATGATCCGCCAGTCGAAAATGTAATCATTCTTTCATTAAAAATATCCAGTAACTTTAATATTACATATTGAAATTTAAATTTAACAATGAAACATTTATAGCTCTAAATTCAAGGGTAGAATAAATTCTATGCACATGAAATACCACATAACAATGGCATTCGATTCTAATTTAAATGTTGCTATACATAAAGAAATTACATAAAGGAGAACTCGGAATGATTTATTTAATCCAATATCTAAATCCGGGGGACACAATCGTGTGGGCAGCTGCGTGGGGTGTTGCTACGCAAGGAAATTGGAATTGTAATGATGTATTGCTCATAATCATGTGCGTTGTAAAGGTCTGAGAAAGGTATAAATTATACAAGAATTTCCTTCGAATAATAATTGGATTTCTTTTTTATGTTACAAAATACTGACTACGTTGTTATTAGAAATGACGTTTGGCATATCTAGATAAACTTTACACCCTCTACTTGTACAACTCCCAGAGAGTCTAGTAGTATCGAGTAGATGATCAACCGAGACGCGACGTGTGTAGTTTCCCTGTAGTCAGACTTTAGTCTTACGTTCTTCACCTTCTCTGTAGTTTATGACAATGCCCAATTACTTACCTACGCGTCTGTTTAAGAAACTTTTTTTTTTAAACGTTATGTCCGCAAACTTCTTTTCTTTGACCTGTCCATTAACACCGATTGAGACAACACTGACAAAAGATTAATGTCTTTAATTTCTATGTACATAATACACTTGCAGCTAATTTAATAAGTTCATATTGTTTGAAATACAAACAACACGATTATGAATAATCCTTTTCAAAGCAAATTACATGATAAACATTTCATTACTAATTTTTAACTGTGAAAACCACGGTATTCTTTGTATAAATTATTTTGAACTTACAAGAAAAACACAAGCTGCCCATACCGATTATATCTCGTCCACATAAAATATCCACTGAACAGCGACTGATCAGTGAAGTTGACAGACACAAGTCACGAACGTGGACAGTAAGTGAAATAGTAAAACAAGCTATTGATATACGGATAAGGACAGATACATACAAAGACTATCTCTGCCACAAAATATATAAATAAATACTTTGTTATTTTCAGGCGATAAGTTTAAAATTGAGGACGACGATTTTAAACTACAGCTGGAAATATATAAAATGAACAGACTATATCGACAGAGAAAACGAAAACAATTCACTTTAAAGGTTCCGAACCCGTCGTCAATAGAATATTAGTTATTATTGATAATAGAATATTAGAGTAGGTTAATTGTAATTATGTTGGGATCAATATTGTTTTAAACGAGGAAAAACTCGATTAAAATTTTATAAAGTAATGGCTGTATCAGTATTGTTGTATAGTTATGGAACTTGGATTCAGGTGAAGAAACATTGTAGTAGGATACAGTCATGGGAGATGACATTCTTCTGATCTGTTAAAAGCTGTACACGAGTGGATAGAGTTTACAATAAAGACATACGCAAAGAGCGTTTAGTATGGCATTGCGGAAAATAAAGACAGATGAATTCCTCATCTAAATAGGATGCGGAATGATAGGTTGCTCAAGGAAGTTTGACAACAAAAGTCTTAAAGTCATTGTATTGGTATCCGCGTCACAATTATTATAATTAAACTATAAAGTTTTACCTTAATCCGTCTATGTGATCGCTTAACTTTTCTTCTTTTCTTCTAACGCGTTTCGGATTGTTAATCCATCATCAGAGGTAAAATAATTCGTCGGTTAAGACTTCGTTAAACATTAAAAGTTGCGTAAAAGACATTTAAAAATTACACTAAAAGAACATTCAAAAATGTACGTCGCTGACCGGTATTGAGTGCGCACTCACATCCGCTACGTCGCTGTGTTTGTGGACTATATTTTTAAATGTTCTTTTAGTGTAATTTTTAAATGTCTTTTACGCAAATTTTAATGTTTAACGAAGTCTTAACCGACGAATTATTTTAACCTCTGATGATGGATTAACAATCCGAAACGCGTTAGAAGAAAAGAAGAAAAGTTAAGCGATCACATAGACGGATTAAGGTAAAACTTTATAGTTTAATTATAACAAAAGTCTATTGGATAAAGAAGTATAGGAAGACCTGGGAAGCGTTGGTGAAGTGTATCTATTTCCTTTGAAACCGGAACAGTCGATTCGCGTATTCCTTGACGGAGGAAAACTATATAGCTTATGACTGAGATAGAGATGTAAAAAAAAAAAAACAACAGATTTTCAACGATAAGCCAAACTATCCGCAGAACAATAAAGTACAAGGCTAGGGAGGCCTCAAGGTAGAAATAATTATGTCACGTTCTGTTGTACATTGTGCGTTGACAAGAAAGCAAAGAAGATAACTTGAGGCGCAAAAGATGTCTTTTTCGTGAAACGTCAAAGGTGTTGCAGTGTTGGCCACTTTGAAAAATGTGGATGTTCTAGAAGACCTGGGAAACAAGAGTATCATAGATGATGTAGCGACATATCAGAGGAAATGGATACGACATGTATGAAGAATGGTATGGCACGAATTCCGATAGCGGTATTGGAATATAAGCCTGCAGGGAACAGAGGTGTTAGAAGACATCTAAAGAGAGGGACAGATAGCCTTTGAAATCGGAACAGACAAGACATCGTAAACCCTGACAGTGTAGAACAAGAAGAGATACTAATGAAAATAGTTACTAAATCATCTCCAACAGATTTTTTTACAGAACGGAAATACTATGATGAAGAGCTTATTATTACAATCAAAATTACATTTTTATGCCTACACTTTCGCAAGAACACGTAACCACGCTTGTACATCCTACTACATTGTTACAGCTACAAATCGTGAACAACCTATGTAGGTGGTACATAGCGATGTGCGAAAGTCGTCAGCTATAAACAGCTTCTTCACGAACGTTGAGTACAATTTTAGATCCTTATCGGTGATTAAAGGCTTGTTTTTACTGACGGCGACTTTAAAGCACCTGGTACAGTTTAGTTTGTGAATATTTTAGATAGACTACAGAGCAGGATCAAGGAAGTCGTTAAATGTACAAATTGCATATTAGATTTGTGATATTTTACATTAAAAACTTAGTAAATCTTGTCTACTGTGCTTAGTTCGTAGTGATAATTGTAAGGCCTAAGAGAATAAACGTAGTTATATGACGATTATGATTATTTATACAGCCGTATTAATAAAACTTAGGACTATCGACTTCTCTGATGTTTATTAGTTTATTCTACTTTCTCAGATTACATCCACGTGACCATCATAAAGTTAAATGTCGAGTTTCTCACATATGTGAGATAATGATTTACACTGCCCAGATTGAAACAGTTACGGCACTAAATCACCAGTCACCGTTACGAAGTAGCAACTGTTTGGCTGTTACGTTACCGACGCTCGAACACTTCATGAGCCGAAAACAGGAGAGATCGAAGAAGTGTTTGACTCTCGAAGGAAGGACTAATAAGGATCTGATCCTGATGATAAATAAGAAATCGATAAGGAAGAATATGAAACAAAGCCACGATTAAAGGGATTGCCAAATGCATTTCAGATTGTTGATATATAGCCTAGGAGAATAAACGTATTAAGAGAACGATTATTTATATAACCGTATTAATAAAACTTACAACTATCGACTTCTCTGATGTTTATTAGTCTATTCCATATTTTCAGCTCACGATTTATACGACTTTCGTAGTGTAAAATTTGGATGGATGTAAGATAATGCTTTACACTGTCCAGATTGAAATAGTTTAAGGAATAACTAATGAGGATCTACTAAGCATCTCGTAAAAGTAAAATTCTGATGATGAAGAAGACATCGATAACGAAGAATACAAACCGAAGTCGCTTATAAATGCATTTCAGTTTGTTGAGGAAGGACTTTGAATGTTGGGTGACAAAGACATGGCCCGTGGACGCTTCTCTAAAGTTCAACGAAACGCGGTAAACAAATTTCCACAAAGTCAATAAAACAAACGCAAGAAAACAGTCAACTCTCCAATTCTTTTTTCGGTGGTGCTGCTAAACAGTGGAGTAATGGTGGAAAGTAATTCTGCTTTTCTGTTGGAGGGTAACCCGTCTGCCTCCGTATAAAGAACAATTACAATAATGTAGCCTGGACTCATGAAAAAAAATATGGCATAACTGTTCTATATGCTACCTTAATCACAATACATTTAATATATTACCTAAAAAATTTACATTAAAAATTTTGTGCAGTCTGCTTTTTCTATTATTCCGTATTCAAAAATTCGTATTGCTTTGCCTCGTTTCAATTTATGTCCTGAATTTTAAGGGCGTAACTCCAACGTTCTTAAAGTGAGGATCCACTGTATGTGTTTTCCGTGAACTCAAGACATCAGTCAACATAGAATATTTGTTTCAAACACGTCTGTGTCCCAACGTAATTTCTGTAATAGTTCCGTAATAGCGGATAAGACTAATAGTATGGACTAAAATTAATACTTTTGTTTGATAAAACTACTGCCCTATCACGCTAAACCAAACATAAGACAGCACGTTGTATCACTCAAACTTTGTCGGTGTGAACAGTACTAGTGGTATTCGTTTCCAGTCCAGTTGACTTGACGCACAACTCTATAACCTCTACTTCCACTCGGTTTAATGCATAGTATTGCAAACGGGAAATGGGAAAGTGCAGTGTAAAGTTGGCGGCAAGTAACGGCCGTCAGAATGCGCTCCCCAATGTCCGCTCAAAGCTTTTATCTTTTCCACTTTGCAAGACGTGGACAGAACATTTATTTTCCACATATGACAGAACGTTTAATGTAAGCACATTGTGTGTCAAACTGGTCGACAGTCTTCCGCGTAAAGTAGGGCAAGATAAAAACTAGTTAAAGCAATTACTACATCCTCTCACTGTAAACTGTTTGTCACCGTGTTCTCATTTTTACATTTTTTTGTATATGATATTGATTGTAAAGTGTACTATATTTCTTTTATACGTCACTTTGGTGTGTGTGGGGGCGTGTAACCTATATAGTCCTACGAATGCGCTGTCAAATAAGTAACTGCAGAAGCAGGGATTGTAATTAATCTTGGTTCTGTGCTAAATGTGTGTTACAGACCTAATCAGAAAATAAAGTGATGCTGTTTCAATGCATCTCTGATTCTTCGGGTACAGTCTTCATGGAATAAAATATAACTGTTACTGCTTTATAACATTCAATTTGTCAAAATATTTACAACCTAAATGTGTTGGGTAAACGTAAAAAGATAGTGTCTGTGTGTGTGTTGGATGTAGTGAAAGGGAAGAATTAATAGGAATTTACTTGAATGTCTTCTTCTTGTTCTGCACCTCACGGAGTAGGCACTTGCCTGTTCCCTCTTCACAGAGTGAGTATCTTGCCATCTCACTCTCGTTCTTCCTACATCTCTTGTACCAAAGCGTTTATATCGAAACGCAACCTTACGTAGTCGTCCATCGTATATTCTGTTCAGATGTTGTAACGATTCCCTGCGATATATCTGGTCATTTATGGAGAATACCTGTAGCTCTTCTCAATTATACTCATTGCGCAAACGATCGTGTCTCGTACAACCCTTTGTTTTTCTCAAAAACTTCGTTTTCCAAGTTTGAATCTGGTTTGTAATCTTCTTTGTAGGAGCCCATGTTTCATATCCATATAGTAAAACAGGCACTGCCATTGTTTTGTAAAATTTAAGCCTTGTCCCTTTCTTTGTCTTTTTCCTCAACGTTCTAAACTTGAGTGTTACTGCTATGAATATACAATTGACGCTAAAAAGAAAGAAAGCTACTTGCAAGGAAATATTCCAAAGATGTATACATATGGGGGAGGGTGATATGTACGGTAATCAATAATGGTATAGAAAGCAGAATTGCAGCCAGCATTAACAAAATTGGAGAAAACGTTGTGTAATTACAGGAGTAGGTTAACACAACGTTAATGAAAAATCTTTCTCTGTTAGCAACAAAAAAATAAAGTCTATATTAAAAAAAAAAAATGATGGGCTACACAATTACGTGCAAAATTAAATAAACACCTCTCACTGTATGGGCATATATGAAGCTTCACACACAATAAACGCCTCTCACTGTATGGACATATATGAAGCTTCACACACAATAAACACCTCTCACTGTATGGCCATATATGAAGTTTCACACACAATAAACACCTCTCACTGTATGGACATATATGAAGTTTCACACACAATAAACGCCTCTCACTGTATGGACATATATGAAGCTTCACACACAATAAACACCTCTCACTGTATGGGCATATATAAAGCTTCACACACAATAAACGCCTCTCACTGTATGGACATATATGAAGCTTCACACACAATAAACACCTCTCACTGTATGGACATATATGAAGCTTCACACACAATAAACGCCTCTCACTGTATGGCCATATATGAAGCTTCACACACAATAAAGACCTCTCACTGGGTGGACATATATGAAGCTTCACACACAATAAACACCTCTCACTGTATGGGCATATATAAAGCTTCACACACAATAAACGCCTCTCACTGGGTGGACATATATGAAGCTTCACACACAATAAACGCCTCTCACTGTATGGATATATATGAAGCTTCACACACAATAAACACCTCTCACTGTATGGGCATATATAAAGCTTCACACACAATAAACGCCTCTCACTGTATGGACATATATGAAGCTTCACACACAATAAACACCTCTCACTGTATGGACATATATAAAGCTTCACACACAATAAACGCCTCTCACTGTATGGGCATATATGAAGCTTCACACACAATAAACACCTCTCACTGTATGGACATATATGAAGCTTCACACACAATAAACGCCTCTCACTGGGTGGACATATATGAAGCTTCACACACAATAAACGCCTCTCACTGTATGGATATATATGAAGCTTCACACACAATAAAGACCTCTCACTGTATGGACATATATAAAGCTTCACACACAATAAACACCTGCCACTGTATGGACATATATGAAGCTTCACACACAAAAAAGTGATATTGTTGTGTAAATTTATAGTGGCTTATACTTAGGGTAACTATATTCCGCTACCTGTGTGTACGGCTGATGTGTTGTTTCAGTGGATTTCTGATTCTTCGGGTGCAGTCTTCAACGGTAAAGTACACCAAGTCCAATTTTAAGAGATGTGAAATAGGACGAATGAATCTGGAGTAGCCTATCTTAAACTTTGCAGAATAAAAGCACAAAGTGCTTTGCGATGAAAAGTTTCACGCAATAAGAACGTTACATATTTTTCAAATGAAAACCAAAATATTTTATAGTTTAATTATTTGAAAGTACTTGTAAAACTTTGGCCAGAAAAGGTAAAATCCTCGTACAGAAGAGGAAAGTTGGTTTAATTAAAAATGAATGTTATCAGATTAAAAATGATAACGATGAACTAGAGTTCGATTTTCCATAAGTAACAGAAAAATCTTTTGCATCTAATTACGAGAGACAAATTATTTATCAACACCGCCCATTTTGAACGCTCGTGTCGCGTCGTCCGCTGGGGTTTATGAAGATAATTAACCACGCGCCGCTTTCTTCCTTTTGTTACGAATAGCGACTAACACTGTTAAACAATAAGACTCCCATGGGTTCCGATCGCACCAATGAACAAATTAATTAACGAAGTTTTATGCGTTCTCTTTTTACGGTATTGTCATCTGAAAGGTAGTGGCTTACAATAGCCACGTCGACTTTCCGCATGCTCAGGTGCATTTTTTCTTAGTTACACTTTTTGTATTGCCTATACTTAAAATAACACACTTTTATGACTAGTTCTGGCGGAACCTAGCTGACTCCAAGTAGGTTTATTTCCGTTCGCTGGCTCACATGAACAATGACTTTAACTTGGCAGATACGAATGTGTAGGCGTGCTTTGTCTATTTGTGTCACGCGTAACGAGTATTAATGAGCAGCGCAGGTGTGACTGTATCCACAATAACAGCACAACTAATTAAACACGTTGTTAGATCATATCTGTTTAACAAGTCGTAATGTCTTGCTTCTAAAGCGGCATGTCCTGCATACACGGATCCCTTCCACGGTGAATCGTTTCATATCGTGCCGGACTCTAGGCTCAATCACTTTGTATTTACTTGCTAATTGTACAGTTCTAGTCACATTATTTTATTTCTTTAGAAAACAGCGTAAATTATTAAAGTTACCCCATATTAATCTAACCCCTGTATTGTTACGTTATGACACCTGTTTTGAAATAAAAAATTAATACTGTACTAATCAGAAGATTTAAGCCAGTTCTAACAATTGGTTAGAACTCCTCCTCTTTTTTAATTGAGATTATTCTCGTGGCCGTGGTCTAAAGTCTGACGCGTCCGACGTTTCCATGGCGTTTGATCTAGGTCAATAACATAATAACCAAGAGAATAGGATATTCTATCCATTCACAAACGAGGGTTTGGTGGAATATTATTTTTTCCTGTGTTGGTGGATTAATATCACTAATAACTGCTCAAAAGTGAATAATACGTAAACACGCACAGTAAGAAGAAATATAGCCTTCTCTTCTTCGGCAGCGAGTCGCAAAGTGGTTGAAGAAATGTTCCGTTTCCTCAAGACCGGCTAGTTACCAGGAACGTGCGATATACCTGGTTAACAGAGCTGAATTACTGACATTTTATGATCGGCTAAGAAAGCTATAAACAAAATGTTTACAGATAGCACACGTGTGATTGACATGTTCAAAACATTCCTCAAAAGCACTGTCGATGATTTGTAGTGACATCAAAACTTAAAAAATGAATTCAAATAAAACGATTAGATTAAAATATACAACAAATTAATTCGGTATTATAATATTATTATTATTATTATTATGTTGTTGTCGTTGTTGTTGTTGTTGAGTAGTAGGCCTATGTGAATCATTTTGACATGAATTGCTAATGACCGCAAATTCCACTTCAAGTAATCGAGAGCGGTGTTTTCTCTTCTTGATCTCTGTCTAGGCCTACAGTATAAAATATTTCAATTTTACGGTCGGTCTAAAAACCTAATTATATTCCAGAAACCTGAGTCAAAATGTTATTTTCATATTCAATGACCACTCGGAGAAAGCGGACTTTTATTGCTATAAAGAATAAAATTTCATTACAATTTTGATCTTATAATGTGTCTGATTAATTTGTCATGCATAAAAGCGTTCTACTGTTAATTCTGCTTTGAGTAAGTTAATTTTATGCAAAACGTTTAAACAGATTATTAAATGTTTACTTTCTCAAACAACAACCGTTTTCTCGTCTCAATACAAACGTCAAAATAGGTGCGCGCTTATAATGCTGTGTGAAGCTCTTGAGAATAATTGAAAGTTCTCAGCGGCCGTAAGTTATGAAAGTCGCTTCGTCGTTGTTGATGCTCTACGGTTGAGCAGCAGAGCGTCTCTGCCTTGTGTCTGTTTCTGTGTTCCACTGAACCTCACCGCCGCGCCGCCAACGTCGTAAGTACCCGGTATTAAAGTAAACTGTTAATAACAAGGATTTACATAAACAGGAGAGAGACAGAGAGCGAGCATTCACTCACCCCCGACGTTCACACCATTTACGTGTGTACACATATTCATGTATTGTTATGGAAGTTTGTGCATTATTCACTTGGCTCAAACTACTCGCGTAAACAGACACGTGCGTTCGTTCGTTGCAAGCTGTTACGACTGAATGTACGACTTTCACGGGTCGTAAAGACAAATCAAGAAAGCCTGTGAAGTTAAACGTACACAATTCGAGTGCATAAAACACAACTAAGTAAAAGTTAATTAGCGCTAATTCGCGCTAGCGACAAAATCACATGTCAGCACGAAAGAACTATCCAGAACGTATCCCCAACTTCGAAGCAATCGACTACTATTCAAAACCAATTTATCAAAAATTATGGTAAACAGAATTTTCATCCTACCCGCGTTCCACGATACTAACGCAGACTTTTTTGTTATTACGGTGAGTGTGAGCCGTCGGATGCTGACGACATGAGGTGGAACACGACCTCAGATTCCGCCGTTAGTTATCGAGGTCCGTGTTTTCTCTTACTGATTTCCATACCGTGTATAATAGTTTCAGTTTCATACAGTCGATGCAAAATGTGACGATAATCTATTACCACATTCGGGTATGTAAAACCATTCGTTATATTCGTTTGTTTACAAAACGTCAGTCCCCCTGAAATCAGGGATATACCGCACAATGGTGAGACCAGTTGCTCTGTACGGCACCGAGCGTAGGGCTGCCTTCAAAAGCGCAGCACACTCGTCACACATCATGGAAATGCGGATGTTACGGAAGGGGATAGGGAATTTTGCTGTTTGATCATGTCAACAACCCCGGTGTCAGGTGGCGTGGTTGCAATAAATGGGAAAACGGAGGAATGACGACTTTGTTGTTACAGATATGTTTGCAAGCAGTACCTTCGTAAACTTAGCCTACCACCTGAAAGTAGACAGACACGCAGATGACCCAAGCTACGACGGATAGACACTATAACCGCCGATCTTCCCATAACAAAACTGAGCCCAGAAGATGCGACAGATAGTAACGAGTGGCATTCTTTGATTCACAAAGGGGATTCTATTCCAATGAAAAAAACGCTAACAAGAAGAATAATTCCGTTTGCTACCTAAACTCGAAAATATTATTAAAACAAATGGTAAGAAACATTTCATATATGAATGTCAACTTATCACCATGAAACCAAAAGAATATTGAAACACAATAGTTTCACTTTTTCGAGTAGGTCAGTTTTTTGTTCAAATTGCTTGAAACCCCATGAACATTGCTCCAGTTACTACCATTATTAGTATTACTTTACATAGTATTAATTCTATAAATACTACATTTTATTTGAGGAATCATAGTGATTGTTACAGTTTCAACTTAACATATTTTACTAAGATAATTTTGGATCAAAACACTAAATTTTACTTGAAATAGAAAACAAATAAACAGTCGACAAGTCTCAAAAAAATAAGACTCTTAGATAAACAAAAAATTTATAATATTTTTTTAAATATTCAGTATAATAGATTGAAGACGTGGGCAAAATGATTGCAAAGTAGAAGAAACAAAGCGCGATTTAATTTTACCGTGCACAATTATAGAAATAGGAATAGTTTGAAAAGTTCTAAAAGAAAAGTTCAAAAGAAAAGTTCTAAAATTTATAAACACACAAGATGCCAACGGGAGAGTAGAAAACAGCCCTAGTAAGCAAAAACTCAACCGAAGAAACAATGAGTACTTTAATTGGAGGGAGATTTAAACCAAAAAATAAGGCACACAAATTACCCATGTAGTACGAAGCGGCACAATGTTTAATAAAAGCATTCTAGTCCTGTAACATATGGGATGACATTTTCATAATAGGTAGGTCACTGAAAGCTATGACGAACACCTGCTCATAGTTATACATTAAGAGGCAGTAGATTTGGTTTTGACAGTCGATAAGCAAAAATCAAAATTGACGGCGGTTGTGATAAAAAGAAAGGATTAATGTTTATCCCGCAACAAGATATTTGGAAAATACCGATTGAGAGTCCCTCCTTGTAAATATTTAACACTCACTGTGAACACGATGACAGTTGAAATTATGAAGAGAATTTTAGCAGTATCAGAGCATACGTTTCACTAAGAAAGGTTCTGAGGAGTCAATTAGTGTGTAGGAAACAAAGCTGTAATTGCACAACACGTTCATTCCATCTATAATTATGACAGTGAGTCATGGACTCTTAGGAAGGAAATTTAAGAACAACATGTTTAAAAAGAAATATTTGAGAAAAAAAATTGTCCAGTCAGGAAAAGTGGTGCCAAATAAATAATTGTGAATTGTTTGAGCTATATAAAGACCTCCCATAGTTCCCGTTTGCTGTACACATAAAAATGCGGTGTATAAAATGGTACGGGTAGGTACGGTGCATAGATAAAACAAAACAAGTCAGGGACGTCTTTGGCAGGACAGGGAATGGTCGCCCTAGAACGAAGTGGACGTTAAAGAGGTTTGTTGAAAACATGATTAAGTGAGCTCGGATACATGTGCAAGTCAAGGACAACCTCGGTCTTTAACGAAAGGAGAAGAAGAAGATACGAAGAAAGGCAAACTATTGAGAAGCAAAAGACGCCAACTTAAATTTAAAAGGCTTATTACGCCTGAACTTCAGCTCTAGTACGCTATTGCAATTGTTTCAATAAAAATAACTAAAGCAACCCTGGATTCTATTTCTGACATTCTGCACAAGTGTAAGGCATGTACTTATTGCTTACAGCCTTGCAATTATTACGTATGGTTGATACCAACTGCATTGTGTCGGGCGTATTCATGGAAGATGTTTCCAATCAGTAAAGAATAAAAACCATTTTGCGCTTATTCAGAAATCAGAAAAAATGCTTTTCATTAAAGCACAGTCATAAAGCAACTTGCCATCTATTCATGTATTAACTTGTTTGTTGACACAATTTCCTGTTAGAACTTTGTTCACGATATTCGATTCTTTCTGTTTAACAGAGGTAAACTTATAGTGTACAAATCAAATGTGGTTTTTTCTTTTTACTGTGATCTGTGTTAACACAAAATAAGTAATATTACTGCGAGAAGTTGATAATGATCCCCCCGAGAGAATGTAGAAAGTTTTCTAAGAACTATTTTGCACAAACACAGTATTCCGCTGTTCTCTCCGATGAACAACAGAGTTCTATCTTCATGTTCGACAAATATTAACGTTTCTGAAAAACCTATTGTCACGATGTCTGAGAGTAAAAACTAAAACTAAATTTTTGATATTTCTATTGCGGTGTAAGAGGGATGTAATATTTATTGTGAGCTTCAAACAAGACTTACAGATACTCGGCTACGCCGTTTTGTATAGGAAGATCCCGACTCTAAAACATTTAATGTTGATAATATATCGTACGTCGAAACAAAAAAAAATTCTTCAAGCTGTGACGAGCATCATTCAAGTGCCCATATAGTCAGCGACGCATTGGCCTGAAAATAAAAGACAAACTCGCTTTAAATATCTAAAGTTTTCTAACATATACTAACAATTAACACGGACTCAAAGTAAAAACTGTTTAGTTGTCTTTCAATGAGGTGGACAGTCCGCCATTCGTAATAATACCTGTGTTGTTGTCGTTTCTCTTCTTAAATCTCACAATTTTTAATTAATTTCTCATTACTTTTCTTATGAACAAAATTTTTTTTGACCCTTGTAATTATCACATTTTTTACTTGTTTCCTAATAATATTTTAACAAGGTGTTCTACCATCTTTTGAAAGTAAAATGGCTCAATATTTTCTCAATGGATAATCAACACGACTAAAAAACCTTATAGTTTTCACACAAAAAGACCTAAATGTGAACAGAATAGTGATTTTCTGTTACCATCTATGACTTCGTCAACATCCGGAAACAGATTGTTTATGCGATCGTAACCGGCTTTGATTTTGCTATGATATTTTCGAAATAGCGTTGGCTATCCTACTCTCTTCCTGAATATTAGTTGAGAATTGGCTAGACATTAATAAAAGCGTTTAGTTTTAAACTATTTTGTCGGCATTGTTTTAGAGAACGAGCTTATATTTATACATTAGAAGCCATAAAAACTATAAATTTGCTTATAATCAGGTTTGGTAGGTGTATAAAATCATAAAATCAGGTTTATTTTAGTAGTTTATAAAATGTACCGATCACAAAATACTCCGACATCTGTTAAAAATCTCTGACATGTGTTCTTTAGTAAAATAACTAGATTTATCGAGAAGTCAGGTTTTTAGCTTATCAGGTTGAATCCACTGATACTGATATTCGTGTAAACCACACAACAAACTCTAAGTATTCACTCATTTTAATCATTAATTAACTATGAAAGGTGTATGTTCCATAACAGTAGGTGAAGAACAAAGGCTTATGAAGCCTTTATAACCAAATTATCAACATTATTAAAACTTCATTCCTCCTCAGAGAAAAAGTATTGACTTAAATTATATTAAGATTATTTTAATCATTGTTAAATAATTATACAATAATACGTAATAGATAACATAATGTTTGTCAAAAAACTGTTTTCATTTATTAATTTTTAGTCATTAAAACCGTAGAAAAACATAACAATAAAATTTTAAAAATAGTTATAAGACTAAAATAATTCAATTAAATTAATAGTAAAGTAAAAGCAAAATGAATTAGAATAACATCAAGCAAATCACAAAAACTGTATTCACTTTTATTTACAGCTAGTTACATCTAGTTTGAAGACTGACTTTGAAGTGCAAAACATTAATTCTGCGAGTTCATAATTAACTTAGTCAATAGTTGTCTGATTTGTGCGAGAGGCATGAACGTGTTTTTCGCTTGTCTTAAGAAAAACTAATAAATTAAAATAGTTTCAATAATAGAACAAAATAATTATACAGACAGTTAGTTTTTCGAACTATTAACTTTTTACTTGTCACGATAAGAGTATTAGAGAGATGTGCGTAGAAAATGTAATGAACCTCTTGAGAATAATTGAAAGTTTCAGCTGCTGTTAAGCGTCTATCGTTGTTGATGCTCTACGGTTGAGCAGCAGACCGTGTCATATTTCTTCTTGTCGCTATTCTCTATTTATACCTAACTCCGCTGCCACCATCATAAGTACCGGTATTAATGGAAACTGGTAGTAGTAAAGATAATTTACCTAAACAAGAGCGTATGTTCATTCACACCATTCATGAGTAGGTTTCACCTGTACCTGTAAATCTGTTTACTGTTATCAGAGCTTGTATATTATAACAATATTGCACTGATCGTGTTTCTTTTCGGTTATTGTGCACCGACAGGTGTGTGTGTGTGTTTTCTTGTCTTTTGACGAGATTGCCCCCTTCATTCATTTTGTAATTGGTCTGTAAGATAAGTGTTATGTCGTTTGGCTTTAGTAACATGTAATTTTTGTTTATTTTTGTGTCTCTGTCTTAGGAGTGAGCGATTACTCTTTGTAGAATTGATATACTGAATTTCATGTTTCAGAATTATTTATCTGTAGACAGCTACCAATTCCTAGTGTAGCCGAACGTTATGTCTTCATTAAATTTAAATCTCTGAGTGCTAACGTCCCTTTTCATATATAGGTAACAGAATGTTCTGGGTCAGATAGCTTCAATTTCTTAATTTGTTGAGCTTTAATACGCATAAAGGTCAAACGAATAAATAGATATAAATATTTCTTTTTTCTTGTGAATGTTATGGGTAATGTGATTAAATTATACTCAACTAGGTAACGTGAAAAGCGTATTTAGTCGGTAATGCAAGTTTAGAGAACGTTAGTGATTTGTGTTAACTGGGTAGTGTGATTGCTGGTAACATTAAATGCCTTCCGGAAGGTGAAAGAATAACAACGATGAATAATTTTTGGAGTGTATTTATGTGTGCGTACTGGAATTTAAGAACATGCTGCGGAAGGTTTCATTCTGCGGAAATGCGGGTTTGGAAAAGATTTACCAAAACAAGTTGAGTGGAGACGGGAGTTACAAGGAAGTTTTGAGTGGAATTAAGGAAAAAGAGCTTTGCTAAACGATACAGACATTAGGATTTTGTTGCATAACCCCACCACGCCACCTTCCCGCAAAACACTCTTGACGGTAAGTTGTTGAAGAAGAGATTGTGGGGTTCCCTGGTTTGTCGTACTGGAGAATGATCAGTAAGATGGAATGTGGTTCTTATTTCTAAACGTAGAGAACTGCAAGGGAGAAGAATACGTGGCTTCGGCGACAAGACTTTGCCTTTATAGATAAACGAGTAAATAGTGTGTCTTATTATATAGCCTACTTTTTATAATTTATTTCTGTAATACGCTTCTCGTTGAGCGCAATCGTGAAAATTTATTTAAATGAAAATATATGAACAAACCCCATACTGATAATATTTTAATAAATTCTGTAATTTGTGTTCAAGAACTTTCTGTCAAATATGAATATAATATTTTTACTATCCTGTCATTGATGAGATTTATTTAAATCTGTAATAAGAAAACACATTAAAGGTTAGTCATCGACGTACAATTTGAAACTTATGGAAAATACAATAGTTATTAAAATACTGATAACACGTTCTTCTAAACGACTTCACTGAAGTAACATATTGTTAAACTTTGTACCTTTTAATAACTGCATATGTAAACAGCTGGTTCGTGCAGTGACGTCATCCCCCCCGCTAAACTGCTACCAGCGTGTCTCATTACGCTCGTCGCAGTCAAGTTAGTTAACTGTTAAACTCTGACCGGACAACAGCCTTCATCGCCGCGGCTATGTAATTCTTTCAAATCGGAATATTACACTTCAATTTATTCTTATACGTTTCAGTACTTATGTAATCCTACTTTGGCAATGTATGCCACGCTACACTGCACGGGCCATGCAATCATTTTCACATAAATTTAAATAAACAGTTAATTCAAAAAATACAGTCCACTACGTTATTTCATATCATACCAGTTTCACGTTATAAGGCCAACTCAAGAAATTTTCGAGAGCGTCGCAGACGTAACACATATACTGCTGCATATTTTTGTTATAAAACGTGTAATCGAATTTTCTAGTAACTTATTTAACAAATTTACTATTTTAATAAATACCAGCTGACAGTTATATATCGTCAATACTGAAGGAGTCAAAGGAGATTCGTATAAAAACTAAAGAAGAAACTAACGCGTTTTCCTTTTAACAAACTATTGTATTTTATATAAAGTAAGTTTTTACTATAAAACTGACTTATATATAACTGAGAGTGTTCTACACCACCCTGCATTTCTGCATCTTTTACTTTTACAGAAATCTTTCCTTCTAACAAAAGTGGACACACCAAACTTGATTAAACGAAATACATTACAATGAATTTTAAAAATTCTTTGTACACCAGAAAATTTATATCTACTATAAGACGCACTGTAGACCACGCGTGTATATAATATTTTATTTTATGTTGGGTTCATCAAAAATTAGAGGGGATAAATATTTATGGTCACCTAACTCCCGACAACATTTCTGTAAATATACACAATTCTTATTGCTTATTGTAAATAACACTCAGGCCTACTTTAAACGTAAAATAATTTAAAAAATTATTACGGTTTTGTATCTGAGTGGTAAATTCTGGTGAAGTTTGAACATCCTCAAAACCATCCCTCTGCCTACTGCTTTTACTACTTGCATAACAAATTAATATTATTCTTGTGATACTTGTCATATGACTGCAGGAATCTGTGTAATACGAGTTAATAATAAGGTTAGAAATATAAGCGCGTGCGCTCGCGCGCATGTGTGTGAAGCTACTGCCGTTTCCCTCATATCGCTTTCTGCCAATTTTCTTTGCTGTAGATCACTTTTCCCATTTCGTTGCGCTCGTGCTCTATCTATGATCTCTTATGCCTCTCTTTTATCTTATCTGTATGAAGCATAGTTCATTTGTAAGCCATTGAAGGTCTAGAATTCGTCTATATAACATACCACATGAAGCTCTTTATATTAATAACCTCTAGTATTGTTCGCTTGTCGTTTATTCATTTTCCGATTGTTTTATCTCGAACATAGGATTCTGGATTCTCTGCACTGTCTTATTAATAATTATTTTAATTCCTTCAGCAATGGAATTTCTGTGATTTACCTCCTCATTTTTGCAGCCATAGGTGCTTATATTTAGTACAGAATGACACGATACGCAACATTTAATGATTTTAGAGTCTTAAGTACGTAGATTCCTAGAAAGACATTCACAAAGGAACACTGAAAATACCTGGCACTGATGATACTAATCAAAGAGATCAGATATTAGTTTCTAAGCGATGAGCCTCAGACATGCTAAAGACTCACCGACGAGCCAACTTTGACTCCGACTACTTTTTTAGTTGGAACTAAGCTAAAGCAAAAATAGCTGTTGTAAAAAAAATAAAACTCCTCTATAATGGATGATGGGGAACAGAAAAACTAAAAGACGTACATGAAATAACCATCAAAGTTAAAATAAAATTGGAGAGTAAACCTACAGCTAATGATGTATAAGAAGAATAGCTGTATTCTTAATGATGTATATATTATATTATATAATAATGTATAAGACACACATAAGGGAAACTACTCAAAACTGCTAGAAATATAGTACGAGAAAAGAAAAAGAAAATAAATGAGAAGTGTTACGATGTAGAATGCCAAGATGCAGTAGAAGCAAACAGTAAAGCCAGGCTGAAATGCATGCAAATAAATACAAGAGCCAATGAAGGAGAATATAACAGAATTAGAATAGAAGCGGCAGGTGTGAGCCGTAGAAAAGGAATGACAGGCGCTAAAAATAGAGATAGAAGAAGTAGTAGAACACTAAAACAAAAATAAATGTCTTTGATTGTATTAACTTTGGAAGATTTGATATCATTTGATGTCCCAAAGAAACTAATATAACTGATGTACGTGACTATGGTTGATTCCAGTATAACTACATGAGTTAACTTCACATCCACATTTCTCTTACCACAAGCGTTAATCAAGGAGACGTACTGTTCTTTTGACTCTTTGACTTAGTTTTAGAACCAGTAATCAACAAGATAGAAATTAGAAGACATATAGAAATAAAAACACACACGTTCTTTATCATGCTGACGATGTAGCTATTATAAGTAGAAACAAAACTCTTTGAAAAAAAGGTGTAATTAACAGAGATAGCAAAGCAGAAGAGAGGACTGAAAGTAAATAAACGGTAATAAAACCGAATACATGGAAATAACAAAGAACATCATGCAATAAATAACGACTACAATGCAAAAATCATGAGTTTGAACACGCAAGGGAATTTTCCTACTAGACTAACAAAAAAACTGTACTAACACCACAGGCAATGATATTCAGACGAGAATCCTTAGTGGTAACCGTTGTTACTACGCCTACTCCGAATTAATGAAGTCAAAAGCACTGAACAAATAATTAAAATTACAAATATTCAAAAGCATAATTAGACAAGCTGTGACATATATGTACGGTACCTGGGTGTTAACGCAAAAAGACGAATAGTGCCTAACGAAAAATACTGAGAAATATGTTTGGACCAGTGAAAAATAACGACGGCTCATGAATACATACAAAGGAATCATGAAACAAAGAATCTAATACGTGGAATCTATATACTAATGTTTACAAAAAGGGAAAGATAGCCTGGCTGGGACACACAATAACGATGGAACATTAAATTCCCAGATAATTTTAGACTGGAGACCAGTAGGTAGAACCTCAAGAGGAAGACCAAGTAAGAGATGGCTGTTTTGGAGGATCTAAGAAACATGGAGATAACAAAATAAAGAAGATTAAACAATGATGAATCTGAAAGGATAAAAATCGTTGAAGAAGCTAAAACGTATACAGGAACGCCACTACAAAAAGAAGAAAACGTGCTTGTGTTTTCAAAGTTAGTGAAAAATTTACAGGCATTGCACAAATGCAATGCACAGAGGAGGGCATTGAAAATGCTTCAATACATCTAAAAAATATATATATTTATGTTCATTCACCAATCAATGAATTCATTCTTCATTTACCAATGTACACATTATAAGTTAAATGTAGTCGCATTCATAAGCGAAGTTTTATATGTGTACTACGTTATTGACAACAAAGAAGTAGTTTCTATGGAAACTCACCAGTTCCCATTTTCGATCACGCACCAGCGATCGGCCGCAAATGTGCGACACGTCCTTATAAACATTTTCAGTGTTAAAATATTTTTCAGGGAGAAGAATATTTTTCCCCACTCGTCATACTGAAGCCTTTCTTCGCTTTATTTTGTTGTTTATGGCTTCGTGTTTTATTGTCATAAAAATCTTCGTTACTTTTTCACTTATGCACATTAGCAGATACCAATAGACTATAATATATTATATATTATATTGGAGTGTATGCATACACTACACGAATTAACATACGTCGCACAATATACGTAACTCTCTCCCGTCTCATCGGTCACGTCAACTCTCACTCTCTCATTTTCATCACGGCAATTATTATTCTATTAAACACTTTCTATTAAGTAGAGTAAATTCCGCAAAAAAACTTATTTCTTTCAAAAAGTTGTTATCACCTATTTACGTGAATAAAATAATATATCGCTAAACGGTTAACAATTTCGTTCATTTTTAGTTTTAATTAAATGTCAAGCCGTGAAAGGCGATGCTGAAAAACGGAATAATTTTCCTAAAACTTCATTAATAAACGTGTTTATTAGTTTTTGCCATTAATTCGTATTGCCGCAGCGCCTGTCTTCGCTAAAACTAATTCCCAACCAAATAATTGGACACCTTTCAGACGGGGCTACACTTGTAAAACTGTTAACATTTTGTACGACACAAAACGAGCGTCAAAAACGTACGCGCTGAGAACTCGCCAAAGCTCTTGAGAATAATTTAAGTTTTCAACGTCTGTAAGTTACGAGTATGAAAGACGGTATCGGCGTTGATACTCTACGGTTGAGCAGTAGAGCATCTCATCGTCATTCTCGCCCCTGTTTTTGAACTCATATTTATTACTTCACAGCATCGTTAGTGCCCCTAGGATGCCGTAGTTGCTGTAAACTATTAATAACCATGATTTACATTAACAGAAGAAAGCCAGAAACATTTAACCCATGTATTTTAACACACATGCATTCACACAACTGTTTGTGTATATTCAAAAGTACGTATTCACATGTAGCTAAGGAAGTTTGTGCATTTGTTAACTGGCAACACAAGCAACTCGTATGTGTTCTTTGAGTAGTAAATTAAACGAACAAGTGTTAGACGTAATTCATTTAAACAGCTCAAAACAGCGGTGTGAATAAGTAAACGCGCGCCCTTTCTACTCACACTTTGCCCTTACGTACAAAGCCACCAGTATTCAGACCTATGACATGGTATTTCGCTTGCTCTTTACGCCTACAACAAAAATCCACATCATTATAGCCTTTAATACAGAAGTGGTTTGAGCGACGCAGTCCGGAAGAACTTGCTCATGTAAGACTCGTAACTTTGTAAAACATTTCAACAAACTTCATACAGCATTTTACAGCATCTTAAGAGACGTCATGTGTAGATTGCACTGTTGTTACAGTAAACTCTGAACCACTAAGTAGCTACAATATCTTCTGCACTTATCACTGCGCGCTTTAAAAGTCAAATTTTTAAACACAGCCTAAATAAGCTATGTTTAATATAAAATAGATACGGATTCACATTGAGAAAATTTTTAGTGTATGCAATTTGAGACAATGTTTTTTACCTTCATATGTAAATTTACAAATTGAAATTACATGGGAAGAAAGTCATTTGCATGTAAGTTTTAAATTTCGTAGAAGGTAAATCTTGAACACCGTATGAATAGTATTTACTACTCTACACTCTATAGTATTTACTTTCGTAATATGTTACTACTCTTGATGATTCATTATAAAGCAAAATAAAAACTGTATTCTTAAACACTTTAGAAGAAACTCAATTCCTTATATACGCACAGCTTAATTTTTCCAACAAAGTATCATAAAAAAATCTTGTCATCGCTCTACTTTCTACACGAATTTTATCTCTTGTTTCAAAAATTCCCTTCAACTCCTGAATTGTTAGCGACGATAAGCTCTGTCTCAGTCCTGTCCTCATATTCGCTTCCCTAACTTCACCTTCCAACTTAGTAACTGCTGTCTGATGTTTACATAATATCAAAATGGCTCTTCTATTCTTGTATTTTTTGGCCAACCTTTCTCATAAGTTAAACGTAACATTCCAATTCACGTTGTTAGAAGCCATTTATAAATCTACAAAGATCATGTAGGTGATGAAATATAGCAAGAGTGATGTCAGAACTGCACTAAATATTAAAATACTAAATGAAGAAATGCAAGCGTTAACAAAATTCTGCTATTTAAGGAGTTAAATCACAAAGTCGAAAGAAGCAAGGAAGATATAAACAGTAATTTTATAAAAGTAATGAGAGTTTACTTAAAACAAAAGACTTACCGATTTTAAAAACATGTCTAGAAGTTAGCTATGTTCTGTGTAAAGACGAGGGTTGAACCTTGGAAAAATTAGGTAGGCTGAGAATTATGCTTTCAAAATGTGTTGCTACCGGTTGGACAGGCGGAATGAGGAATGAAGAGATTTTCGAAAGAGTTGGAGACAGAACAAGTTTATTGAAGTCTCTTATAAGGAGAAAGGATTTTATAGGTTATATTCTGAGGCACCCGACCTTGGTTAAGGTACTTGTGGAGGGGACGACGGATGGAAAACAGCGTACAAGACCTCGATTGGCTTGCGTTAATCAGATTATTAATGATATGGATGAGTGAGAATTATGTTGATCTGAAGACATTTGCCGAAGACAAGTGACCCGAATAAAATACTAATGTCTAGAAGGAAGGAAAAAGGCTAAGAGAGGGAGAGACGGACAGATAGACAGACAGACAGACAGAGACTCGTTTTATAAGGGTAAATTGCGATTAATTACAAATATAAATATTTAGTGTAATTGTGTTCATTTCAGCATTGAAAGCAATTTTTAAAACTAAACAAATGGCTCTTTACAAGACACTATTGCCTTACAACTGAATAAAACAATTAGTTTAATTCATACCGTAGAAGCCAACATGCAACTGAAATAATAGCATTGATTTCGGTGACTGCTTAAGATTTCATACTGGAGTTTTTTCTATCTAATAAGTCCCGTTTCCTCATTTATTAGCTTCAATTTAAAATATAACCATTAAGTATTTTATATGATGGTAAAAACCTTAGAATTTAGACGTTACTTCCTTTTTTTCGTTGCCCTAAATCTGTAAAAAATCTTTTTATTCCCAAAGGCACATTGAGATTACTATTATTTTTTTTTTAATTAATGACTATGCCTTCGACTTTCATAAAATATGGATAAGGCATGCTGTGACGGAAGTTGAAAATCTAAAAAAAAAACGGGTTTAAAATTTCAATAAACTTGCTACCTGCAGGGCGGAACGCGGCTGAATAAAGTATAAGTTGGCGTAAAACCGGCGTTAACTATTCATAAGGGTTGGTTTAAAGCAGCTGTTGAGTGAGGGTTAAGTCTGTCACAGTGATAACATTGGTGGATTGTATTCATGTCATGCCGTCTGCTTAAGTGTCGCCGTACAGATCCCGGCTCCTCGTACTAATTGTCTTCTTGTCACTCACGCACGCACACGTACACGCGCGTTTTAACGCGTCGGGAACACCTTTAACATAGAGTAGGCTCGGTACTGCCTCCTCGAAACCATGACGACTTCGTTTCTAAGAAATATTTTCCTCTCGGAAATAAATTGCTGTAAATGTATGAATACAACTATATAAATTAGTTTTACTAAAGATAACGAGAGCGGAAATTTAAACCGCTTCCTTACTTTAGAAATTCTCCAGCTGCAAGGAGTGTTCTCTTTGTTCCTTGTCGTAGAATTTCATTTATAAAATGCCAACACGTTTTCAGAACTCGGCAGCTCAAAAGTGGGTCACATATATTTAAACTTTGAATTTTGAACTGTAGTAAAAGCACCACATAGAAACATGTTGAAGCTGTGCAGGTTAATTTTCCACCGTCGTACAAATGCAACAACATTGTAATCATAAATCTAATGTCATATTGCTGTTACACAGTTGTAACGACTGCACTACTATTACGCTTCCATAATAAGTATGCTTTAGTAAGTTTTGTCAAGACATTAGTAGCAGAACTTCTCGCTATGAAAATGTATATTAATTAAGTACTCGATAGAATATTGTTGACTATCTAGCTACAATGTCTAACTACATAGACGTTACAAATATTCTTCTTCAGGTGCCGTCTCCGCACCGTAGGTTGGTAATCGTCATTGCGATTCTGACTTTTGATACTGCTGCGCGGACCACGTTACTTGAGAGGCAACCAAACGACTCATGCAGGTTCCGCAACCATGATTTCCTTTTTATCCTTACACCCCACATTCCTCCAGTTTTTCTCTGCAATACCATTTGCAGCATATACTACTTTGGCCTATGGACTACATGGCCGAGATATCATAATTTCCTCTACTTATTAGTCTCAAGAACTTCCATTTCTTTCCCCATCCTTTCAAAAGTGTGTTTTGTCTGTGATCCCATAACATGCGTCCATTAAAATACGACTGATAAATCCACGTCACGTACGGTTGAAGTCTGTCAATTATTGCTGAGTTGACGGTCCATGCCTCCACTCCATAAGACAGAATAAACAAGGTATAACACCTCAAAAAACGAATTTTAAATCCAAGTTCAAGTCTCGGCCACACAACACTTTTTCCATCTTGATGAAGCTGGCCCCTGATTTTAGTTTCTGTCGTGTAATGATCCAGGGAGTTAACTATGCCCATATAACTGTCTTTATTATCTTGCTCTATACTCTTACCATAGAGCAAGACTGAGAGTTTCGCCGCTACCAGGGTTCTTACAAATTCTCATGAACTTTGTCTTCTCGATTTTTAGCGATAAGCCGTGTTCATCGCTGCATCCTACTACTTTATTCATCGGTCTCTGAAGATGCGCTACGCTCTCTGACAAGATGACAGTATCGTCACCATAGCCTAAATTGTTAATATGGATCATATTTCATTTTTATTCCGGTAGTTTCACCTTGTAAAGCCTTTTGAATAACTTTTTCAGAATACACATTGTAGGTGTATGTATTATTCAGAATACATTTCCTCATAATCTTGTCGCGCGTGCCACTCGATCTTGACGGTAAATATTAATTCCTTTGGATTTCTTTCGCCCTTCATTTGCTTAACTTGAAACCGACACTGTTCACTCTTCTTCTTTATCATCATCATCATCATCATCGTTGTCTTCTTCTTCTTCTTCTTCTTCTTCTTCTTCTTCTTCTTCTTCTTCTTCTTCTTCTTCTTCTTCTTCTTCTCCTCCTCCTCCTCCTCCTCCTCCTCCTCCTCCTCCTCCTCCTCCTCCTCCTCCTCCTCCTCCTCCTCCTCCTCCTCCTCCTCCTCCTCCTCCTCCTCCTCCTCCTCCTCCTCCTCCTCCTCCTCCTCCTCCTCCTCCTCCTTTTCCTGCTTCTTCTGCTTTCGTTCACAGCGAATATCTTCATTTCTAATCCAAAATCTCTTCTAATGCAGTATCTAACAACTCGTTAACCATCTATATTTGCAACCTGCATCTAATGTTATTCTTTTCTTCCATTCCTATGCCTCAGATGCTTAAATTCAAAATTGGAGCAATAATGTTTTCTAAGTTTCGATTTACATCCTCGATTAGTTTTGCTCTTTACACTTGTTTCTACTCTAACATAATATAATATATTATAATATAATATAATATATATATTTTACTCTAATATATTATATTGATCGAAATCTGTTACTTGTTTTCGTTCTCGTTCTTGTCATTATTATAATCGATTTAAGTCACACTCCAAGAATTTATTAAGTTGTACTTGTTCAATACCTTAACCGCAATTAAATTTTTTCTCCTCACTGGATCTTTACGGCAAGTAAAATCGTCTAAACCTTTGTTACTGACATTTTAAAATTGTAGTCAATATGCAAAGTATCCAGATACTAAAATATCACGTTCAAAGCCCTCCTCTATTACTCTGATTGTTTGCAAATAATAGGGTACAGGCTATTTGGATATCTTTAATAAATTTGCCCTTAGAGTGTTTTTATTTTCTAACAACGAACTAAGTTATATTCGAATTGAAGAAAGCAGGTGACAGATTACTTTCGTATCTTATCCCTTTTGTTTGTAATATTGATTAGCCCTTAAGGTTTGTGTGGTAATTTACCTCTTCAACAGTAGCGATGATTACCATTAATGTTGTGATGGACTGAATATTTCAGCGTAACTGAAATATCGCTTTCGTAAATGAAGTGATCGCCGGGGTCGTTTACATAATGTTGGTCTAAATGATGGCCTACAAAAACGTAGCAATACTGATAACATAAGCTGGGTGTACTATAATAAGCATGTTGTAACTTGCAGGTTTTATTCCTGAAATAATAGTTGTTGTACATTCTACTTTGTAATTAAAAATATATTGTGCTTTGAAGTGAGCCTTTGTCGATTTAGTAAAACTCCTACAGTCTCTGCATCATAAACTGGAGCGTTCGATTTGCTAAACGGGTATTATTAACTATATTGTGGACACAGACTGTACTCCAGGACAATACGTTTCTCACAGTCGTTTTCGGTATCATCAGCCCCACTCTGAACTTTATAATTTTTGAATCAACGTTGAAGCTACTGAGCTCTCATTAGAAACGTACTAACGTACTATATTGTACGTTGTACTGAACTGTGCCATTTGGAAAACAGTGGCGTGTATTCAAAACGTAACCACCTACTTACATGAGATAAATAATAATTAATATTAGTTCCATGTGAAACGCTTTAAAATCAAATAATGGTTACCCTTCCTCACCAGTGAAAGTCTTCACTTGATATTATCAACTGGGGAAAAGAGCTTTGACTTTCGCAACAGTACCAGTCGGTACCAGTCTCCTGTAAAAATATTCTAAAAAGTATTTTTCTTCTACCATTATACTCTGTGGCACTGCCCATCCATACACACGCACGCCCGCGCAAATAAAATATTGTTTAATAACATGCATGTCTTCGCCTTTACAACCCAAGATTACAAACATTCTTCCCCATTCCAAGCCCTCACTGCATACTCTTCTCCAAAAACTCATTTCCATGTGTCCACGCTGTCAATCTAGGGGAATTTACAGGGGTGGGGACGAACGGAACGATTGAAAAAGTTGACAAGGAATTTTGATAAAGTCTTAATTTTTAGGCCTTTTTATTATTTTTTCAACTCTGTACGCTAACACAGTAGTAACTGTTTTTCAGGTACACAAATGTGTTTATTACAAAGAATTTCCTTGTACGTTTGAAATATGAAATATAGGAAAATCAATTCAGTGACCCCGGAAGAAGCTGTTAACGAAATGGCTAAAAAATCAAGGCAACTTATATTCTGAAGAATTTTAGAACACTGTATCTTTCTTTGTGTAGAAAAGTTTCTTTGTTTACGTTTTTTCCATTAAATCAATAGTTTTCATTTTTACTTCCATGTTCCATAAGGAAATGGAAGTATGGTGATGGCAAAAAAAATCGTGGTCGAGATTATTGCAGATTCTGATTGTACTACCCTCAAAACATGAAAAAAGTCATTTTTCGAAAAGCGCGCGCGCGCGCGTGTGTGTGTGTGTGTAGATTTTTTTCTATGGCAAAGGATAACAGCCGCAAATTCAAACAGAATCAAATAATTTTTTGCATACAGCCCTGATTTGTAGAGTACTCAAGATCTGTTGTTTTTGGTGAACATCGGTTAAGGGAAAAGGGTAGTTTACCGGCAACGTTTTATGTTTTAACAAGGGTAATTTTTTATTATGGCAAACGATATCAGCCGCAACTTCAAACAGAATCAAATAATGTTTCGCATACATCCCTGAATTGTAGAGGACTGAAGGCCTATTGATTTTTGTGAAGATCGGTTAAGGTAAAGGGGTAGTTTACCTGCCACATTTTATGTTTTAACAAGGGTTATTTTTTCTATGACGAACGATAACTGCCGTAAATTCAAACAGAATCAAATACTTTTTTGCAAACCTTCCTGAGTTATAGAGTATTCAAGACCTGTTGATTTTGGTGAAGATCGGTTACGAGAAAAGGGTAGTTACCTGCAACGTTTTATGCTTTAAAAGGGTAATTTTATTTTTATGACGAATGATATTCAAAGAGAATCAAATAATTTTTTGCATACGTTTCTGAAGTTGTAAGTACTCAAGGCCTGTTGATTTTGGTGAAGATCGGTTAAGGGAAAGGGGTAGTTTACCTGCCACCTTTAATGTTTTAACAAGAGTAATTGTTTCTATGGCGAACGATAACTGCCGCACATTCAAACAGAATCAAATAATGTTTTGCATGCATCCCTATATTGTAGAGGACTCAAGTTGTTGATTTTGGTGAAGATCGGTTAAGGGAAAGGGGTAGTTTACCGGCAACATTTTATGTTGTAACAAGAGAAATATTTTCATCACGAACGATAACTGCCGTAAATTCAAACAGAATCAAATAATTTTTTACATATGTGCCTGAGTTGTAGAGAACTCAAGGCCTGTTGATTTTGGTGAAGATCGATTACTGGGAAAGGGTAGTTTACCTGAAACATTTTTTGTTGTAACAATAGTAAAGTACTTAATTTTGATAAATAAAGTATCCTGATAAGAAGATCTTAATAATCCACTGTAGAAACGTAGATCAAATATCTATAAATGAAGAGGCTAATTTTATACTTTTATAAATGAAAATTATTGTTGAAGGGGGAAGGGATAATTTTTTATGTGTACTACGTTATCGGCAACAAAGGAGTAGTTTGTTGTTAAAATTCCTTCCCGGGCTGTTTGGCCGTAGTCCAATGTTTTCTGCAAAACCAGACGTTTCGGCAGTGCCATCGACTTCCATCATCAGTGAAAATCGAGTGCGATAACGTGTGGTGGTATACGTTAGTGACCACAGTACTGTGGTTAAGGCTGAAGCAATAAGTGGAAAGAAGTAGTTTCTATGGAAACATTTCATTTCATAAATGATTTTAAATATAAATCTTAGAACATGGAAGTCATGTATGGTTCTCCATACCGATATTTTGTATAGCTGTTGTATATTCTCATTTCGTTTTTACAGATAATTCTCATACCTTTGTGTCATTATTTATTTATTTCAGTGGGTTTGTGCTGCGTACGTGAACACAATTTAATGTTATCAGGGTTTCGAATAATTATGAAAATCCAGAATTCGACGTTTTCAATAGATATTTCACATGTCTTAATAATCATGACATACAGATTTTCAATTATTTTCTTGCAATAAGAATAATGTATGCGGTGGAAAAAAGAAAGAATTAAGATGTTATTGCGTCAGAAGTATTTTTGTGCACGCAATATGTATTGTTATTGTTATTGTCATCGTCGTCGTCGTTACCTTCAGTATGTAATAAATCTATTGTTATAATATATAGCCTATTGTTTTTATTTCATTGTCGTTTAGAAATTATTTGTCAAAGTAAACATATACAACTTCACTGCGAGGCATATTTACGGAGGTAGGACAAACGGGACCGGACCCTCCACAAAGGGTCGAAAAAAGTTTACTTTATTAAAAAGTTTGTTAATCTCTTAATTTGTAGATTATTTTATTATTTTTTCAGCTGCGTACGCTAATGTAGTAGTAACTTTTTTTACTTCCATGTTCCATAAGCAATGGAAGTATGGTCATGGCGAAAAAAATCGTGTTCGAGATAACGGCAGATTCTGATTGTACTACCATCAAAACATGAAAAAAGTCATTTTTCGAAAACTGTTTGTGTGTGTGTGTGTCTGCGTGTAGAATTTTTTCTATGGCAAACGATAACAGCCGCAACTTCAAACAGAATCGAATAATATTTTGCATTCAGCCCTGAATTGTAGAGGACTCAAGGCTTGTTGATTTTGGTGAAGATCGGGTAAGGGAAAGAGGTAGTTTACCTGCAACGTTTTCCGTTTTAACAAGAGTAAAGTGCTTAATTTTGATAAATAAAGTATCCTGAAAAGAAGGTCATAATAATCCACTGTAGAAAGGTAGATGAAATATCTATAAATGAAAAGGGTAGTTGAAGGGGGAGGAGGTAATTTTTTTTATAAATTAAAATGGTAGTTGATGATGGAGGAAGTAAATTTTATAAGTTTTATATGTGTAATACGTTATTGACAACAAAGAGAAATAGTTTCTATGGAAACATTTCATTTCACTTTAACAAAATTCTATATTTTTTCATTTTAATTTAAATCATGTATGAGAGAAAATATATCGTTCGTGGCAGGCAAGCATATCTCAATTATGTAGTGTTTATGTTTCTATTTTATTATTATGATTACCGCAATAAAAAGGCAGGCAAGACACACACACACACACACACACACACACACACACACACACACACACACACACACACACACACACACATACAATTCGCATTATTTATGGCCTCACTCATGTTTATTTTCTTACATTTGCACGCTTTTTAAATGGAAAGTGCCGAAACCCACACCAACACAACGCTGAAAAAGTGTCCAGCGTGGAAAGCGATTTGCTTCCTGTGGATCACTGGGCAGTGTAACTGCACGTGTTTACAGAGGAACGGTTCATAGACAGACTTTTCGTCTTAAGGGAATGAACCCTCTGCAAGATGCTCAGGGTACATGAGTGACTTCGGAGCGCTTCGGAGGAGGGATGATTATCTGCGTAGTTCGTTTCTTTATAAGAATAAAGTAAGCCTACCTAATTGTTATGGATAGAGTGACAGAAAATAACATTGTATTAAACGACTACCCCATAATAACAAAAATATCTATAAATAGTGAAATTAGTTTGAGGGTGGGCGATATTTTTTTTAGAAATTACTGAAACGAATTCAAGTAAATTATTTTAAACATAAATCTTAAAACATGGAAGTCATGTATGGTTCTCCATACCGATATTTAAATGTAAAATGTTAATAAATGTTCTGTAAATAATGTTTTAATAGGACATATTTTATTGTGTTATTACCGTTAATTTAATGGTATTGATTTCAGGATGTTGTCAACGTTTTCCAGCCACTAACATTACAATACTTGTTAGTCTTAACTTGTATTTTGTTTGATATGAAGCCGACACGACAGGAACCCCCCACGGCCGAATCTTATATACGCCATTGTGTCAATCCACCTTTTTTGCAGTAGTTTTTCTCTGATTCGCAGCGTCAGAAAGAAAGAAGAAACAATAGAAACAAGCAAACTCGTGGAGCACCACGTCGATCAGGTGGACGACCACACGCGCAGACCAGAACGTCCAGGCGACCAATTGCGTATCATCACTCAGCGAGAGATGTGTAAACGTCTTTCCGTTGACATCTTTGAAGCTTCGGTTAGATTTTTTCACAGGAGTGAATGGCCACATTATATAAACTGCTAAGCAATATTTTGAAAACTTCCACGCATTCTGTTCGTGTACATATGGGGCATTCGGTGTGAAATGGTCTTTAAGGTATCAGCGGCGGAGATATTTAAACTTGGGCACCAGTAAATATCACCCTCGCCATAATTCGTAAAGAAGATGGTCTTTAATAACGAGAGCACTTGCACTAAACTCATACGCTCGCACTTTTATAAGTGCATGCAAACTAGAGGTATTGTGAACACGCAAGTAGGTGTGACATATTTATCTGCGTTCATCAGATACACCGGTGGGTTCATGTATGCTAATGTGCGATAATTTTACTTACACAATGAAGCAGGAATGCGGTGGGCGACTGTGAGAATCGGATCAGGAACGGAATTGTACGTACAAGAATACCTTTGTCGTCGTGTGCACGTTTAATTTAACGCTCTAATGGCTAAGCTAACGGTGCCGTGCGTAAAAGGTTTTATTTTTGTAGTCTGTAGAATCTTCCGCGTCGAAACAGGATGTCCTAATGCGTTTAATTCACTCCCACACACTGTCCTATATAGATGCGTTGTTTCCTCTTACGGTATTCGCAAGCCGTATTCCCTTGTGTAGTACGGTACGGTAGAATAGAGGAAAATTGTCTAAATTAATGTTTATTGAAGTGACGAGTATAGCCGGTTTGTTTGCGTCGGTCCGTTGATAGAGTATGTATTGACAGATGAGTGGGTGTATTGTAACCGGTAATATAAACTTCAAGCCACTGTTGATTCCGTCTCTTTCCTGACGCGTTAACGCCGGCCTTTTGTCTCCTTTTGCTCTCACGAGATTTTCGTAACAATTCCCGTAGGCATCGAATTTTTATTAGTGGAAAACATCTTTTTTTTTTAATTAAAAGATTATATATTCAGTGGAAACAATTCTTTGAAGTGCTCATCATTTTATACGTCTTTTCCTCGTGTAACAGCGATATTTTAAACAAAAAATATTAATATATTTTAAAAATTATATAAAAGATTTATTCTCGGACCACAAGGTGCTAAACTGGGTTCCACCTAGTCGGTGGAAACGGAGTAGACCCAAGAGACCATAGAAAGGAGAGTTATTTGAGGAAAACTGGTTTGCAACATGGTGACTGGTGCAGCAGGCGCCTCTGATGTTCAACATGCAAGAGAATGTAGCAGCTGTAGAAGACTCCGAATGGATAGCTAGATGTACTGTAAAATGTTTTGAATGAGTATTACTAAGCTTCAAATTATGTTCCACATCGTGGTGATATGTTACATTGTCTAAGATGATATGATATATTTAAGTCTGTAACAGTCAAGCGTAGAATAAGAAAGAGGATTAAAAAGTTTTTTTGTAATCCTGTAATCCTGTAATCCTGTAATGCGTGGGCGAGAAACAGAGACGAAACAGTTCCGGAACAGTTTCGTCTCAGTGTGCGGCCTCTCTAAGACAAAAATTAGGTACGCTATAATTTTGTTGTTAAGCGTTCAGGATAATAAAGTAACATGACGCAAAATTGTCGGATGTATTTTGTATTGCATCTCCTTGAAAAAAATAGGACAAATGATACCCGAAAGAAGGTCGTTCAAGGTCGCTAGTAACTGGCAAACTGTGGTCAAACTAACAAATAAAACAACCTTTTCTGGCATCCTTCATTGTCATATTGGCGGCATGGCCACAGTCTGAAGCCATTATGGCGTTCTGTTAATTATATTGACCAAAGTGTTTAGGATTTTCTGAAGACATTTTCTGTAATCTTTCTTTGCCTTGTGGAACTTATAGGCACGCCTACCGTTGGCTATCTACAGGTCCCACAACAAGGGCATCAGTGTGCCCTGCTCCTGTGTTCGCTGGTCAGTCCTCTCAAGGGAACATACGACACTGAACACATACAGGCATGCGCGAAAATCATAAATATACATACATACATACATATAACAGACATTGAACAATTAACTAGCTCTTTATAAATTGCTATTAATACAAACACAAACGAAACCATTAAACAATTGTTCTTGTCATGAGAACGTCTATATCTGCTGTCACACCCGAGATATTTTTACAAGAACTTATAAACAAACAGTAATTATAATAAAACTGAACGCCCATTTAGCAAACTTCTATAGACAGTGCGCTTCTTACAGTAATGGTATAATTAATTCAAATATATTAGACTCCATAAACAATGTACATCAAAAAATAATATCCATTTATTAGAAGAAGCCAATAATAAAGTAGATTGCTCAAGTAAAATACAATCAGAAATGAAACAGATTTTAAGTATTCAATATATGGAAAATCATTTCAAAATAATTTGTAAATTCCAATCTATCCGTCCAAACATGACTGCATTCAAGTCTTTAATATACCGAATTCTTTGAATCGCATTAAATTACAAAGATAGAAACAAAAATGAAATATTATCGAACAAAAACAATAAACAGTGGGTACGCGATAAAAACTACAATTAATTAAAACTATTTTTTATAAATAGATATCCTATGTATTTCAGTAAATCTTGATATTTCATTATGTTTCATTACGACGGACACAAAATAATATGATAGATTCCTTCACGCAGTGGAATGTTGCTGTTTTTAAAACTGCATATTTACAAATCGTATTTACAAAGGTTTTGTAAAATATATAAAAACACTTGGTAAGTTTCACAAATTTTTTAATTAACTCTGACAGCTGTTTCGACTAACTAAGCCATTGTCAAAGAGACGAATGAATGAAAATTACTAAACACACAGGACGTGAGTGGAGTGTAGGTGGTGAACATCTGTTTAGGGCGTATCTGGAACATCTGTGTTGAGATAGTGTGGGGGGGTGCAGGAGACAAGGGAAGGTCAGGTGTCTTCAAAAACTAAATACAATCATGAATGCAAAATATAAAATTATTTAGTTTAGCAAAATATTTAGTTTAGTTAATTTTATATTTTTTATATTAATTTTAATTTTTATATTAATTTTAGTGCAACGATACAGCCATATGCTGTATTGAGAAATGATTTAAATAAATGTAAATTTGTAAAATTATTATAAGTTTGGGGTAAATGGACATGTCTGGGATTGTGAAAATGTGTCATTGTTACACTAGGGGAGAAATTAACCTGTTCCAACAGGCAAGGAACACCTGCTCGATTGTATGTGTGTTACGCGTGTATCTTGTGTGTGTTAGTGATGCATGTACAGACAGGAATCCCAGCAACCCTTCCCAATTAATTACTAAAATAATTATTTTAATTCACTGTGTGAAAACTAATTAGTGTACAAACAAACAAAAGGCACCAAAGTGTGTGTAAATTTTATAGTTATCCACAGTAAGAAAATGACGTTAGTAGGACACACTATCCGAAGTCAGTGCGAAATAAGTGTGCCAAAAATACGGAAATTACACTAAGACGCTCAAATTAATACAGTGAGTGCTTAATCAAATTATCGATGACTTGTGTTATCTCAATTCCGTACAAAACATTACCATTTGCAAAAAATTGCAAATATATGAAAAGGTTCGGGAGTGGGGGCTATCATGTGATCTGCAGGTCTCGACAGGACAATTTCGGAACCATCAGGTGCGGAATCTCGAGAGGGTATAAATTAAGGGTTGGACTGGAAGCCCTTCTCATCATTTCAAGACACAGTTGCAGTCGGACACGCTGTCCGTCGGCAGAACAGTTTTATTTTGTTATAAGTCTCATCTACGAACGAATAAAAACGTTTTCAGTAATTATGTTTACACTAGTACGGGAAACATAGAGTACCGGGACCATTAAGTCAGCAAGAGTATCTACAGAGAAGCTACAAAGAGCGACGCGAGATGCTGGACGTTAGGAGATGCTTTTTAGACGCCTAACACCCGAACGAGATCCACCTCGCAGCCGATATTAATTCTCTGGGACGGACCACACACTGCTGGAGAACGACGCTGGACTCTGGACATATCCAGGACCACGCCAAGCCAGGAGTAACGGTAACCCAACGCTGGACAACGCTGGACCGCGTCAATAAGTCGTAAGATGATCAAAACTCGAGGTGATATGCATAATGCATTTATAAATGATTTTTTTAAGAGCTCATAAAGACTATATAAAGAGACAATGAATTAAAACAAAAAAGTTTATAATTAGGTAAATAATGTAATAGAGTTATATAGATATAGATAAATTTATCGCATATAGATAAATATAGAAAAAAAGAGTTTAATTTTGAGATAGTATTTTGTTTTATCAAAGAAAAACAATTGAATTGATTTGATATTTGCATTTTGTAGAAAAGAATAATTTAAATTTTGAATACGAAATAAATAATTAAGAGTAATTAAGATAATTAATCATCTTAAGAGACTCATCTTAAGAGTCTAAGGGTAATTAATATAATTTTAAATTTATTTTTAAAAAACATTGGTATAGACTGAGCAAGCTGAGGTGAGATCTGAATTAAATGAATTCAATTAAAATAAAACTAATTACATTTAAATTTTATTTCTTTTATTAAATCAATTTGAATAAATGTCTAGATTAAGATTATTAACATGTCTAGATGTAAGAGTGTTTTAAATGTGTGTAACACCGTATAGCTTAAGAGATAAACACTTAATAATGAATGATATCATGATCGGAGATTATTAACAATGTTTTATTATTTATAATGCTTTTCAAACAATAAACATGAAATTTTAACTACTCATAAATTTACTACTCTTATTACAGTTACACCTGGTATCGTTATATAACTGTTTAAACACCTGGTATCGTTATAACTGTTTAAACACCTGGTATCGTTATAACTGTTTACACCTGGTATCGTTATAACTGTTTAAATACCTGGTATCGTTATATAAAATTGGCGTCCCAAGAACGTGGGGCTCCACAAATTAAATACAGCAATATGTATTGTTATACGTACTAGTTAATTAGTATCATAATCGGAGAAGTTTAATAACAGTATTAGGAATCACGTTTAATATAGTCTAATTTAATTAAAGAATCTGTGGCGTTACAAATACTTGGTGATACAACAGAAAAACATCAAAAACTTAAATTTCAGCCTCCTCCGAGGTCGCGGCACTCTAATGGAAAAAAATCTGGTAGGACGATGCGAACGCATATTTACTAATCATCTACGTCGCGGTGAAAAACGACAGGACGCTACGGCGATTTGTCTGACAGGTGTAACCCGTGTTCGGTGCTGCCGAGCTGCACGTACATTCGACACGAAAAATGTGACAACAAAATTGGCCTTCTACTTGTTTACTCAGAACTGAACAGAAATTAAGGCGAGACATCATTCTCATGCCTGCGTATAGGAATTCCTCGAAGACGCAGCTGCTAATGTTCGTAGGCTTGTGACTGATTATGTTAGCGGAGGAATTTGTGCACCGTCGCATCTTTTTCCAAAACGATGTCTATCGATGGAGCCGAATGCCAGTTATATTACTTATAAGCGAAAAGCATAATAACTTTCAGCAATTCGCATTTATAATCAGGTTTTGTCAAATATAGCCGCGTCCAGTGTAACAATATCGTTACCAGACGTAATTTCCGTACACAGACTTTCGTATTTTACGTTATTTATATCAAACGTTATTGACCAGAAAATTTACTAAAATTATTTGCTGGACTTTCTCTAAAGCTTTCTCTTCAATAAAAATATTTTATTTAATTTCAGAATACAACGTTAAGCTTTTATAAGTCTAACAATTTTAATTCATGTTCAAACTTCCTCGTCATCATCAATCATCATCATCATATTCAGAACACGTTAAGCAAGGATGCTGCCTGTTCCGCCTTCAATGATCCTCCAGCTATCTTCTCCGTCCGGCTGTGTTCTTTGAAAGTTCTGAGTAAGTTAATTTCTCCATTATAGGGTACCAGCCTGTGGGTAAGTCATGTGGGGGGCTGCCCCCTTACCGCCCATGACTCCTGGTAATTTGTATTCAGGCTTGTCTTCTCTAGCCTTTGATGCCCCAACACCCAACTGCAAGGCTGCAGCAAAATATAATCCTATAACAATAGGACGCAGTATTACAGTCGCCTAAATACAACTAGATTTCCGCCTGTAATACTCCAAAAACAAGCCCGTCTAAGATCATTTCCCTTAAGCCCTAACTTGGTATTGGTGGCTACTGCTCCCCTCCACCAGGAATATTTATCGACCTTCAGGTCTACATCCGTATTGTTCTACAGCAACAGCGTCATCTCTTGTAGGATGTGCCACCCCGTAGTAGCCAGGCTGGAGAGAGGCTAAGGCTCCTTGGAGAGCTAACATCAACACTTCATCCAACAATGGATATTTTGGAGGATCAATGGGCAGTCAAACCGGTACAAAAGTACTATTTCTCCAAATTTCCTCTTCCCTCGAGCCACAAAATAAAGTGACTAAATCGTGATCGAGACAGACCATTCAAACCAAATGCGTTTATTTCTTAAGACTGGCTTCACGGTTTTAGCAAATAGCTCCCCCTCATTTAGTTCTTCTTCACTGTATCCAATACATACGTCATGTACTGCTTATGTCCATAATAGAAAATACTGGCAGTAGTTGCGTCCACTTTGAGACCTTGAGTACGATGAGTCTGACTGAGTACAAAATGTGGACCGCCGCGGCCGTCTACCTTACTGGTGCGTCCGTAGCGTGTAGTATCGCGCGCCTTGCTTGGCTTTCATCCAGAAACTTGTACGTGTGAACATGCCTTGGCGCATAAGGTAAGGCGAGAACCGAGTGTGGTATGAAATAGTACTGTAGGTCACATTGCCCTCCTTTGAAGTGTTCCACTCAGTAA
The DNA here is from genome assembly GCA_034769895.1 of Magicicada septendecula. Lineage (NCBI taxonomy): Eukaryota > Metazoa > Arthropoda > Insecta > Hemiptera > Cicadidae > Magicicada > Magicicada septendecula. The sequence goes on along the minus strand of CM068371.1, from coordinate 177,846,121 downwards.
GGTCGTTGGCTTTGAACGGTACGACTAGTTTAAATGAGATCAAACACAGGCGCTAATGAAACAAATTAGTAGGAGGAACGACGGCTGGAAAATGACAAAAACGTGGAAGTTGAACACATGATTAGTGTTTCAAGAAGCTTACCGGCTGGATATAAAACGTTCTCATGGTCTGGGAACGTGATTAATAACCGCTCGGAGTAATAAGGCATTTTTCATACAGAGAACCAGTCCTCTTCACAACACAACACACAATTGTAAAGCAGTGGAAGAATTTACTCGCCGGACAATAAAAACCAGAAACTGGTTTTTATTATATGGATGCTGTGATACGGAATCGGCCGCGGTATTTTTACAACAGCTGATGCGGGATAACTTACGTATACAGTCTCGTAGAATTTTACAACATAATGTAGCCTATGTAATTAAAAAGCCCAAATAATTTCAGTTTCATTTTGAGCATGTATATAACGTCATTAGGGACTATTAAAGGCCACATTAGAGTTAAACAATTATTTTTCTCAAGCGAGTAACTAAAATGTAGTCAGTACTGTTAGTTTTCAAATAACAGCTAGTCGCATATTTAGAGATAGTAATTTGTGCCGTGTAGATGGTGTTCATTTCAAAACAGCTAGTCGCATATTTAGAGATAGTAATTTGTGCCGTGTAGATGGTGTTCATTTTAAAACGCTACTGAGATTAAGTAAACAAAAAAATATTTACGCATTACTATATAAAATATTTAAAATATACTATATACTGTATAAAATATTTTATACTCTCTTACTATAATTGGAGATATACATATTTTAAGTACCAACAAATTTTTAATTCTGGTACAAACGTTTTTTAGAATAAATGCTGTAAGCCTATAAGGCCGCCGGATATTTACGAATACAGGTTTGCATTATTCCAATTTCTCGCAACTTTTGTAAGCGTAGCTCTTCAGGATCCAGCAAAGATTATTTTTTCCTGTTGATATGGCCACTTAATATAGTATATTAATATACAGTATAATATACTTACGAGGTGTCTTAACTCCGAAAGTATAGACGTCATGTTCGTAAAGCACATTGCTACTGTAATGAGCCGTAAATAACATGTGGTGTATGTGGTGCGGCCTGAAGTGCATAAGAATAGTCGTGCAACTAAGAAGTCGTCACACAATGTCGCCTTGTGTTCGTTGATGCTTTCGGTTGATTATGAAGACCTTACAGTGGTCTAATACTTTCTCCGCTACCGTCGTTGACGATGCCCGGTAATAAATACAGCTTCAGTCAGTCAGTCAGTCCTGAGAATTATTCTACAGAGATAAATCTGCGTAGTCAGTTCTGTTAGTTGTTTTACAGCCCAACGGTCAAATATTAATTAATGTCAACTGTTTAACTATATAGCGATATTCCTCCTAATTAACTTAGTTACTTCTACTATATTGTGTGTGTGTGCTCGCGCACGCGCGCGCGTGCGTGTGAATGTAAAGCGTGTTGGGTAACGTAGGCGATTCACATTGTAATAAGAATGTGGTAATTTTTATGTGTGTGTTAACTAAAAGCAACGACTGTCGGTTCTCTCTCGTTTAGTGTTTCATTCCACCGCTCGAAGATCCCATGAGATCACGTTCATGGCTTTGTTACAGTATTATCGCAGTAACAATATCCTCCGGTTTTACAGTTAATGTAGTATAATTATGCTATTGATTGTTTTGGAAAAAATGTAACTCAGATAACAAACTTTTAGTAGTCTTTTAAAACGTGTAAATTAAATCAGATGAAATACGAATTTCACATCTAACGTTTATAGTGAAGTGACTTACACATGACAGTGTGGACTGTTATTTTTAAAATATATTAACACTAAATTCTGTTTAAATTCGCTGTTTTACGTGATATTGCCAATAAAGTTTTAACTATCCGAAGTGATAAAAGCTGCAGTTAAAAGTCAGGCTACTGAGGAAGAGGATTTGTTACTTCTGCTGACACTTGGCAGCTTCATCTCCGCCATACCTAGCTTATGGCCAGTAGCGCGGTACGTTACTTGAGTTGACAGCCCCACTTTATCTCTCTCTCCCTCTTTCTCTACAGCCTTAGGTACTCGGCTCATTTTCTTACTACTTCACTGTTGTACTTTTTATGATCCTACAAATTTTGTTCATGATATTAGTACTTTCTTTATAAGCTTGTAAAAATCGTAAAATTTTTACAACTTAAGAAGCTTTAGAACTGCGGAATAAGCACAAATTAATGGATCACAAAATATATTATAATACAGTCAAGGTGAAAAAGTTAAACAAAGTAACTAATTTTAAATTTAAAAATAGGAGAGGGTGACTTTCAACTAAACGGGACCATAATTTCGCAGTGCGCGCTAACATTATACACTTTATGAACAAATATCTATAAACCCGCCATGTATAAAATTTTAGATAAATAAATCACCTTATATCCGACGTGTGACTTCGTTACGTCGATTAAAATGAACCGTTTCGGAACATCTGCTCCATCATCAGATAAAATCGCTCTATTGAGGTCGTTAAACGTTAAAAACACATGTTACACATAATTGTCCACTATGTAATTCACTGGCTTTCTAAATGGTGCGCACCACGACGAAGCCGATCGGTCACTGAATTATTATCTGAGTGATTACGCCTAAGCAGGTTCACACGACGGATATAAGGTGATTTATTTATCTATAATTTACTATTCATACGTGACTTGGATACCAAGAACAATATGCATTTTAAATATAAAATTTTGTTCATTTATATCAATTAGCTATTTATTAAGCATAAATACAATACGAAAATTACACTGTCGTCTAAAATAAACATTGATGATACACAATTAATGCAACAATGTGTACAAAAGAGGTGCAGAGTGTAAAGTGCATATGCATCGGGAAGTCTGCTACGGACCGTCCAAATAAAAACAATATTATTCTTTCCAATTCACAAATTACAGTAATGAGAGACAAAAAGTAGTGGTTATGCCTATAAAATCCGAATAATTTCTCTAGTGTAAGAAAAATCTAAGCTTATAACTTAAAATATCGGTATCGAGAACCATACATTACTTCCATGTTCTAAGATTTATATTTAAAATCATTTTCGAAATTAAATATTTTCATAGAAACTACTTCTTTCTTCAGCCTTAACCACAGTACTGTGGTCACTATCGTATACCACCTCACGTTAGCGCACTCGATTTTCACTGATGATGACATTCGATAGTACTGTCGAAACGTTTGGTTTAGTAGAAAACGTTGGACCACGCCAAACAGCCCGGGAAGGAATTTTAACAACAAACTACTTCTTTGTTGCCGATAACGTAGTACGCATGACATATAAATAAAAATGATCCCCTCCCCTTTCAACAATCAATTTCATTTATAGAAAATTACCCCCCTTTCATTTATAGAAAGTTACCCCCACCTCTTCATTTATAGATATTTCATCTACGTTTATACAGTGGATTATTATTATCTGCTTTTCAGGATACTTTATTTATCAAAATTAAGTACCTTACCCTTGTTAAAACATAAAACGTTGCAGGTAAACTACCCCTTTCTCTTAACTGATCTTCACCAAAATCAATAGGCCTTGGTCCTCTACAATTCAGGGCTGTATGCAAAAATTTATTCGATTATGTTTGAATTTACGGCAGTTATCGTTCGTCATATAAACAATTACTCTTGTTAAAACATTAAAGGTGGCTGGTAAACTACCCCTTTCCCTTCACCGATCTTCACCAAAATCATTAGGCCTTCAGCGCTTTACAATTCAGGAAAGTATGCAAAATATAATTTGATTCTCTTTGAATTTACGGCAGTTATCGTTCGTCATAGAAAAAATTACCCTTGTTAAAACATAAAACATTGCAGGTAAACTACCCCTTCCCCTTAACCGATCTTCACCAAAATCAACATACCTTGCGTACGTAAAACGATAGGAATGTAGCCAAATATTATTTGATTCTCTTTGAATATGCGGCAGTTATCATTCGTCATAAAAATAAAATTACCCTTTTAAAACATAAACATTACCGGTAAACTACCCCATTCCCTTAACCGATCTTCACCAAATTCAACAGGCCTTCAGTCCTCCACAATTCAGGGACGCATGCAAAACATTATTTGATTCTGTTTGAATGTGTGGCAGTTATCGTTCGTCATAGAAAAAATTATCCTTGTTAAAACATAAAATGTCGCTGGTAAACTACTCCTTTCCCTTAACCGATCTTCACGAAAATCAACATACCTTGCGCACTTAAAATGTCAGGAATGTATGCCAAATATTATTTGATTCTCTTTGAATATGCGGCAGTTATCATTCGTCATAAAAATAAAATTACCCTTTTTAAACATAAAACATTACAGGTAAACTACCCCTTTTCCTTAACCGATCTTCACCAAAATCAACAGGCCTTCAGTCCTCCACAATTCAGGGATGTATGCAAAACATTATTTGATTCTGTTTGAATGTGTGGCAGTTATCGTTCGTCATAGAAAAAATTACCCTTGGTAAAACATAAAATGTCGCAGGTAAATTACTCCTTTCCCTTAACCGATCTTCACCAAAATCAACAGGCCTTTAGTCATTTACAATTGAAGAACGTATTCAAAACAATATTTGAATCTGTTTGAATGTGCGGCAGTTATCGTTCGTCATAGAAGAAATTACCGTTGTTAAAACATAAAATTTGCAGGTAAACTACCCCTCTCCCTTAACCGATCTTCGCAAAAAAACAACAGGTCTTGAGAACCCTACAGGTTAGGGCTGCATGCAAAACATTATTTGATTCTGTTTGAATTTGCGGATGTTATCGTTTGCCATATAAAATACCCTTGTTAAAACATAAAACCTTGCCGGTAAACTACCCCTTTCCCTTAACCGATCTTCACCAAAAACAATAGGTCTTGAGTACTCTACAAATAAGGGCTGTATGCAAAAAAATTTTGATTCTGGCTGTTATCGTTTGCCATAGGAAAACATTACCCTTGATTAAAAAAAATGTTGCAGGTAAACTACCCCTTTCCCTTAACCGATCTTCACCAAAAACAATAGGTCTTGAGTACTCTACAAATAAGGGCTGTATGCAAAAAAATGTTGATTCTGTTTGAATTTGCGGCTGTTATCGTTTGCCATAGAAAAAAAATCTACACACACACACACACTTTTCGAAAAATGACTTTTTCATGTTTTGAGTGTAATACAATCAGAATCTGCAATAATCTCGAACACGATTTTTTTGCCATCACCATACTTCCATTTCCTTAAGGAACTAGGAAGAAAAAACAGTACCTCAATACTTATAAAATAAAGATCTGCAGAAACAAGACAGACTTCAACTCTCTCATGTTTCTCTGTACCTGAAATATTTTAGACGGAATTCAACATTCAGAATTGAACCTGCAAAAACAATTTTTTTTCCATAAAAATAGAGAGACAAAGCACTCTGAAAGAAAGCATCGGATACAGTAAGTTGGACGAAGTTGTACATTTTACGCGTTACATCAGTGGCCAATTGTCACCCAAGTAGCGATTAACAACAATAATATTGGTCCAAGTAGATCAGTCTTGAATACTAGCCAACGTGACACACACTACGCCAGGACGACTTTGTCCTACCAGTTTGCAAACGAAGCTGCGATGAAGTAGAGCGAAGAACTATATGCATTATCATAGCGTGCTGCTTAGGCATGTACAAAATCGGCTGAGTACAGTAAAGTCTTGGGAAAAAGTAATTTGTTAGAAAATTTAGTACACAATTTTATTATTAGAACCTTTACTGAATAAATGAATGTGTAACCGGCCATAAACACATCTTACGATCTTTCTTTCAATCCTTCTAAACGTTTCTTGTTCTTTTTTTGTCAGTGTTTATGTATTGCCCCCATAAGTAACAACCAATCTGATAAGTGTCTTATATATTTTTGTTTTGTGTTACGGCTAATGAATTTGCTTCTCAATAGCCTACTGTTGGTATAATATGCCCTAATTCCTATTTCTGTCCCGCCATGTACTGTCGTGTTCATGGACCCTTCATTATCTATAATGTTACCTAAGTACCTGAACTTATTAAATGCATCAAATGAATTATCCTCTATCCATAAATTATATAGATTTCTTCCCCTTTCTGATCAAGAAATCAACATGTATTTAGTATTGCTGATATTTATATAGAGTCCCATTCCAGAGGATGTTTGATTCACCTCCTTGTATACTTCAGTTAGCCGTTGTCTCATACAGCTTAGGCTAATTTATATTTATTTAAATTCCTGAAGTCTACAGGAAATACTGGTTCAACACAAATAATTACAGTAATTTTAATAAGTGAAAAGAATTTGTAAATTTTTAATCCATACTTCTTTATACCTAATTGGTGTCGGGGTAAGCAAGTTATTCATTAGTTTTTTCTATTGTCTATAATAGGAAGTAACAGAATAACATCATGAAGTCTCGGAAGAGATAAAACCTAGACGCTTAAACAATCCAACGCGCTAACAAAAATTACTACTCTGTTTTCTTCGTTTCCCAGATTACATATAAGAGAACATAAGAAATAGAGCTGTTGACGAGTTTACACAGTTCAGGAACGTAAAGAGACAAAACATACAAGAAACTAAGTAGACAATCAGACTGAATTATGCGCCTAGCACGATTAAACTTAATACAAATGACACGGGTAATAATAATAAAAGCGAAGGCAGCACCGCTACCCAGAAGAACAACAACATAGTTAACACAATATAGAGATAAAAAGTAGCGGTGATAATATTACTTTATATAATGGAGTTAGTTAATTTGAAAATATTAATTGCACGGAGACCATAAAATAATTAAATTTATTACTGTAATAATGTCTGGGTCGCGCTGTGTACACGTACGTACATTTAATTAGTTGAAAACACAGTGCATGTAACGGCGGATAGAACACATCGATTGCGCGCGCTCGCACGCTGCCAGTCAGGATACAGAAGTATGTTTAATGTTCTGTGCAACCTGTAGGCAAGGGACTGAGAATTGTAGCGATCACTTACACACATCGAACAACGCGAGCGCGCTCCCACAACGTACGCGAAATTGCAGGGTCATTTTATATCATAGACATCTATGTCTAATTCATTTCGTCCGGAAACTACTGTTGTTATCAGAACCTTTGTAGTATGTAAATACACTGCACGGAGTTCTCTACAATTTAATTAATTATAAGCGAGATGCGCGCAGCGTAATTCATCGTTGCACGACTTTGTCAATAGCAGTATATTAACAAGCGAGCCCGCGTACGTCTTTCAGCTCTTCGATGGTAAACGCTAATTTTAGCGTTTTGTTTACTAGTTTCTATCCCAAATAAATATGAAATGAAACAGTGATAGTATAAACTAATAATGATGTATAAAAAGTGAATAATTAGTAGATGAGTCAAACGTATAGTATTATCGAAGAAGCCGTTAATGAATGTAATTAAAGTCCGACACGATCCACCTCTACTTCGAATAAAACAGGAATAGGATTTTGTTTGATGTCGGCGGTGTGAGGAAGAACGAACGGCTCAGTAATCTCTTGGGCAATCACCGTCTACCAGCCATCGATCGTTGCCGCAGTAACCAGAGCTCACGTTGCCAGATGTCTTGCGAGGTCGCACGAGTCGGTCAGTAACTACTGTCTTGAGTCACTCCCGATGTGGCAGCGTTGTTTCTCCGTAAAACCACAATCGCGATCCTATTCCTGTTTTATTCACCATATAGAATATATAGCGGGCAAATATTTGCCTGGCCACTAGCCTTGATTTTCGCATCGTTGAAATCTTACCCGCGATCAAGGCCCTGTCAGTATTCACCGACTTTTTAAACGAGTACAGTTGTGACGCTAGATCAGGTCCGCTAACCTCCGCGTGGATAGTAAATCATATGTTACATGCTAGCGCAGTAGTTTACGAAAAGTGGTTACTGATCCCCAGGGTGTGCAGTCGATTGAAAATGGGCTCCCTGGATGCATTTAAAAAGTCAGGTGTAAAGGTAAAAAGATATAAATCCAATCTGCTGACTACTAATGTTGAAGACATAATGAAGGCGACGGAAAGATTTCACTCGTCCCATTGAACCTGTAGTACTTAGTAAAGTATGAAATAATTACTTATTTACAGAAACTTACTTTAGAAATTTCTGTTTCGCTTTACAAACCTGTTTTAAGAAAGTGTTTTAAATTATTGTTGTTTGACATTAAAAGCTTTTTGTACTGTATGATATTTCTTATTTTGTTCGGTTTTTCGAAATTAAATTTTTTGTTGTTGCAAAAATGTAATAAACAAAAATATAACTTTTAATAATTTTTAAAAATAGGATTACTGTAACAAAAATCTATTTGAAGCTTCCTAATGTATTCGATTTAAAAAATTTTACTTACAGACTTTTTATTTTAATTTATACTGTTTTATTTTATGCCAACTATTCCTTCCTCGAAATACTAATAAATACTGCGGGGATTCTCAATACTATAAGTGTATTCGCTGGTGATTCTCGATCATTTATCAGTAGAAAGCACTGTGTTTGCATATTTTTGTGTGACGCCAGATTAATTAAGTAGACTGATCGTAAATAGAAACAAATAGACTGTACAGTAATATAATATTACGATATTACAAGGGTTAAAGAATTACAGTCAATACTTGTAGAACTGTCTATATGAATCGCCACACACACGTTTCACCCTGAAACACAAAACATTTATATTCTCTCGCGTACTGTCTGTATACGGCAAGAGCTATAACATTTGCGTAGATACACAGTAAACAGTAGAGAACTGGTTCTGATGACTCAGCATGTCTCACGGAAATACTTTCCTTATCTGGAAATGATGAGGGTGAGTGTCTGGTGGTTAAGCACACAGTCTTATCTCGGAAACAGTATACAAGTTGCGGGACAGAAGATTAGGAGGGGGAGGCAAAACATTGCGTTACATCCTTGAACTCTCCGACAAGAATAAGTATGTTGTGTTGACGACACAAATGTACGATCACAATGCGAAGTATCGGCGATTACTTTGTCAAGTGTGTCGCTATAATCACAGGGTACGTTATGAAATATCCTTACTTAAGTATAATGTTCATTTCATTAATAAAAATCTTTCCACAATAACATACGATCAAATTTGGTGTGAAGCCATGTTCCCTTTTTTCTAGTGACATAAATCAGAGGTGGTGGGCCTACATGAAATGTTAAAAATCTCTTTCAAGAAAACCTAACGACCTAAATTTAATTTGTAAAATATTTAATAATTGTGTTTAAAAAATTAAAAAATATATACATTTGAATAAAAAAACTTTCAGTTTTTTCCTAAATGAGTTTTTAAAAAAAATTTTTAATATAAATAAGATGTTTATGATTGAATGTTTCGTTCGTTCATACAGATGATATATTTTTATAATTTGTTGATGCTCCCTCAGAAATTCCTCTTTGGCTCCAATATCGCGTAATTTACCATTTGGTTATTAATAAGCGGATATCAGTACCTGCAACAATACTATACTATTTTTTTTTTAGGCGATTTAATTACGGCTGGAGCCGTCTCTTGCATCCTAGAGCCGCCTCTTGCATCATAGCTTCCACTGGCGCCGGTCTAAACAATCCTGTAAGTCCTCTTGCATTCATTGCATCTTCGACGTCCATTTTCCAATGAATGTTTAGGTCTTCCTTTTTTTCTTCTAGATGGTGGAGTCCATTCCCACACCTTCCTTGGCCATCTCTCATCCGACGTTCTTTTTAGGTGTCCAAACCAATTCAGTCTTCTTGCTTCTATTGTTTCTATAATTTCAAGGTCGATTCCCATTGCTTGTCTTATCTCTACATTTCTCACTCTATCTAGTCTTGTTAGTCTACAGGACCTCCGCCAGTAATCCATCTCCATAGCTCTTATTATGGATTTATTTCTTTTATTAATTTCCCACAGTTCTGCTCCATATGGGCCAATACTCAACGTTGCAAATCATTTTACTTTTCGCACGTGCGTTGTACAAAAGTGCTTAATATAGACTGATGTTTCTTTTAATGGTTGTAATGATACGAACAGAAGCGAGGTTGCTTCATCTACTGTGCTTGAATGCGCGCTGCTTCAAGTAAACGCTTTAATGGAGATGCTAAACAGAATACCTCGTCGTGAATTCTGACGCAAAGCTTGATGTTGTCAAAGGTGACATTGTACAAGTTACAAAGCCTAAACAGTGTTTTTTGATACAAGAACGTGAGTTATACAAATAAATAACAAATTGGACAAACAGCAGTGGAGGCCGTCCTAATGGGGGTTGTACGGTTTCTGAACGAGAGAAGAAGAGATATAAACACCGTTTGAAGTAAACTAGCTACGTAGCATGAGATTATTAAGAAATCAGAGTGTCTACATAAAGAAATTCTCTTTAACCAAACGATCAGTAACTGAAAGAATAACGGAGAACAATCTGAAATGGTAGGGGCTCCTGTTACGAAAAAACGAATCGATGCGGTTCAAACAGCATTCACATGGAAACCATCACGAAGAAAGCAAATAGAATAACCTTGAGAGTCATGTAGAGAAGGAATCAGACGATATTAAGAGATCGTGATATGGACGAATTAATGGCACACGAAAATTTTGAGTACTTAAGTCAATATGACAATTTCATTTTTTTACAAATGATATGAACCGTTTTGTTGGTTAATAATTCTTTCAATATAGGCCTACATGTCTAAAAAACTGCGAAGATTACAGTTCTGCTCAACTGAGTATTTACTGTTGTGATTTCGAAGACAGAGTAATGCCATAACAGAAACCGAAATAAACACGTGCATTAAACATTGAAATAGTGTATAATAAGTACTCGTAAATTTTTTTTAGAAATCTTTTTTTAGAGAGTTTTATTGTTAAATTTACATCCTCGAGCTCATATGAACAGCTTCGTTCAGTAATGTTCACCTTCAGTCACCACTCATGAGGTACAATTTTTATTCGGTCATAAGACACAACAAACCAAAATACAGAAAGCCGGTTTTCATGAGTTCCAGAGAAGTCGCCGTAATTAACACACGTCAGCCACTAGTTACAAATTACTGTTTAATACAGTGACGGTGTAAATAAATAATTTATAATAAACAGTTTTCCTCCAATTTACTGTATGAAAAGTTGCGTTGACGACTTTAAGCGAACGAACGAAGTCGGAATATTGCCAAGATATTTTATTCTCACCAAGGGGATGGTTATTTCATGTTAACTAATCAGGTTTAAGAAGAACTAGAAATAATCGTGCAATTAATTATTTCGTCGACGCTAAGCTGGCAAGGCTAATCTATTTTACTCAGATACGTTCTTCATAAAAAATTGAAAGGCCATGAACGTGAGAAAAGGGTGACTTTGTTTGTAATAACCGTTTGCAATTATAGAGTCACGTAGCGAACGGCGCCCGGCATTTCTGCGACCAATGTCTCTATTCATTAACAGTACACGTCCGAGGTCGGCCAATCTGACACCGCTATGTGCGAACACTTTAATTACTGGCAAACTTGTTCTATGTAGTTATTCCGGTCAGACAAACAAATTAGCTCTCTGTCCGAATTACTTGTTTCTGGATGAGGATTTTTTTCATTTTAACATTTCTAGTCAGATCCGTTTTGGGTCAACAATGAAGTTAAATAAAATGCGTACATTTTTTCCGAGTAAATAAAGAAGATATTAGGATATACGTTCTTCATTGCCTCTCTCTACGTGCAGCCCTTTGAGAAATACTATTTACCGCACACTGTTATCGGACTGGCAAAACATCCAGATGTAAAACATTTAGCGCTGACATCAAAACTATTATGGAAGATGCCAAATGCAGAGACTCCTATGTTATCGCTACGGCCACCCAAAAATCTTCGGGAAACGAAATCTTCACCTACGATAATAAATCATTACAAACTTGCGGACAAGAAAAATTGATGTTTTATGCAATTTAATGAGATACCAGTTGTGTTAACATTGTTACTAACTCGTTAAAAATACAAAATAGATTCAATCTATTTCTGCATTTATCTATATTGTTTTACTCCAACTATCCAGCCGATTAATTTAATTCGAGGTGTAAAATATGTGGCCTTGAAATCATTTTGAAATGAAGAATAAAGCATCAGCATCAGCATCATCATCATCATTATTATTATTATTATTATTATTATTATTTTATTATTACACATTACATATTATGTTTTATTTTATTATAAAAGCAGAATTAAGAAGGTTATGAAGGAGAACACAAATAATAAAAAAGCGCGAAAAGATGTTATATAGTTAAACATTAAAGTCCACTGTTTTGTAAACTGTACAAATAGATTCAAATTTAATATACAAATACTAAGCAATGGACAATTAGATCAATGACAAATACTATACGGAAAATTATGTAATCCGATTCAAACGAAGATGTATTATTATAACTTTTATCATAATAGTATTATCATACCTACGTTGTAAATAGAACGATGAATATACATGTCCATTTACTTCCATTTTGTTAGACGGATGGACTATCGTACATAATAGCGACCGGAGTTGTTCTAATAGCGAAAACGAATTTAATAAAGAGCCTTGTTTTCTCCTACCTTAGGTTGACGAAGAAAACCTAAGGAAAATACATAGTGGAAAGTGTACAGAAATAATTAAGTACAATTAAAATATCCTGTCAAACGTAAAGGTCCACAAATACAGAAATAATTCAATTACTATTAGTTTTGTTTACCATCATGTGGTAGTAAAACCGTTCAAATACGGTTCATGTAAGAGTAAAAATAAGACTTGAGACACAATTGGAACTTTATAATAGACTTGCCTTTTGTAAATAATTATCTAACAGAAGTGGAACAACTCTTTAGCCTAAGGACACACGTAAAGAGTTTAGTAACGTTCCTTGATACTAAAAAGGATGTAGGCCTGTGATTAAAAAAATTTCTTTCAGAGATTTGTTTCTAACATTCTTCATTTTGATGGAATCTATTTTTATCTAGTTTGCTAACAGCTTCGGTCTATACGAAGCCTTTCGGCAACTTAAGCAGAAAACAATTATTTTGCTGAATAGGTCTCGAGAATGTTGGAGAGACGAAAATGACTTGTCAGGAACGAATCGATTGATAAACTATCAAGCAAAAATTGGCAAAGTCAGTAAAAAATATCTAGAGGAAAATAAGATATAATCTTCATTTATGTTACATATTTCTGAAACATATGCCATGCCTCAAAAGTGATCCAAACCAAAAAAAAAAGAACGTAGGATACTACGTCAAAGAGAAAACTGACCAGATCAAGTTTCTTAATTGGAAACCAAGAAAGTGTCTGCCTGGGCGCTTTAGGGCTCTTATCTACTGGGATCGGTAGCTGGTTACGTCTCTTGAATGCTTATGCAGCTAAATGTACTTTACAGTAAATTTAGCTGTAGTAAATTATTTGTTCCACTTTTTGTTGGTGTTTCATTCGATTGAAGTAAAATACAATGGCCACTTGATTCTACTATTTTGTATGTTATTTTTCCTTGTATTTGAATTACTACATGCAAAGTTTTCCTCTTTCCTCTCCTTATTACATCGTACTTAACATCCGATATATTCCAGGATATTGCGCTCAAACATTCTTATCGCCGGCTGCATATTCAGTATATCTTATTCAAGGTTTGTGACCAATATGTTATAAGGAAAACCATAAGAGAAATAATAATAACCTAACTAGAAATAATAGTCCACGCTACGCTAACAATATGACCTAACGGTTGCAACAGACAAAAGAAGTTATTCAGTCTCCTACAAAAAGCTGTAGCAATTAGTACGAAATAAGAACATGAATATGAAACATTAACAAAAACAAGAAAATATAGATAACAAATAATAGTACACCGGTAAAATGTAACAGACCTGACGTAAGCAAAGTACAGAACTGTGGGAACACGGTTTTATGTTTTCGCTCCCAGTTAACCAAAAAAAAGCTAATCCAGACAGGAAATCAAATACGAAGCGCTAGAACAAGGGTAGCTGTGGTTAGATATAAGAAAATGTGTAAATTCCCTTAAATTGCTTTGATTCGAAAACGTTCTGTTGCCGTGGAATATAACGATTAGCTGGGTACCAATCGGCCAACAATCAGTCACAAGCAACTTAAATATGCGCACTGTGGTAGCTGAAAGTTTAGCGACATTTTTGGCACACGGTGTTGTAGAAAAGCCTGGACAACTCGTAGGCTACACAGTTCACAGTAATTGGCAAAGGAGAACAAGGGAAACACCCCCGCCACAAACGCGGCCCTTATTTTATACGAAATGTGATCAAAAGTATCCAGATTGGTACTGTCAGTGCCAAGTCAGATGATTTGGCTCCAAAAAGAGTCACACTTGTTTACTTAACAGTATACTCAGTACAAGTTTTATGACAACAGCTTATCTCGTTTGCTTGCAAATGCCCATTGCTGTGTTGTATGTTTATCTAATTTGACGCATTTAACATGGCCGGAAAAAAATTATCAGAGAATTTGTAGAAGATTTTGTCAAAAAGTTGGTAAAACATGTAAATATACATTTGAAAAGTTACAAAAAGTTTATGGGGAAGATTGTATGAGTCGTACACAGGTTTATGAGTGATTTAAGCGTTTTAAAGATGGATGTAAAAGTGTTGAGAGTGACGAGCGTTCAGGAATGCCTTTAACCAGCAAGACTACCACAATGTTGACTTGTGTGTGCTGCTGTACGTGAAAATCCGCCAAATCCCCATTCGTCAGCTAGCAGATGATTAAAATATTAGTTTTTTATCAGTTTAGTCTATTCTTACTGATAAATTGGGAATGAGATATGTTTATGCAAAGTTTGTACCTAAAGTGCTCACAGCTTACCAAGAAGATGCCCGGACGTCAGTCGCTCAAGACCTACTTGAATGTGCTAAAAGCGACGAGAACTTCATTAAAACGATCGTGATGAATTATGGATACGATCCAGAAACTAAGGCCCAATCTTCAGTGTGGAAGACGACAAATTCTCCAAAAAAGGCAAAACAGAGCCGAAGCAAAGTCAAGACCATGGTCACAGTTTTCTTTGATCACAAAGGTATTGATCATCATGAATATGCTCCATCAGGCCAAACAGTAACAGCTTACTCTGACGAATAAGCAATTCCTTTACAAATTCTAGATATTGCAGAACGTCGTCCCAAAATATCACGGACGGAACACGTTTTTGTTCTACTTTAAAAAAAATACTATTTTTTATTGTTCTGTTCTCAGTATTATTTTAATACTCGATTTGTACACAGTGGAGTAAGAAGAAAACAATCACTTTTACTTACAACTTTTCCTACATATGTGCACAGGTTACAACCCTTCAGACAGAGTTCTTCTTCTTCTTCTTCTTCTTCTTCTTCTTCTTCTTCTTCTTCTTCTTCTTCTTCTTCTTCTTCTTCTTCTTCTTCTTCCAGGATTACTATATTTCTGTTTTGAGGCAGTTGAGGGATGAAATTCGACGCAAAAGTTCACAGTTGCATCAGAGTGGTGAATGGTGGCTTCAACACGACAATACAGCTACCCACACGTCATATGCTGTTCAGCATTTTCTTGCTAAACACAATATTTCACAGCGTCAGCATCCTCCATATTCGCCAGTTATGGCTTTCTATGACGTTCTTCTCTTTCCGAACATAAAAAGTCAATTGAAAGGGAGATCATTTCAAGACATAGCAGAGATAAAACAAAATGCGACGATAGAACTTGGCTCTCACAGAGATGACTTTAAGACATGCTTCGAGCAGTTGAAGCTGGAGAAGTGTGTAGACGCGGAAGCAGATTATTTTGAAGGAGACAAATTTAAAAATCTCTAACTCCTGTATATTTTTGTATGCATGTCTAATGAATAGGCATATGTACTTATATGGTGATGTGTTTGTGTGGGGGGAGGTGTCACTTAACAATAAGTATGTTTAGAGAAAACTATGAGATTCACTCCTGAATAAACGATTCACATTTTTTAAATTTCTGCCACTACTGATAAATTAATACACAACTTACAAAGGATTTAAAACATTTTACTTAATGATACTGCTTCAGTAATCAAAGATTAATAGTTACAATTTTTATTATCTTCGTATCATGTGAAATACACCGTCTGTATAAGAGTTCGTGATGCTCAGTGAACGGAACACTTTACATTATTCAGACGAGACGATATGTATTTATCGTGCGGTACACATTCGCCACCTGTTGTCCGCGAACTGGATATCTCTACAACGGATAAAATTATAGGCGAGAGAGGCGGCTTTTTAATTATTCACCGGAGAGTCCTACGTCGTGTAAAAACACAAATGAATAAATCACGCAGATTACTGACCAATCCCTCATACACGCCGACGGTCTCGCATGATTTTTATTAACACCCGTACATCGGACTGGCCGGGATTCGCTCCCTACCGTTGTCAGTGTTGAAATTATGTACCACAATATTGATTTTAACGGCTTTCGTTTTAGTTATAACTGCCGCAATACATAATAGTGCTCTTAAATTCCAATTCAAATAATTTTTTTCAATTTTACGGCGTCAAAATTTAAAATTTCACAAATAACTTGCAACACACAAAGTTTACAAATAATTTACTTTAACCGCATTAATTTTTAACTAGTATGCTCTCTGAGCTGCAGAACACGCTCACAATTTTGAACGAAGTATTATTATTACGAGTTTCGATATTAGACAATTTTTCAGTTACGTAAAAAATTACAAAAATCCGATTCCTCTACTATTTCTTTACTAATTTAAACATTGTAGAGCACACAATCATATAATAAATACTAAAAATTATAAGAGCTCTACCGGCACCTCTTCCCTTTTGGCCGATAGTTCGTAGTCAGCTTGGGAACTTTCCCTAGGGCTATTCCTTCAACATGAGCTTTCCACAGTCCTATCGTTTACAATTTTGACCATTGGATGTAAACCCTATTCTCTGCATATAACACCATTTCTAACTCTATCTTTCCCAGTAAATCTCTTGACAAATCTCAGGTATTTCATCTCCGATGTTTCTACCTGCCTTATATGTTTAAAATATGAAACATTAGGGTTTGGGTTACAGTTCCTTTTAATCTGACACCCTGCTGAATTTTTACAATTTTTTTAAGTTATTGATCTCATTATTGTGCCTTGAAGTCCAAAGTATTAAAATTTACAAAACTTAACACTAAATTCAGTTATTTATTAAAATTCTCTTTTATTTTTATACCCCACACATATTTTTGCGATTTCATCAAAATTTTCGCCCACTTTTTGGGCCACGACATCCAAAAATTTTGAAATTTTCAAAAAAAGACACAATACTCACATTTTAATTTAAATTCGCTTTAATTTGATTCCTCATGTGAATTTTCGCGACTTTATAAAAATTTTCACCCAGTTGTTGGGCTCTGACTTTAAAATATTAAAAAACTTTTCAAAACGAACACTATATCCAATTTTTGTTTAGAATTTTCTTTAATTTGTTACTCTGTGTAGGTTTCTATAGTTTTCCATTATTTTGACTCCCCATAGTTTTGCCTCCTTTTTGGAGGGATCAGTCTCAAAAACAATAGTTTTCTGCAGAGTAAAAGTATGAACACGCACGTGAAGTTTCACGAAAATCAGTTAATGCGTTCACAAATTATTGTGAGACATACACCAAACAGATAGACAGACAGACAGACAGACAGATGCCAAACGGTCCAGTTAAAACTGAGAACTAGCTTCGAAATTATGTATGGTTCTCCATACCGACATTTTTTATTAACATTTTATAAACTAAAATATTACCGAGAGCAGTCGGTCAATGGTGAAAGCTACCCACTTCATATGGATACATTAATGTTACATTATTTAAAAGTACATTTTTCATTACGTTAAAGAAAAAAATACTTCACATCGTGCCAATAAAATAAAAGGCAGACCATGTCTGCTGATAATTTCAACAGTGATGTGAAGTAATGGGGTGAAGTAAACAGGACTCTACCAGTTTATGGTAAGGAAAATGGTTATATAGTTATAATTTGTAGTTTTTTGTGGCCGGACTAATATCGGCATTTGAAATAAAGAAAAATATTATGATAAAAAGACATTTTATTTTACAAAAATATGGTTTTTGTATTTTAAAACATTAGTTAGTACATATTAATATACGAGTAAAAACTTAATTTAAAGAGTTCTAGAGTTTACGAAGCAAAATAACAATATCTCAATGAGAGTACTTTATTTAAAAAATAGTAGTATGAAATTCAAGTAATTTTAATTTAGTTTTCTTTCATTTCAAACTATCGTGGTCTTTCCGCATTGTGAGATGCAAAAGTGTTTATTATTTCTTTAATATCAATTGATCTAGGAGTTCCATTTACCACACTCTAGCAGTTTCAGTTACCACACTTAGTACACTAAGTCCACTCAGCCTATTTTGAGACACCGAGCTACGCAGATGATTCTTAATCAATTTCAGATTGGAGACTGTTCGCTCGGCCGAACTCTGGTGACCTCGGTGCATTCTTAACTGAATTCATGGACTCTTGTCCAGTTACCTAAATAATTTATGCTCTCAAAGTACATCATTACATACTGGTAAAGTAACAGTAAACAAAACAAAAAAGTATTCGTTTCGTATGTCAAATGCATACGGAGAATTATGATTTTACTTAAGTTCAATGAGTTATATCTAATTTTTAAAAAATAAGGGAAAGTTTTGCGCGGGTCACCCACGTTCGCAGTCCCCCCCCCCGCATTACGGACCCTGTAGTCCCGCAACTATGCCACTGTATTAAAACAAACATTAAACAGTTTGTAATACACATTTCTTCATACTGTAGAAACTGTGTCTTCTGTATTAAAAAAGTGTTTCTTCTGTTAATTGTTACAATAGAACCAAATCAGTGAATACATTTAATCTATTAACTATTTCATATACTTTTATCTATAGCTTCATAAAATTAGGGCGTTGATTAGATTCCTTCAGCTACGCACGTTAATTACTTATTCACTACTTTGTTGCGTAACTAACAATACCTGTTCAACTGGTGTGTTAAGAACTAAAAATCTTCGTGTATTTGTAGAGAAGTTGGCAAGCAAACAGAAGTATTTACAAAGTGACATTCAAACGTAGTTGGAGAACGTGAGGCGGTCCACTAACGAACTAGCACACAACTAAAGGAAATTCCGAATCAGCTTTACTCTAACAACGCAAAGTTGCAAGCGGATGAGAATCTTACGAGAACCGACTCACAGTAACAGTACATCTAGAGCACGTGTAATAAGATATTTGCATATTGTGTGGCCTATTCATGTAGACAATTAAGAATGTTGAAAAAGGGTACGAATTTAAGTTATAATACCCTATATCAATTTCTTTATACCAGGGGCGTATTTACGGGGGTGACGAAGGGGAACGGAACCCCCCCCCCCAAAAGAGGGTCGAAGAAAGTTGACAATTTTGTTAATCTCTTACATTTTAGGCAGTTTTCTAATTTTCCCATTACGCTAATGTAGTAGTAATTGTGATGGCGAAAAAAATCGTGTTCGAGATAAGGGCTGATTCTGACAGTACTACCCTCAAAACATGAAGAAAAGTTATTTTCCGTAAAGTGTCTGTGTGTAGAATTTTTTCTATGGCGAACGTTAACTGCCGCAGATTCAAACAGAATCAAATAATTTCTTTGTGTGTCTGAGTTGTATAGAACTCATGGCTTATTGATTTTAGTGAAGATCGGTTAAGGAAGAGGGGTAGTGTTTACTCTTGTTTTACGTTTTAACAAGAGTAAAGTAGTTAATTTTGATAAATAAAGTATTCAGAAAAGAAAGTCATAATAATGCACTGTAGAAATGTAGATAAAATATCGATAAATGAAAATGATAGTTAAAAGGGAAGGGGTATTTTTTTCACGTTTGGTATTGATGTAATGAGTTTGATAAAATTAAATAAAAACAAATTTAATCTCTTTTCAAACAATGGTAATTGTTAAAAATAAAATAATGTTGTTACCAGGCAATAAAATTATAATTTCTTTTACTTCCATATTCCTTAAGGAAATGGAAGTATGGTGATGGCAAAAAAAATCGTGTTCGAGATTATTGCAGATTCTGATTGTACTACACTCAAAACATGAAAAAAGTCGTTTTTCGAAAAGTGTCTGTGTGTGTGTCTATCTGTGTGTCTGTCTGTCTGTAGATTTTTTCTATGGTAAACGATAACTGCCGCAAATTCAAACAGAATCAAATAATTTTTTGCATACAGCCCTGATTTGTAGAGTATTCACGACCACTTGTTTTTTGTGAAGATCGGTTGAGGGAAAGGGGTAGTTTACCTGCAACGGTTTTTTTTATCAAGGGTATTTTTTTTTGACAAACGATAACAGTCGCAAATTTAAACAGAATTAAATAATGTTTCGTATACAGCCCTGAATTGTAGAGTTCTCAAGACATATTGATTTTGGTGAAGATCGGTTAAGGGAAAGGGATAGTTTACCAGCAACGTTTTATGTTTTAACAAGGGTATTTCCTATGGCAAACGATAACAGCCGCAAATTCAAACAGAATCAAAAGATTATTTGCATACAGCCCTAAATTGTAGAGTTCTCAAGACCTGTTGTTTTTGATGAAGATCGGTTAAGGGAAAGAGGTAGTTTACCTGCAACGTTTTTTTTAACAAGGGTATTTTCTATGGCAAACGATAAACAGCCGCAAATTCAAACAGAATCAAATAATTTTTTGCATACAGCCCTGATTTGTAGAGTACTCAAGACGTATTGTTTTTGGTGAAGATCGGTTAAGGGAAAGGGGTAGTTTACCTGCAACATTTTTTTATCAAGGGTAATTTTCTATGGCAAACGATAACAGCAGCAAATTCAAACAGAATCAAATAATTTTTTGCATACGTTCCTGAATTGTAGAGATCTCAAGGACTTTAGATTTTGGTGAAGATCGGTTAAGGTGAAGGGGTAGTTTACCTGCAACCTTTTACGTTTTAACAACAGTAAAGTAATTGAAAATTCATTTAAACTTTTTCAAACAATGGTAATTGTTAAAAATAAAATAATTTTGTTGCCAGGCAATAAAATTATAATTTTTTCATTTTAATGTAAATCATGTATGAGAGAAAATATATCGTTCGTGGCAGGCAAGCATATCTCAGTTATGTAATGTTTACGTTTCCATTTTATTATTATGACTACCGCAATAAAAAGGCAGGGAAGACACACACACACACACACACACACACAATTCGCGTTATTTCTGGCCTCACTCATGTTTATTTTCTTACATTTGCACGCTTTTTAAATGGTAAGTGCCGATACCCATACCGACATAACGCGTGCAAGCCGAAAAAGTGTCCAGCGTGGATAGCGATTTGCTTCTTGTGGATCGCTGGGCAGTGTAACTGCACGTGTTTACAGAGGAACGACTCATAGACAGACTTTTCGTCTTTAGGGAATGAACCCTCTGCAAGATGCTGAGGGTCCATGAGTGACTTCGGAGCGCTCCTTCTTTTCCGCGTGTTTGTTCTGTGAAACATACACTGTAGATTCGCAGCTTTACTCTAAGCAACGCTCAATAATAAATGTTGAAAATTTTTGTCCACGGTGTACCCTCATACACACTAAACCTGCTCTGATGTTTTAATTACGGACATCATAATATTAAAACTTTAGAAACTTGAGCACTACTTAATGGAGATCAATCATTAACTTATACAAGCCATTAATTTTATGCATATTTTTTATATATATGTGTACAACGTTATCGGCAACAAAGAAGTAGTTTTTGTTAAAATTCCTTCCCGGGATATTTGGCCGTAGTCCAATGTTTTCTACAAAACCAGACGTTTCGGCAATGCCATCGACTTCCATCATCAGTGAAAATCGAGTGCAATAACGTGAGGTGGTATACGTTAGTGACCACAGTACTGTGGTTAAGGCTGAAGCAGTAAGTAGAAAGAAGTAGTTTCTATGGTAATATTTCATTTCGAAAATGATTTTAAATATAAATCTTAGAATATGGAAGTCATGTATGGTTCTCCATACCGATATTTACTTTAAATCATCTACGGGTGAATATCCGCAACCACGGCCCAGCAGACCACAAAATAATTTGTGGCCACATAATTACATAATTATATAAATAGTTCAGTTCCTTTATAATAATAAAGCACTTATTTTTTATAGATAAATTGACTCAAAAGTAATATTGTATTAAACGACTACCCCGGAATAACAAAAATATCTATAAATAGTGAAAATAGTATGAGGTTGGGGGATATTTTTTTAGAAATTGTCGAGCTGAATTCAAGTAAATGCTTTAAAAATAAATCTTAGAACATGGAAGTCCACTTTGTAAATATAAAATAGGTTTATTACACAGCATCTTCGTATACATTTGGTATATGAAATATAGGAAATCAATTTAGTCAATAAGTATCTTCTAAACAGTGTTTCGATAACGCGTATATTTATTGTGTTATTATCGTTTAATTTAATGGGATTAATTTAAGGATGTTATCACACGTTGTTCAACTACTTTAAAGATAGTAATGTTCATTAGTCGTAACTTGTTTTTTTTTTCTTTTGAATGACGCTGACTCGACCGGACCCCCCCCCCCCCCGGAAAATTCTAGATACGCTACTGCTTCATGAGTAACTTAAATAACTTCTTTAAGAATAGAAACGCCACCGGTACAATGAAATTAAAATATAAAGGTTACTGGCATTGAAACCTGGCTCTCTCAGCCATTGACCCGATTCGACCGCACAGGTCATACAAGACAGAAGCCGTCGACTCACCACCCATGCACAAACACAAACGTGGGCGCCCTTGTGTTGTGGAGCTGTAAGCCTGTAGCTCCCTCAGTCCAATCCCTTAACGTTAGCAATCAAAGCAGCTGTTATCAGTCGTAATTAATTTTTTATCTCCACCACGGTGATACGTTGTTAGGAGAATGACGAGACTCAACCGATAGGTTCCACTAAAAGTGATAAGTTGCGGTTGACGAATACTAAACGTGGCGCACTCACTCTCTCCCTCTCTCGCTCTCTCTCTCTCTCTCTCTCTCTCTCTCTCTCTCTCTCTCTCTCTCTCTCTCTCTCTCTCTCTCTCTCTCTATCGATATATCTATCTATCACACATACGCGTGCGCGCGCGCACGCTTGCGGAGAAGCAAGGAAAGACTGAGCTTATCAACCATTGAGGAAGGGAATGCTACTAATCCCCGAAAGCGCTCTGCTAAATTAAAAAACTAAGGATTTTATAAATAATGGTTTAATGTTAATACAGTAATGTATATACTGTATATACATTTTACATGCATGTTCATGTGTTTGTGAGTGTGTTTGAATATGTTAAAAATGAGGAAACGAGGTTTATTGCTAAAAAAAAGTGAATGCATTTATATCCATTTGCTAATAATGGCATGGGCTAGTATCGATATCGCTACAAGCATACAACAGACATATGACTGTTCGTTTTGTACAATTGCTCCAACTAGGATAATGTCTACGTCTGCTTCTGAATTAAAATTAATAGTGTCTGGCTGCAGAGTGTGAAGTAGGTGGGGATGAACTGCTGCTCTGGGTCAAAAGGGAGCTAGTTTTTCTAATAGTGGATACACTTCCATTGTGTAAACGCTAAACAGTAGACTGCAGCACACTTTAACACTTATACGTATGGTCTTGCAAGCAGGTTATACGTTTACCTGTTGAGGGATTCGATATATTTTGGGAAGAGGTTCTGTTCTCAGGGCGGCTTGACTCATAAATTGTTTGTGCACAATGTGGTCCTGTATAGGTCACATTTATGGACTATAGTAATGAGTACGTAGCAAGAAGCGATAAGAACCTCTGAGATATACCTATTACTGAAAGAAAAAAAATGGGTACAATCTGCTATGTCTTACAGGTTAATGCTGTTGTGAGGGAACTGGTTTCCCACTTCAGGAAAAGGATAGGCTTGTGTCTCCCAATTTGGAAGCAAACTGCTACGGTTTCAGCATCCCTTTAATCTGCCGGCGCTTTCGCCGGACAGACCACGAAGCCTTTGACTTCACTTAAAAGCAAGCAGCAGTGGAACTCTGAAAAAATTCAGCGTCCTTCATGTAGACCACGGCTCCTGCCACCCGTTTATGAACAGGACAGCGCAGAAATAAACGTCTAATCTGCAGACGCGTATTTGAGAACACGGATATGATAATTTTAGGTGTTCACACTCCAGGCAGAATGAACGTAGGGCACTACCACTGATACATTGAACACCTGTGGAAATGGCGTACCAATACTAACTCGTCTTTCGCGCCCGAGCACAGTAGAAAAACATCGTATTTTAGTGTACTTTCAGACAGATTTTGATAAGTCTAATTGCAGATCAATATGGCACGAAGTTTATAGAAAAGTAGCCTACATTATTAACTACATTAAGTTTACAAGCAGACCATAGGCCTATAAAGCACTGTGGGTGTTGTTGTTCGTATGTGTATGAACCGGTGCATACACCGAATTTATATTAACATAATTACGTTTAACAAAAATCGTCAGCATCTTACTTATGTTGATCATCATCGTCATCATCATACTTTACATTTTTACTCATCTTAACTAAAAATTATGTTAACAAATTATAAAATTATTATTATTATTACTATTACTGAGAATAGTAGCTCTCCTACTGGGAGCAAATAAAGTATGCAGCTGATAAGGCGGCTAACGTTACAACCTAACCTCAGCAGACTTATCGCCAACGTAGCAGGTCCCACTGCAAGCAAGAGGCGATTGTTGATGGCGGTCATAGAATCCATCTTTCTTTTACGGTTGGGAAATCTGGGCCGATGCACAAAACATGGAGAAGTACAGAAAAGCGTATGGCATGGTGCAGAGAAGAGGAGCACTAAGATTAGCATCCTCTTACTGGACAGTGCCAGAGCTACTAGTCCTGGTGATAGCGGGAGTGATTCCCATAGACCTGTTGGCTCTAGAGCGGAAGCATTTGTTCGAAAGAAGAACTGGAAGGGATGCCGAAAAGCATGAAGCCAGGGAGCTCACTCTCCGGCTCTCTCTATCGTTAGGAAAGAGAGGATAGAGGAAGATTTATGGCAAGGCTCATACCAAACTTGAAGGAATGGATCGACCGCCAATGGATCGACCGCCAACACGGTGAGGAAAATCTGATCCACTTGCTCAGTGGCCACGGCAATTTTAATGCCTACCTCCATAGAATGGGAAAGGTGCAAAGCCCAGCATGCCAGTACGGGGACTCTCTCCATGAAGATCCCTCGCACCACGTTTTTCAAGTGCTGAAGATTCTCAAGACAGAGGATGGTACTGGAAATGGAGCTCGGGGAGTTCACGCCCGAGAGCGTAGTTGCGCTTATGCTTCGTGGTAAGGCGGAATGGGACCGCATCAATGCATTTATTCAGTGGGGTCCTACTATAAAAAAGAAGGCAAGCCCAACTTGCACCCAACGGACAGTAGAAGATGAGCAAAATCTAGAAGGAGCCCGATAAGGGCGCAATAGGCCTCCATCCTGAAGTAATATGCTAAGTGGTTCCTGGATGGATATGAATGCCTGAGTTAGAGGTGGGGTTTTTTAGTGGGTGACAGTCCCACACGCCAGAGGAAGCACGGCCTCCTCTGACGGTGCACAAAGCACTTCCCCCTCAATTAAAAAAAAGAGAATAGTAGTAGTAGTAGTAGTAGTAGTAGTAGTAGTAGTAGTAGTAGTAAGCAGCAGTAGTAGTAGTAGTGTTGATGTTTCACTGACTATTCGTTTTGAAACTGATTAGACTACAGGGTGTTCATTTTCAAAAATTTTTACTTGAATCAGAAAAACCGTCTAATTACATACAAAGCGAGTTTCTTCCATAAAATTTCTGCCTTTTTTGTTCTGTTTGCAACAATCATTTTCCTACCTTTGGTTCCATCCTACCAACACTTCTTAAAAAAATGTTTTCACTTCTTTTCAAAATGTTTTTTTGGTTTACCTTCATGGGTCTCGCCAGTTCTCTGTATGTAGCTTGGACGTCACATTACTGAATCAATATCACGCTTCAGAGAATCTGGCTGTGGCTCAATGCGTTTCCTAAACAGCTGAATCGTCCATGGGTTAAGGGTCATAATGAAGGCCATTAAGGTAGGCCCTAAAAAGGATTCTTCTCGTTTAAAAATGAATCTCATTCTCGACATTACGTTTTATTATGCTGTATAGGATATGCAGACAGAGAGACAGAGATAGACAGATAGATGTAAGTGTTTTCGATTCAGGATCAAAACACTGGGACTGCACGAATCGTATCAGCAATTTACTTTACTTGACTTATCATAGCGGAATGGTTTTAATTAAAAAAAAACGCCAGAAACTGATTAAAGTGTAAAAAATTTTTAAATTAATAAACAAAACCATACTCTGTCTCTGTCTGTCTGTCTTTCTGTCCGTGTCCGTCTGACTGTCTAATCTCTCTCTGCCTGTCTGTCTCTGTCTGTCTGTCTGTCTGTCTGTCTGTCTGTCTGTCTCTCTCTCTCTCTCTCTCTCTCTCTCTCTCTCTCTCTCTCTCTCTCTCTCTCTCTCTCTCTCTCTCTCTCTCTCTCTCTCTCTCTCTCTCTCTCTCTCTCTCTCTCTCTCCTCTCTCTCCCTTTCCTGTCTATCATGGAGTTTAAAAAGAAAAAACTTGTTGCTTCGTTTCTTGTAGTTCATACGTTTTTATGGTGAATACCAATTAAATAACGTAAATGTAATTATTTCAGTTCAGAAAAGTAACTTGATTAAAAATGAGTAAGCGAGGAAATAAGAACAGATTTAATCTAAATGAAAGAATCGCCTTGTAAATGAAAGAATTTTTCTTAGATTTACTCTGCAACTTTTATTATGCTACGAAAGTCAAGTAAAGATTAAGGCCGTATCTCATAATGCCTTGTAAAACTGACGTTAGTTGACCAAACTGAACACAACTGACTAGAGTGGAGACTGGAACGGGACTACACAAAACAATTTAATAGCTTTGTCTAGGTCTCGTCCTGAATATACGGATCCTGGACGCTAAAAAAATAAGATTATCCAGTTTGGATTAATGCGTTAAAGCACAACTAGAAGAAACATAAGTTACAGATTTCGAATTTACTTAATTAAAGTTCAGTTTTTGACTGCTTTTAATTAAGAATTTAATTAGATATCATTTTAATCAAACTTTTTTTGTCTTTATGTTTATACCCTATATTTAAAATGATAAACTAGTTTGAAAATGAAAGACGTTTATACTAATGTTTCTGTTTACTCTTTATATACATAATAAGTAGAATACATAAACACAAAGTTAAATATACATAATATACATATATACTAAGACACATGACATGAAATATATAAACATAATAAAGACATAGTAAAATTTATAATTAATTTTTTGTTATATTTTAGTAGTTGAAAATATTGGAAGAAAGGAAAATTCTTAAAGTCAATTGCCAAAAACATTATTAATTTTTAATTATTAACTTTGAAAATTGTAAACAAAATGTATTATTACAATAATTCCTTAGTTTACTTTTAATTAAAGTATACAGACTTTAAGGACACCTACAGCAGGAAGTGAGGAATTCTGTTTTAAAAAGGGTAGTCTGGAGGCTTCAAGAAAGGAGACACTGAGAAAGACCGAAGATGTAGTGGTAAGGTCATGCCATGAGGACTTGAAAGAATAAAAATGAGGAGACGTGAAGAAAAATTGGTTGAGGAGGCTAGAAAACATAAAAACCTGAGAAGATGGGAGGAGACTATGCGATTCATCACTATTACTTGTGCTAAAGAGAACTTGAGAGAGCGCTTACAATTTTGCTAGAACCATTCGTTCTTCCACTCCAAGGAGACGTCTCTACCCTGACGCTCTTGAAGGGTAGACAATTTTGATGTCTTCTTAATAAACAACCACTCTCTACCGGGCAGGTTATTTGAGCCTGTTACTGTTCTAGAAACACTAGTACACATATCTCGATACCATCTGTATACGAGGTTGTATGCAAGATACCGCAAGACTTAAATTGCGTGCTTTTTTATTCATCTCACGCACACGTAAATAGTCATCAGCCACAGCAGCAGTAGTATCAATACATGCACGAATATACCGTGTACAGTTTACATAGTGCTTATAATAATGTACATAGTACGATGCCCATGTATGCACATACCGGTAGTACATAAAGCGTGTGTTTGTGCACATACTTGTGTGGTTAATACAAAAAACCGTTGACAAAAAAACCTCAGTGACTCCATTTTCGTTCACAGGGTGATTGTATTGTGTGACATGGGTTATGTGGGTGCATTTGGAGCGACTCCAACCCGACCGACTCGTATTAGATTAATTAAGCGCTCTCCAGTGCGCTGTTTCACTGTAAATATACTTTGGTCCTGATAATGTCGCTGAAAGCGGAGAAGCCATAAATTATGACGTTCGAGAGGATAAGTTTATTACGTGTTGTTTCTGCACAACGTGATAGATCTACGTATACAGCACGTAGCACGTAGCGTCCTTTTTTAAATGAATTTCCCACTCCATGAAACTAATTGCCTTTAACCGTTTACTTCCCTGTTTGTCAGTAAATCATACACATCCGAAATCTACCAGGGAGTTTGGTATAAATAAAAATAAGTGTGTGTGCGCCTAAACACACAGATTTGTGCGAGTATAGATAGTGAAGTATAATTTAAATTCAAAGGCTCTGATTTACTTTCAATATAAACTACTGAAAAATTAAGTTATCATAGATCGTATTAACAAAATTTCCTGAGACTTTAAAATTTCCCCACGTTGCTAAAACAAACTAAAATTTGATTAATTACCATACTTTTTATTTAGTTTGATTAAGATTACTTCACCTTCACCTTATTTAATCAATTCACAATTGTTACATGTTAAGAATATAATAACGTACAATATTTTTCACTAGTGTCTATTTTTATAACATTAGATGTAAAATGATGGTTGGTCTTTTAGACCAGTTTAAAAAAAAAAAACTAGTGTCTATTGAACGCTATCAAACAAATATTACGGACTCTTGTACTATCTATAAAATACACAAATATAAATTATTATCATCATCATCTTTACAACACGGCATAGGAAAGGTGCTGCTTGTTCCGCCTTCAAAAATCCTCCAGCCATCTCTACCCACACACCTGTGCCCTACAGGTGCGTATTTCCAGACTTGTTTGGCCAGTATGGAATCTGGCATTCTTTCTAAGTGTTTTTCCACCCTTGTTTGTAGATTTTTAATTTTTCGTTCAAGTTTAAAACTTGTAACTCTTCTCTTATGGCCTCATTCTTTATACGGTCAAATTTAAAACACAGTTTAACTCCTCTCAAGAAGGTCATTTCCGAGGCCTGTATTTTACTGTCTTGTTTCTTGGTTGTTGTCCGTAATTCACATCCATAGGACTACCATACACAGAGACTTACCCGTCTACAGGCTGATATCCTATAATGGGTAAATTCATGTACTGTACTCGCAACCTTCAAAGAAAACAGCCGGATGGAGTTAATGGTAAACAAAATATAAATTATAATTGTCAACGCAGGCGACAAATACATACAGAATGTTCTGAAGTCGAATAGACAGTCAGTACGTAGTAGACTGAAGGCTGAAGCTTAAGTATTACTACAAGCTAATACTTCGTCAGAATCGGTGATACATTTTCGAATCCGTTGCACACTATCTCTGTCACGCTTTTTCACATACATAGTATGCACCAACGAGTCTTACGAAACAACTAAAGTAACGAAAGGAAAATGAAATTGGTTAAACAAATATTTGTCAAAGCGAGTTTGCATGAAAAGTAGCCGCGCGCATTTGGCTGCCGCAGAATCTGTTTAGTGAATTATGCAAGGTGGAGAAAGGCACGGTATAAATAAATAAATACTTTTAATGTATATTTGTTTTCGCGCAGCACGTTCGGAGTTTACCAAACTTTAAATTAAAAACAATCCGAATGTTAAAGGGAATTTAGATTTACTTTAATGTGGTTTCATTGATCCACTTACATCAGCGCTTTCTCTCTCGCTTCTATCCCTTACCACATCGCCTTTTTTTATCAGTTACAGATTACGTCTTACTCTGTGCATATTACTGACCTTTCAAATGTATACGACACTTATGCAATTTCTGAAATCCAGAGGCATCTTGAATCATTGTAATAACTGTCACATTAGATACGGAATGGTATGCGTTTCACACGCACACCACACACACACACACACACACACACACACAAATTGCGGTTTATGTAAATTTGTCCAGTAAATTTGTGCACGCGTTTGTATACTGGACCTAGCTATAATACGTTAGCATAGCCAACCAGGTCGCAGAATTTGAGTTTGCTTGAGCTACGCCCAAACACTATGCCACATATAAAACGGGTTTTGAAGGAGAAAGTATCGTGAAATTAAACAATTCGAATAAGTGTAAAAAAGAATTAAATTATTTTTTATTAAAAAGAACTGAAATTTGAAATATTTCTTACAAGTGGTCATGTAGACTATATATGCATGTAAATAGACATCATATAAAAAAATAATTTTCAATTACAAACATCATATTAACATATAATCAAAAAATTTTACATATAAACCTCACCTTACATTGGATGATAGAGAAAAGTAACAAATCAAATAATTTTAAATATTTAAATTAGAAAATCATTCTAATGGAAGTAGTGTGTACCCACAAAATATTTAAATACTTATCGTTTTACCCTCAACTAAGCCTTTATATTAAAATTACTTATGGTAACTTCATTTTTTTCTAATGTTACATTAACTACAGCATTTAAAACTTTATATGAACTATTTATAAATTTTTTATTCTGCAATTATTGTCTGTGTTTTATTTCTTGTTTTCCTATTGTAAATAAATTAGCTCATCATTACCTAATTCTGTCGACAATTTTTAATAGGTATGTGTGTTTGTGTGTGTGTGTGTGTATGTGTGTGTGTGTGTGTGTGTGTGTGTGTGTGTGTGGCGCGCGCCCGTGTGTCAATTTTGTGTGGGTTTATACTTCAGGCCTCGTCAGATGTCCGACGCTAACACGCGTTACCGAGCCGGTGAAACAGACACTCCCACCGCGGATGACCTGACCGAAAGAGTGAGGATGGTGTGACTGTCTCTAGAAGTATAGCGCTCTGGCGTTCCACTTCTGTCAAAGATTGATTAAACAGTCGGAGTCATGTCTCTGATTATCAGAACAGGGTCGGCATTACTTTCAACAATCTTGCAATAATTCGCGTATCTCAGTGATTTGCAAAATTTGCAGGGTCCACAATTGGTACAATTCGTTTTCGTGTCGCATTACGCAGTTTAGTATTCTCTGCTTAAAACCTATAGTTTTGGGGGGAATCAACTTTCCTGTAAGTACATGTCTCTTTAGTTGTTATACATTTATATATAAATAAATGAATAAATAAATATGTATACAGAATACATATATTACTTTTTAAGTAACTCGATGAGTTTCCTAAAGGCCTCCCATGTAATATCTTCAAATAAATACACTGCAAGTAGGTTTATTTTCACCTGACGCACGTTTCACAGAAATTATTCTGTATCTTCAGAGGTTTATTTGAATTATAATTTAATGTTTTGCTTATATTCTATTACAATTCAAATAACCCTCTGAAGTTACAGAATAATTTCTGTGAAACGTGCGTCAGGTGAAAATAAACCTACTTGCAGTGTATTTACTTGAAGATATTACAGTATATATATATATATATATATATATATATATATATATATATATATTCTGCTACAGAATCACTTTCTGCTACAGTCCGTTTCTTGATGTATATAATACATTTAATATTTATAATTAAATTTACCTCAAGATGTTATTTTTCTATTTGGAACATGTTTCGAGAGTTCCTGTTCTCTCATCTTCAGCCTTCGCGATCTAGTTTCTGGTGAAGTATTTGTGTGTTGGCTGCTGGATGCTATTAATATTGTTTGTTGGTCTTTGGTATTTTAAAGTTGTATTATTGTGTGTGATTGTGGTATATGTTTTTGTATTTTGTGTATTTTCGATGTTGAGTGCTTTGAATATTGTGTCATGTTTTGTATTGATTTGTATTTGTTCTGGTATTAGTTTGTTTTGTGTTTTATGTTTGTATATTTGTAAATTTTCCCAAATGTTCATTATGGTGCCTTTGTGTGGTATATGTTTTATTAGTGATCCATTGGTTATGTCTGGGAATTCGTGTCCTGTGTTTATTGCATGTGTGGCTAAATTGGATTTATATATTTCTGGTTTTTTGTATGCGTTGGGAGTTCAAAATAACGTTTTTTCAGCTGTTTTTTTGTTTGCCCTATGTAACATTTATTGCAATCTTGGCATTCAATTTTGTACATAGTTGATTTTGTTATGTTTTAGACATAACCATCACAAGATACAACAACCACATACAATATGCAATATATAGAAAACCAACTTCCACTAACATCATTATACCTAACCATTCTGACCACCCACCACAACATAAAATGGCAGCATTCTATTCGCTATTTAACAGAATGTACAAAATTCCCCTAAACAAACAAGAAACTGACAAAGAAAGAAATAAAATATACCAAATTGGTTACAAAAATGGATACAATAAAAATACTGTGAACAAAATAGAAAATAAAAACTGAACAATTAAGAATTAATCAAAATGAACAACACATAAATAATAACAACAACAAAAAATTGGCCACATTCACATACATAAATAATAAAATGGCAAAACTAACAAAACTATTGAAAACACGGATATAAAAATAGCATACAAAACTAATAAAAATAAATTACAAATTCTAAATAGCTCACACAACAAAGATAATACAACAACTAACGGTATATACAAAATTGAATGCCAAGATTGCAAAATTGTTACATAGGGCAAACAAAAAAACAGCTGAAAAAACGTTATTTTGAACTCCTAAACGCATACAAAAAACCAGAAATATATAAATCCAATTTAGCCACACATGCAATAAACACAGGACACGAATTCTCAGACATAACCAATGTATCACTAATAAAACATATACCACACAAAGGCACCATAATGAACAATTGGGAAAATTTACAAATATACAAACATAAAACACAAAACAAACTAATACCAGAACAAATACAAATCAATACAAAACATGACACAATATTCAAAGCACTCAACATCGAAAATACACAAAATACAAAAACATATACCACAATCACACACAATAATACAACTTTAAAATACCAAAGACCAACAAACAATATTAATAGCATCCAGCAGCCAACACACAAATACTTCACCAGAAACAAGATCGCGAAGGCTGAAGATGAGAGAACAGGAAATCTCGAAACATGTTCCAAATAGAAAAATAACATCTTGAGGTAAATTTAATTATAAATATTAAATGTAATATATATATATATATATATATATATATATATATATTATAAGAAGAGAGACGGAAAGAATTATTACAACTGTCGCTGCCTTCCTCCTCTTCCACAGTCTTCCATCTCCAATCTCCAGTTTCTTATTCGCCATCTCTTATATCTAGGGCTACTACAACGGTGCGTAGGCTAACAACAGACGACAGGGTGGACTAGAAATCAACACAAATACAGTAAAAGTTAGACGTAAGTAAACAGTGTGTACAGTTCATTACAGTCATTAAATGTTTACTTATGATTCTTCTTTTACTGTAATAAATTATCATTTTAATTCAACAAGCAGACCAGCTCAGCCTTTGGCTGACATCATTTTGGGGAAATCGTTAAATTTTATTGGAGGTTCTATCCACGAATAAGTACGCGTATTTTGTGGCAGTTTATCTTTAATGTGTTCAGAACACTTGCTTATTACATTATTAATCTTTTGGCTACCTTATTTATTTTTTAAATATATTTCTTTAATAGCAAAATCATACTATGCTGAAGATGCAGATAATGGGCAATGTTAGAGTGTTTTCCAGCGGGCATGTACGTTATGAAATATGTATTCCAAAAGAAATTAGATAAAAATAACAATTTCTCCAACTAGTTGCAGACTAAAAGGAACTTCAAGAACAGTAATTGGCATACAGTTACTTATAGTTACATGTCTGTTGACAAAGAAGCAACAATACGAATAATTTTTTTTTGTATTTTAACTAACAGAGATTTCTCCAGATACGAACTCGTTCTGTTAAACAACGAATTTTATTAACAGAGTTATAACACTGCATATCATATCACAGGTCTGCTCAATTTGCAGCTAACAAAGGCAATTGTAATCATAAAAAGTGTTTGCGTTATATGAGTGTTTTACATATAACATAAACATAATACAATGGCTTGCATAAACTAATCAGATGAAAGTGTTAGACCTAACAAATGGCTGTTAGACTGTATTCATTACATACATGAAACATAGCGTGCCTTATTGTGAACGTGTTCGACTGAAGCAGTTACGGGGAAACAACATAGGCAGTCAGACATAAATAGAAACCTTAAGTGATACTTTTCATTAAATCAAAAAATACTGTTAAAAAAGAAAAGTTAAACATTTAAAATGCATGTTGATTCTTGGTATCCAAGTCTCGTAGGAATAGTAGATTATAAATAAATAAATCACCTTGTATCTGTCGTGTGACTTCGTTATACGTTGTAATATAAATATAAATATTACAAATATAAAAATAAAATTATAATTGTTAAATAATGGAATTGTGTAGAGAGATATTGTGTGTGTGTCTTTTGTGCTAACAAAAGGTATTGTGCTCTTCTTTTAGCCCCACTAGTTGGGCAAGTCAATTTGTAATATAAATACAATTACAAATAAGAATAAAAATAAAATTGATATGCGTTTTACTATTGATATTTTGTTTGTCACTGGGTTAGTCTGACTCCTTAAAGTCCCACTGTTAGGCTAGTCAAATTGTAATATAATTTCAAGTATAATAATAAACAAAATATAAAGATATTGATGATAAGAGTATGTTATAACTAAGTGTGTTGGATTGATAAATAACAAATATATCAAACTTTAAAAATTTTGCAAATATTTTTTCTTGTGCTTGTATCGAAATTGACTGAATAATTTAATTTAATTAATTGATAATTAATTAATTATTTGAGTTTGTAATTTCCTCCTATATCTATTCTCTCAATGTGAATTATGTTTTTGCTTAATAAAAAATAATAACATTAATAGTAGAAATAAAAACAATGCTGGTAACTGAATACTGATTTGCGTTTATTCATTCAAAATTGTGCGCCAGTCAAACTGCGCATGTCCCAGGCACTGGCAAATATTCGCCACAGTCGGCAGTGAGACAGATTAACAAATATATTTTTTACAAGTTAAATTTATGGTTCTTTTAACGAGTCGAAATGGTCAGAGGGCAAGGAACAAGATACATTTAACAGGTATTCTTAAACTAAATGTTAATATCTGAAATAGAACAAAATTATTATTACAATTGTCAATTAGAAAGAAATTATTTAAAATTCGAACCAAGTCGAAGAAATGACGTCACTCTGCTCCAGGTAGCACTGCACCGTCTATGTGAGAAATTCAGCAATGGCCGCCGTCTGCTTGGTTTTAATCTGCTATGACGCCGTTTGAATTGAAGATCTTCTCCCACAGAAATAAAACGATGTTCCCTTTTCCTGCAAAGTGGTGTTGTTCCAAAATATAGTGTTGAATGTCCCCTCGTCGTCTGCGATGTCGAATTCTGGATGGATCTCTTGTGTAGTGTGATGTTCAAATATGTGTGTTGGTTCTTTGTGAATTCGTTCCCAAAAATTGATCAAAATGGCTGTCGATTTCTGGCGTTAAGTTTTATCGTGTTATACTGTGTTTTTGGAAACTTGTGAAGTGTTAGACATAGATAAATAATGTTATTTCACTTGTTAGTTCATCTCCGTTACACGCCACATAACCACACTTGGTTTTAATATAAATTATTTGGTTTTCAACACTCCACTAATACATTTTTCAACTGTTCAGCTTTGCGATTAACAATAGACTAAACGACGCAACGTCGTCGTTTTAGGGCAATTTGTGGTATGTCTTTTTCCTCTTCATATTGTTTAATTATAAAATATCTGTCTAAGACTTGTTTCACTATCTAACTATACATAACAAGTTTTCTTATTTTCTACTGTATTTCCAATATTTCTTAATTTTACCTGAATCTAACTATTCAGTAATATTGATTATTTAATTTTACATCTTTTGATATATAGCTGGGTTTGTTTCAAACTCATTTAAGCCCAAAAATTACAATTTTGCATAATAATTGCATGTCCCATATTTTGTACAAATTCAGTGTTTTAAAGGTTTTTATTTGTTTTATCGGTATAATATTTCCATGGAATACACCTAATAACTCCGTAATTACTTTGTTGTTAATAATTTGTTTATTAAAACATTTCAATATTGATTAATTTGCTGTTTAGTCTGATTTGATTACTATCATAAGCCTATTTTTGACTGTTTCCAAAAGAAGTTAATTTTCTTTCTTTTGTCATTCTATTTGCTATTAACTGTATCTGTATTAATTATATTTTCAATTTCTGTATTGTATGTATTGAATTCTATTCCTATTACATAGATTAATTCTTTGATAGATAGTTTTTTTGGTTTATAGGCCATTCTGTGTTTACAAACATAGTGTCTTGGTGGGTCTGTTTGTACATTATACATGGTTTACTGATTTGAATAAAACTATTACATTTTTATGCCCTACTTGCCTCTCTGACTTACACAATGGAAAATTAAATGACATGATTTTAATTACAATAGAATATCTTGTATCTACTAAACTTTCTTTATACTAATAACATCATTGAACCATAACATGAACATCTTATGCCTAATTTTAACAAAAACATCTTATTCCTATTATTTTTTCCTGTATCATCAAATGATAACAACATAGCTTATCCTAGACATAATTTAATTAGAAAACATAAAAAAAACTCCTATTACTAGTAACACTGTCAGTCACTAACTGTCTTGTGTATGTATTATTCTTATGAAAACACTTTAACTGTGATAAAAAACCTCGTGTATCTATTTACACCTTACATCTAAAATATTATTTAATTAATAATAAATAATAAACATCTTAATATTAGGCATACCTTCAGTTATGAACTGTCCTTTGGTATTTTTGTCCTCACCATTTATTTAGTTATAATTAAAGAAAACATTTTATATGTAATAGTCTTTATATCTAATTTAAAACTCTTATTACTAGTAATGTTGTCAGTCCTTAGACCGTCTTTCATTTCAATGGTTTTATTATTATTATTCTATACTCATGGTAGTCTTTTTATAATACTTAAACCTCATTGAAGATTTTTTCATAGATTTTTTAACTATGTTTCTCACTGTACACTCTGTAGTTCCTTAATTTTGTTATCTCACTTCACTTTATTGTATTCTACACTCTGGTAGTCTTTTTAGTGAGTTCTACTCTATGGTAGTCTCTTTTGACATATTTTTTGACATGTTACACTTACAACTAATATACAATTTGTTTTTATAGTATTGTATCTTGTAACTTGTTTGGGGTTTACCTATATCGGTTTCAATTTTGTCTCATGGTATTTATTATATGATTAACATTTTGTTTTGGCATATCTCTTCCTGTTTCTGGTCTCTGTTGGAATCTTGATATGTTTCGTCCCTTCTTCAAACATCACATTAGTAGTTTCCTTATTAAAATGGTTTCATGACAGATTATTTCCTTTTTTATGGTCCTTCCCTTTTTGTACTGCTTCCCCAATCTACTGGGTATACTGCTGGTTTAACTGGTTTTTTCATAGTAGGTTATTTTAATTAATGGTTTTCTTTATTATCTCCCATTTTTATTAACATTTTATAGACTTAATTATACAGTTTCTAGGGTAATCCTTAAACAATTTATTCTTCTCACTCACTATGGAACTTTCTCTTTTATTCATGTAACATTAATTCAAATGTTTAGTGTGATAATTTTGTTATGTTACATATGCTCTCCTGTCAAAGTGATTAGTTCAGATCATACTCTGTATGGATGAAATAATTACTACTAATTCTTTTGTATTTACATTTTCTCCGTGATTAATGTTTTCATTTTATATACCTTCTTTTTCCACCATTGCTTCCTCTCAGCTGATGTGCATCTCCTTCATTTGTTTCTTTTTTCATTGATAAGTGATCTTCAATCTTGTGTATAACATTATCATTTTATATTCCTTCTTATTTGGTGCTTCCTCACCAGTATGTTTACTCCCTAACATTCCCTAACAAATTAATTGGAACAGTTCAGAGTGGCACTTTTGGCTTCAATCCCTGCTGTCCAATACTTCAATTGAGTCCAGAGGTATTATCATCTCTGCTCAACACATAAGACTGATGGCATTTTCTACATCCAGTCATAAAAATAAATAAACAGTAAAAGTAGTCATTTTTGACTAAAATAAACATCTTTAGATTCTTCACTTCATAATACGTTATATTAATTAATACTTTTATACACTTGACTCTTCTTCTCTCTTAAAGCTTATTCCATATTAGGTGGTTTAGGTATGTGGTATAATATACATTTCATCATGTTTACATAGTAAGTAGTATTTATATTTACTCTTTCTACCATCTGGTATCCATTGAGTTACTTTTATTGCTCATGGTATAACATGAATTAATTCTTTATCACTTTCACTATAACAGTGGTTGTTGTAACAGCATTATCATTATTAGTATCAGGTTTTTTTTTTTTTTTTTTTGGTTTCTGGTCTCACTATTTGGTCTTTAGTGAGCTGGTACTTCTTCATTGTTCCATTTTTATTAAATTATTTTCTTTGTGAGTTTGGTT
The DNA here is from genome assembly GCA_034769895.1 of Magicicada septendecula. Taxonomy (NCBI): domain Eukaryota; kingdom Metazoa; phylum Arthropoda; class Insecta; order Hemiptera; family Cicadidae; genus Magicicada; species Magicicada septendecula. Next base: position 177,807,260 of record CM068371.1, on the reverse strand, counting down.
AATTTGTTCGATTAAGTCATATGACATTCTGGTTTCCTTTCTCTCTTAGAATTTTGTATCTCTTTCTTACAAAATCTTTTTTCATATTTCAGAGTTATTTCCCATCATTTGTATGAGTAATGATGTGAGTTTACTGTCTTTTAATTTTAGACATTTTTATTCAACTACATTCTTTCTTGTTCATAGTTGTTTTTCAAATATTTTGGTATAAGTTGTACTTATTATTGTTTTGAATTTTGAAATTATTATTCCTCAAAATTCTTTTTGCATTCATAATAGTCTTTGAATGTTTGTGTAAGTGGTACTTACTAATTATTTTGAATTTGGGCAATTATTATCTGCATCCAAATTCTTTTTACTTGCATAATAGTCTTTGAATATTTGTGTAGCTTGTACTTACTATTGCTTTTGAATTTTGAAGCTTATTATGTTCAAAATTCTTTTTATTTATTCACAATAATCCTTTAAATGTTTTGTTGTAAGTTGTACTTACTGATTTTTGAATTTTTGTAATTATATTCTTATCAAAATTCTTATTTTGTTCACAATATTCTTTCTGATACTTGGTGTAAGATGTTCTTACTATATTTTTGAATTTTGTAATTATTATCTTATCAAAATTCTTTTTGTATCATTCACAATTGTTCGAATATTTGGTGTAAGTTGTACTTACTCATTTTTGAATTTGGTAACTTTTTATTCTTACCAAGATTCTTATTTGTTCACAATATTCTTTCTGATACTTGGTGTAAGATGTTCTTACTATATTTTAGAATTTTGTAGTTTTCATTTTTATCAAAATTCACAATTTCTTCATAATAGTTTTAACTCATAATTATGAGTCCTCCAAATATTTTTTAATGGATAACTGATTATAAGTTCCTTTTACTTTATTCGAAATGATTTCCTTTAGTACATATGTATTGTTGTTATTGTTTTTAATAATCAGGTATGGGCCGGTATACAGCAGTAATAACTTTTTGGTAATGCCTTCCAAAGTACTGGGTAATTCCCTGTTTTTTAGCAGTACCTTTTCTCCGACTTCATATCTTATTATCTTCTTAACAGCCTTTTGATATTTGTTCTTGCGCCTTTCCTGGTCTTCAGCCAATTTATTGTAGAATCTAATTCGATTAAATTTGTATTCTTGACTCCTGGGGAACTCTATTATGTCTTGTATTTCTCTCGGAGGTGGTCTTTCATACATTGCCGTGTATGGCGTGGTACCAATAGCGGTGTGATATGACAAATTAAGGAATTCTTCAGTCGCTAATAAATATTCTTGCCACTTCTTTTGTTGGTTATAGCAATAAGTTCGTAATATTCTTCCGACCTCTCGCAGTACCCTCTCCGCTGGATTGCTGCTGGGGTGGTAGACAGACGTCTTGTATGTCTTAATGCCCAGTGTATTCAGAGTGTTTCTCCACCGCCAACCCTTAAATTGCGTTCCATGGTCGGTGATTATGGATGTCGGGCTTCCTACCTCTGGAATGTAATGATTTGTTATTATTTCTAGAGTCTTCAGAGTGGTGGCTCTGTTCACAGGGTATAGTTTTGTAAATTTTGTAAAATGATCCATCATAATAACAATATACTTGTATCGATGGCGTCCGCCACTGCGGGGAAATGGACCACATATGTCCAGAAAGACCTTTTCCAGTTTGGCTTGTGAGGTAATTGGTATCATCATACCTTCCTTTCTCTCATTGTTGGTTTTCACCAATTGACATATCATACAGGTTTTAATGTAGTTTCTAGTTTTTCTATTGATATTTTTTATGTGACAATTCTCTTCTATTGCCTTGATCACCTTCATGGCTCCCATGTGACCGTATCGTAGGTGATAGTCCAGGATGATATCCTTTTCAATTGTAGTAGGGATCATGATCTTCCAAACGTCTTCGTCAAAGGATGTCTTGATGAATAAAATCCCATTATGTATACAATAAAATTTGTTTATTGTGTCATCTTGGTTGGAGAGACGAAGTTTAATAGAGTTTAACTTCGGATCGGACTGCTGGTGTTTGCTGATGTCCTGCACTATCTTCTCTAAATCAGATCTGTCCTTAATAATGTTATAGATTTTCAAAATGCTCTCCTTTTCGCCTTCGAATGTTTGTTCTTCCAGATTCACTCTTGACAATACGTCGGCTACTACATTTTTACTTCCAGGAACATACTCCCACTGTATATCGTATTCCTGTAGGGCGAGTACCCATCTGGTCAATCTACCATGGCTTAATTTGCATCTTCTTAGAAATGATATAGACTTGTGATCTGTTCGAACGGTCACTGGATATCCGAGGATATACGTCCGAAACTTCCCGCAGGCAAAGACTACACTTAGCAGTTCTTTCTCCGTCACATTATAGTTCTTCTCACACTGATTAAGGGTTCTGCTAGCAAAGCTCACTACTAGATGGTTTCCACTTTCATCTTCTTGGTACAGTGTTGAACCCAAGCTAATATTACTAGCGTCACAGTATAGAAAGAAGGGTCGGTTAAAATCTGGATGGTTGAGCATTACTGCATCTAAGAATTTCTCTTTAATTGATTTGAAGGTCTCGTCTTGTTCTTGACCCCATCGCCATTTATTCTTGGACGATAACTGGTACTGAAACTGGGCTGTTAGTTCGGAATAATTATTCTGGAACTTCCTATAATAGTTACATAGGCCCAAAAATGATTGTAGTTGCCTTCTGTTTTTTGGTGTAGGGAATCGTTGTATGGCGTCTACCTTTTCTGTTGATGGTGTTATTCCTTGACTGTTTAGCTGGAAACCCAGGAATTGAACTTCTTTAGCTATAAGCTTGGACTTGTCCAGTTTAAGGGTGACATTATTTTCAGCAAGCTTCTTCAAAACATACTCCACACGATAACAGTGTTCCTCCCAGCTGGTTGATGTTATTAGGAGATCATCAACATAGACAGTTGTGAATTGGAGCGCTTCTGGTCCTAATATATGATCCATACAGGCGACAAAAACAGCTACTGAATTAACCAACCCGAAGGGCAATCTCTTAAATTGATAATTGCGCCCTTCGAAGATGAACGCCATGTATTGCCGGCTTGCTGGGTGCAACTCCACTTGCCAATAGCCGCATACCGTATCCCAAGTGGTAATGAATCGTGTTCCGTGGAACCTCTTCAAAATTTCATTAATTTCGCCAGGTGAGGTACGATCGTTTATTATCATCTTATTTATCTCCCGAGCGTCAAGGCAAAGTCTTACCTTCCCATTTTTCTTTTGTATGGCCACAATTGGGCTAGTGTATGGCGATTGACTGCTCTCGATGATATCTCTACGGATCATATTCAGGATCTCTGATCGTACGGCTTCTTTCAAAGATTGTGCTATTGGGTATGACTTTCGGTTGAATTCTACCGGTTCTCTGAATCGTATTGAGCATTGGTAGTTCCGGATCTTTCCAGGTTCGTCGGAAAATACAGCTCGATATTTCTCATATATTTCTACCAATTGATTCCGCTGGTCTTCCGTTAGTTGCTCGTTAGTATTGTGGCACTGGAAGTTACGTATCTCTTGGATCTTTTGTTTCCATAGGTCTTCCTCCGAATCTTGATGTACTGGCTTGTTGTTTGTTGAGTGGTTGGATAAGTAATTCACCTTATTTTGGTGGTCGAGAAGTTGTCTGGAGTCTAAAGTCTTGTTATCAGTTAAATTGGCTATCCAGGTTGAACCTTCAGCAAAGAGTGATACCTTTCCTCGGCACAAGTCGATAATTGCTGAGTTTCGGCGCAATATGTCGCATCCTATCATGATGTTGAAAGGTAATCCGGCTGCAACAAGAAATATCATATCCATACTAATGCCCTGACTTTTGACATTGAGGGATACCTGCTTTCTTATGGTCTTGTTCTGTCGGCCGGTAGCTCCTACAAGTACAATGTTATTAATAGGTAGTACCGGTAAGTTTTTGTGGCATTCCTGCTGTATCCGGTCCAATTCATTTCGATTTATTATGGAGACATTGGCTCCAGTGTCTATCATTATAGGAACAGAAATACCTTCAATTTCTGCGATTATGTATATTATTTCATTATCATTATTTTTAATATTAATCTCACTTTCTTCTAATAGGTCCTTGCGGATATCCTTTAAATAATTGCTGTATATTATGGTAAAATTTTTTCTGTTTTTCTTCACATTCATACCTACTTGATTAAACCCAGCAGATTGGAGCAGTAAAGGGTCATTGGGTTTTATTACTGCCTCCGTTCGTTTAAATGTTCCGCTTCATTACGGATCAGGCCGTTGGAAGCGTCAGCTTGAAGTCCTGAGGCTGTTTCGTTTGGTTCTGCTCGATCGTCTGGTTGGGCTTCTGTTACAGGTAGTCTGCGCTGATTATCCAAGCTGGAACTACGTCTGGGCTCGTACTCTCTGTACCGATTACTTCCCTGGCTCCCTTGGAAAGTCTCGTACTCGTAGTATCGGCTCCTTCTTTGAGGCTGATACCTCCTGTGTCCACTGCCTTCTGCTCGGATGTAGTTGACATTAGGTCGATATGCCCTGTAATTGTGGTTACCTCCACTTGGGTAATTTCGGTTATAATTACCATGATAATTATTATTATTAGAAAGGTTGGGGTTCCTCTGACCATTTTGAACATAGTTACTATTATGATTATAATAACCGTTGTTATTTTGGGGACGGCTATTATTATTATTATTATTATTATTGTTGTGGTTGTTGTTATTATTATTATTCATACGAGGAATATTACTATTATTATTATTATGGTTAAGCCTCGGCAAATTATTGTTATTTCTAGGGTTATAATTGTACTCGGCATTATTCCGATTTGCGGAATTATAATTGTTATTATTACCCACATTCTGCCGATTATTATTATTATTCAAATTATTGTTGTTATTCCTTGGTTCCGGCTTTTCATACCTCCTGCGACTTTGACGGTAATAGTCTTCGTGCTCGTACATCTCTAAAAGCTCGGTCATGGCTTGCACCGTTTTTATTTGACTATTTCGTCTGGCTCTGATAATATCCTCCTCGTAGTGGTATGAGAGTTTGCTGACCAGGCATTCTTCCGGTATTCGGGGCTCTAGATGTTTGGCCACGCACACCTTTCCTAAAAAGTACGCCGTTAAAGTTTGGTTTCCATATGGGTTGTACTTCCCATGGCATATCCCGTCTCTGGCGATATTTTGCGTTGATTCCGACCAATATTTGGCTTTGAATAGCCTTCTGAATTGTTGATAGTCGGTCACCTCGTCTCTTATTGCCATCCACCAATTGTCTGCGATTTCCTTGAATGATTCGTCCAGCACCTCTTTGTTCTCCCTCCAGCGATTACCTCTGTGTTTGGCAAAGTATTCCTCAATTCTTGCTAGGAATTCCATGGGTTTATTTTTATAAAACCTGAAGTTAATCCCTTCACGATTTTCACTGTTGGGACAACTGGTAATGGTTGTCGGTCGACTATGGAATAGGTCTATATCGGTCTGGTTCTGTCGTACCTGACTGTTGATACTGGTCACAGCAGCTTCTATGCCGTCACATTTCTCTGTGAATCGGTCCTGCACTCGCTCCCAGTCTTCCCGTGTTTCCTTTAGTTTTTCCTCCAACGTCTTCCTAGTCGTTTCTTCAATGGTGTTAACCTTCGTATTTATTTCTGTTCTGATACTCCGTACTTCTTGTTCGGTTTGACTCCATTTTTCGTCAGCTCTGGCAACCCTTTGTTCGATTACCGTTATTTCCTCTTCTACTTTCTTGCTGATTGTCTCATTGTTTTCAGCTATTTTCTGGCTCAATTCTTCCTTCAATATTCCCATTCTTCCGTCTAACCGGTTCATGTTCTCTTGGTTTGTCTCCTTCAATTCTTCTCTCAATTGCTGACTATTATTCTCCATCTTTTTATTGGTTTCTTCCAGTTTCTGGCTTATCTGGGTCAATTCCTCCTTTGATTGTTTATTGTCAGTTTTTATTTCCTCCATTTTCTCCTCCATCTTCTGGATATTTTCCTCCATCTTCTCCTCGATCTTCTTAATATTTTCCTCCATTAGTAATTTATTTTCGTTCTTTATTTCGTCCACCTTCTCCTCCATCTTCCTACTATTTTCTCTTAATTCTTCTTTCAATTGCTGGTTATCATTCTCCATTTTCTTACTATTTTCTTCCATCTTCTCCTCCATCTTCTTACTATTCTCCTCGATTTTCTTATTGGTATCTCCGATTTTATTACCCAACTCTTCTTTGGTCGTTTTAAATTCTCGGAGTAACATCTCCATCATTTGATCAAGTTTTGTATTTTCCTTTGCGGTGGATTCCTCCGGCTGTTCCTTCTGTGGTGCAGGCTTATTTGGTTCTGCTGGCGGTAACATTAACTCCACATCTTCCACTGGTGTCGCTTCTTTATCCTCCATGTTCATCTCCTGCTCGGCCTCCATAGCCCTTTTTCTTGATGTAGCTCTCCTGTGCATCTCGCTCCCTCTTCTGACCTGTTGATCGTTGCCAAGCTAAAAATAGGAAATTGGACAATCGTCCTTATTTTATAACACTATTATCTCCTATTTAAAGCCCCTTAAGTTGGACGCCAATTTGTAATATAAATATAAATATTACAAATATAAAAATAAAATTATAATTGTTAAATAATGGAATTGTGTAGAGAGATATTGTGTGTGTGTCTTTTGTGCTAACAAAAGGTATTGTGCTCTTCTTTTAGCCCCACTAGTTGGGCAAGTCAATTTGTAATATAAATACAATTACAAATAAGAATAAAAATAAAATTGATATGCGTTTTACTATTGATATTTTGTTTGTCACTGGGTTAGTCTGACTCCTTAAAGTCCCACTGTTAGGCTAGTCAAATTGTAATATAATTTCAAGTGTAATAATAAACAAAATATAAAGATATTGATGATAAGAGTATGTTATAACTAAGTGTGTTGGATTGATAAATAACAAATATATCAAACTTTAAAAATTTTGCAAATATTTTTTCTTGTGCTTGTATCGAAATTGACTGAATAATTTAATTTAATTAATTGATAATTAATTAATTATTTGAGTTTGTAATTTCCTCCTATATCTATTCTCTCAATGTGAATTATGTTTTTGCTTAATAAAAAATAATAACATTAATAGTAGAAATAAAAACAATGCTGGTAACTGAATACTGATTTGCGTTTATTCATTCAAAATTGTGCGCCAGTCAAACTGCGCATGTCCCAGGCACTGGCAAATATTCGCCACAGTCGGCAGTGAGACAGATTAACAAATATATTTTTTACAAGTTAAATTTATGGTTCTTTTAACGAGTCGAAATGGTCAGAGGGCAAGGAACAAGATACATTTAACAGGTATTCTTAAACTAAATGTTAATATCTGAAATAGAACAAAATTATTATTACAATTGTCAATTAGAAAGAAATTATTTAAAATTCGAACCAAGTCGAAGAAATGACGTCACTCTGCTCCAGGTAGCACTGCACCGTCTATGTGAGAAATTCAGCAATGGCCGCCGTCTGCTTGGTTTTAATCTGCTATGACGCCGTTTGAATTGAAGATCTTCTCCCACAGAAATAAAACGATGTTCCCTTTTCCTGCAAAGTGGTGTTGTTCCAAAATATAGTGTTGAATGTCCCCTCGTCGTCTGCGATGTCGAATTCTGGATGGATCTCTTGTGTAGTGTGATGTTCAAATATGTGTGTTGGTTCTTTGTGAATTCGTTCCCAAAAATTGATCAAAATGGCTGTCGATTTCTGGCGTTAAGTTTTATCGTGTTATACTGTGTTTTTGGAAACTTGTGAAGTGTTAGACATAGATAAATAATGTTATTTCACTTGTTAGTTCATCTCCGTTACACGCCACATAACCACACTTGGTTTTAATATAAATTATTTGGTTTTCAACACTCCACTAATACATTTTTCAACTGTTCAGCTTTGCGATTAACAATAGACTAAACGACGCAACGTCGTCGTTTTAGGGCAATTTGTGGTATGTCTTTTTCCTCTTCATATTGTTTAATTATAAAATATCTGTCTAAGACTTGTTTCACTATCTAACTATACATAACAAGTTTTCTTATTTTCTACTGTATTTCCAATATTTCTTAATTTTACCTGAATCTAACTATTCAGTAATATTGATTATTTAATTTTACATCTTTTGATATATAGCTGGGTTTGTTTCAAACTCATTTAAGCCCAAAAATTACAATTTTGCATAATAATTGCATGTCCCATATTTTGTACAAATTCAGTGTTTTAAAGGTTTTTATTTGTTTTATCGGTATAATATTTCCATGGAATACACCTAATAACTCCGTAATTACTTTGTTGTTAATAATTTGTTTATTAAAACATTTCAATATTGATTAATTTGCTGTTTAGTCTGATTTGATTACTATCATAAGCCTATTTTTGACTGTTTCCAAAAGAAGTTAATTTTCTTTCTTTTGTCATTCTATTTGCTATTAACTGTATCTGTATTAATTATATTTTCAATTTCTGTATTGTATGTATTGAATTCTATTCCTATTACATAGATTAATTCTTTGATAGATAGTTTTTTTGGTTTATAGGCCATTCTGTGTTTACAAACATAGTGTCTTGGTGGGTCTGTTTGTACATTATACATGGTTTACTGATTTGAATAAAACTATTACATTTTTATGCCCTACTTGCCTCTCTGACTTACACAATGGAAAATTAAATGACATGATTTTAATTACAATAGAATATCTTGTATCTACTAAACTTTCTTTATACTAATAACATCATTGAACCATAACATGAACATCTTATGCCTAATTTTAACAAAAACATCTTATTCCTATTATTTTTTCCTGTATCATCAAATGATAACAACATAGCTTATCCTAGACATAATTTAATTAGAAAACATAAAAAAAACTCCTATTACTAGTAACACTGTCAGTCACTAACTGTCTTGTGTATGTATTATTCTTATGAAAACACTTTAACTGTGATAAAAAACCTCGTGTATCTATTTACACCTTACATCTAAAATATTATTTAATTAATAATAAATAATAAACATCTTAATATTAGGCATACCTTCAGTTATGAACTGTCCTTTGGTATTTTTGTCCTCACCATTTATTTAGTTATAATTAAAGAAAACATTTTATATGTAATAGTCCTTATATCTAATTTAAAACTCTTATTACTAGTAATGTTGTCAGTCCTTAGACCGTCTTTCATTTCAATGGTTTTATTATTATTATTCTACACTCATGGTAGTCTTTTTATAATACTTAAACCTCATTGAAGATTTTTTCATAGATTTTTTAACTATGTTTCTCACTGTACACTCTGTAGTTCCTTAATTTTGTTATCTCACTTCACTTTATTGTATTCTACACTCTGGTAGTCTTTTTAGTGAGTTCTACTCTATGGTAGTCTCTTTTGACATATTTTTTGACATGTTACACTTACAACTAATATACAATTTGTTTTTATAGTATTGTATCTTGTAACTTGTTTGGGGTTTACCTATATCGGTTTCAATTTTGTCTCATGGTATTTATTATATGATTAACATTTTGTTTTGGCATATCTCTTCCTGTTTCTGGTCTCTGTTGGAATCTTGATATGTTTCGTCCCTTCTTCAAACATCACATTAGTAGTTTCCTTATTAAAATGGTTTCATGACAGATTATTTCCTTTTTTATGGTCCTTCCCTTTTTGTACTGCTTCCCCAATCTACTGGGTATACTGCTGGTTTAACTGGTTTTTTCATAGTAGGTTATTTTAATTAATGGTTTTCTTTATTATCTCCCATTTTTATTAACATTTTATAGACTTAATTATACAGTTTCTAGGGTAATCCTTAAACAATTTATTCTTCTCACTCACTATGGAACTTTCTCTTTTATTCATGTAACATTAATTCAAATGTTTAGTGTGATAATTTTGTTATGTTACAACGTCGATTAAAATGATGCGTTTCGGAACATATGCTCCATCATCAGATTAAATCACTCATGTGATTTTAACTGTTAACGACCTCAATAGAGTGATTTAATCTGATGATGGAGCATATGTTTCGAAACGCGTCATTTTAATCGACGTATAAAGAAGTCACACGACGGATACAAGATGATTTATTTATTTATAATCAACTAAAGTTAAACAGTTTATTATTTCTTATTTTTTTGTGTAAGAAAATGTTTTTTATAAAACAAATAAACCGAAGAGAAGAAAATTTATAGTAAACAAACACACACAAACACACACAAAATTTGAAACGGAAAAGTTTAATTTACAGTCAGCAGACTGGTTGAGAACAGCAAGAGACGCTGCGAATCACATCGCGACGAAAATAAAGGCGAAGCGCCGATAGTGCGAAAGAGAAAACTCATATATTTGCTCCGTAAATTTGCACTTCGAAATTCCCCGCTATACGTTAAAAATAAAGTCGTGGATTTTATGTGTTGGCGGGCGGACGAGCTGCTTGTTGGCTGTGCCAAGGTGGGCCGTGGAGCGAAGACACCGCGCGGCGTGGCGGAGGGTTTGGAAATGTATGCAAACGATACCTTTTCCCTTTAATACTGAGGAGCAGGGCAGAACGCTGCTGCCTCTGATGAATTCCAACGACTGACTCCACTCCAGTGAATTATGCAAAACAATCGTGAATAAGTAAACAACCACTGGATTTGTATTTATTTACTGCAAACCTTTACTCCTTTTTACAGTAAAATAAATTATATGTTCACAACTCTAAGCGAAATTAATATAAATAAAGGAAGCAAGTTACACAAATAGAATTCAACATGTTCCTTTTTAGTAATAAAGTCTTCGCGTTTGCGAAATAAATTGAATATAAACGGTGGCAAGGAACTGTCCTGGATTTACCAACGGGCGGGAACGCGCATGAGCGCCAACTCCCAACTCAGCATTAACGTGTAATTTATACGTTCCGCGTCTGTCGTTCACGTTAATATATTACGCTTACTGCCAACGTCACGTTAGAGAAGTAATTGTCATTATTGCTGGAACTACGAAGCATAACGGTCTTTAGAAAGGGATACTTGAGACACTTTCTTCGCAGAACTGCAGTAATCATTTGGCTGAAAAGTAAATGTTAAGAATTAATTGTACTTTTGATCTGGTTATCACTAATGATCAAACTTTATGAAGTGCAAAAACTAGAACAAATTTTGCCAAATTAGTAATTTATTATTACATCTGCGCCTCTAGAAAACAGTTATAACTGGAAATATGTAAATTCCTCAAATGAGTTATTTTCGGAGGATATCAACACATTTAAGAAAAACGTGCTCAAAATTTAGTAGAAAATATGTAATATATGAAATAACAATTAGTTGAAGTTCTTGTAGTACAAGATTTCAAATGATAATGGACTATATTACGTCACGTTCATCGGAATATTTCATTGCAATAAGCTCTTAAGAATCATTAAAAACGGACGTTTCTCAGCTTTATCAACTTTTTAGCAGATAAATGCGATTCATATTAAGTTAATGCTCCCTATGCATATAGCGAATCTCATCTGTAAACTAACGTATGTATTGGCAATGGATTTTGAACAGAATCAATTTACGATTAAACAAAATTTACACTTTTAAAGTGCTGTCGATCAAAGTTTATTTGTATAGATTAACAAAGACCTGTTAGCACTCGAAAAACGTATATTATCCTGTACTGTAACGACGTCGATATAAAAATAAATAGATTTCAAATGATATGCGGTACTATACACAGAATACTTGGAAATAAGACAAGGAAAGACACCAAAATAAAATTCTATAAAGTAATGGCAACACCTGTTTTAACTTATAGAAGTGAAACTTGGACGATGACGCGATATGATGAGCGAAGAATGCAAACAAGTGAAATGAAGTTCTTGAGAAAAACCAAAGGTTGCGCCCTTAGAGATTAAATACGAAATAAATATATAAAAACCGAGTTAAATGTATATTCTATGGCCAGCAGAATAAGGGAAGAACAAATAAAATGGAGAGAGCATATCGAGAAAATGGAAGACATGAACAGCTAACAAGACTTATGGTCTTGTACCTAACAAGTAATAAGTTACAGACCACAAGGAAGATGAGATATACAGTAGGTAGACAAAGGAAGAAATGGCTTCAGTGAAAGCGGAACAGGCTGTAAGCCTATACCTTGACGTAGAGAAGAAATCCTATATTGTAATATTACATTTGATTTGTTTCTGTCAATCGTTACTTTAAAGTACCAGGCAATTGACACTTGCCAAAGTAACGGAACCTTGTACTATGTGGTTCGTAGTGCCACGTAAATGTTTGGACAGCCTACACCATTGACTGTGTCCCACACGAACCAAATGTTTCTACCTAATTTATAGTACGGCAGGTACATGAATTCTACCTGACATACAATACTTACAGTATATTCTGTCTGGTCTTTATTGTTTAATTGTTTTGTTATTTCAGTATTCCTATGTTTCGTCCCCTTTCGACTTCCCGTATTGTAGCCTACATTTTATCTTCTTGTCCTCTTACAATCAACGTTTCATAGTTTTTGTTTTGTTTTACCGTCCTTTATTTTTTATTTAGTTAATGTAATTATTGTTTAGTGTTTCGTAGAAATAATTATGTTTTGAAACCAGCATCTAATTGTATTCATTATATTATGCTTGAATTTGACTAAAATATACATTCTCGTGGCTCAAAGCCTCAAGTTATTTAATTCTCCCAAATTATTTTTTGAAAAAATTAATTGTTTTGTTGCTTAATATTTTGTTTTTCGTTCTTCTTCGTTTCATTGTCTTGTCGTTGTTGATTGTCTCCTTTCGTCTTTTCGTCTTTTTTGAGAGTTTGTCGTTTTACCCCGTTTTATCGTTTTATCCGTTTGTTGTTTATCGATCTTAATTTTTATTTGTTTCCTGTTTTGATGAACTCAATTACTCTTTAAACTAGAGAGTAATTATTTGTCAAGTAAGATTCAATTTAAGTAAACGTTAACAGCCTATTCTCAATAACCTTAATTTCTTAATTTTTCTAACGCAGATTATTGTAAATTTTTTTGGGTACAATTTGTTGCTTTGTATTTGTCGTTTCTTTGTTTCATCGTTTTGCTGACGAATTATAATCGTAAAATCGTGTTGTCTTTTCGTGTTTTCATGTTATCGTTTCGTTTTCCATATCCTTCAGAATAGTATTTTCTGTAGGATACATAGAATAATTGTCCATTTTGTAGAATTATCATGTAGTTCATTTTCATAGGTCCAAGTTGATTAGCGTTATGGAACGTAAACCCATACACAATGTATTTCCCCATTTCGCCCATTGTTTCATCCAAGTCTTCTACCGAATTTAGTAGGCTACTATCAATATATTTTTACTCAAGACGTCCTTTTTTTTTTAAATCGACGCACGGAATTTTCTTCAAATTAATTTATTAGCTATCTGACTACCTCATCTTTCTTTAAGGTACCATATCAGATACATAACATAAGCTAGAACTGCTTCGTAAGAAATTCTTGACCTATCAAGCCTCACTCCTCTTCCGACATTATATTTTTTACATAGTGTTTTATTTGATTTCCTTACATTCTATCCCTCTGTGATCTGCCACGGTTACTCTACAAGCCGGATAATCTGCTCCCGGATAATCAAAAGTTTATTGTGTCTAATCGTTCGATCGACGTCCAATTGGCGGCCCTCAACACTTTTTTATGCGCTTATCTTAGGACACTAACTTAATAATTACTCCATTTACGTTAATAAGTAAGTGAATAATAAAATACTATGTTGATTGAGAATGGTCTTACAGGAAAAGTCTAATAAATAAAAATATTTTAATAACGAAGTACTTGATTTTTCGGAATTTGGTTCAAATATTCAAGAAATCATAGACAAGTTTAACACAAGATTAAAAGAATTTGAAATGCTGAACAATAGTGTATCGCTTATTTTTTGTTAACACTATTATTGCTGCTATTGAAGAACAAACAACTGTCATTCAACTTCAATTGTGTGACTTACAAGCAGATCCCTTCCTGCAAGAAAAGGAAAGCAATATTTCTTTAAGCTGCTACTTCATGAACGACTTCCAAATCTACCAGTCTACCAAAGATTTGGAACTGATATTCGCCAAAAGTCCATGCTATTTTCCCCTTTGTTACCTGCAAAGGTTATCTTACTTCTTTCTTCTATGGGTGCAGTGAACATCATTGTTTGCGTCGGCCCTCTACGAAGTTCTTCTCTAAGCTGCTTCATCTCACTTTGCATCTCTTCCTTCTGGGGTACTTCTTCAGATCGGTATTTAGCAGACTTGGACGTCTCTTCAATTTTGTGTTCCATAACTACTGTGCACGCTTCTATGTCTTTAATTTTACCAGTATTAACTTGTACCATATCATTAACAGTTTGAATTTTTTCATCTTGTTCTCGCGTAATAGTAGTTAAATTATCATTTATTTGTTTATGTACTTCTTTGATATCTCTTCTCTATTCGAGACGCAATTCTTTTTGTTTATTTTCAATCCTTACTACTTGTTCATGTAAGGCTTGTTTAAAATTATTTTCAAGAGCGTCAATACGTGAGTTTGTATCAACAATCTTTTCTGTTAATTGTGCATTACTGTCGATTACAATTTGTTTTATTTCAAGATTATCGTTCTTCAATTCTTCTAAACTTTGAGTTATTCTTATAGTCTTGTTTAAAATTTTCAAACTGTTGTTCCAATTTAGTATTTACATTTTCAGTTTGTTCTTCTAATTTATTTTTTAATTCGTCTATATTTTGGTTCAATTCCTCTTTCAGTTTCTTTGTTTGCTTATTTATATTTTCTGTCTGTTTTGTGCTAATTTCATCTACCCAGGCACGCATCATCGTTTGAAGTGCTTCCATATTCAAGCTTTCTGGTACTGCCATAGTGAATTATTATTAAAATATTTATTTATAATTTATTATTGGTGAACCGTATGCGAGCTTTTATTTATTTATTGTTTAATTACTATTATTTTTTAATTTTATCTAACCATGTTACAATTACCTGTTTGTTGGGGTGGGCGCCAGTTGCGTTATTACAATACAATACACACAACAAATTTAAAATAACTAACATACAAAAATAATTAAAATATATTATTAATTATATGATATAAATTATCGAACACTGGTAATGATAGAGCATACATTAATTATTAAATATAGGCGTGTCGTGTCCCACGTAAATGTGCGACAATTTTATATAACGATACCAGATATTTAAACAGTTATAACGATACCAGGTGTTTAAACAGTTTTAACGATACCAGGTGTAACTGTAAAAAGAGTAGTAAATTTATGAGTAGTTAAAATTTCATGTTTATTGTTTAAAAAGCATTATAAATAATAAAACATTGTTAATAATCTCCGATCAAGATATCACTCATTATTAAGTGTTTATCTCTTAAGCTATACGGTGTTACACACATTTAAAACACTCTTACATCTAGACATGTTAATAATCTTAATCTAGACATTTATTCAAATTGATTTAATAAAAGAAATAAAATTTAAATGTAATTAAGTTTTATTTTAATTGAATTCATTTAATTCAGATCTGACCTCAGCTTGCTCAGTCTATACTAATGTTTTTTAAAAATAAATTTAAAATTATATTAATTACCCTTAGACTGGCATTTGTTTCGTATTCAAAATTTAAATTATTCTTTTCTACAAAATGCAAATATCAAATCGTTTCAATTATTTTTCTTTGATAAAAAAAAATACTATCTTGAAATTAAACTCTTTTTTTCTATACATGCGATCGCTCATTCTTACGACTAACATTTACATAAGACTCTATTACATTATTTACCTAATTATAAACTTTTTTGTTTTAATTCATTGTCTCTTTATATAGTCTTTATGAGCTCTTAAAAAAAAAATCATTTATAAATGCATTATGCATATCACCTCGAGTTTTGATGATCTTACGACTTATTGACGGGGTCCAGCGTTGTCCAGCTTTGGGTTACCGTTAACATGGCTTGGCGTGGTCCTGGATATGTCCAGAGTCCAGCGTCGTTCTCCAGCAGTGTGTGGTACGTCCCAGAGAATTAATATCGGCTGCGAGGTGGATCTCGTTCGGATGTTAGGCGTCTAAAAAGCATCTCCTAACGTCCAGCATCTCGCGTCGCTCTTTGTAGCTTCTCTGTAGATACTCTTGCTGACTTAAACGGTCCCGGTTTTCTACGTTTCCCGTAATAGTGTAAACATAATTACCGAAAACGTCTTTATTCGTTCGTAGATGAGACTTATAACAAAATAAAACTGTTCTGCCGACGGACAGCGTGTCCGACTGCAACTGTGTCTTGAAATGAAGAGAAGGGCTTCCAGTCGAACCCATAATTTATACCCTCTCGAGATTCCGCACCTGTTGGTTCCGAAATTGTCCTGTCGAGACCTGCAGATCACATGATAGCCCCCACTCCCGAACCTTTTCATACATTTGCAATTTTCTGCAAATCGCAATGTTTTGTAAGGAATTGAGATAGCACAAATCATAAATAATTTGATTAAGCACTCACTGCATTAATTTGAGCGTCTTAGTGTAATTTGGGTATTTTTGGCACACTTTATTTCGCACTGACTTCGCGTAGTGTGTCCTAATAACGTCATTTTCTTACTGTGGATAAGTATAAAATTTACACACACTTTGGTGCCTTTTGTTTGTTTATACACTAATTAGTTTTCACACAGTGAATTAAAATAATTATTTTAGTAATTAATTGGGGAGGGTTTCTGGGATTCCTGTCTGTACATGCATCACTAACACACACAAGATACACGCGTAACACACATACAATCGAGCTGGTGTTCCTTGCCTGTTGGAACAGGTTAATTTTTCCCCTAGTATAACAATGAAACATTTTTTCAATCCCAGACATGTCCATTTACCCCAAACTTATAATAATTTTACAAATTTACATTTATTTAAATCAATGCTCAATACTGCATATGGCTGTATCGTTGCAATACGTATACATCTGTGAATGCGTTTTCTCTGCATTGAAGTTGGTCAAGAGCTACAGGAGAACTTGCCTCACAGATTCTTCTCTACTGACTACGGGTTGTGCGAGGTGCATGGCTGCCGCCCGCTGTTGTGCCGCGTCCCTAGCTTCTTATAAAGCTCCCGCCGCTGGGACCATGATATACTGGATCACTAGGTGTGGGCTAATACCGCCCGTGGAATTCTCTGCTTCATCTACTGAAATCAGCAACACCTCGACTCGATGTGGCCATTCCTGCTTAAGTGGCTGCAACATATCGACCTGCGTTTTCACGTTGAAGATTTTATGTACATATACAATGCTTAATGTCTTTCTTTAACTTCATTGTTATACTGACATAACAAAGATTGTGCCGCTAAAGATATGCAGTAACATATATTAAAGCATGTGTTTAGCTTTTTACAATTAAACATTGACTGTTTTTGTTTTGCGTTACTTGTAAAAAGTTGATCACTTATGATGCGGTCCGCCGTAAGTTTAATTTTGACCCTTAGGTATTTCAGCTGGAAACCACTGTTGTAGAGTGTAGGCTGGAATCTACTCTGATATTGTCAGCTAACCGCTCGTCTATAATCCAAACTAGAATAGAGATTTTTTTAGTTTTAATACCATTACCTTATTCGTAGGAAACAATTCAGTGTATGAAACGAAAACAATCGTCTCTCCACAATAATTAGCGTCCTACTTTCGTTACGTGCATCTATTACAGTACCTACAATTGATTACATTTAAAGCACATGCATGTGCCTGGTGCTTAAGCCATTTGTACTTATTCTGTAGAATCGCACAGTCTGCAGCAGCGAGGTCGCAACGATGTTAAGAAAGAGGCACAACAGAGCACAGAACGCTTATAGACAAGATAATTGATGCTTTCTACATTGCTACTGCTACTGCTGCTAGTACCGGTGTCTGCCCATTACAAGACAGTGCACAAAATGTAGGTCGGACATACCTGTTCTCGCTTTCCATTAGTCGTAATTGGGTGCAATTATTGTAATGAGCATACAAGAGGACGAAATAATAAAACATTTCAATGTTCGTGCTGCGCATTTGAATATTTCGCGCATTTTCATTAAGTCCCCCCCCCACACACACACACACACACCATCCTCATGCACATGAACGTTTCTATTCTCTTACCCTAGTACGCACTGTATCATCATGCAGTAGGCCTAATGCAATTTATAAATATTCATTGTTCCTCCCATGTCTCTATGTTGATTACAGACTACAGCACCTCATCAGTGGTACCTATCTCTTCCAAGGCCAGTGGCGCAGTATCCCCCAAAATTTCTCAAATTTCCACCCATATTTCACCTTCAGGCTATGCCTCAAATGTAATTCGTATTAACTGTTGCGAATAGCCAAAAGCCAAAAGGCTTAAAATATTTATGTCTATTTACTGAAAACCACGTTATAGTTTTACTGACTAATAAGAGGTGTTTAAAACAACTCAAAATCAAAATGTTAAACCCCTTGACCACTTTGTTTCAGCTTTCAATGCAAACAAAGCTTTATAATCTTCAACATTTTATTTTTAAAAACATTTTAACTAAATGTAGGGAAATGAGAATAAAAAAATAAAAATAAATTTATATTTATATTCACAACGTTCGGAGTCAAACAACGACAAGGAATATAGTATAACATGCATTATGTAAACATATTTTTTTCTTATTATAAGAAAAAACTATACGAAATAAACTTATTTCTTATGTTAAATCCCTGACTGAGCCTTAACATTCTTCAGCTCAGACCTACAAAGTTTCACCACTTCCAGCCATTTGCGATTTTTTTTTTTTTTGCTCAACCACCTCCAGTCTATACACTTGTGTACTATTTTGCCATAGGTCACGCGTATTCCCTTCTCTCAGCACGTAGCCGTGGATCTGATAATGATTCACTATCAGATTATTGGAGCATTTGAATTTTTATAAATCTCGAAATATATTTAGGTGATGTATCCGCCTCAACTCAGGACTACATGAAAACAAAATACTGTTGTTATATGTTCACATTATGGGATGGAGGTCTGTTTAGCGTAAGAGTGAAAAGCATTCGGCGTTACCTGAAGACAGCAAAATTTCTCGTATCTACGTTCTTCAGTGTTCCTAAACAAATCTCACCATCTGATTTCGTCTCACGTCTTCTATCTGACATCTCCCCAAAATTGATTCCTTTGCTATACCTTTGATGAGTCTAAAGAAAGGGAACTTATATTATGACAGTTTGCAAAAACTACAGTCACTTGTTTCATAACTAATAATTAAAACGTTTAATTTTCATGATAATTTAATGCGATGTAGGCCCCAGATTTATAAACATAGATTCACTATAGATTTAACAATTTGAACATAAGAAAATTTAAAAATAATGTTCATTGAACTCAACGCTTTCTGTCAACACGATTCTAGTTACCAGATGAACCTTCAAAACGTTGTAAGTGTCAGGTCACCTAGGAGAAACGAAAAGATTACAGTAAAACATGACCGAACTAATGTCACACGTGGGCGTCAGCAATTATTCAGTAGCAGAAAAATATTATCTTCTTGTATTTCAGCTGTGATGACTTTACTAAACTCTGCGCGATAGAACGCGTGCGCACTCGTTTTGTTACAAATCAAAGAAGTGTGGTCAAGTGCCTGTTGAACGTTATTGAAGTGGCAGTTAATGAGGTGACGAGTGAATTCATGAAGATGATTTTAAACTCTTAATTCCCTCTTGGCCTCTACTAAACTAATTAAGTACATACATAAATATTAATGCGCTCATTAATATTAATACAGTCATTAATAAAATATTTTTCCCGTTAAGATTTCTCTAATTCTTCAGTAAGCGATACTGTACCGCTTACGATTTTTTCGCTCATCATTAATATAACTGTTTTTCTCGTTCCTTATCACAGTCTGTACGTTTAGTTTAGTATTTGTATAAAGCTCATTTTGACGGTAAACTTGAATTAAGCATATTCTTGGTATCTGTGTTCAGAGTTTATGTTAAAAAAAAAACTCATGTGGCGATTCAAAAAATTATTTTATTCCGTATAAAAGGAAACTGATGAGCAACATCGAGTCCTTAAATCGGGAGACATGATAAAATGATGACAAGAAGGTTGTATTAAATACCATTGATATTTGCTGTTCACTTGCAGACAAGAAGCTACGAAAATTCTTAAATTGGGAGAAACTGTGCTTCTTGACTTTATACGGTTTTTTACCACTTTAAAAGATCATCATAAGTAGTACATGTGATTGTAAAAACATAAACTCATAATTTTCCACCAGTTCACGATACTACCAGCACACGCACGACAGCGCTTTCATATATACAGTATGATACAATATGTAATACACACCTGTATAACATAGGCCTATGTTCACACGTAAGCGTGTGTGAAGAGCTTTTGCGTACTTGTACGAGATAAAAGTATTTTAAAATATATAAAAAAATTAATACATCCAAATGTCACAGTTAATTTCTCTAAAACGACCATTATTTTTAACATTACTATTACTCTTGTTGTTTCTTTACAAAAAATAATTAATAAGTAAAAAGAATTTTTTCTATACTTTTTCTTCTACAGTTTCATTAGCAATTACGTTAAATGCTTTATATCTACGGAATATTTATTCTCACGTTATTTCTACATGAATCCGTTCATTCACTTCACTCTCTCTACGCTTACAAGTTTGCCGACCACCGAGCCTCCTTGTGTTGAATGCATACATATGACGCTTGATTTCAAAAGTTGAGCCACGACGCTATTTTAAATTACCAACATAATGAATACCGTAATTCTTACTAACAAATTATTGGTGTTTTCTTTCCAAGCTATATCATAACTTTTTTCGAACATTCTACTGTACACATATCGAATAACATTCACATCTTTTTAGATTAAACTTGTTGCATAGTAAAATAATATAGAATGAAAGTGTGAAAAAACAAAAAATTATGAGCAGAATTATCACTGTTGCACACCACTATATAAAAATTATTCCGATTAGCGCTTTCAAGCTTCACAGCTCATCGTCAGATCGGAAATGAACAAATAACCTGAAAACAAACCCTTTACCTCCACCCCACCTCACCCTGCTCACACACAACAAGCTATAATTCAAATGTCCCTTCCCCACCCTCGGAGCCCTGTCCCTCCATCTGGACAGTTACATAATTTTCTAGCAAATTCCTTGTGTTTCAGTGTTGTGTGTGTGTGTGTGTGTGTGTGTGTGTGTGTGTGTGTGTGTGTGTGTGTGTGTGTGTGTGTGTGTGTGTGTGTGTGTGTGTGTGTGTGTGTGTGTGTGTGTGTGTGTGTGTGTGTGTGTGTGTGTGTGTGTGTGTGTGTGTGTGTGTGTGTGTGTGTGTGTGTGTGTGTGTGTGTGCATTCCTTTTAAACCTAACCGTCTTTCTCATCCACACATGTAGGCCAGTCACACACCCTTATTTTAAAAACATCCAATTAGTTCTACGCAATTTAATTTTAAATATTATCTATCTGTCCTCTATCATTTACTTCTTAATTATGTTATAAAATATTTCTTCATTATCAAATTTAATTTTAGTATTATTAAATTGTCTAACCCTTTTTCTCTTTCTTTCAATATTTCTAAACCCTCCCTAAGCTTCCTTTCAACTGTGTTATTTACTACTTTCACAATTTCGTAGTCTTCCAAAGGATTAACAAACTTATGGTTGTCTTCTATGAAATGTCTTGCATATAACGAATTCGTTGTTCTATTACCTTCTCCACGTTTGTGGTCAGACAACCTGCTTACGAATTTTCGTCCTGTCTCACCTAGGTACACTTTGTTGCAGTCTTTACATTTTAATTTATAAATTCCGCTTTTCTGTAATACTGGGATTTTTGCTATATTTTTATTCCTTATCTTTACAATACTAGGGTCTTGCAGTAATTTAATATTATATTGTGTTAGCATAATAATAAAAACCATTCTGCAAATAGCATTATATTATTGAGCCAATATAGTAGACTGTAAATTGTACATATACCTAAGTATATAGAAAATGCATCCGTTTCTCTCGATGCATTGAATGCTTCAAGTTTTTCCACTTTTAAATGATTAAAAAAATTATTAATATACAGTTTAAAATTTTGTGCTGCAGACAGGATAAACAAAATTGATCGCTGTGAATGCTGCAGCTTGCTTTTGTTGGGTAAATTAAGTGCGAATATGTTTAGCGTATGAATATTATCAATATTATCAGACTAATTATTCAGAATAAACTATCTTGAGCGAATTTATCTTGGTTAAAGAACTTTCGGTGAAACGCTCCTGGGTAAAGTGCTTGTCCCAGAGGATACGTTTAGTAAAATATATAAAATAGTATGCTACAGACGAACCAGGTCAACATGCATCTTGTTGTACAGATTTTTGTTATGTGTTAGCAGTTACATAAATAACAGCTTAATGTCAACATATACTGTTAAGCCATCTTCATTTTAATTACATAATCTAAATCGCCAGTATTCTGAAAGTCTTTAAGCAGACTATTCAACAACTCTTAAATGAAGCAGGTACCAGTACTGTTACGGCGACAAGCTGGAAATAACGTGTGCGCGTGTAGCCTGTCATAACTACTGAGTCGCCAAGTATCAGCATAACGTGTGTGCGTGTAGCCTGTCATAACTACTGAGTCGCCAAGTATCAGCATAACGTGTGTGCGTGTAGCCTGTCATAACTACTGAGTCGCCAAGTATCAGCATAACGTGTGTGCGTGTAGCCTGTCATAACTACTGAGTCGCCAAGTATCAGCATAACGTGTGCGCGTGTAGCCTGTCATAACTACTGAGTCGCCAAGTATCAGCATAACGTGTGTGCGTGTAGCCTGTCATAACTACTGAGTCGCCAAGTATCAGCATAACGTGTGCGCGTGTAGCCTGTCATAACTACTGAGTCGCCAAGTATCAGCATAACGTGTGCGCGTGTAGCCTGTCATAACTACTGAGTCGCCAAGTATCAGCATAACGTGTGCGCGTGTAGCCTGTCATAACTACTGAGTCGCCAAGTATCAGCATAACGTGTGTGCGTGTAGCCTGTCATAACTACTGAGTCGCCAAGTATCAGCATAACGTGTGTGCGTGTAGCCTGTCATAACTACTGAGTCGCCAAGTATCAGCATAACGTGTGTGCGTGTAGCCTGTCATAACTACTGAGTCGCCAAGTATCAGCATAACGTGTGCGCGTGTAGCCTGTCATAACTACTGAGTCGCCAAGTATCAGCATAACGTGTGCGCGTGTAGCCTGTCATAACTACTGAGTCGCCAAGTATCAGCATAACGTGTGCGCGTGTAGCCTGTCATAACTACTGAGTCGCCAAGTATCAGCATAACATGTGTGCGTGTAGCCTGTCATAACTACTGAGTCGCCAAGTATCAGCATAACGTGTGTGCGTGTAGCCTGTCATAACTACTGAGTCGCCAAGTATCAGCATAAGCAGACATGATATTCCAGTAATACAAAAGAAAACCATTCGTCTGCACATTAGAAAAACCTCCTATTTATGTACAAACTATTCATGCAGAACTAATATGTAGAAACAGTTGCCCTTATCTAGATATATATGAACACAGATTGCGACAAAGCATTCAGTCAGTTTTGGCAATTGTTTATACAAGCGATTATAGCGCTTAGTAGTAGATTTTCACCACAGTTTTTAATAATGGATTTATTTAGCTTGATGACCTTTATAATGTGCTGTATATAGTGCGTATTGGATGTCTCTATAATCTAGAGGAACTATTGCTTTACGTGTGTCATTGTTTTACAAAAGAGTTAATAAAATTGTGACTATTGGTTTCTCTGGTGTTTCATTGTTTATTACACCGATTTAAGATCGCTATCCAAGCTATCTTCGTTACAGTATTAAATGCTGAAAAATATAATTTTCCCTCTTACGTTTTTCTATCCACAGCTTTTCCTTAACAGTTAACGACTACACATCATCTGTTACTACAGAACTATTTTCTGTTTCCATGCATCGAAATGACGTCGTTTCGTTTTTTTTTTTACATATTTCTTTAGACGAACCACTATAAAGTATTTTTAAGAAATTATATATTACTATAATTTCTTTAGTAATGTATCGTGACATAAAACTGAAGTTCCCAAATTATATTCCTTTTTTACCCTTGATCCCATGTAGAACGAGTCACTTTAATCCTGTCTCCTCAGTACTCTTAAACTGTGATCATGTTGTGACGTATGTACATAGCATACATACGAGGCACAGACGAGAAAACATACGGCCGTACGCACACATATGATAATAATTATATCTGCATTTTGTGTCTCCTAAACCTATATCCAAACAGTTTCATACAAAAATACGAATCCATTAGTTTGTACATTTTTTGTTTTGCCGCATAATCTGTTTACTGTACCGTGTAAAGTGGAAAAGTTTACAAACAAACAATTGTTTTTTGTTTTGCTTATTCTGGATTTTCCATTTAACTACAATTAAATAAAAACTATTGACAACGACAAGCTTATTTATAATTGATGCAATGGCACAACTAAGTAATGCGTTGTCAGCACGACTTTTCACAGATTTATTGAATTTTATAAAACGACTTTACATCGATGTAATTGTGCAAAAATTGCTCATTAAAACTCACTAGACTTTTAATTTTGTTTGAAATACAAAAGTGTTGATCATGAAATAAAAAGTAGGCTGTGAAAGTTATTTATTTGAGAAAATTTATACGATTCTGGTAGCGGAATTCAGAACGGAAGCAACTTATACATCAGAAGTTTCCAGTCTGTGTTTGAAAAACCCTGGTTCTAACTTCCTCTTTTCCCAATAGAAATGGAGATAATGTCTTTTCTTAGTAGACCAGCTGTCAATACTTCCTTTACAAGGGGTTTCTCCACTATCTTTTACCCGTGTACTCTCTTAAAACACTTTGATTTCCTTCGTACCATTTGACCATTTGAGTTTTTTTAGGGTATTAAATATGAATTATTAAGAGCGGGGTGTTTAAATAAGATGCACAAACTATTTTGCGGTAAAGACTCTCAAGATTCGAATATTGAGATTTTGGGTGCGAGTGTTCTCAGTTTTGCTTATGGTGCTTATGGAACCTTGGACTCTGAATGTGAACGTGACTGATAGATTAGGGGCGTTCGAAACCTGGACTTATGAAAGAATTTTAAGATCAGTTGGATAGGTAAATTGTATAAAATTGTGGTAGTTCTAAACGGATAATCAATACTTTTAAAATCGTAAAACTAGAATACGTGGGTCACATAATAGAATACTGTCTTCCGCGGGGGAAGACATAACTTTCTACAAGTCATTATGCAGGAAAAGGAAGCCGGGATCAAGGGAAAATTACCCGGGTAACTTTCTACAAAGGAAAAGGAATCCAGAAAAAAGGCGCATTTGCTGGTTAATGAACTTTAGAGCTACTGTGTCTAGAGGTAGCATTACCATTTTGATTGTACTTGAAGAAGAAGAAGAAGAAGAAGAAGAAGAAGAAGAAGAAGAAGAAGAAGAAGAAGAAGAAGAAGAAGAAGAAGAAGAAGAAGAAGAAGAAGAAGAAGAAGAAGAAGAAGAAGAAGAAGAAAGTATATAAATAATTGGTTATATTATATTATATTTATTATATTGGTTACATTATGCTTATAACAAAAATTATATTTTATACTAATCTAATAAAATGCATACAAAGATAGTAGGCTATGCGTAATAGTAGGCTATACGAAGATACATAGCCTATAATATTGGAAACAACTTTAGAACGTATGATCAGCTTTATAATACCATATTACTAAATAAAGACAATTAACAGGTAAGAAAAGGTAATAAGTTAATGTGCTAATTTAACTGCTTGAAACACTTCACCTAATTAAGGTTTAATTGGTAGACTTTTAAAATGAGATTAATTTCTTTTTCATAAATTGAATATAACTTTGTGAACCTTATCAGGTCACATACATAAATTGCGAGACTAAACGTTTGCGGAACTGGGCTTGAAAATAATCACTAAGGGGAAAGTACAAAAATAATTAAGAGAGAAGGTGAATACGGTACATGCATGGAACGGCATATGGCGTCCACGATTCAAATTTGTCACTTTGAAATATTTCGTGCGATGTGTTAAAAATAAAGGTGTGGTTTTGTGCGCTGACAGTCGGGATAACGAAGCTGGGTAGAGAATGAAGACAGAGATTTGGGAATGTATGCAAACGATACGTTTTGCCTTTAAAACTGAGGAGAAGAGCAGAATTTCAACGACTGCTTCTGACGAATTACAACGACTGACTCCACTCCAGTGAATATGTGAACAACCTCTAGATTTGTACTTATGTGCTCGAAATCCGCTTATATTACCATAAAAATTAGTTAATTATAAACTGCCAATTAGAATGTTCCATTCATTCACTATAAAGAAGAGTATAGTTTTTTGTTTTTTTTTCAAAAAGAACCAGAAATATATCTGCTTTGTTATGCAAGTCAGTTTCTGAGTAAAGTAATGGGCAGGCTCTGTGTTTCTGTCAGTAATGCGTAAAGTTACTTATATGAAAGATACGGTAAGCAACAGTGGTGGCCCATGATTTTGACAGTTGACGGCTCAACGTTCTAAAGTTTTCTACTGATGTAATCGCAGTTATTCATTCCGAATAACACGCGTATGGGTATGAATAATTATTATCAAGCATTAGTAACATTGAGTTGTGTTTGCCGTATTTTTACATCGCCTGGAAACAGAGGCGTGCCCCCCCCCCCCCGAGGGTCGAAAAAGTTGATGAATTTTGTTAACCTCTTAATTTTTAGGCTCTTTTATTATTTTCAGCTGTGTTTTTCAGCTAATAACCCTTTTTTAAATATACAGACAAGTTTATTATACAGAATTTGCGTATACGTTTGAAATACAAAATATAGGAAAATCTATTCAGTCAGTCACTATTTCCTTAACAATGGTTCAGTAACGTGTATTTTTATTGGTCATTGCCGTTTACTTTAATGGGATTGATTTTAGGGTGTTATCGCCCGTTTTTCAACCATCTTAAAGATAGTAATGATGATTAGTCTTAACTTGTTTTCTCTTTTGTGTGAAGCCGACTCGACCCCTGACCTCCCCCCACAAGGCCAAATTCTAGATCCGCCATTGCTTGTAATTTTAAAGTGTATAATTAAAAAAGTACGATCCTGTTGACAAAGCTAACCTTCTCAACTATTCAGGTTTCGTCAGAACTAGTCGCTTCTGTCACTGAAACGAAATGTAAGGGACTATTCCGTGTTATTATGCGTCCAAGGAATTCCCCTCTCCATACCTCTTCACCCCACGTAGGACGTTCTGAAATTTGCGTTGAACCTCAACAAACGGTCGTGAGGGATTGATTACGCGCATCTATTATTATACGGTCAATGCATGTAAACTCACAAATTCCGTTAACTAAATACGAAACCTTATCACAACAAAGCCTTAAACGTATTTTAATTTTTAGGAGTTTATTTGAACCAGTAAGCAATATCGCCGAGCCGCTACTGGTAAGTACACGCATACCAACTAGATTTATGACTTAGAGTGTACACTTCCTCTCGTCATGTGAATACATGGTTATTGGCGTTGAATGTGTGCTTTCTACACTGCTTAGTATCCGATACAACGAATTATGTGTCTTAGATAAAACGGTAAGTCAGAAGTAAATCATTGTCCTAAAAGTAGGTACTAAAAACACTTATACCCCACGTCTCTGATAATGTAGCGTGATAAAATGTGAAGCACTATACTTGTATAATGTCTAAGTTTGTACTTATACCTTAAAATGTTCAATATGTTGGTAATAATTTTAAAATTCAGACTTACGGAATGCGACGCATTAGTCTAATATTCCAGGCTAGCCTAGTAACAGAACGATGGTGAAATGCTCGGCTTGACTTCTGACGCCGTTTGATTTAGCATTTCGCCCATTACTCTATAGTAGAAAAACATAACGTCGATCACTATAAAATGTCTCTTTTTCCGTTTCAAGTAATTCAGCTTTTATTGAACACGTAACAGACAAAATCATCAAACGTGCACACTCTACTGCGATAATAAACGACTATGAAAATTTAATTATGTTTTACTACACAACTGTACTTTCGTAGCATATATATATATTAGTTTTACCCGCTCACAGATTAACAGTCATTTGTCGTAATCAACAAAACATCGAAGCACTCGTTTAACAACTGCGCGATGCATTTATAATGAAGTTTTAAATGTTCAATAACGTACTGAGTGTGTTCACATAATTTTAGTTTTGCCACAGTGCCTACCTAAAGCTTCATAATTATTACAAACAATACGTGCAGTAGGCCAATGTCATACCAATGACAGTGACATTCTCCACACTGAGCTGTACGTAATATTACGTATACTATTATCAAATTATTTTCTATTACTTAACTCAAAGTTTCGTGCATCGATTATACAATTTTGTGATATTATTCAGTATAGTTTCTTCTGCAAGTAGTGTATTACGTTTTTTGTCCTTTCAATACCTGACGCGCGTTTCACTGAAACACATTAGCGTCATCAGAGGTTTGTAAATAAGTCGACAACAATCGAAATAATCCTACAAATGTAGGATTCAGAAGAGGAGTAATCAGTTTGGATTTGCGATTTGGTGAGCTTATCGGAGTTTCAGTTACTTTGCCTTTCGAATTATTGTTTGCGGACATATGTAATTGGCGACAACTTGAATTATATAAGGGACATGGTTTAATTAGGTGACACTTACAGTTTGTTAGGTGACACTTGCAGTTGTGTGTGTTGGACAAAGATAAAGTTGAAGAAGCGTTGTACACGACAGTTTATTTTAGACTTTGTTTATTTAAAATCTTAGGTTCTAATAGCGATTTCATCTCTCTCTGTCTCTCTTTCCGCTATCACACTACAGCCCTTGTTGGGCCCTGGCCTCCTTCAATTCCTCCCCCCATTCTCTTCTGTCGGTGGCCATCATCCTCCAGGAACGCACTTTCAGTATTTCCTTCGCATCCTCCCATCGTCTCCTCGGTCTTCCCACTGTTCTTTTTCCGTGGATTCTGGTATTCAATAGTTTTCGTGGTTTTCTGTCTTCCCCCATCCTGGCTACATGACTAGCCCACCTAAGACGCTGTAGTTTTGTGTATTGCGTTAGCGGTGGTTCTTTATGCATTTTATACAATTCAAAGTTATATCTTATTCTCCAGCCATGTACGTCATTACCCAGGATTCTTCGTAACATTTGTCTTTCAAAGATATCGAGAGTGTTTGCTGTTTTGGAGTTTAGAATACACGTTTCGCAGCCGTAGGTTACGATGGGTCTTACTATTGATTTGTACTGTATATCCTTAATTTCGTGTTTCTGTGGATGTCTTTGGATCTGAAGATACTTGATGTGACGAAATACGCTTTATTAGTGTAACGAGCAAAAATTTTAAAATTTCTTAAATTTTCACCTCGACGGAGTGCGTTCACACGAGGCGGTGTCAACGACTTATAGTTGACGCAATAAATAAAGCGTAATGAGAAGATGTCAGAGTAGCGTCGCTAGCTTGACAATAGAAAGACGTTAAGCTCAAACTAACTATAGAAATTGGTGGCACAAGATGACAGGGAAAGTTTAGTTCAGAATTATTGGTATCTACTGCTGTAACAATTGGGCGAGGACATTCACACTCGTACTGAGAAATGTGGCAGATGTTTGACCATGTTACGTCAGTATACGATAAACGACAATAAGAGTGTAACTCTACGTTACAATGGAACGGATGCACTGCACTTTAAGAAACAATACGAGGGCTAAGATCGGACAAAAACTCAAGTCATGTTACGCAGCTGGAGTTATCGTCTAAGTGACAGACAGAATTTACGAGTGGAAAGTTGGGGTGACTTTACCAGCCAGCAGATGTTCAAAATTATTAATAGCCACAAAAAAGGGGTATAACATAGAACAATACGCCAGTAGAACCAAAAGTACAGATAATGGCAATCTAGAGAAACACTGAGTTTACTTCAGACAATAGGTTGATGGACAAGCTTCTAATAGCCGTAGTTTCTACGAAACGGGTCAACGTTCGTCAGAGCAAAATCGGGGGATGCCTAAGAACCTATCAGAAGCAAAAGGCCAGAGAGAAAACTGGTAGAGAGGAGTGTTTCCATAGCAACAGAAACGGAAAACCTATCGGAAGAACTATGACGTAGGGTCTTGACATAGTGGGACAAAATATTCCAAGAAAACTCAAAATTGACCAATCACAAAATGAAGTAGGCGTGAACTGCGCCAGAGACAAAATTTTGAGTAGGGACGAGTTAATAAAACTATCTGTCCAAGACAGGAGTCAAGAGTCTTATCTCAACAGTTGACAGTTAATAAGTTTTACTCAAATCGTCAACCAGTTTACTTTAAGTACGAAGCGTGTCTTCAGTCTTATATCAAATTTTCAAGTAATACACTTTAAGTTCGAGAGACAGTGTTACGCAATTTTCAGACAGTTTATTCTAATTGTTCGGAAGTGAAATTCGAAGTGCGACGTAACGAACTTAGATAAGAATTATTCAAAGTAAACAATCAGATCGTTACACGAACAGATATCACCACACAAATAATATACTAAACAGTTGAACTTAATAAAGTGCTACTACACCTTATTAACACCATAATGAACATGAAACATTAAACAAAGTATCAGATCACATGAACATTTGATAAAGCAGCGATAAGTGGAACTAGACATGTACATTAACGTTAAAAGAAACACACAACATACATCGTAAGATGAAGTATTTAATTGAACACTAAACATCAATTATTCACATAAATCAACGCCAACGCGAGTGATCGGAAGAGTGTGTTAAGTGATTGTGATACAACAGCATTCAACGAAATGTGTCTCCATGCCATCTCCATCACTGGAACTCTACTGCACCAACGCTTAATGGATATTTCATAAATCAAGTAACCAATATTTTAATCATTACTACTTAGTTACTTCTACTGACCTGATTCTTTCAAAGAATTCATCCCTGAGAAAATTATTAATAAATGCAATGAATAAATCAGAAATTAAAACGTAATTAATAAATATATCAACAAAAGTTTATCTGGGATTAATGAACGCATTAATAAGTAGAATTATGAATTGTTATATTATTTGATTTATATATGTATGTATGTTTTTCTTTGTTTCAGCATCTATTAAAACATGAATTTGTTATTATAAAATATGTATGTATTTCAGGTACAGCGACGTATCATATGTACGATTATAATTATTGTGAATGACAAATAAACTAGTAATTTAAGTTGATCATATATATGCGTTCATTATTATCTAATACAACCCAGATATTAACTTAAAATTTGAAAGAAACATAAAGTAGAATTTTAAGAGTTTCTTTTGCTCAATTAAAGTAAACGAATTGACAACACTAATTTAGTAAATGATATCAAGTATGTGTTTATGAATATTCGGAATAGTTATACATTGTGTTAAATGGCTGCATAACGCTCGGCATGAAAGTAATCAATTAATGCAAGTAACTACATATTATCTATTGCAAATAAATGTAATACAATATCAAAATATTTATTATAAATCAATTATATTGATTTGATATCATCATATTTATAATATTCATTATATAAATGGCGCCCATCCGCACGGCATGATACGTAGTAACAAAGATAGTTAAAACGTACAGCTTTGGCAAAGATCAGGCAGTAGAAGAAGTTGATAAAAGTAGCGTTATAGAATTAGAAGTAAGATAAGTATTAGTGTTATAAGTCAGTTTGAATGATTACGCGTAGGAAGGCAAAAATGGCGAGCAATTCCGATAGCGTAGAATTCGACGTTAATAACCAGTTAGGTACGGTAAATACAGAAGATAATACCACACCTAGCGAACCAAGTAGCGTTGTAGAGAGTCCAGAAGATAGGGCGCGAGGACAGACATCAAAACCAGAAGATGTAAGTCTACAAATGTTGATGGAGTTCATCCGTCAACAGAACGAAAAACAAGAAGAGAATATTAACAAATTAATTAGCAAGAAACAAGAAGAAAGTAACAGAAAACAAGAAGAAAGTAGCAGAAAACAAGAAGAGAATATTAAAAAATTAATTAGTGAGAAATTAGAAAAACAAAATGAAAAGCTCGACCAGCATAAGGAAGAGATTACGCAGATAAGGTCCGAGATACGTGAATACCAGCAGGCCTGGGAAAGAAAGGTCGACGAACTACAGAAGAAACAAGATGATATCGTGAGAAACTTGAGAGAAGAAGCAAAGAAGAAGTACGAAGAAATACAAGAAACACGAGAGAATGATCGTCAAGAATGGATGGTAGCGATACACACTACCCAAACGACCGTTAAAAAGATTAATAGTAAATTCGATGCTCACGTTAAGGATTCCAATAAGAAACACGAAGAACTCAAGGCCGAGATACACGACACCATACGGCAGAAACAACAGGAGCAAGACGGAACAAACAATAACATTATACAGAAGTTGGAAGAAGTTGATGGTAGACAACGTTCAACAGAACAGAAGTTGGACGAGACTACAAAAGAAAAGACGACGCGGATCGAAGAGTTAAAAGGACATTTGACTAAAGTAAGAGAAAACCAGGAGAGACTGCAGAGACAGCTAATGGAAGGTGAGTGTGGTATATTAAACCGAATTAATGGACCTAACCACAATGACCTTAAATATAATGGTACGGACAGATTCCCTATGGAATTCCTTAAGGAGTTGTCTGAAATACAAGAGTTATACTACCCCACTGACAATATCAAGTGGATAGGTAGACATTTGGAATTAGACGCAGGAATTTGGTGGCGGGTTATACGTAACCAAATATCAAATTTTGAAGAATTCAAGGAAGCGTTCTCGCAGAAATATTGGGGACAAGAACGACAAGATAGTATACGGGACCATTTGGAGTATGGTAGGTTTGATTGGCGTGGACCGATTACTGCAATTCAGTATATTGAACGCATATTGTTGGAGAGTAGGCAGTTAACACCTACTCTGACTGATAATCAACTTATACGTAAGATATCTCGTCACTTTGGGCGCGAGATCCAGCTCGCTGTGGTCACGAGAGGAATTGTGACAATCCCAAATTTCGAATCTCTAATCATAGAATATACACAGATACAACCGAGAAATAATAGGGAGTCAAACTATGTGACGGCGAACGAGGGGAGGAATTCCTACAAGGAAAGTGAAAGCGGTTTGAACAAAGCAAGTGGTGCACAGAAGAAAGCCTGGGTTGACAGACCAGCTGTAAATACACAACAACATCGTAATGCGGACCGACGCGCGGTCAACACAATGGAGTTCACAAAAACAGCGGCCGGTACATCGGGCACTGAACCCAAGAGGGTCCGTCAACAAGAAGAGGAAAAAAAAAATCCCTTTACTCATTAACGGAGATAGCCGATAAAACGAATGACTACCAGACCAACATAATTCTACCAGATTTACCAAGCGATTTATTATGTAATGACGACGAGGAGATTACCCAACGAATAATAAAGTGCCCAGAAATAAATATAAAGTTTAATAATAATGTTACTGTACAAGCGTTGCTTGACACTGGATCCGTTGTTGCCGGATTGTCCGAATCGTGGTTTAATCAAAACAAACATAACATAACATAACACCTTATGAAATATTACCGATGACTAACACTTTAATAGTTAGCGCGGTTGGTAATAAATCAAAGTTAATAAGAAAACAAATATTATGCGATATTTATATCGAAGGAATTAAATATGAATGTGTTTTTCTCATCATACCGGATTTAATAAAACCTTGTATATTAGGAATCAATTTTCTTCAAGAAACAGGATGTCTCATTGACATGGGAAGAAGGATCGTCGAGTTGAGAAGAGAGGCTGACGAAGCGGCATGCACGGTGCCAATGATGCATATAGAAGTGGTGGACGAAGAAGAAGAAGAAGAGATCATAAGGAACATTGATAAGAAAGTAGAGAGTAATGACTGCGGAGATAAAGGGACGTTGGAAAGATTAAGGGAGATTCTGGTATGGAATAGAAGTTTATTCAGAGTGTGCCCCGGAAGGATCGAAGGGTACGTTCACGAGTTCCAAGTCACCGACCGAACACCGTACTTCCAGAGAGGATGGCCTGTCCCATTAGCATATAAAGGGAAGGTAGATGATGAGATTAAAAGAATGTTACGGTATGGGGTCATTGAGCGATGCAACAGCGCATATATCAACCCACTTGTTACTGTAATTAAGAAGGACGGTAGAGTACGATTGTGTTTGGATGCGAGGAAGGTGAACAGCGTGACTATCCCGGACTACGAGGGTGCTCCACCGATAAACGACATTCTGGCGAGATGTTGTGAGATGAAATATTTATCTACCGTAGACTTAACTAGCAGTTTCTGGCAAGTACCACTGAAGCCGGAGTGCCGGAACTTCACCGCTTTTATGTACGAAGGCAAATGTTATCGTTTTACAGTTACGCCGTTTGGACTGAGTACCAGTTCTGCTGCACTAACCAGGGGATTGGACACAGTATTGGAAGATGAAGTTAAAGAAAATACCATTATTTATGTCGACGATTGCCTATGTTATTCAGGAGATTTAGAGACGCATTTATTACATTTAGATTTATTATTATCCAACTTAAGAAGAGCGAATTTAACCATCAATTTGGAGAAGTCGCAATTCTTTAGGCAAGAAATTGCGTACCTTGGATATCGATTAACTACGCAAGGAATACGAGCAACGGACGAGAAGATTGATGCCATTATGAAGTTCCCAACACCTCGGAACCAAAAACAATTAAAAGGTTTCTTGGGTTTGACAAATTTCTACAACCGTTTTACAGATAAATACGCTGAAACCACTAAACCATTACTTGAATTATTACGGAAAGGACAGAAATTTACCTGGACACAGGAATTAAATGAATGCTTTCAACAAGTTAAAAGGTTATTCGTAGAAACAGTCATCTTGAAGTTTCCTCGAATAAACCAAAGATACTATATGCAGTGCGACGCCAGCAACTTTGCATATGGCGGGCAACTATATCAACTGGATGAGGAAGGAAGAATTGGAGTCATAGCTTTTACCAGCAAGACATTCAAGGGTGCAGAAAGAAATTGTTACACCACGGAGAAGGAGCTCTTGAGTATCGTACGATGTCTTGAGAAATTCCGTATATACATATTAGGGCAACCTTTAACCATTATTACAGATAATAAGGCACTGACTTTTATGAATAAATGTCATTTAAACAACTCGCGAATTACACGCTGGATCTTATGCATCCAAGAGTACAAATTTGACATTGTCCATTGTAAGGGCAAGGACAATATTACTGCTGATCTTCTAAGCAGAAACCCAGAAGATCCCACGTTAGAAGAAATTAGCGACAATATGTCCGAATACTTAATTAATCACCTGACAATCAAGATGGATAAAAGGGTAAGCAAGATCATATGGATATTGGAAAGTATCAATTTGAAGATACTAAGCTTAAAACTATTATAGATAAGATTAAGGAAAAGTGTTTAGATAAGGAATTAAATAAATTTTATAGATACGTCGATGAGAAATTATATAGATTACGTAGGCGGGAATGGAAACTGTACATACCGAACAGTGCATCCGGCGAAATAATTGCTGAAATACACCGTATGTATGGACATCCTGGAGCTAATAAATGTATAAAATTATTACAGGAGCATTTTACCATAGACGGTATGTTGAAAAGGGTGAAAAATTACGTACGCACCTGCGACACTTGTCAGAGGAGGAAGGACTCAGGAAACAAAAACCTGTTCCGGGGAACGAAAGCCATTATACCGTTAAGCAAGGGTGACCTAGTGAGCGCTGATTATTATGGGCCACTACCTGTTTCGTCCGCTGGAGTGAGGTATTTGTTTGTCATGATAGACAACTTTACGAAATACGTGCGACTATTTACACTTCGTAGGGCAACGACCGCAGCCACATTAAGAAGAATACACCAATATTGTAAAGAGCTAGGATCTCCTAGAATAATTATCACAGACAACGGAACGCAATTTACCTCTAGGAAATGGTTAGACGGGTTAAACGAATTAAATATTCAACCAAGATTTACCGCGATAAGAAATCCATGTGCGAATCTGGCTGAAAGAATCAACAGACAACTTGGAGATTTATTTAGGATCTTTGTCGGTGACCAACACACAAGGTGGTCGCGTTATGTACCAATCATAGAGAGTTGCATTAACGAGACGTACCACGAGACTATAGAAGTAACACCCTATGAGGCACAGCTCGGGAAAAAACCGACCAGAGTTTGGGAAAAATACCTAAACAAGGACATACTTCAAGTTAAAGGAGCTGACCATAACCAAATATTCGTCAAAATGAAAGAAAAGAGGGAAAAACAAGCGAAGTTGTGTAATGAAACCAAGACCATTACAAAATTCAAAATTGGTGAGAAGGTATTAATCAGAACCTATTATCAATCGGACGCGATCCAGAAAAGGATTGAAAAATTTTGCGAACTGTACTGCGGACCATACAAAGTACACCGAATTCTCGGAGAAGCTACACACCTACTCGTCGATAACGATGACGAAAGCAAAATCCGCGGGAAATTCAATGCCAGACAGATGAAAAAATATCATGAACCAGAAAATTGAAGATGAAGGAAGAGGAGGAAATTGAAGAATATACCATAATAAGTTAGCTGATGGTGATGAGTCATCTGCGTTAGGGTAATTGACGCGCTTATCTCATTCAAGCTGGCTTAACCAAGAAATTATGTACTCTAAATGTCAAACGTCACATAAGAGTTTACTTAGTTAATTAACCACTAATTAAATGTTAGATAATAAGGGTGATTTAACGTGTTGTGTGACATTTTATAAAATATTCTAGTGAATACAAGGGACATTTTAGTTATTATTACTTGATTCACATAGTAATAGATTATTAGGACAAGGTGAAAAATATAGGACACTTAAAATCAAATGAGTGATATTATTCAAAGAACTATATCGTAAATGAACTTTGTTAAAGTGGATGTATATAATTAATAGACTAGGATTGTAAATGATGCTAGAATGATGTAGATAACTCATTAACAAAATGTGTTACGTGTATGTATAAGTTTTCAAAATAATTACAACTAACGTAGCGAATAGGTTAACTACCAATCTAATTTTAAATAATATTTTAAGAACTAAATTCTTAGTAGGACTATCAGTATTGCACAAAATGTATATGTATAGGAGATTTCTCTGATTCTATGTAAAGCGTTACGTTAAACCGATTGATTGTTTGATAATAGATTGCGAGAATAATATTTTAGAAAGTAAAAGGATTATTCAATTAATTAAATTAATTAATTGCTCATTGAATTTATGATTTGTCTTGTAATTAGGGAGATAAGTTATTTATATGTAAATACGATAATGTGAAATGCGTTCAGCCATCCCAAATAGCTAGCAATAAATTCAGAGACCCAATTAAAACTAAAAGGGGGTACACCAATTGTAATATAAGTCTTTAAAAGTAGGTCATCATGTAATATCCTTTCCTGAGGAAGAGAAACATAGCGAGGCGACGTACAGGGCGCAGAATTTGGATTTGAGTTGTTCCCTGAGGTCACATCGTCAAAACAAAATTGAGGACACTGTAACGAGCAAAAATTTTAAAATTTCTTAAATTTTTACCTCGACGGAGTGCGTTCACACGAGGCGGTGTCAACGACTTATAGTTGACGCAATAAATAAAGCGTAATGAGAAGATGTCAGAGTAGCGTCGCTAGCTTGACAATAGAAAGACGTTAAGCTCAAACTAACTATAGAAATTGGTGGCACAAGATGACAGGGAAAGTTTAGTTCAGAATTATTGGTATCTACTGCTGTAACAATTGGGCGAGGACATTCACACTCGTACTGAGAAATGTGGCAGATGTTTGACCATGTTACGTCAGTATACGATAAACGACAATAAGAGTGTAACTCTACGTTACAATGGAACGGATGCACTGCACTTTAAGAAACAATACGAGGGCTAAGATCGGACAAAAACTCAAGTCATGTTACGCAGCTGGAGTTATCGTCTAAGTGACAGACAGAATTTACGAGTGGAAAGTTGGGGTGACTTTACCAGCCAGCAGGTGTTCAAAATTATTAATAGCCACAAAAAAGGGGTATAACATAGAACAATACGCCAGTAGAACCAAAAGTACAGATAATGGCAATCTAGAGAAACACTGAGTTTACTTCAGACAATAGGTTGATGGACAAGCTTCTAATAGCCGTAGTTTCTACGAAACGGGTCAACGTTCGTCAGAGCAAAATCGGGGGATGCCTAAGAACCTATCAGAAGCAAAAGGCCAGAGAGAAAACTGGTAGAGAGGAGTGTTTCCATAGCAACAGAAACGGAAAACCTATCGGAAGAACTATGACGTAGGGTCTTGACATAGTGGGACAAAATATTCCAAGAAAACTCAAAATTGACCAATCACAAAATGAAGTAGGCGTGAACTGCGCCAGAGACAAAATTTTGAGTAGGGACGAGTTAATAAAACTATCTGTCCTAGACAGGAGTCAAGAGTCTTATCTCAACAGTTGACAGTTAATAAGTTTTACTCAAATCGTCAACCAGTTTACTTTAAGTACGAAGCGTGTCTTCAGTCTTATATCAAATTTTCAAGTAATACACTTTAAGTTCGAGAGACAGTGTTACGCAATTTTCAGACAGTTTATTCTAATTGTTCGGAAGTGAAATTCGAAGTGCGACGTAACGAACTTAGATAAGAATTATTCAAAGTAAACAATCAGATCGTTACACGAACAGATATCACCACACAAATAATATACTAAACAGTTGAACTTAATATAGTGCTACTACACCTTATTAACACCATAATGAACATGAAACATTAAACAAAGTATCAGATCACATGAACATTTGATAAAGCAGCGATAAGTGGAACTAGACATGTACATTAACGTTAAAAGAAACACACAACATACATCGTAAGATGAAGTATTTAATTGAACACTAAACATCAATTATTCACATAAATCAACGCCAACGCGAGTGATCGGAAGAGTGTGTTAAGTGATTGTGATACAACAGCATTCAACGAAATGTGTCTCCATGCCATCTCCATCACTGGAACTCGACTGCACCAACGCTTAATGGATATTTCATAAATCAAGTAACCAATATTTTAATCATTACTACTTAGTTACTTCTACTGACCTGATTCTTTCAAAGAATTCATCCCTGAGAAAATTATTAATAAATGCAATTAATAAATCAGAAATTAAAACGTAATTAATAAATATATCAACAAAAGTTTATCTGGGATTAATGAACGCATTAATAAGTAGAATATGAATTGTTATATTATTTGATTTATATATGTATGTATGTTTTTCTTTGTTTCAGCATCTATTAAAACATGAATTTGTTATTATAAAATATGTATGTATTTCAGGTACAGCGACGTATCATATGTACGATTATAATTATTGTGAATGACAAATAAACTAGTAATTTAAGTTGATCATATATATGCGTTCATTATTATCTAATACAACCCAGATATTAACTTAAAATTTGAAAGAAACATAAAGTAGAATTTTAAGAGTTTCTTTTGCTCAATTAAAGTAAATGAATTGACAACACTAATTTAGTAAATGATATCAAGTATGTGTTTATGAATATTCGGAATAGTTATACATTGTGTTAAATGGCTGCATAACGCGCGGCATGAAAGTAATCAATTAATGCAAGTAACTACATATTATCTATTGCAAATAAATGTAATACAATATCAAAATATTTATTATAAATCAATTATATTGATTTGATATCATCATATTTATAATATTCATTATATTAGCTTGGACTATCCTGTTCCGGGTTTCGGCTACTTCTGTGCCGTTTTTTTCTAATACGGTACCCAAGTATTTAAAGTTGTCCACCTTTTTGATATTGTCGATTGTTCCGTAGTTTCTTTGTCTTCTAGTCTGCACTAATATTTTTGATTTACCTATGTTGATTTTCAGGCCTATATTGCTAGCATTTTCTTTGAGCTCAAAGTACATTTCCTGTGCTGCATTTTTTGTCAGACACATTATGTTAATGTCGTCCGCGTAGGCTGCTAATTGGACCGATTTGATTGTCAGTACGTTATTTCTTCCTACTGACAGTTTTCTGATTACATTTTCTAGAGCTAGATTAAACAAGGTCGGGGGCAGCCCGTCTCCTTGTTTTAACCCTCGATTGATTACAAATTCTTCTGTCATGTGTCCTTATATTCGTACTTGAGCTTCCGTATTAGCCATTGTCAAGTTTATCATCCTTACTAGTTTCACTGGTATGTCGAATTCATATAAAATATTAGCGATTTCAACTGGTGTCAGTTATTCTGTTTCCACTGTTCAGACACGACGATCCGTGACACCGTCGTAACAGTGTACACATGTTCGGACCATGCCAGTCTCTGTACTTTTACATGGCCCATCCTTGACCCTGATGTCACTTTTCGTCCGTATGGGGGTCAGGTATTCAGAAATATATCGGTTATGAAGTAAAAAATGAAGTACCCCAAACTTTGTTTTTGTTGTCTATGCGTAAATTTTCTCAACATTACTTTATAGGTTTCCTGTCGTCTTCTCCATCAAGCTACTTAATAATACAATGATTGCACTGATTGTCTCAGTCATCTGCTACCGATTCCGATTGCTTAGCACGTTTTAATATAACGTTAGAAATTATACAAATGAATGTTGCAAATACAGACCGTGTTGTAGGAATTTGTATTTTATGAGCTTGCGTCATGTTTATTATTGAATAATTTTATTGTTGTTGAGTCTTTCATGTTTTATTCCGTTTAAATACTTCATGTTTATTAATTTCTTTTTTTTAGTTTTTGTAGTTTTGAGACTTTACTGTGATCAGCCACTTGCGAAACTGCATAACCGCTCCCTTGTAATTAGAAGTTAACTCTGATTTGTGTCAGTTCTGTACACTTAACATATTAATTTCTCTCTTATTTTCTCTCTTTCTCTCTCTCCCTCTCTGTTAAGGTAGTTTTATTTTCTTCCTTATTTATCTTTGCTCTTTGCCAGCCTTATTTTTATTCAAATAAAACAAACACGTCATACACATTGCTATACAAAACAAAACGTTCAGTTTCTATTCTACCGGTACGCTCACAAACAACCGACGTACAGAGTACACACGCACACCGCAGATGATGACCCAAAGGGATACAAACTAAATCAATTATGTTTTCTTCGTTTCCCAGTTAGTTTCATTATACGTTTGAATCTGATAATTTGTAGGAAAAACGGTTTCGTGAACGGACAGAGACGGAGCGAGAGAGTGCTGTGCTCGCCTCGTTTAAAATACAGCAGAGAATAGGTAAAACAACTATATTTAACTTTCGGATAGTTGGCGGCCCTGTGATTAACTGCGTTCGACAGGTGTAAGGATGATGCTGTGTAAAACAGAAACTCACGCGAGACCGGCAATGCGCACGCAACACGGCTGTAAATTATCAGACGTATCGCTGCTAACAATGGCCTCCAGTATTTATTTGGCCGGGCTTTAATCGGCTTCGGTTTAAGTAAATTATTATAATGCACGTAACAGCTCACGTGTTCAGAGTATTGTCGATACCCGTTAACCAGTGTCACAAGTGATGGACGTTTCTACGCGCCGATTATATTAACTCATTAGTGGGAAGTCTCAGATCTGTACCGGCTTCAAATCAACATCCGTGTCTACGCCGTTCGTGTGAAAATGTAATTCTCCTTTGGCGTGTTTAGAAAAATAGTAATTACTTTTGAGATATTGAATTCTTCGTTTTAATATATAGGCGCTACATCGCACAGCGAACTCTGAACTCCGAAAGATCGAGAAAGACCAAGATATTCTAGTGCGTATATTGGTGTAGAAGAACAAGCTCTGTTCGAGGCGAAACAGTGCACATTGGGAAACACGAAACCGTGATAGGATTCAGTGGAAGGATGAGCTTTGAATTCAGCAGTTGCTAGTCAAGTACTCAGTAAAGATCTTGTAAGATTTCACACTTGAAAACGACAATGTTCTCTGTTAAACCGGTCTGTAATTTTTTACGTCGAACACGCATAAGCTATAGTGATTGATGAGAAATTCTATCCTGCTTTCCAGTGGTTCTGTTTGTTTCATTTTACACCAAATTGTCTGTTAATGCAAAGTGACTCACACAACATTAACTATTTAAAATTGGAAAAGGTAAAATTTGTAAATTTATTATATTTTTAATATAAAAATTTAATATAGGCTATTTACTATAGCCATTGTGGGAGAAAATAAAAAAAAACGGAATTTGTACGAATAAAATGGTTATACCGTTTGCAGGCGAAAAAACAAACAAGAAATCACAACGTAATACGACTTACGAATATGAACATCTTGGTGCTGTTCGTTTTTGAACGACGACCCCTTTGTATAGAGCTGTTAATCTTCTCCATGCTCTTTGTTGTCTGTAGTTCTCATGACACCTTCCATTGGAAAATTTCTCAGTGTTTAAGTCTGGATCGGTAATCAATAAAACGGACCGGTGGTTAACTTCTATTTCCTTTCCAGCCTACTTTGGCTTGCAAGATCAGCCTAGAAACATATACTTACGGAATTGCGTGACAGTTGAAGCGCACGATTTTTGGGTACACGTCTACGACAATGACACTCAGACTACAATAAAGTCTCCTTCTTACACAATTATCTAATACACAGTATCACAACGATTAATAAAAGCCATCAAGTTAAATAAAATTATAATAACACGAAACAAAAGTAAACAATTAAATACTTGATTCTGTCACTAAAACAGTAGCTTATCGCAGTGAATAAACACCCCACCCACTTAGCAAAAACTGAACTATTCGCACTCGAAATGCTGATGTAATTCAAGTCTCCCACAGCTGTCTCCGTCCCTTTAACAACAATTTTTCTTAATGTCACGCAACCCATGTGTAAAAAAAATTATTTATTTATGAAAACTTTTGACCTTAAGGTCAGTAAGTTAATATTTAAGTACTTTTTCACTCACAACTCCCAACAAGAATTTGAAATTCAACCTTCAGCATTGACGTAGGCGTCAACATTCCGTAGGCCTGTAGTTGCCGCAGATGCTTTCTTCGATATTATTTTCAACTCATTCAAAGGATGCGGGTTGTTCTTGAAAATACTTTCTTTCAGAAAGCTGCCCCCAAATAAAAATCTGGTGGCGAGAGATCCAGTTCCCGCGGAGGCCAGGTACCGCGGGAAACTAAACGGTCATCGAAAAGTTCACGTAACATCACCCTAAGTAAAATTGGCAGTGTAGAAAGTAGCACTATGATTTTTAGCTTTGCGAACATCACAGAGAGAAAGTTCAGTATGTTGAGATAGCCTTCTCAGTGACTTTTTTGCATAACGTAATAACGACTGATGAATATTATGCATAGTGTCATCATGTGAAACCGACTGACAACACTGTGTTTACAATCAGTCATAGTACCGGTTTCACGAAGTCTACACATTAAACGAGAAATAGTCTTGACCGTCATCAATTGAACGGTCTCAGAAAATACTCACCTTACAAAATATCCTGTAAAAAAAACTTTCAAATGCATTATCGATACAGTGGAACCTCACAAATTCGTCACCTAACTAATTCGTCTTCCTCTGTAATTCGTCACCCACTCAAGCTTTTTTTCTTTTCCTTTATTAAC
The DNA here is from genome assembly GCA_034769895.1 of Magicicada septendecula. Classification (NCBI taxonomy): domain Eukaryota; kingdom Metazoa; phylum Arthropoda; class Insecta; order Hemiptera; family Cicadidae; genus Magicicada; species Magicicada septendecula. The sequence goes on along the minus strand of CM068371.1, from coordinate 177,763,488 downwards.
ATCCCCAGAAACGTGCTGATTGTGGCCGGGGTTCTAATAATAGCCAGGAGAACGAATTGCGCAAGGTGATGGTTCCGAGAATGGGTATTTCGTACTTGTGTACACGGCACAATAAGTGTTGTGTTGTGTTGTTACATGATACGTTTCCAAAAATTCAGTCGAATTGCTGGTGACTGGCAAAGTTTTCCGGAAACACTCTAAAATCTGCCTCGAATACGTTACGGCCATGTGAATTACAACCAGCGTCTACAGAACCAGAAGGTCTTGATTCCCACATCGGAATTGTTAGATGTCTGCCAATTCCTACCAGCATTTAACAGTTTGAATGAAGAAGACGTCAAAAATTGGTGTGAAATAAACTTACTGGATGTAGGCTACGAAACGTTTAGTGAAGATGAAATTTTTAAATAGGCCTACGAAATTGTTATATTCACAGAACCTACAAAACCTAATGATGAAGAAGATGACCCGCTAATAAAACCTGCAATCATAAGGGGGCCATTCAATCACTGACTACAACCATCAAGTTGTACGAAAGCCAAGATGAAGCAGAACTGCCTAAAATAATTTCACTGCGCCAAATAGATAATTCGGCTCTTGAAAAGTACAGTCGACAGAAAACAGAAGGAAATTACAGATTTTTTGCACAATCACTGAACTTTGTTTTTGCAATTACAGTGCTTAACTTGTTTGAGTTTGAAAATTTCCAGCAGTAAATAAGTTTTAGCATAACATTAGTACTCTACATTGCTAGTGTTATAATAAAATATTTTATAATGACTTCAATCGATTTGTTTCTTACTAATTCGTCTATTTCGCTAATTCGTCACACCTTCGGTCCCGTAGGTGACGAATTATTGAGGTTCTGCTGTATTAGTTTTGGACTGCGTGACTTTATGAATCCCGATATAAGCTACGCAGGTTACCGATAGCACTTAATGTTAACGAAAACATTGCACTCCTTTCTACGTGGGCAATGATGAGAACTTGTAACCCCAATTACACTTTGCCAGTCAATTCTAGAATACTCGTTATACTCGTTGACTACGTAATACGTGACAAGCGTCACATAAATTAATAATCAATTGTTTATGTGCGTTAAGCCGTAGACAATAGGGTAGCGTAAATGATATTGTACATTTACAAAACACTGAGCGACTAAAAGATCATATAAGTACGCTAAAGGTCTCCTGAGACCAGTACTTATCAAAAAATGATTTTTTGTCAAACGACATATAGCCCACTCTGTATATAATATAGCCCTGCAAGTGTAAGTGCTTGCGCATACGAGTGAGGAAGTATGAGTGCGTGTGTAGTATGTGTATGTGGTCGATATTTCAAATATATGAATTGCATTTCGGAATAGTGTTATTGTAAAAATGTTATGGGGCCAAACACGTCACAAAATAGTTGGAAACATTATTGGCCGTTCTGTTAGGCCGTAGTCGGAGGCCATCATGCGTGTCGGTAACAATTGGCACGGTGTTCCGCCAACACATCCCAGAATTCACGGGAATTGACGGGACACCGTGCCAGTTTTTACCGTCATTGACTATAGCCTCCGATGGTGAGGCCGAAATGTCTGTCAACATAAGCTCTAGACCACGGCATAACACCACGACTAATAATGTTTCTAACTATGTGACCCCGGCCGTACAAGCATTAGGAACTCTATTTCATAAAATATTTGTCTCTTGCGAAGATTCAATCATAGTACTAATTATTCACGTAATATTTAAGTAAAATCATTTGTATTGCGAAGTTAACTTTCAGCTGTAATATTAGCTTTTCCGCCAAAATTATTGAAGTTCTGTAATAATAATTAATTAATATTAATGAAATAAATGTGAATCTTAACGAATAGCACGATTTGTACGTAGTGTCAGTGTGTTTCTATAGAAATATGTAATAAATTTTACCTTTTGTCAGTTTAAATAATTAACTTTGTGTAACCAGTCACTTTGCATTAGCAAACAATTATTTGCTACAAAATAAAACAAACAGAACAGCTGGAAAAAACGGAGAGAATTTCTCATCAATTATTATTCGCGTAATTGACGTAGAAAAATTACAGACCGTATCGAAATTATCGTGCGTCGTCATTACCAATTTAGCGAGTATATCATTCTCGCATAACAAACACACAGTGGAAGTGTTAGTTGACCCAGGTAGATATAAGCGGACGGCAGTGAAACAAATGAGAAAGCCCCACAAGTAATGTTATACAATACGTTTGGCCGGGCACAACAAATTGATAGCATTGTACAGTGTACGCCGGCTCCCCAGTGAAACGCCAGGTGGTCTTTAATATCCCCTTGTTTTAATTACTTACAATATCCATACACACCAGCCAACCATCCCCCAACATCCCTTAACAATACCAATTTGCTAAGTTTGTTAATATAGCCGATGACAAGCCGCGCGGGGCGTACATCACGTTTACTAACTACAGTATATGAATACACGCACACAGCGATAATGTGGCTTATAAACCAAACAGCTTAATCCCGTTGCCTTAACGCCGCGTTCAACAAATCTCACGCATTAAGCTGGTTACAAATAACACTGCTATCAAATTTAGCATACACGAGTTACCGACATAACTAGACCGGAATTAATGTATAGCTGTATAAACCATTACTCTGTACGTTCTCTTGTTCCTTTAAAGTAAACGGTTCATTGTTAAATAATTTCAGATTGATAAGAACTTTACAAGAACACATGTATCCAAGGGCAAGTTAAGTAGAAAAATAAGGATATGTTCACAGAAACAGTAGCCACCAGAAGAAACCACTAGAAGAGAACTCGCTTTGCACAGTGCTCTAGCTTCGGATCAAAGGTCGAGTCATTCTAACCCCGGTCTAGCTACGTCTGGGGAAATACAACAGTCTGGCTGAAGTAAGCGGACCTAACGCGATATCTACACGTGAACACACATTAACAACCTTCATTTCGTTGCCGCACTTGGTTAAATGCTGACTGATTCCCTATGGCAGTGGAGTGGTGTCAGCTGTACCATTGTAGAGAGTACGACAGGCCATGAGTGTAACTCTTGATAATATAATAAAAAAAGATAAGAAGAAGAAGAAGAAGAAGAAGAAGAAGAAGAAGAAGAAGAAGAAGAGGAAGAAGAAGAAGAAGAAGAAGAAAAAGAAGAAGAAGAAGAAGAAGAAGAAGAAGAAGAAGAAGAAGAAGAAGAAGAAGAAGAAGAAGAAGAAGAAGAAGAAGAAGAAGAAGAAGGGGTGAGGAGGAGGGGAAGGAAGAGGAGGAGGAGGAGTAGGAGGAGGAGGAGGAGGAGGGGGAGGGGAGGGGGAGGGGAGGAGGAGAAGGAGAAGAACAAGAAAATGAATAAGAATAAGAACAACAAGGTGACGGTGGTTGCGGCGGCGTCGGTAGTGGTGGGTCGGTGATGATGACGATGACGACGACGACGACGATGATGATGATGATGATGATGATGATGATGTGATTGTCGTCGTCGTCGTCGTCGTCGTCGTCGTCGTCGTCGTCGTCGTCGTCGTCGTCGTCGTCGTCGTCGTTGTTGTTGTTGTTGTTGTTGTTGTTGTTGTTGTTGTTGTTGTTGTTGTTGTTGTTGTTGTTGTTGTTGTTGTTGTTGTTGTTGTTGTTGTTGTTGTTGTTGTGACGAACCTAGCGAAGAGATCTGACGACACAGTAAATGGTACAGAACAAAGGCAGATACTTCACACGATGCTAAATCGTCTATTAGATACGAAACTTCAAAATTGTATCAGAATGAAAGAGCAGAATGGAGAAAGTGTGAATACGATTATTACCCTCTAGAAAAGAGAGGAAACGGTTCAAAGCGCCACATCAGCACATGAGAATAAGAAGTAGAGACAGGTTCTATACTTTAATAATGTCAGCTGAGAAAATACCTACTAATGTGTTATTGTATATGGCTAATGTAAAGAGATGTCTAAGGCGATTCTTAACATATTTTTCAAATTACTGTGATATTTAGTAATCACAGTTTAGTATCACTTAATCTTACATAAACATGGTACTATTCCATGCCCATTACATAATATACTGTTGTGAATCCAAAACCGTTGTGGTCGTATTAGCCAAAATTCCTAGACTTACCATAAACCTGATGGACCGCGATCAGTGGCGAATCAATCGTGCACAACCCGGTCAGTTGCAACCGAGGTGAAAATATTAACCCGGTCAATTGCGACTCGGCCAATTTCAACCGAAAGCATCGTCCTATCAGCTGCAGACACAGACTGCGTATATCAAAAGCGTGTGAAGAGATGAAGGCTCACGCCTGGAATGGTACTGCCTACGGCTGTTTCCAATCTTTATATACTGCTCTTGCGATTCTGTACATACTTTTACATAAATATTTAAACTCTCCTTTCTGAACAATATGTGACAGACCTGCGCTCGCCCTACGTAGACATCAAAACGCCGCCTATCTATTTGCGGGTTACTGAAATCATCACTCATGTGTTAGAGACATAGTCGTAACGCATGGCCCTTTAACGAGCCGTTTCTGCTCACTCCGCACGCAACTAAGAGTACATCGCATGTGGGTCCACTGTATAACAAAATGTAGGCTATAATCATCTACACCAATACTAACACATTTCGTCAAACATTTACTACCTACGTATCTCCATAATTGCTAGGACATCTCTAGCATTCGTTGTAACACGTATGTTACAACTACTTTCCCATTGTACACTACGTTCGCGAACCTTCGTATTACTTGTAGACGGAGTAACCAAATTAAAATGACACCAATCTGATCAACCTAACCTAACAAAAATATTGGAGAAAAGCGATTACTCGCATAAATAAAAATTACAGAATTGAAACGTCGGAGTTTGGAACAGATACGTTTGTAGTAGTTACCATGGATTCGGTCAGCTGCGACCAAGTAAAATGTGGGGCGCAATTGACCAGATAAGGACAGGTAAAACAGTCGTTCCGTCACAACTGACCGAGACCGATCCTTGCTTCAGCCAGTGTTTCTCGTTTCTCCTTACCGCATCATTACATTAACAGAACATCAACATTTTTGATACTCAGACGTTTTAAAATTTGTTTTATACAAAACGTTCATTCAAAGTATTAGTTTTCCAGCAACATATAATGGTAACATATGGTAAACCCGAACTTCTTTTTACTGTTTTCATAAAACTTGTTGAAAAGTTAATATTAAAACAAATTGAGATTTTTGTTGAAAATGCCCAACAGCGGTAAGGGTATTCGAATTCTCATATGCTTACGGTAAAAAATTAACATGCATATTGATGTCCTTATATGTAATGTATGTATAGTTTCTGCTGTCATGTTAGATACCCGACATTAATAACTTATGTTTTCGAGCCGAGTCATAACAGAGTCAATTTTACAACAAATGTCTTTTTAAGACGGAGATTTAGTAAGATATTACTTTAAGTTAATGAAGACGGCGATTTTACAATTTTTTAATTTTTATACGTACTCGTGGAAGTAAAAAAAAAACTAGTTTATTACGATCTGACGATTTAGATCTCAAATATGTCCTCATCACAAATACGATTTCGCTACGGAACATGCAAATTGATAAAGAAATGAATATACATTAAGTAAATAATATGTGATAAAATACGTTAATGTAAGGTACCCGAAAACGCTTGCGCGACTCTCCAAGCACACAGACGCAGCATGTGTAGTATGTATGTGTGTTTTACACATTTAAGATATATATTACATCCACAGCGTGCATTCATGTAAATCATAAACTTTGGAGGGCTGCTAGCTATAGCTAATATTCCAAAAATTTCCAAAACAAAATTCGGCTGTTTGGCACGGTTTCAGCAGCAGTTTCAGAGGCGTTAGCGGGACTACATAAACGCTGGAACTGCACCAAATATTGCAAACACAATAAATCTTGTTTCCCGCCGTCACAAACTTGCCCAATATATTTTCAATTATGCTTTACACAGATCTGATTTAACAACTGAATCTCATGCTTTTTACGAGCTGAACAAATTTATTTCGAACTGCTTTTATTATCTATAGAAAAATAAGTAGCGCAATTGAAAGCCTAGGATAAAATGTATCTTGGAGTCGTCGTTATTTTCCATAAATATGTTTTTCGTTAAGTACGATGTACCTATGCAGACGAGAAAAACTTGAAGTTCTGTACTGACAAAAATTACAACATTATGTATTGTAACACAACGTCCAATAACGGCAAAATTGTGAATTTTGTCATTGAAATTAATTTCAATGATTTTCCAAGAGTAATGAGCTTCTTCACATCAGTCGTTTCAGAAAAACGTACTGTTATAATGGAGGATGTCATGGAAAGGTAAGTAGAATGACAACGAATGGGGTAAATCAATATCTGGGGCATACAAACATCTGTTAAATTACCCGCTACTTGACACAACAATGAAATTCGGTGTATTAACCCATAACGGGTTTTCCAACTACATCATCGGGCCATTCGGTATTTGAAGTCTTCTTCCGGTATGGACCGCGTCGAAAATGTCTTGTAAGGCAACGTTTTACCCAAATTACAATGGGCATTCTTAGACTGTGTCACCAACTTTCTACATAGACCTGAGAATACCCACTGTAACATGGGTGAAACATTGTCTTACAAGACATTTTCGACGGGGTCCATACCGGACGAAGACTTCAAATACAGAATATCAAAGATAGTTCAAAATTGATACTTAATGCCATAAAGAAAAACAAGAAAACAAATTAGGAATGGATAAGTTACTCTTTTTCTCAAGGGATACGGAATAGAGAAAAGTTTAAGAATACGTGGTTTTAAATCTTTAAAGAAATAAATTTAATAAAGAAAATTCAAAACGGGCGAGTAATGAGGATTAAATAAATGTCGGTTATTAGAGTTGGCAATAACGGTGGAAGCCCCCCCCCCCCCACCATTATAATGCCATTGTACATAAAACAATACGCAGTTTGGCAGTAGCTATCAACTAGTAGAAAATATTGATGCAACGGCAAAATATGTTATACTGTTATTCCAACTTGAATTACTCCATTTGTAAACGTTACGATCAAGAATAATTTAAAACGACAGTTAACGAAATTGACCGTCAGCCAAAAATATTAAAATCAACTGGGCTGTATCCAACGTAATGTCTGCCAGAAGTTTCGGCCGTGCCAACGAAAACCATCTTCAGTTGTGTGGGAAGCAAGATATACAAAGATATACTACCACCGCTTTGAAACATAAGCCCGGTTGATTTTAATATTAGTACATCTTAAGCCGTGACAACTAGCGTCCTTTGATTTTCCGCTAGGCTTCATAACTATATCGTCACATGAACCGTGATTTAAATATAACATAATTTTTCACATTATATTACATCAAAAGTGAATAATGCAAGGACGAGGATGTTGTGTTAACTAGGTTAATTTTTTCTAGTATGGGTTATTGCTATAATGTTTAGACACCACTTTCGTATATCTGAATTTCAATCTAACTGACGGACTCATTATTTTATTACTCACTATTAGAAAAATTATTAACTCTTAAAAAAACTCCGACCTTGTGTTCGATGCGAAAAATATTATTGATAGTATCCCGTGTGAGTACGTGAAATCTTGTCGACCTTTGCAGGTCTGTGTGAATCTGCACACAGTGAACGCTCACAGAGGCAACAATTAATTCTCGATCAAGGTTGGCTGAGCATGTGTGGAAGGCGCAACATAAGTTTTGTGGCAGGAAAAAAAAATTATTAGTAAAGAAAAGAAATGGTTCAAACGAACGAAGATTTAACGAAGCTGATTTTTTTTGTATCGGCCATATGCCAATTTCAATTCTTTACTCTTCTTTTCTTTTTCTCCAATATTCTTTCATCTTGCCACTGTGTCTCTTCTTCCTGTCTTCAGTCCACTTTGAACCTGCGTTTTTCTCTCTCCTACCATGGACTCCTTCCATTTGTAACACTTTTGCCCAAAAAATTCTCTATCAATAGCTTCTTCTGCTTTTATTATTGTTACAAATAATATCTGCATTAGTCAGTTTAGCAGCGAAATTCCAAACATTCGTACAGTCGTAAAGCACTTTAGTTGTTGGATGGCCTTTCGGGTTTGCGCATAGGCGATGTTTGCTGCCTACTTTCACTTTTACTATAAAAGGGTTGGGCTGTTGCGTCTCTGTCGCAATGTTTTGTTGATCTTGGTGGTGTGCAAGTGTCCGTGTGCATTGCGCTTGTGTTTCGTGAGTGTTGTGTGTTTTTTCATAATACTGTAAGTACTTATTTGTGTCATTTTATTATTCGATTATATATTACGTGAATTTTGGTTATTATTATTTTGTTTGACTCTCTCTCACTCGTTGATACAGTACTATTTATTTTTTACGTGTATTAGTTTACAATTAACCTAAAGACGGCTTCCGACTGCTTTCGTGGCCGAACGTCACATTTACATTTTTTTCTGTGGTCGCAAATGTCCGTTAGTTAGATTCAAATTCAAACGCCTACAATCTATCAAAACCACTTTCTTACTTAACACTTTGCATTGATTTTTCACTTTATGTATGAGTGTCTCAATTCTTTATCTGCTATACTTATTCGTTCATTACTATTATAATAATTACTGTCAAACGACTTGCTTCAGCAGTAGCATCGATTTAAAATAGAGACTATTTAACGGTTGAAATGCTGGTAACGCGAACAATAGGTAAAGCGGAGACAAAACTGGTATTGGTATAAAGTTGGTAGTACGACAAAGAGAGTTGCAACGCTGATTGTACTACTGCTCGGCAAAGTTGACAAGAGCAAAAAATGGAAAATACATTAAATAATTCATCACGGGTATTAAATAATTCAATCTTTTCAATAATTCATTTCGTATTTTTCCTGTTGTTTTATTGACACATGCTGGTTTCATCACATCTGCAGCAACAAAATGTAAGCTTATTTTTATTCCATATTGTTGTAATATTCAATTTAAACCAGAAATGACATGTTGACAGTTCAAAATAAAACAAAATCCTAATAAATAATAACGCTTTTTCAATTAATAAAGAAAGAAATCTCGACGTTTTTCTTATTTCCGTTTTAATATTCAAGACGCTTTTCCGCAGATTACCGTTATAATCTTCAGACGTTTAATTTTCATTAACAATAGGTGAGCCCAAGTTGAAAAGTAAGTAGTTTTTTTTTCTTACGACTCACATTACTCTTTATCATCACTCCTTCTATCTCGGTGTCCTGCTAATCATTCTCGCAACGCTTCCCCCTCTCGTCATGGTATTTACTGACCATGGCACCATCTGTAAACAATATTGTTCTAAAATTCGTATTGTAACTGGTATCATGACTAGTTTAACTTTACTAATGCAATATCAAATCTATCCTGTCATTATTATCTTTTCCGTTTTTATAATTTTAAATATAGACCTACAACATATAGGCAGTAGATTATAATTATAATCTACTAAGTGCAGAGATACTTTTATAATTTTGAAAACTACTCCACATGCCTTGTACAGCCGGTTCAACACTCTTAATTACAGAAAATCTCACATAAAATATCAGTTTCAATGGATACTTTGTGATATTCATATTGCAAAAATTTGAAAACTGCCTCGAAGTGTTTACGATCGCAGAAGACAAGAAGACTGAAGATCGCAGAAGACTGATTAGAGATTCCATATTTCATTATCAGGCATCACCATAAAGTAAGGAAAATTTCTCAGACCCCAGATCGACAGAAAATAAAATGCTCAGTAATATAATGTCATTCGGCCTCTGGTCACTTTGACGATAAAGCACCCTGCAATTGGTGTGTTCGAAGATGATGAACGGAGACGGAGTCTGAGAAAAATAATAGTAAACATGTTAGCAATTTGATGGCGAACAGTTAAGACGATTTTGACAGAACTTAAGTGTCGTAAATTGTAACTATTTACTTTCTAGCTAAATCCACCTGGAGTAAATAGAATCTTTGAATCAGGAAGTGTCTGACACTTGGAAACTAGTTTAATAAATGTTTGTATTTGGAAATTTTTTCTATAGACACGCACAACCTCGTGGACTCACCTCTGTGTGTGTGTGTGTGTGTGTGTGTGTGTGTGTGTGTGTGCGTGTGTGTGTGTGCGTGTGTGTGTGCGTGTGCAAAGTTGAGGTGATTTTCAATGGCTACATTTCCCTCCGGTTCCAGAGTTATAATTGTATATGTGGGCCTACCGTATCAACTGTCAACGCAACTTCAGAGAAACATGAGGAAACGTATAGGCTTCTAAATATTGAGAAGTTCCTCCTTTTCCGAAACGTTTCAAATGAAAAAGTTAAGCGAGTTAATATCGTGATGTTTTGCTATACAGAATGTCTCACTAGTGGACGCTGTGTATTGGATGTCTCTCAGTCAAATTAATATATAATATCACAATTGTGCGTGTGTGTGTTTATTTATTTTTTTTTATTTTTTTATATATAGTTGTACTACTTCATTTTTAAAATTTCGAAACCTGAATGTGCTTTTCCATTTTAGTTCACAATGTAACTAAATCGTTTTCACGATTACTGTGTGCTAACGCAGTAGGATGCACACAAATAGAAGTATTTAAAGAGGAAACAGTGAGAAAAAAAGATAGCATATCAATAAAGTAAGAGAAATCGAAACGGATATACAGACAAACAGAGAGTCAGAGAGAAAGAGAGAGAGAGAGTGAGAGAGAGAGAGAGAGAGAAATACAGATTCGATTAACATGTAAATGACATTCAATGACAATTATATAAAACTTGATAATTGAGCTATTTCTCAATGTTGCCGTCCATGCCTGAAGAACCAACTGGTTTACACTGCATTTACATTTTAAGCGTACGTAGCAACTGCAGAGAACGAAACGTACGTAGCCAATTAATATTTACGTTGTCATATGTATTGTAAAAAAGATAAATTACATATAATTTAAATATGTTCTTATAGACTGCAAAACAATTTGATTGAAAAGCTGAACGGATTTTGCCTTAATAACACTTCAAATGCTAAAGGAATGTAAATGATTATAATAAAACAACAATAGAAAACGAGTCTAATCAAAGTTATTGTTTTAATCTACCAAACCCTACAGTGAGTACAATGTATAGCCTATAGTTTAATGTAGGCTGAGGATGGTTGTAGCGCCGTTTGAACAGTTATGCCGTCTTAACAATAATAAATTGCTTAGTGGTGTGACAACATCTTGTGTCATTCCGTAGCATAACTGCACCTGATGAAGTAGTTGTATTTTATTCATGACGATAAATTGTTTTTGTCTTCAGGATTGGAATAAAAACTAGTAAGCTCCCTCAAGCTGCAGACCTCGCTCATTATTTTAAACTAAATACATTTGTTAGTAGGTAAATATCACTACTAGATAATGTTTATATTGCCAAAAAAATTACGAAAATCCGATTGCTCTATTATTTTTTCAATAAAAAAACGATTATAAATCAGACAATCATACAATAAATACTAAAAATTCCAGACTATTGCACTGGTTATTTAGTTAAATTTATAACCACAATACCTAATTGAAAAATAATTTAATCCTAGCTCGTGTGTGTGTGTCTGTATGTTTCCATAGGTACTTGTACGAGTATATCGAATATTTTTCACAAATATAGACAACTGTGATAACAATATGTAAAGTGTTTCTGTAAACATAGCTTACAAACGTTTCTAATGCGATCCAAAGTTTCGGAGGACAGTAGACAGATTTTAAATTTGTCAAATTAATCGAATCTGAATTTTCAGCAAAATATTTGGTCACCTCATCATCCAGACAGACTTTTACAACTTTCTTAAACTCCTGAGTTCCATTTTTGACTCATGAGGTTCCTATAATTAAAAAGTGTTCATAGTAACATTATATTATTCAGATTTTAGTTTAAAAAATCCCTTTAGTCTACAATCTGGCTGGATTCTAACAAGTTTTTGAAATTTATGACCTTTTTGTAATGACGTTGTGTACATAAATTTTGAAATTTCTAAAATTTCTATACATAATATGCAGCTTTTTGTTAAAATTCTCTTTAATTTGATACACCACATGGTTTTTTGCGTTTTTTTTTTTAAGTTTGACCTTCTCATAATTTTTGCGTCCCCTGGGAGATCAATCTCAAAAACAATAGGGGTCTATAGGATAAAACTTTGGACAGGCATGTCAACTTTTAGGAAAATCGGTTGATTTATACAAGAGTTATTGTAAGCGTGCCTCAAATAGACGTACAGACAAATGCCAAATGGGATAAAACTAAGAACTCGTTTGGCTCGTTCAATTATAACCACAATATATGCAAAATCAAAATAAAATTGCAACACTAAATGGTTCGTATAATGTGAAACAATCGCATTACGCATTACATAGGAAAAGTAGAATACATATTATAAGGTTTTAATTCAATTAAAGGTATTGTAATATTGATCACAATTTAAAACGATACATAGTACTCAGATGAGAAAAGCGTAATCTTTTGATCACAGAGCAAAATACAATATACTCTTATTATACGTGGTATTAATATGAAACAAAAGAGCTTCACAACATAATATTTTCCAAACAAGCTCTGTTGTGTTTTGCAGATAATAGCACTTGAAATACGTACAGTAAAAAACATTTTATTTAAAACTAAGCGGTATTTATTTCTACTTCGTACAACATATATTCAGTACTTGCGAAAATCAATCGAAGCCAGTCAAACAACTGAAGCAAAAAAAAAGGTAAAAAATATTATGGAAAAGCGTCCTGCAACAGACTTAAGGTGAATGTTCTATATAATAATAAGACGAGTAAGTTTCATATAGTTTGTGTGTCTTCGATTTACTTTTTATGGTTGTAACTGCTTTTCGCCGCGTTACAAATCCAGGGAACCCCTCGTAATTAAACTCCGTTAATTAGATGGGCTGCCTACGTTGTAACAGAATTGATCACAAATAATTAATGTAACAAATTACTTACTAACTGTGTAAGGAAACAATGGCAAGGTATACAATTGATTTAAGCACTCCTCATATGTGTGTAACAAGAAGACTTCTCTTTATTTAACATTTAAAAACATATACTGACAGATCCCATGACATTACTAATTCAATTATTAAGTTACTTGAAAGGTTTCTTTAAACTTTGAGATCAAACTTGATTTTATATAGCTATACCTCGGATCCGGGTCAACTTTCTGTATTTCTGTAATTAAGACTTTTAATTATACTCATTTCATGATATTAGCTTGCAAGACTTTCTTTTATTCAACCATTGGAAGAATGGTATTATTGCTTGAATTATATTACTCTACATTAGCATATAAACTGTTACAACGTATGAAGTTAGAATAGTTACATGAAATTCTTAGATTTAATTTATAAGTCTTTACAAAGTTAATAGTTTCTGAAAAGTCTCTTTCAAGATGTGTTGTGTAACAAATATTAGTAACCCTCGATAGACAGGCTATCGAGTCACCTTTTAATTGGTATGCAGAAGACTCGTCCTGGGATATCCGTCTTGGGAAACAGGAACAGCTACGTCGTCATCTCGGTCTGGCCTTCCTCTGTAAAGGGCTCCAAAAGTTCGCAGGTTGAACAATATGTGGTATAGATATCTACGATGATCTTGTAGATTCTCTGATGTCCTGATCTGCATATTCTGTCACGTGCAGTAGAGTTTGTGGCTTCTGATAGTTCCCATCTCCTGGTATGACTTTGGAATTGTTGTTATTTGTTGAAGCACTAAGTCATCTTGTGTTACACTCCTTTTTTTTTTACGTTTCGATTTTTTTTACTTTACTTTAAATTTCTTGTCTATTTACATGACTATATTAATTAACACATCCAGATGCTTTAAACAGCTACATCTGGTACACCATCTTAAGGTGAAGCAAAATATCGTTAACATATTTTAAGCGCACAGCTCCTACGTCTATACTGTACGAAGTCACCATTGCAAGAGAGAGAAATTCTGCTCCCTTCGCCTGGTACTGGGCAAAAGTTAGTGGGGCAATTTCCGCGCGAGAATATAGTTCCTAACTATATATAAGTTAACATTTTTATTTATACAAACTATCCCTAAACAAATATACATAATTTAAATCAGTTGTTTTAGCGACTATTTATGTCTTCATATTTTTTTATTATTAACATTAATTTTTTTATCTTATTCTTACTCACACAAGACTCGGAAAACATGTCGAGTCTGGAATCAACAGGACAGCGCCTGCTTACAAGCAAAGGGTTAAATACGATATTAATAACTCTTTACAATTTATCTTTTTATTAGAGTATCTTATAACTAATTAATTACTGCTTCCTCTCATACTGAGTACATACAGGTATTTTATATTAATACAGTGAGATTTAAATGGCTTAAGAGCTCGCAACCTAAATTTTTTTTTAATTTTTATATTCTTGATTATTTCTTTTATTTAAATCGTCACATACTCCACCGCTTAAATTGCACGCTACGGTTAAGCTTTTTGAGTCTAACTCACTATTGGGGACTGGGAGTACGATTAGTGTCAGTGTGTGAAGTTACTTATTATTAGTGCACAGTTCGTTTTTTTCTAATTCTCTTTAAATGACATTGTTCATTTAAATGATCGCCTTCGTGAAATTCCCTTTTTCTCACTTCTTAAGTACTAACTTACATTTTAATCTTAATACTAATTTCCAAACCTTAGATTGGAATGATCCCTACTTATCCGTAACTCACAACATCCCGGCCCGACTGACACCAGCTTACTCTAACTACGGAAGTTAGCTTTCAGCATTTATTAATGATCTTTGGCACATTTCTGCCCTATCATTACCCTTTCAGTCGGCGCCGTTGTGACCTGTTACGTTACATTTATAATCACTACTTGATTATATCTCATAAACTTATTTCTAATGTGATCTAAAGAGGATCCCATACTCCACTTTAGATCACTGGTTTGAGAGAAGCGGAATCTCACGAATATGATTCTCTTTTATCTCTTTTTACAATACTTAAACAAACTATGCGGGAGGGGAGACACTTTACACAATGCATTGTCATATTCACTAGGGGTGGTTTTCAATTGTTCAGGCCTGCACCGGTTTATCACAATTGGAAGGGTGCGTTCGGGGATGCTTAGTACAATTCCTACAATACTGAACACGCTTTTATTTTCTCTAACTGGCCACCACAGCGAAGTGTTTACAATGTGTAACTGTACTTTTATTATTATTTTCTTTTTTCCTACTTACTTCTACACTTCACACAATTTTAGTATAACTTAGGATTTATTTAGCTCTAGTCTTTAAATCAATTATTATTATTCACTTTATTATTTATTATTTATTAAACTACTTTGGGGATTTAAGAAACGCTCCTAGAACTATCGTCTATTTAATCACCATATTTATTTAGCACACTTTATATTCACAGGTTGGTTCCGTTTTACTAGACGATGTTTAGCTAACATGTCCGCTAATTCTTGGCTGATTAAGCTTCTACTAGATCCCGAATCAATTAAGGCGATGGGGGATGTAACGCCTAAGTCGACTTGTATTAATGGTAGTAGATTTTTTTTTCATTTACATCTATTAATCGCATTACACTTTTCACGAAATTCTCGCACATAGGGGTCGATTTCTTTCGCACTTTTTTTGTTTTTCACTTGGTTACAGAATAATTCATTCTTATTATTATTACTGGTTTCTTTTAGTTTACCCAATTTTGAGTAGCTGCGGAAGACACAGGTTTTCGGGTCTCCCTGCCTTACATGTTTTTTGAATTGGGGTTATTCCGTTCCAATGGCTTACTTTTGCACTCTCTTCTTATGTGCCCATATTTGCCACAATTATAACAGGTGGGTTTTCTGCGAGGTGGGTACTTGGTTTCCGCTTTATCTGGGTTTACAGTTAACTTACCAGCTTTGCGCACATGGTGAGGTCTACTAGAAACTTGTCTCTCATACGAGGTTGTTACATCAGGCAGTAGTGCTCGCAATTGATGTCTATTAGTTCCAGAGGTTTTCATAGCTTCTTTATTTTGATCTGAGTACCATACATTTGAAGAATGGATACTGCACTGTTCTAGATCAGCAATTGTATTGGGTCTATTCATCAATGATAGTCGAGATCTTTCTTCAGGTGACACTCCTATTAAAATGGTGTCCACCAGTTGTGTTTCATTCCAGCTTACACGTAGTAGTCGAGAGGACTCCCTAATATCGGAGATGTAGTGAGCTAATCTCTCCTGATGTCCTTGTACTCGGAGTACTGTCTTCCTTTTTATTTCCTCATAGATGCCGGTGGGAATAAAGTATTTTATTAAAGAACTATGTAGCTCTTCTACTGGGAAAGTAGAGGTTAGGGCTTCTAGCACACGATTTTTTAACGGGGGTTTACACTTTGGTAACAGGACTTGTAAAATTTGCCAGTCATTCAGCTGCTGTAGATCCTTTATCTGAAGAAGATAACTAATAAATGTTAGTAACTTGGAAACATTTAAACCATCTGTATAAGGGATTTCGGTTAAAATCTTCTCCACAGGGTGAGTCATTTTTCCGTATAGATCTGCGTTATAGTTCATAGGGGTAATTCCTCGATGAGGGCGATTAGATTCATTGGAGGTGGTGGTCAATTCATTATTTCCGGGACGAAACTGAAAATACTCGGGAGGAGGGACATTTACATCTGTATCAGTTTTTTGTTCTGGGTTCGCTTGCACTTGCGATACGATAGGTGAGTTCCGATCCGAGTTAGGCGGAGGTAAACCAGTGGTGGGGGATTGTACTGGGGAGATGTGTAATTTCATTAATGATTTCTCTATTTCGTCCATCCTGAATGAGTCGGATTTTCGTCTTAAATCGTTGATATTTGAAGGTAAGCGGCGTAGAGCTTCGTCTGCTAGCTTTTGTACATCAACGGGTATTTCTGTGAGATTCGGCCAGATCGACAAATTTTTTATTCGCCTGGTTAAATGCTCTATTCTCTGGGTAGTCCGCAAAATTTTTGCCGGAGATTTCTCGTCTTGGAGAGTTTGAGACAATAAGTATAGTTCACTATACTTGGCATTACAAATTTCTTTCTCGCTTTCATAATCGAGTTGGCTTATATAGTTTAATTGCACGGGCGCATCAAATCCACATTCGCGAATTGAACTTCGTAATTCCGCGACTGTTACATCAGCATGGGCTAGTCCACGCAAAAGGGCTTCGTAAGACAGCTCGTCTTTTAATAACAAATCCGGGTTAAATTGGGCCATTTTGTTCTAACACATTAGCACGTACTTAAAATTAATACTAGTATATTACACATATATTACATATATATATATATAATAAATTCATAAGTAATCAATTTACACAAATTAGAAAAGAACAATTTCTAATTTCTGGGAGAGACAGAAATCACACACACATATCTTTCAATGTTAAATAGCCGATCAGCTGTTTACTGGAATGTAGGTCAGAGGGTGGCCTACATATTTAGTTAACAAAGGAGGGTTGAGCGTGTCAGTGTGAAAGGGGGTTTTACTCTTATTGTTCTCTACACAAAGCGACTGAATAACACAACTACTGTACACGTACTCTAAACAAGAGAAGGGGAGCGCAATCTTATGCAACACATTTAATATTACTACGCTTGGCAACACTTTGGCTCCGTTCATTCATAGACTTTTCTCAATTAAATAATTACTTATTTTGTTCACAAGTTTTAAATCACGAACTTCTACTTAATTACTTTATTATTATTAACAAAGTTATTTTTAATCAAAATTTTTTTTATAACACATACTAGTGTATGTAAGCTAGATAGTTGGACATACACTGTGGAGAATGATTCAGGAAACAACAGGTCATAGATTGTCGTAAACAAACCTGTTACAGATTGTTCGGTTGACCAAAATTGTTATGCTTGGTCACAATTCATGTATGCAAGTACTTATATCGAATTATGCAGGTTCCTACTGGCCTACAGAATGCAAAAGCTACATGCATTGTATTACGCTAAGGATATTTTACTTATACCTACTACCATCTACGTAACTTAATACACTATTAAATCTGTTTTGAACATTACATTTATTAAAGTAACTTTCTGAGTGCATATATCAATATTATATATTTAGTTATTGATCTTACAATTTATCCACGCATAGTGAATGCAATTTTGTTTGTGACACTATATACACAATTAAAACTCTTTCCTTTGTTTCCTTTATTGTTTTTGAATTACGCAATTTTGTTTGCTTAAAACACCTTTATAACATTTAAGCAGAGTGGCGCACTTTTGTTTGCGTCACGATGCTTAACAACCCTTTACATAAATTAGCAGAGTGGCACACTTTTCAAACTGCTTTTCGCCGCGTTACAAATCCAGGGAACCCCTCGTAATTAAACTCCGTTAATTAGATGGGCTGCCTACGTTGTAACAGAATTGATCACAAATAATTAATGTAACAAATTACTTACTAACTGTGTAAGGAAACAATGGCAAGGTATACAATTGATTTAAGCACTCCTCATATGTGTGTAACAAGAAGACTTCTCTTTATTTAACATTTAAAAACATATACTGACAGATCCCATGACATTACTAATTCAATTATTAAGTTACTTGAAA
Organism: Magicicada septendecula; assembly: GCA_034769895.1. Taxonomy (NCBI): domain Eukaryota; kingdom Metazoa; phylum Arthropoda; class Insecta; order Hemiptera; family Cicadidae; genus Magicicada; species Magicicada septendecula. The sequence continues at coordinate 177,744,918 of CM068371.1, read as the reverse complement.
GGTTTCTTTAAACTTTGAGATCAAACTTGATTTTATATAGCTATACCTCGGATCCGGGTCAACTTTCTGTATTTCTGTAATTAAGACTTTTAATTATACTCATTTCATGATATTAGCTTGCAAGACTTTCTTTTATTCAACCATTGGAAGAATGGTATTATTGCTTGAATTATATTACTCTACATTAGCATATAAACTGTTACAACGTATGAAGTTAGAATAGTTACATGAAATTCTTAGATTTAATTTATAAGTCTTTACAAAGTTAATAGTTTCTGAAAAGTCTCTTTCAAGATGTGTTGTGTAACAAATATTAGTAACCCTCGATAGACAGGCTATCGAGTCACCTTTTAATTGGTATGCAGAAGACTCGTCCTGGGGTATCCGTCTTGGGAAACAGGAACAGCTACGTCGTCATCTCGGTCTGGCCTTCCTCTGTAAAGGGCTCCAAAAGTTCGCAGGTTGAACAATATGTGGTATAGATATCTACGATGATCTTGTAGATTCTCTGATGTCCTGATCTGCATATTCTGTCACGTGCAGTAGAGTTTGTGGCTTCTGATAGTTCCCATCTCCTGGTATGACTTTGGAATTGTTGTTATTTGTTGAAGCACTAAGTCATCTTGTGTTACACTCCTTTTTTTTTTACGTTTCGATTTTTTTTACTTTACTTTAAATTTCTTGTCTATTTACATGACTATATTAATTAACACATCCAGATGCTTTAAACAGCTACATCTGGTACACCATCTTAAGGTGAAGCAAAATATCGTTAACATATTTTAAGCGCACAGCTCCTACGTCTATACTGTACGAAGTCACCATTGCAAGAGAGAGAAATTCTGCTCCCTTCGCCTAGTACTGGGCAAAAGTTAGTGGGGCAATTTCCGCGCGAGAATATAGTTCCTAACTATATATAAGTTAACATTTTTATTTATACAAACTATCCCTAAACAAATATACATAATTTAAATCAGTTGTTTTAGCGACTATTTATGTCTTCATATTTTTTTATTATTAACATTAATTTTTTTTATCTTATTCTTACTCACACAAGACTCGGAAAACATGTCGAGTCTGGAAACAACAGGACAGCGCCTGCTTACAAGCAAAGGGTTAAATACGATATTAATAACTCTTTACAATTTATCTTTTTATTAGAGTATCTTATAACTAATTAATTACTGCTTCCTCTCATACTGAGTACATACAGGTATTTTATATTAATACAGTGAGATTTAAATGGCTTAAGAGCTCGCAACCTAAATTTTTTTTAAATTTTTATATTCTTGATTATTTCTTTTATTTAAATCGTCACATGGTTTATGTTCCAAAACGTGCTTTCTATCCGAATATCTAACCCATCTCATCAAATAAACTTTACTTATTTCACAACTGAATAGAATTTAAAATGAGTGTACAGTTTTATTCACATCTTAGTCGAAACATTCTGTTCGAGTTTTATGTTTGTTTCAACTTTAAGTGAAGTTTCGGTGATTGTCAGATTAAGGTCCGTCTTCCCAATTTATAGAGTACTTTCCCAATATTTTATAGAGCATTAGAATGCTAATTATAAAACAGCACTTTTACACCATTCCCAGATGAGGTGAATGATACCGCTCGGCGTGAAAGTAGTAGGCCTAAGTCTGTTTAAATCGCACGCTGTCCACGAAGTTTGGCATAAAGATTAATGATTATACATGAATAGATATACAAACACGTATCGGTGAGACATTTATTTTCGGTAATGTAAAAATCTATGTTGCCTAATTCTAGTATCAATGAGTATGAGTCCTATTTTGTCCTTTATTTTTAATTCTTTCTGTATCTGATGGCCCTGTTATTATCCTCTTGCCGCAATCAAACGGAATCTCCAATTGTACTCACAGTATCCGCCTGACCCCTTTCTGTGGTCCGCTGTTCCCAACATTTCTTACTTGTTGCATTTTATTTATACAGCGACCTCTTCTCGACCGTATGTTATACATTCCTGAAAAGTAAAATCAGCTTAATCGTAAATTTACTATTACTATATTACTATATGTGCGTGTGTACTTCTCAACACGTGTACAGAGTGGGTTATAGTTTGACAAAAAATGTTATTTTTTGGAAACCATTGAGTCAAGAAACTTACGCTCCACTCTGTATTTCTGTAACTTGATGCCAGTACGGTGGGTGGAAGTGTGCCAGACAAACGTGACCCGACCAACCCGTATGTTATCTCGGATAACACTTTTTATAAGTATAGGCCTACTTTTATTAATTTAATTTCTTTGTTAACGATGCCACTTGGTGATCAGAGAAACCCCGAATTTAAGACGTGACAAATATGCAGGATGTAATGTAATAGGTGTCCTCACTATACATATTCGAACTCCATGCATCAATATCGAAAGTCCCTATAAACGTAGGTCCGAAAACTTACCGTTTTCTGTCTGACCGCCATTTTGTGTTTTTTAAGGAAAACATCATATGTCAGAAAGGTATTGAGATATCTCAATAAAATTTTATATACATGTTTTCATTAACGCTGTTTAGTAGGCCCTAAGTAAAAAAAAATTAGATTATTTTATAATCTCAACTTTCTAAAGTACGGCCACTTTAATATTTGATATTTGATGACTTTAATAGCTCTGTAAATTTCAATTTTATCACACTATTGTTTATTAAGTATAATGTTAAGGATTTTATTGCGAACACAATGACATATTGTCTGTTTAAATGGACTCTTTTAGAAGGTACTATTTTAATTGCTGGTTTTGTAAAATCGTAAACACAGTTGTGTGATTCACACCTTCAACTTGGCAATACGCGTTGTACTCACTTCAGGATTTCCCCCAATTCTGTTCAATACTCTTTCCTTCCTATAAAATCTCTACATCGATCAACAGTCCGGGGAAGAAAAGATCCCGTTTCTTTTAGTCGGTTATGCAATTTCCTCACTCGGCACATTTCGTTTGGGAAAGCGTTCTGAATAAAGCCGGTCGCCGTACGCCTTTACAATTGCAGTTTGAAAGATCAAACATGAGACCCGTATCTGACATTTAAGCAAATCTGTAATTGGCCATTCCTGACACTTACATGATAATTACATTTAAGAATTGTGTTTAAGTAAAGTAACTGACGATATTATGGGGTTAAATTACACGTATGACTGAACTCATTAAAGCAAACAGATGATTTACAAATCGAAAAAACGCCAATTTTGTTTTCTACTAATTCCAGATAATTTTAATTCTTGTAATTTAAATTATATGTGTAAATAGTTGTAGTTACATTTGTTAAAAGTTATTAATTTGTTTGAAATTGATGTTTTACTTTGTTATAAATTACTTTTACTGAGTTAGTTTAAAAAACATAGTGTTGCGACTGTCTACTTGATCGTCGTAGGTACAGTGGAAAACAAAATAAGTACAAGACACCAATTACCAGTTTTAATTTTCACAGTTAAACAGTTCGTAATTAACGACACAGTCTCTAACAACAAATCAAATAAAAATTGTTCACACGCAATAAAATGTCCACTAATATTAAAACACAATTGTATTACAATTATCCCGCCCGATTATAAAACGCAACACTTCACTAATAACCACTTGAACGTACACGGTAATATCGCCCGATAATAACTCGAACCGCACTGTAAATATATCGCCACTATACTGAAAACTAAGGTCGCTGCCGCCTTGTATTTATACATCCGCGCACAGAGTAGAAGGTTCCAAATTGTGTCTTAGCGCCAGTGCGTACTACGTAATTAATTACAGCCTTGACACAGTCCGCGCGGCTGGCGGCTTCGAGAAAAGTCTCGCGAATGCGTCAGAGTCATGTATCCCACACACATTAGAGCGAGATTCTTCTGGCACATTCGACAAACACGTAGTAATAATTTTAAATAAATCTGTCCTACTTTGGAGGAATCGAAGTAAAAAAAACAAAACAGGTAGTCAGAATTTATGGGTAAGTTATTTTCCGCAATGACTTGGTTATTTGTTATAATATTTGGACAAACACGATGTAGACCTAATTGTTTTAATAATAAAATGTCCAACATTTTTATTAATTTGATAAAATTAAAATTTACAGAATTATTACAAGTCAAAAATTAAGGTGACCGCCACTTTAAAATTTGAGACCATAAAATAACTATGCTTTTTTGTTTATTAAAAAACATTAATGTAAACACGTATGCAAAATTTTATTAAGATATCTGAATTCCTTCTTGAGATATACACTTTTCCTTAAAAACACAAAGTGGCAATTAGACGGAAAACGGGGCATTTCCGGACCCATGTCTAAAGGAACTTTTATTCTTATATTGTTGCATGGAATCCGAATATATATATATAGGAGGTCACCTTTTACGTTACATGCTGTATATCGACTGCATATTATGCCTTCCAGAGAACACTGAATTCTACATAAATGAGTAGATCAACTGCCATGATGGGGGCTGTAGATGAACCTGCATAAATTGATTATTCCAAGCGTAAAATAATCTGTCAATTAATGTTGACTCCATCTGGTCTCAGCTATTTCTTACCTTTCATTTAAAACACCGCTTTTCACACACGTTTTTCACACACGTTTTTTAAAACAGCACCTGCCCACTACTAAACAATTTGTTACACACACACACACACACACACACAAATTTAAATAAATATTACTATCATTTGCAATACAGAGAATTATTATAGACCTCACGGTGAATTTTGAACAGTGACTTTTAAGATGCTGAGTAGAGAAGTTTCGAGGCTGACTAAAAGTTTAATTTCTTTACGCACATGCGCAGATCAGTCTCGTGAAGTGTTTCGTAGTGTGCAGATCGGCTGCAACAAAAGTAGCGAGAACATTACAAGCATGCAAGTCTTGTTGTGAAGCGGTAGTACGTGACGGTGAGAGATAATATGTGAGTGAGAGAGTAAACATATAGCGTTTTCTCCTTCCCAGTCACCGTATGCTATACTGTTAAGTAGGAGAAATTTTTTCATTGGCTCCGGTAATTCCACTGGTCAAGAGTGGCTGTCAGGTTATTAAGTTTATATCTTCTGTAGCAAACATATCAAACAAGTTAAATGGCATATAGGGAACTCTATGAACTTACGATACGTAGTCTATAAGGATACCGGAATATTCTGTGAAGTGTGTATATGTGTGCAATGGGGACGTACATGAGAGAATAAAATTATAACGTAGGACTACACTTTGTGCTTCCAAAACGATCTTCATTCGTTTAACGAAACTTATTTAGTAACAATATTTTTCGATCAGAGCGAAGGAGTTTTCGCAGTTGGGTATAAAATCATCTCGCAAGTTGCTGCTCAGGTGGGTAAAGGATTTCCGTTGATACGGACGCTTTAATTCCATTACGCTTTCTTTCCTGTTCAGATTGTTTCAACGCTTAAATCCCTCTTATCCCCGTTTTAACAGTCTTCTGATTACTTTTTTCTTCCTGTATTCTACTTTTACAATTTCATTTCATAGCTTTCCCGCACTCGTTACTGAAGCCTTCTCTTTAACGCGTACTATGTCAGTACTTGAAATGTAATTTTAAAATGTGTGTAACCCTTGGAACTGCAATGCTTACAATCAACACTAGTCCTGGCTGCGCTGCAGAAAACGATTTTACGTATAACAGTTGCAATAACAATTACAAAACTAAAAATATATAGTTTCTACAATTTAATATTTAATTACAATATCATTGGTTTGCTCCATTAATGCGGAAAATTAAAGAGTTACCATTTTTCATGAGGTCAATATAATTAATTCGCAACAGCAGACTTTTTAACTGAACAACTTTTCCTGAAATCTGCACATACGTACACATTCGTTAATATCTATTGCGAATTTAAAAAAAAATTGGGTGTCCCGTGGAACACACGCCAGAAGTGAGAACTTCAGTGCCCACTGGCGCGTGAACTCATTCAACGTGTAAGAGATTGCTCGTATGTATTTGAAGTAAGACAGATTTAATATAAACAATTAGGATACAAGTAAGAGTGAACCGATAAATAAATGAGAAGGTATAGTAGTGCTTAGCCTATATGTATTTTGTTATAAGAAAACGACAATTACAATGAACATTAATAGAATTATATCACACTTTATTTTAAACATACACAATCAGTATGTAATAAATAATTTTTCCCACTGTAACAATACGATTTACGCAATATTTTGTTGAAAAGTAAAATATGATAATTATACGCAGTATAATAGTTCAGTTTTTTTTTTAAATATAAAACAGCGAAATAAAAAAATCCAATTTTGAAACATAAAAAAACTTCCACCCAAATACAATATAAAAACCAGAATCAAATTCACGAATTAAGTAAAAAAAGAAAGATATAAAATTATACTCTCTCGACACTTCAAACATGTACCCCAGCATTCTCATTGACGATACTATAAATATTTTAATAAAAAATAGGTGTCATTGATTTATGTTGTTTTTTATAAATTAAACAACTGGAAATTTGTGTTAAATATATTAGCCTAATGTTGAACTATGTGAAAGAAAAGGATTTCAAAAGTATTCAGCTCGATCTCGCAGCATGTGAGTACATTTCCTTTTATCATAAAAAAATTATTTTTAATATTTACGTTATTCTTTTAATAGTATTTAAAAATTTAGAAAATGCTCACATTCTTTAAAATATTATGCTTTGATTAAAGCGCGCATATTTTTGGCAGTGGGGAAATTTTGGGTAGCTTTGTGGGGAAAAGAGGTTTGATTGACTCGGCAACATTGTTTTTTTGTTTCATCTATTTTGTTACAGGAAGTAATAATGTAAACGAATGGAGGTAGTTTTGGGAGCAAAACATTAAATTACAATTCAAAAACCTCTGAAGATACAGAATAATTTATGTGAAACGTGCGTCAGATGAAAATAAACCTACTTGCAGTGTATTTATTTTAAGATATAACACAGCAGACCTGCAGCAAACTCATCGAGTTACTTAAAAAGGAATAATCTATATATTTGTGTGTGTGTGTGTGTGTGTGTGTGTGTGTGTGTGTGTGTGTGTGTGTGTGTGTGTGTGTGTGTGTGTGTGTGTGTGTGTGTGTGTGTGTGTGTGTGTGTGTGTGTGTGTGTGTGTGTGTGTGTGTGTGTGTGTGTGTGTGTGTGTGTGTGTGTGTGTGTGTGTGTGTGTGTGTGTGTGTGTGTGTGTGTGTGTGTGTGTGTGTGTGTGTGATGCAACATTACAATTATTATTACGAAAACAATTCTGTGTTAATACCGCTTACAACTGTTTTGTTCAAACCAACTTATCAAAACGTTTTAAAATTGAACTTCCAAAAAATACGTAACATTTTTTAATGTGATACGATGATGCAGTGCAACTTTAACGCCCTGTAACGCTCAGAAGTAGGGATGAGCATCGCCAAAAAACCACCGACGTTAATATCGAGAAGAGTACATCGATGTTGCAAACTGCACTTTAATGTCACTATTTTTGACAAAATGTTTCCATAATTCACTTATGGGTGGCATAATTAACGGGTGGATAATTATGAACAATGGGATGATATTAAAAATTCAAATATAAACTATTTAAATTATGTTCAACACTATCACAACTAAAAGAAAAAACGCTACAACTAGAATAAAAAATAACTGTAAAAAACATAAAATTAAATCTGAATGAAAACTAAATACGACTAACGTAAAGGGTAAACCGTTATACCGTACGTTTGTAAGGTAAATCTGAAACTGTTCTGAAACCTATGTAACGGTCTCCTATGAAACGGTTTTGTCCTATTTTTAGTTTTACTGATTACGTCACTACCGTACTACGTAACTCCATGTACGTAGGTTACCTACTTACTCCTTACCTAGGTAGCTATCATTAATTCCTAGGATCTACCATTAATATGTAAAACAAAAATTTGTTAATATACAATAAAGAAAATTTAACAATCAATCTGAGTTTTCATTACAGATTTTAAAAAATGTTCAAACTAAAAACAGCGAAACAAAACCATCGATAGTATGAAAACATCGCAACTCGAACATCGAATGTTAACCATCGATGTTTTTCGACCATCGGCCATCGATGCTCATCCCTACTCTGAAGTTACATGAGGGGACGGTGTCTGAACAAACTGAAATGTACAGTGGCGTAAGATTCTGGTCAATATAAATTACAGCAGTACTGATTTTTTTATTAGAGCCACCGAAATAATAAATAAAGGTACTGGTTGCGCGTAATAAATAATAATTATTACTAGTTATAATTTGTTAATTAGCTGCGTAATAATTTGTCAACACAACTTAACTAGCTACTTCAAAACAACTTATTTCCAACTTGTATGGAGCTGGTTCAGACTAGCTACAACAGAACAGAAAAAACAAATATAAATGTACAAAAACGAATTTTGTACTAAAAATTTCAGGAATGCTGCGTACGCAGGCACCGTGGTTAAAGAGTAAATGGTTCGGCAACGAGAAATACCACACTCAACGGCGGGACAATAAGCAATATATTTGGCACTGTCTTCGTTATATTCTAAAGTGGGTGGTTTTGGCAATGGTCTCTGCAAAGTTCAAGTTGGGTCAGGTCAACATGAAGCCGAGTAGGCGCCTCTTGTAACGGAGCTTTTGTGCCCACCTACTTTATCGCTGTTTACTTTATTCCCGTTTGACACTTTGTATAAACGCAAAAAAAAGAAACATATTTACCGTATCGTTCAAATACATGTAAAGAATTATACACACAGTACAAACACGCACCCACACACACACATTCAATGCATTTATGTATGTATATATCAACATAATGTACGGAGTTCAGAGTCCTCCTCATTCGGTTAAGTCAGGTCGTAAATCCCGGAAAAGACACGAGTTCGTCCGTTGTCTAACAAATGTGGTTTTAGCTCTTCCAACATGAATTTTGACAGGAATTAATTATACTTATATTTCTTGTATAAATTCTTTAAAAAACTAGGCACACACAATTTATTATTATTATCATTATTATTTAAATCCTTAAATTTGTAGTAACCGTCAATCAATGAATTTTTTTTAGTGGATGGTTAGTGAGGATCGGTCAAAAATAACACAAATTTTTAACTTATTTGCGTCGACGTTTCGACAATGTTTATTGTCGTCTTCAGGACCTGTGTATGAAATACAAAAGAAATGTCAAACACAACGGAACAACTAAATATTTGGGTGAACGTGTTCGTGTATGTGAGTGTGTGCGTGCGTATGTATGTATCATTGTATATGTGAAGACTTATGATAGTTTGTTTACATCTTCCAATTATCTTTAAGAAAACGATCAAATTATAGTATATATTAACTCCTAAAGGCAATGCCTTGTCGCTGTAGCCACGTCACTCTATCCCTTGCGATAATCTTCATTTATACATAGGACCCACTATTCACGACACTCATTGTGCTGCGGAAGTATGCTGTTCTTGGTCTTCCTTTGGGCTTCTTCCCCACTACTTTGCCCTCAAAGATGTTAGTTAAAAAAGCACTATGTCTGATCACATGCCCTATCAACTTAATCTTCCTCACCTCTTACTCCTAAGCAGTGTTCTATTCTTATTTATTTCCTCTAAGATCTGTTCATTCGTCTTCCTATCTGTCCAACTAGTTTTTGTCATTCTCCGCCAAATCCACATCTCCATTGCCTGAAGTCTGTCACTCTCCACCTTCCCTAAGGTCCACGATTCACACCCGTAAGTTAAAACACTCCATACAAATACCTTAACAAACTTTTTCCTTGTTTCAATACTAATATGGTTGCTTGTTAATAAGTTCCTTTTGCTCTGGAATGCTTGTTTTGCCAGAGCTACTCTCCTCTTAATCTCTGCCAGACACTTATTTCCACTTGTAACTATGCTACCCAGGTAACAAAATTCAGTAACGTGCTCCAATATTGTGTTGTTCAACATAATATTGGATGAGAGAAACTATAAAATAAATTATAGTATGAGAGAACTTAATTTATACAGTATTACAATTTAAATTACTAAATGTAATGATATTTTAATTAATTAAACAAACAGTAATCAACAATTGGATATTAGATTGGTACATAAATTGTTTATACCTACAGCAGTCCACATATAGCAAAGTAAAATATATTACCTATAACTAAAACAGATTAAAGGATGTTCACTACGCAATTATTAAAAGTTATTTTTAACATGTTTCACTCCCTACTGGTATTAACAAACAATCATAATTTAGAAACATACAATTTACACAATAACTGTAGAACATTATGACTTAATAATAAAAAAAAATAATATTATTATTATGAAACACTAATTTACAACAGCGTATTCCTTAAACTCCCTGAATGTTGTTTCCTTCTAGACAATATCCTTTGTGCTTTAGTTTTATGATTAAATTCGTCAAAAACTGCGGTTACATTAGTTTGGTAATTTTTGTTGGATTTAAATCCGTGAGACATTTCCGAATTTCCGTATTGAGTCTTGTATATAAACTGAGTACATTTTTTTCATTTATTAAAATCTGGTGACTTGCAACCTAACAACTTACTGAATCCTTTATCGGGGATAAGATGCAGATTGTTAAATATGAAATTTTTATCGCTTGAAAAGAAATAGGTGATGATAAACATACGAAGTTTCGGACAGAAAACATTGTTTCCATATACTAGATGCTCAAACAAGAATCGATCGCTTAATAATTAGCCCTACAGGATAATTACAATCTTACACTTTAATTACTATTAGCCTACGTTCAAACACTCCCGTACGAATTCATGCGAATCATCAAACATTAAACCTCAGTGTAGTAGACAAGGTTTCTGTTTCTAAATGAAGAGATCAATTATCAAATGCGACAGCAAATTCGTGACTTTCCTTCATTTTTATTGACTTTATTAACAAATATTGGCCCTTAATACTTACATAATTGGATATGTAGGAAAAAGCAGATACGTAACGAGAAATAAGTGGAATTTTTGAATTTAATGATCTGTAAACAATACAAAGTAACCAGCAGTGTTACTCATCGTAATCAGACACTGATTATAGGAACATTGTGGCAACATATTAGTAATATAACAATTCTTTACCCTACGTTTAATAAATAAAATAATAATTGAAAACTTAAAGTCTAAAGTAATACAATTTTCATACAATAGATATTTTTTGGTCTATAACAACTATTTCAAGTGTTTCACAGTGTAAAGAAATATAATTTATTTCAGTTTCTGTTATACCTGAGTAATTTAAGTGTCATATATGGTTTGGTCTACTCTCCAAATAAGGTTTCTTATGGACGATTATTAACTTTGTCCTTATACACCACAGGGACTAGCCACCTGACGACAACTTTCGACAATATCGACTTTACAGTCGTCGAGTCTAGCATAAACAGCAGCAGCAGCAGCAGCAGCAGCAGTAGTAGTAGTAGTAGTAGTAATAGTAGTAGTAGTAGTAGTAGTAGTAGTAGTAGTAGTAGTAGTAGTAGTAGTAGTAGTAGTAGTAGTAGTAGTAGTAGCAGCAGCAGTAACAGAAGCAGCAGCAGCAGCAGTAGTAGTAGTAGTAGTTGTTGTTGTTGTTGTTTTTGTTGTTATTGTATAAAAAATACAAAGGTTACATCTTTAATACACAAAACTGCTTCGGTGGACCCGCTATTAATACAAGAAACAGATAACAATGGTGCGTCATTTTCTGATGGCCCGTTTTGCAGTCTGGTAGTTTGCAGCCGCTGCGTACGCCATACCGGTCCGGCGTATATGGGTGTACAGCGGGGGGTTGTGTAAAACGCATATGCTAAAACGGTCTTCTCTGAGTTGTGTAACAGTTTCCGTGTACGCCTTAAAATGTGCGTTTCAAAGGATTATAAACACACTATGCAGTTTCAACTTTTCCAGAGTGTCACATTGTTAAATATTTCTCAGAAATACGTACATCGAAATTAGAAAGATTTAAAAATTATTGATGTGTATTAATTGTAGAATAGAGAGTCGGTAAACTTTGTGATACTCCAGAAGAGGCATACGGATGTCCAAATGTCTGTATTCTGTATTCTTACTGTATCGTGTTGATGATTGCTTCCATTGTATCGGTCCTGTTTTTAATATTCAATCTTCTTCCGCATCCGTTAATAATGTTGGCGTTACCAATACAAAAGTTGACACCACGCAACTTATAATAATACTAATAATAGTATTAGCCGTTTGTAATATTACAAACAAATGTAATTATTATGCATTTAACAAATAATAGTAATTTAATTATGTAATAATAATTCAGTGATTTGTTATTATTAATATTCTTATTATTTTAATAACAAAATGTTATATTAGTATTAATTAAATACATTGCTACGTTTAGCTGAAAACTAACAGAAGTGCCTACGTGACTCTTGACGGCGCGCAAGTCCAGTTCCAGTCGTTTGGAGATCATTCCGCGCGGCAGAGTTACGTACGTAGTTCTAACGCTCTAGGTCAGTCGAGATGCCATTTGCAGACGTTACTCGACTACACTACCGGCATCCAAGCCCGCTAAGTCACTACAATGAAAGGCGGCGAGGTATATATTCTGGATTTTGAAGCGGCCGAGTTTCAGTTACACCTGGCGATTTTACAACATCGGATCCACGTGATTGTTGCGGTTTAGTGGTAAGTTATTATTGGTGCAAAACTGTAACAAGGTGACATTTATTGTTGTTTGTTAAGCAAATTTGAATTGAATTATTGTAGAAGAGTGCCATTGTTGATTTCTAACTATTGTTTGTGTCTAATTAAAGTTTAAAATTAATTATGTCATTGGCATCAGATATAGCGTACTGTACCACAAGACGATCTGTGAGACTGTCGTAACAATATTATTATTTTGGCCAATAATTATTTTATTTTCATTTTTTTGTGATTATGAGCTTCTATATACCATATTCTGCAAATTGTACTGTATAACGCAGACACGAGGAAGATAACTTTTTGTACTGATTGTTTATAATAATCTAAAAGAGTTGTTGACTGTTATAGAATTCCTAAGGCTCCACGGCCGACATAAACATAATTATAAACATAAATATTATTAACACTATTAGCATTATAAACACTATTATGCTAGTAACCCCTCCGGGGCCACGGTGTTCACTAATTCACCCCAGTGAAGAGGTAGAGGCCATGTACTTTGCCTAAGAAGGTCCATTTTTATATAAACATTGCTAATTGTTCCCGACACTGAAGATGGCCTCCGATGGTACAGCAGAAGCGCCTGTCCGCACAAACAATAGACCACGGCCTAACAGCCCGGAAAATAATGTTTCCAGCTTTGCTGACTTTTTTTTTAACTTAAAACTCTAAAAGATTCTATTACTTATAGAGCTGCTGACTTAAAGAGTCGTATCTCTTTGTAATTAGAAATCGCTTGTAAATTTAAAATTTCATAGTTGTGCGTTGTATCTGCGTAAATGTTAATGTTGCCCTGTGTTGACGAAGGACAATGGCTTTAATTGTATTATGCATATTTGTTATAAGTAATTATTTCGACTTCATTTATCTAAGTCCAAATGAAAGAAATGTTGTTGTGACATATTAAAATCAACTTAAGAAATAATATTTTAAACTCACACCGACACAGAAAATTCGTGAATGAAACGAAGTTGGCAGACCATTAGAAACAATATCTGAAGCATTTGATAACGGGTATTTAAACTGCAGATAATTAAATGGATCAAATGAACAGTTCCTGCAAGGATTGAGAGAAAATGTAAGTTACGGAGAATTAATAAGAAGAGAGAAGGACTTTTTAGGCGTATTATCAGTGCATGCAGTGATAAAAGGAACGGTGAAGCGTTAAACTGCAGAGCAAGACAAAGATTCGATTGCATTATTATGTTTTCTGCAGACGTGATTTGTGAAAAGTATACAGAAACTGGGGGAGGACTGAAGAGGATACCAGGTCGCTTCAGACCAAACGAAACATTGACACTTTAATTTATTTAAAGCATCATAAATGTAGCAGTTAAATAAACGTTTTGGAGCACACAGACATTTGTATAAAAACTACAAATACCGAAATGCCTTGTGCTCATCTTTACCACTGTGGTGTGAAACTACAATTCCGATACGGTGCGGTTTCGTAAATGTATTATCACTTTAACCAACACAACACAGTATCGCAGTTGTTCTAACTGAATAAACTTAGCGACGGCTTATTTATTTTTCCCACGGTAAACAGCGCAGCCTAAAACATGATTCTAAGCACAAAGACAAACAGGAGACTGTGCAAGCTCTCGCTGCCTGCCGCGGAGCACACCTATTGTAGCGGAAACCTCTCAAGCCAGCGCGCGCGCATATGTAACACAGACCTTACGGGCACAAACAGTTCAACTTTACTCACCTTACAACTCAAATAACCGCCAAAAAATTGTACATATTGTTTTCTTTAAGAAGTAAAGTTGTAGCATCAAAATAAAAATAATGAAAATTTAGTTAAATTTGTCAGTCAGGATCGTAAAAGAAACATTTCAGTATTATGCGTAGTTGGGTCAGTTAAACATTCGGTAGCAAACGACTAAAAAATTTTATATAATTTAAGAGACTACCTCATTTATAAAATGACAATTTTTTTTTTTAATTTAGCCCTACTAATGTTAACCGCATAATTAATTTAAGGTATTTGTTGTTGTTAGATGGAGGAAATTTAGAACGGAGAAATTAAACTGGTAGCACATAGTACATAACACAAATGATCCGCACATCAAAATATTTTTCTACTCCTTCATAATATTGAATCTCCTGCACGCATTGGTCATTTCTACTCTAGTAGAGTAGTAGTAGTAGTAGTAGTAGTAGTAGTAGTGGTAGTAGTAGTAGTAGTAGTAGTGTAGTAGTATTCTCCATGAGCGGCAGAACTCGTTCACTATTTTGAATAAAGTACATTTATTATTATATAAATTTCCATATTAGATAATTTTTTTGTTACGAAAAATTACAAAACTCCCTATTACTTTATCATTTCTTTAGTAATATAACAATTATAGAGCACACAATCGTACATATAAACGCTAAACATTCGAAACATTCGAATTTGGGATACAATTCATTTTAGTCTGACATTCTGCTAGATTATCACAATTTTTGATGTCTTTTTTAGGCCCTGGTTGTCTCAAAATTTTTACAATTTCAAAAGTGAATACTATGCTTACATTGTGGTTAAAATTCCCTTTAGTTTGAAGCGCCACATAAATATTTCTGATTTTATCAAAATTTTCAACCACGTTTAGGGCCCTGACGTCCACAAATTATGAAATGGTACAAAATGCTCCGATGTTGGTAACTGCAGTCACGATTCCCATTGACTTGCTGGCACAAGAAAGAAAATATAGAGATACAGAAATAATATGAAGAACACGAGGAATGATAACAATGCGGAAAGGTCATGAACGATTGTCTCCGGGTACCAAAAGTAGATGGACAATGAAAATCGTTGAGTAATTGAGCCCCCGGATAATTAAAAAACACGCAGAGATTGAACTTTATTTAACATAGTTTCTTACAGAACACGGAAAATTTCACTCTTACCTTTACATTGTGTATAGGGCTACTAGAACAAATCTCTTACAGTGTGGATGCACAAAACTACCAGAGGAGAGATAACACTCAGAAATCACAGTGCAGCCTTTGGCAATCCCCGATAATATTGTTGGAAATATGCTAACCAATCTGGAAAACTTGACTGAAGTAGGACTTTTCATGTAGTGCGCTTGACATGGACTAAAAAGTCCTAGTAAATGTTCTACGAAAAAATAAATAAATTGAGACCGCTGCAGCCCACCAGCAGGAATGTACTCAAGAAATGTGAACCTGACAGACAAGTAAACTGCAACACTGTGAGGCATTGTGGAAACATAGTAACACGGTGAGTCTCGTTGTTGTTGTTGTTGTTGTTGTTGTTGTTGTTGTTGTTGACGTTGTTGTTGTTGTTGACGTTGTTGTTATTTATGTTATCACAGCTATTAGCGTTTTAAAAGTAGCAATTTTCAATAATTTTTTTGATTACAAAGTGTTCCAAAGATAGCGAAAACGTTAATCATCGGTCAGCGTTGATTCTGGTTGGACGGTTTAATTAACGCCAATTGATTACGGACAGTGCGCTCAGTAATAGCCAGCACAATTGAAATCACAATAGCCTACGCACTCTGTTTATTGACTGTCGCTTCCAATCAACGCTGTCATAGTGGTGAATTTTATACGTTCGTTTCTAGCATACATTAATTATTATGTTCTAGTAATGATGAATGGAGCAGAAAATTAACATATAACATTCTGTTTTCTGAATATTCTTTTGTTGTGACTTTGATTCTACAAAGTTGTTTATTTTCCCATCCTTCTCTGTTGTATACACAGCTTTTTTTCTACTTCTATACTCTCTTCTCCTTTTTAGGAAACTAATTTTTCTTTAAGATCTAATTGGCATCGGCATTCCTATTCTTGTATTTAATAATCAAATATTGTGTATGTTTATGTGTGTGTGTTTGCGCGTGAATTTATAGGGCTTTTGTTCCTGTTGTGAATGCCTAGTAAGCTAGCTCACTGACTTGTAGGACTCGCTCATAATTTTGAACAAAATACATTTATTATTAGGTAAACTTAAAAATTAGATAATTTTTCAAATAATTATGAAAATCTAGATTACCCTAAATCTTTTAAATAAAATAATAATTCAAAGCAATCATACAATAAACACTAACAATAAACGACTTCACTTGTTTTTCAGTTAAATTTATAACCATGAAAAACAAATAATTTAGTCCTAGGTTTTAAGTTTATGTATGTTTCTATAGATATTTATATGTATATATCTACTACCTTGTACAAATATACAAGACTAATAACAAATTACTTAACAAAATGCGTAAAGATTTTTTTTAAACATATCATACAAACTTCAAAAACGCCGATCCATAGATATAAACACAGCCTCCAAAAAAGAAAACCCAAAATTTGGAAAGCGTGTTAAGAGATACTAGTTTTGTCAAATTATTTAAGATACCGAGTTACTTTAATAAAATTCCTTATAATTAGATTCCCACATTGACTATTAGAATTATCTTAAAATTTTGAGTTCTATTTTTGACTCGTAGTACCGCTCATGTTAAAGAATTTTGATAGCAAACGCAACAACTGGATTTGAGTTAAAATTACCTTAGACAGACGGCCTGCAGTATTTTACAATTTTTACAAACTTCGGATCCTTCTATAATCCTAAAATTTTGAATTTCCCAATCTGTATTCTATATTCAGATTTCGGTTAAAATTTATTTAATTTTATATCTCACGTGGAATTTTGTGATTTTTTTAAATTTTGATTCGCTTCGCATTCCTGTCTCCCAGCCTTGTAACTTTTAGGAGGATCAATCTCAACAACAATAGAGTTCTTTAAAGTAAGAGCGTGAAGATGCATGCCAAGTTTTACGAAAATCGGGTGGCTCGTTCAAAAATTTTTTTGAGACATACCCCTAAAAAGTAAGTAGTCAGACGAACAGATCTAGTTAAACCTGAGAACTCGATTCGTTCGTTCAATTATAAAAGTATTGTTTTTATCTGGTTTGATTATATTCCCATTATAATTTATTATAATTGGAATAAATATATATTATTAATATAATATTAATATATTATTAATATAATATTAATATATTATTAATATAATAATAATATATTATTAATTTAATATTAATATATTATTAATATTAATTAATATAATATTATTATAGTGGGAATAAATATATAATATTAATATATTATTAATATAATATTAATATTAATTAATATAATATCATTATAATGGGAATAAATATATATTATTAATATATTATTAATATAATATTTATATATATATATATATATATATATTAATATATATAATATTAATTAATATAATAATATTATATAATATAATATAATATAATATTAATTATAAATATTATAATTTATTAATTATTATACAATATTATTGTTAGTAATTTTTTTAAATATTATTTTGTATTATATTTATTTGTCGTCATCACCTTTAACAAGGATTAAACCGAAATGGTTTGTTACGGTGCCAAGCAGATAGACTCCAGACCTGGTCCCTCCAAAGCTTCTTCGAACATCCCAAATGTCTCCTTCCTTTCGGCTTATAATTTAAAAGTTGTTTAGAAATGTGGTGGTCATCCATTCGTTTAAGATGTTCTACCCATTTTAGCCGATATTGGACAATCCTATCGAGTGTACTCATAATATCCAGTTCCTGTCGCACATCGACATTTGTTTTCCGATCTTGAAGACTATGTCCTACCACGTGCCTGAGAAATCTCATTTCGGCCGCTTGAATAGACTGACCAGGGTTATTGTTAGTGTCCAGTGCTCAGGCCCATTGAGAAGTGTAGGGAGGGCCATCACCTACATTTAATCGTTGATTTTAGAGTTCTATATTTATTTTTACTAATCAAATTATTAGTAAATTCAGTTATTGATATTTATTGAGTTACTTTGAACAAGGCGGAAAGTATGTTTGAACTGTACTCTCTGCTACTCTACTACGATCACGTATTTCCCGGTTGTACAGGTTTTCAGTTCCCGTTCAGATAGGATCAAAGCAAGACTACCCCCCTCTCTCTCTCTCTCCTCTGTCTTCTGTCATTCATAGTGTCTTTACTTTGCGTAACTTTGAAAAAATGCGCATCGCCGAGCATAGAAGCGACTCGTATTGACAACCTCTCATTTTATCGCATTTCACTTAAAATGTTTCAAGCTGTGCAAAGAATTGGATTCGTGTGTAGTACCCCAAAGCGTCGCTCCTCTACGGGATCTCGTCGTTTCGCGTCACATTATCTATCATCGATAACCGCACTTAAAACTAATTTTGTCTACAACTGTCATTAAAACGTCCTTGCTTGATTTTTGGTTTCGTATTGTATCGTTTCAGCATTTTCAGTTTCAACTATTAAATTTTTAATTGAATGCTTATTTAAATGAGTAATTGGTTTTGCTGGACTTTGTCTATACAGATATTTCAAGTGGTGTGAAATTAACCACATGTATTTGTTAATTTAGGAAATTTAGAATTAAATTTATGGGAACTGTTTCTTTATGGTTATTGTAAAACAAATTGTTATTTAAAAGATATTGTTAATTTTATTTTTGATTGTATTGAGTGTTTTGTAACGTAACTGTCTAAACTGTATATAATGTTACATTTTAAATAAGATGTATTAATTACCGTATCAGTATTATATTTTTACACTATTGATAATAGTCTATTGTAGTATAATAATACAATTGTATTATTCTATAATAATACAATTGTATTATTCTATAATAATACAATTGTACAATACAATATTATTATACAATATTATATTATTATTTAATATCTTCAAATAAATACACTGCAAGTAGGTTTATTTTCACCTGACGCACGTTTCATAGAAATTATTCTGTATCTTCAGAGGTTTTTTGCATTGTAATTGAATGTTTCGCTTACAATATAGTTAACTGGTAATCGATTTACTTCGATTCTATTTTCGATTGTTTCAGTGTTTATGTAGTAGTTATTTATAATATATTTAATGTTTAAACATTAAACACTTGCAGTGTATTTATTTGAAGAAATTACATAGGAGACCTGCAGGAAACTCAACGAGTTACAAAGGAATAATATTATTATTGTATTATAATAATATATAAGTATGTGTAATATATTGTATATATTTGGGCATTTTATATTAGGACTATTTATTAATCACCCGCATTAGGCTATTCTTGTTATATTATGAATATTAAGTAATGAGTTATATATTTTTAATAAATACTGTAATATATTTTACAAGAACGTATTTTATATCTCTTATAATGTTTCAACAGTTTTCTTTTTTTTTTTTTTGTTATCATCTTCAGATTTAGAAAATATATTTTTACATGAACTATATTTTTATATTCTGTACTCCTGAAGATATCACAAAAAATGAAATTTCCGAAACGCTGTATTAAGATATAATTAAATTTAAAATACGTTATTGAAAAAAAATTATTTATTGTTTAGCATCTATACATACATTAATAAAAATTCTCGTGTTTTGCTGAGCATGTTCATAACAAAGGTAATAAACGCCATTGGCGGAGACAAGATGTATGTGAGGTTAAATACATTGCCTACGATACTTAGTTTGTCATGTCACTACAACAACTAATTACACATGATAACAACCGTACTAGGCGAAGGAGATATTGGTCGGCTCCTACACGAGTTCAATTATACAATAACAAATAGACATGTCGGGTTTGATCAATACGAACTGTGACCCGCGCTATTGCAGCATTGCTGCACGCACGGTACTGCCCGTCTCTCATCAGCGGTTTGACAAATCGAAATGGAAAATGTTATTCTTATAATGCACGTAAACTAACTATTAAAGTTTTAAAAGCAATGTTGACCTACTGTATTGCCTTCGGAAGTAGGACGTTCTCGGAGCAAAATAAATCTTTTATATTACACGTCTCAATTTATTACAAACTACGTTAATTTACCTTCATAAATTTTGGTTAAAATGCCCATTTTAATGCAAATTTTAAAAACAGTGTTTTAACCTTTTAACACTTATTTTGAAGGTGTTGTCTCAAGAGCCATCTTTTAATGCGTGTTAAAAAAATGTTATTTCAATATAGTCATACAACAAACTGTCTATTCCGTTTTTCCGAATTTTTAGATTTATCATTTACATGGATTATAACTCACTTTATTCGTTAAAAAATACAAACGCGCGCATATGTATAATGTTAAAGAATTATTTCACTGAACTCAATATAAGATAATTAAATAATCGACTTTCCTGTCGTAAAGATTGCCTCATTTATTTTGTCTATTTTGTGAAATATATATTCAGAGTCTCAAAAATAGGAAATTTTTAAGGCACAAAACGCTTATCTTTTGGCCAAGTTTAACTGCCTCTAGTAGCTTCGTAAGAAACTATTAGAATGTAAAATTAAAAAAAAAAATTAAAGGATATTTTCTTAGCTTTGATTAACAAATATTTTGTAAAAATTGTTTCAAGATACACCGTTTTGAACAAAATAAATATTATTATGTAATTATCTTATCAATTAAAACGTGTGGAATTGATTGTCAATAAATTAAAAAGTATTTTTAAACTAAAATGTCATGAATTATTATTGACACAAAACTTTATTTCAACAACAATAACAAGCAACACTATGATTATCTTTTAAACTGTTGTGTACAGACTACCGGTCTGTCTACACTTTTATTGTTTGTAACGTTAACGTTAGAAAAAACGGAGCATCGTAAGAGTATGGATTAATAAGTGATATTCAAGCCAGAAGCTATAAGCGAAACACGTCGTTACAGAGCGGTGACTTTGAAATATGAACCGCTAAACTGTGTTTGGAAATTGTCAGCTCCCGTGTCATTTACTTAATGAAGACTACACCGTATTCTCTGCGGTCCACTTACACGCACGTGTAAGCTTTCTACCCCGGCTACACCTGTAAACTGTAATGTACAGTCCTTACCTGCTGATTAGCTAGTAACAAGAACTTACTTCTCCAATGATTACTCTATACTTACATACACGTGTTATGTATAAACGTACTATCAAAATCATCTCTGTAATGGAGAGTCTAGGAAATGGCATTGTGGTCATAGAAGGGAACCTATGAAGGGAGAACCTGACTTACACCTCCCCGAGATAGAGAGAGGAGACTATGTTTGTTTAATAAACGGCTAACGAACGCAGTCACCGAGTATCTCCGGGTGGTTAGTGATGTGAGTGATCCGTACTGTGAGGACCTCAAAAAATGTGGAGAATCCGGTCGGCGTGGACCAAAAACGTTTTTGGTCCACGAGACCGGAAACCACATTTTTTGGGGTCCTCACAGTACGGATCACTCACATCACTAACCATTTTTTGGTCACTCCGGACCTGGATTTTCCATGCGTCATTACCATTTGATATTTTTCTGCCACTATTTCTGGCCATCACGGGCGAATTAGCACATCAGCTGATACGACCATGGCGTGATTTTCATCAGCATTTCGCTCGTCATCTTAGAGCCTTCTGATAACATCTTAGCAAGAGCCTGCTAGCTACAGTGCTTTACACAAGGCGGTCATCTCTACGAGCTGTGTTTGTCATCTTCACCAAGGCGTCGACGCTGCAGGACATCGCCAACAAGGTATCATCAACAACAGTGTAACAAGGTGCGTACAGTGGCTGAAGAAGGCCTCAAAGTGTTGACCAGAAAAAGAGGCGGCTTAAAGTCCGCAATAGTGCGAATACAATCTGCCATAAATAACTTTGATGTAACTTTAAATACAAAACATTTTTTAACTGTAAGGCTGGAAAGTCTCAAAAGCTTGGCCTCGAAGTACGACGAGGTGCAGTCTGAAATAGAACTTATTAGTAAAGACACGAGCGCTGCTCAAGAAGACCGAGTTGAGGTCGAAGAAATGCTATATTCGTCTGAAGCAAACATTTTGCAATTACTTGATACATTTAATGGTCAGACTGTACCTCCGGTATTATCGACACCCGTGCAATTAAAACCAATAAGTTTGCCCTGCTTCTCAGGCAACATATTGGAATGGCAACATTTTTACTCAATTTTTACGGACTTAGTGCATACAAGATCCGATTTAACACCAGTGCAAAAATTACATTATTTACATTCTTCTTTGAAGTGTGAACCTTTAGATTTAATTAAGTCATTACCTATCTGTAAGGAAAATTATCCAATAGCGTTGAGTTTGCTGTCTGAAAGGTATGACAACAAGCTCATACTAGCAAAATACTATGTGCAAAACTTACTTCAAGTCAAGTCGACAATTAAGGACTCTCCAAAGTTTGGCAGAGTTCACTAACACAATAACGTCTTCCGTTAATTCACTGGCAGCAATGAAGCTGTCAGTGAATTCATTTGAATTTATCACTATACAGTTACTATCCACTAAAGTCGACCCTATTACTTTTAAACTATGGAAGGAGTCAATAGACCCTGACAATTTACCTAGCTTTCAAGATTTCACGCATTTTTTAAACACACGTAGACAGTTGTTAGAAAATACACTGCCTATCGAACACGGACAGCAACTCAACAAACCTAATGTAAGACCTAACAATAAATATGATAAATGTAACTCAAGAAACACTGCTGGCAGCACTACATTTAAGAGCTATCACTCAGCGGCAAACCATTATTCATGCGTGTGTTGTAAATCCAATCACCCGCTTTACATATGTGATAAATTTCGTACATTAAGCACCGCTGAGCGGGGACAATTTGTTTCAAGTCATAAATGTTGTAGCAATTGTCTTAGATCAGATCATCTTATAGCTAGCTGTAAGAATAAGCAGGTGTGTAAAATCTGTTCAAAACGACACCACACATTGTTGCACGCAAATAACGTGCCGAACTCAATAGCTGCCAGCAGTAACTACTGCTCGCTCAAATTACAATGCAAGAACAATGTTCTCTTATCCACAGCAGTTGTATCTGTCATTGATCAGTATGGCAACAGACATAGGGCTAGAGTTCTTCTAGACGCCGGTTCACAAATAAATTTTTGTACAAAATCATTTGCAAGGAAATTACAGCTCAAATTAACTAAATCCAACATACCAATCACAGGCATAAACAATACAGCGTGTTACGCAACTGATATTGCGTCTATACGCATTATTTCTCGCTATCAAAGATATAGCTTCGAGGCGAAATGTGCCATCTTATCTACGTTAACTCACAATGTGCCTGCAAATTCGTTTGATATCAATCAATTCCACATCCCGAACAAGATTTTCCTGGCTGACCCAGATTTTAACATATCGTCGCAAATCGACATACTATTAGGGGCACAATTTTATCTGGACTTGATCTTAACTAATAAATACATACGCGGCCCTAATTTTCCCATCATTCAGGAAACAAAGCTGGGCTACATTTTGGCCGGCAACTTGCCCAAACACTGCCGCAACGAGGGCCCTGCTGTTTCGTTCCTAGCAAGGAACAACGACAGTCAAATTCTGCAATCTCTCGAAAGATTTTGGGAAGCAGAAACTATCCCTGACAACACCCCTGATAACGAGTCAGCCTGTGAAGAGCATTTCGTGCGCTCTACCCAGCGCAACCACGAGGGTAGATTTGTGGTCTCACTTCCATTTAAGCCCGATAATCTCCACTTGGGGGAATCTTACACTAGTGCTGAATCAAGATTCTTAAGCTTAGAGCGTCGATTTAGGCGAGATGCAAAGCTCGCGCGCGACTACGCGGACTTTATTAAAGAATATAAGGATCTTGGGCACATGACACTCATCGATGATGGCGCTATCAACTCAGGAGCGTCAAATATTTACTACCTGCCTCACCATGCCGTATTTAAACAGTCTAGCTTGACCACAAAATGCGCGTCGTTTTTGGTGGTTCGTCCAAGACTACCAATGGCCTTTCTCTAAATGACATATTGTTGGTAGGCCCGAATGTTCAACAAGACCTTTTTTCCATTCTTTTGCGTTTCCGCATGCATAAATATGTTCTCATCGCCGACATCGAGAAGATGTATCGACAGATTCGCGTAGCTGAAGGGGATTGTCAATATCAACGCATTCTGTGGCGTGATTCTCCCCTCGAACCATTTAAACATTTCGCATTGCGAACGGTAACCTACGGCACGGCTAGTGCTTCGTTTTTGGCCACTCGCTGTCTTGTACAAATTGGTAGGGACAATCAGGCGTCCTTTCCCGAAGCGGCGTTAGCTATAACAAACGATTTTTATGTCGACGATCTGCTTACCGGTTCGGACACCATCCCTGATCTGACCAATCTGAAATCCGATCTAGGTGCGTTACTAAGTCAATATGGTTTCATGTTGCATAAATGGGCATCAAATGAACCCACAGCGGTCGCAAATATGACAATTTTTCGCGCCCCCTAAACAAACAGGACAATGTGCGTACCCTAGGCATTCTTTGGAACAATACTGCCGATTCATTTTTGTTCGACATCAAATCATTTCCCGTTGATTCAAGCATTTCCAAGAGCAAAATTCTTTAGATTATTGCTGGAATATACGATCCTCTTGGTTTAATAGGTCCAGTTGTCTTTTTGTACAAACATTTTATGCAGCGACTTTGGCTTTGCAAGCTTGGTTGGGATGAACCGATCTTCGGCCAATCACGTTCGGATTGGCATTCTTTGTGTGACAAATTGGGTCTGATTAGCAAAATTGTGGTCCCACGGTCTATTCGTTGCAAGCGTGAGGTAAGTACAGTTGAATTGCATGGTTTTTCGGATGCTTTAGAAAGGGGGTTTGGCTGTTGTATTTATGTCAGAGTCATTTATCAAGATTCTTCTTCCTCCTGTCATTTCTTGTGTTCCAAATCTCGCCTGGCTCCCTTACGACAGGTGTCATTACCTCGCATCGAACTTTGCGCTTGCTTGTTGTTATCGTGACTCGTATCTAAGGTCATTCCTGCTCTTTATTCGTTTATTGATAGTGTACATTTGTATTCTGACTCTATGGTGGCTCTTTACTGGATTCATGCCCAGTCTACGCGGTGGAAAACATACGTCGCTAATCGTGTTGCTGAAATTCAGCGTCTTACGCAAACTTATACTTGGCATCACATCAATTCAAGACACAATCCTGCTGATATTATCTCAAGGGGGTGTCTCCCTGACGTTTTGCGCGATTGCTCGCTTTGGTGGCACGGTCCCAGCTGTCTGTCTCAATCGTCAGAGTCTAATCCTTTTCCATCCTTCGTACCGTCCACTCCGTTGTCTTCTGAAGTCACTGCGGAAGAGAAACATACCCATAACCTTTCTCTAATGTCTACCCTGGCTGTCGACCTTTCTTTGGACTTTTCCTCGTTGCATCGTCTAACGCGCGTATACGCTTACTGTTTTCGGTTCATCAGAAATATTAGACACTCAAGTGCTGACAAATGTACGGGCGATCTTACCCCTGTAGAAATTCATCAGGCTCTCAATTTCTTCATAAAACAATCGCAGTCGATCCACTTCGCAGCCGAAATTAATTGTCTTCGTAACGGATCTTCTGTTCCCATTAGGAGTAAGTTGGCTTCTCTCGACCCGTTTCTTGATGATTCTGGAGTGATACGCGTAGGCGGACGATTACAGCATTCCCAATTACCTTACGACTCTAAACATCCTATTGTATTACCCCCATCGGCGCATATTACTCGCCTTATCATTGAACGTGAACACATTCGTTTACTTCACGCTGGTGCTCAACTCGTGCATCATTCACTGCGTCAACGCTGGTGGATTGTTAATTCCAGGTTAGTCATTCGCTCCATCATTCGAAAATGTGTAAGGTGTATCAGGTTTAGTGCCAAACAGCAGGTTCAGAGGCTTGGTATTTTATCATCTCCCAGAGTCACTCCTTCAAGGCCGTTTCTATTTTGCGCTGTTGATTATGGTGGTCCCTTCATGATTCGTCATGGCGGGCAGAAATCCAGAACTCTTTCTAAGGCATACGTATCTTTGTTTATTTGCTTAGCGACTAGGGCTAGTCACATGGAATTGGTTTCCGACCTTACGGCCAGTGCGTTTATAGCTGCATTACGTCGTTTCATGGCCCGTAGGGGCATACCCAGTCAATTATACTCCGATAATGGCACAAACTTTAGGAAGGCCCGCAATATCTTACATGATATCTACAACTTTTGGCATAATAAGGATGCCATCTCATCGATCAAGTCATTCACGTCCTCTCAGGGGATATCATGGTCATTTATTCCGCCCTCCTCACCTCATTTCGGTGGCCTTTGGGAGAGCGGCATAAAGAGTTTGAAATTTCATCTGCGCCGCGTGGTAGGCAAATCTATACTCACCTTCGAGGAGTTCACGACAGTTTTGTCTCAGATAGAGGCATGTCTGAACTCTCGACCTTTGTTTGCTATTTCTTCAGATGTTAACGACCCGGTGCCACTCACACCTGACCATTTTTTGATTTGCGCACCCTTAACGGCGATACCGGACCCAGACTTATCTCACATTCCCATTTCTCGTCTTGGGCTTTGGCAACTTCTACAAAGGTTTGTCCAAGGCATTTGGAAGGCATGGTCTCGCGACTATTTGCACCAGTTGCAGCAACGTCACAAATGGAAGTTCGCTAAGGATAATGTTTCCATTGGTGACCTAGTTTTGCTTATTGAAGATAATTTACCTCCATTAGCCTGGAAATTTGGCGTAATCATCGCCACATTTCCCGGCCCAGATAACTTAATTCGTGTCGTGGACATTCGCACACCTACTGGTGTTCTGCGAAGACCAATCCACAAATTATGCTTGGTCCCTACTAGGGACGAACAATAAAGAAAAGGATTTATTCCCTTTGTATAATTTTAAAGACACATAAGTCAAATATTCCAAAAATTGTTAGTTATAAACACTTGTTTTAGCATAAGCTTTAATTATTTTTTGAGTCAACAACTGTTTGTTTTACTCAAGCAAGTATTAGTTTAGTTAATATGCAAGGCTTTATTATTATTTGTATTGTCGTATATGCAACATTTGATTTATGCCTCATGTCTTACTCACTATCGTGTAAAAATTTTGTTATTTTCTAAACTTATTTTCAATTGTTTTATGTTTGTAATCACAGTATTGTATCTGTTATTTATGACATTGCAATTATTCATGTTGTAATTAACTAAATTATTGTTATTGTATTCATATAACTTGCGTTTATGTAAAACCTATTGTTTTTGCGTCTACCGCATGTAACTGTGCCACGTCTAGATTTATTTTATATTTTATTTTACATTGTATTTATTTTGCGATTAAGCATGCACAATTATTTTTACTTAATTTGGGCTTGCATTCAGTCAGCTATCTAGCTTGTTCATACATTATTATATATTGTAAGTTCCTGAAACTTCAGGAACAGCATGACTTGGTCAATACATGCCGCCATGCTAAATATACGCTTAAACATGTAATTGTGACAATTTTGTTCATGTAATTAATTCTCTGTACAGGTCTACGGGCCTCAACTAATTTTACGGTAACCATCTATGACATGCATAGGGTTACAAACTATCGGTCCATCATGTGACGAGCTTCCGATGATACATTATTAAGCATTGTATAATTATGTATTTTTTCATGTTTTATAATGTTCTATACTGTACACATACATTATGTGACGGCAATACTTGTCAAAGCAGACATTCAAATTCATGTTTGAAATCAGCTGTTCGCCAACCTTGGCTTACAAACGCTTATCTTTAGGCTTATCTTATGCATGCTTATCTCTAAACTATTAACGGACTGCCGTTATCTAATCTCATAACTCAAGGTTCAACTTAGCCTTGAAACTAACTCTTAATATTAAGAAAACTGTATCTTTTTAAATTAAGTTACAAGATGTATAATAATTTACTAAAAAATGGTAAAAAATCAGTTGATTTTTGACGGGCAGCTTATGTACGGTAGCGCGATAATTTCACTTTGTAGGTTGGCTAATCTGCTTACTGCTTTTTGTTCTATTCCGATTATTCATGTTGAAACTTTGTACAGTTCGTCTCAAACGCTAGCGGCGGTCGGTTCGCCCAGCTGTCTTACTGTCATATTTTCTTATCGCGACATTTAATGTAGGCCTTAGGCCAACACATTTCACTTATAGCCAACTAGGCCCGCTATTAATACAATTTAAAAATTTAATACTTTCTATGGACAACACGCTCATTAGACAACCTTATTTAAATAACTGTTAATCATGTAATGTAAACTTGGAACTTCAATTAAAATGAATTTAATACAGTCCACAATTTTCATCATTTCTGATACCTAATGAATCAATGCACGCATTACAAGCTACATTCTTTTACAAAAACGTTTTTGGTCCACGCCGACCGGATTCTCCACATTTTTTGGGGTCCTCACAGTACGGATCACTCACATCACTAACCATTTTTTGGTCCTCCGGGCCGGATTTTCCATGCGTCATTACCATTTGATATTTTTCTGCCACTATTTCTGGCCATCACGGGCGAATTAGCACATCAGCTGATACGACCGTGGCGTGATTTTCATCAGCATTTCGCTCGTCATCTTAGAGCCTTCTGATAACATCTTAGCAAGAGTTCCAACATCTTAAAGTTCCAAGTTTACATTACATGATTAACAGTTATTTAAATAAGGTTGGCTAATGAGCGTGTTGTCCATATAAAGTATTAAATTTTTAAATTGTATTAATAGCGGGCCTAGTTGGCTATAAGTGAAATGTGTTGGCCTAAGGCCTACATTAAATGTCGCGACAAGAAAATATGACAGTAAGACAGCTGGGAGAACCGACCGCCGCTAGCGTTTGAGACGAACTGTACAAAGTTTCAACATGAACAATCGGAATAGAACAAAAAGCAGTAAGCAGATTAGCCAACCTACAAAGTGAAATTATCGCGCTACCGTACACCGGGAATAAAGAAAACCCCTTCCATCAAGTACCAACAGCCTCAAGAATTACATAAAATGCTGGAGGCAAGTAGAAACCATTGCATTAAAGACCCTTGTGTCCCTAGACCCACTGGACTATGCTCTCAAATATAGTATATCTGAGAACCATCTAATTTAAGGCATATAGTGGGCAGAAACCGTCTGCAGCTAAGTATCATAGAGGGAAAAGTGGAAGGAAAGAGAAGACAAGGAAAACTTGATGATGTCAGAAACGAAACGAGTTATAGACAGATGTAGACAGATGCACAGGACAGGAGAGTATTCAATTGAAGTCTGTGGTAAAACAATTTTACTAAAGAAAAATTATCATAATATGTATGCCTACTTGTCGTGAATAATCAGAGCAGATCAGATAGAGTCATTTTAATTACCTGGGTTATTTATCTCATGTGAAACTGACAATGATTGGGATAGTAAGCTAACAAAATTTAGACGCATCTGTGGAACGATTCATAGGTACCTGAAAAATAAAACACAAAATAATACCCGAATGAAATTTTATAAAACTGTGGCTGTCCCCATATTCCTGTATGGTAGTGAGACGTGGAACTGTATGCTAGTGAAAAGGAACGTGCAGAGGATGCAGGTAGCCGAAATGAAATTTCTAAGAGGGACGCAAGGTTCTTCTCTCTTGGATAGGAGAAGGAACGAGGATATTAGACGCGATGTAAACATTGTATCATTGCACCAAAAGATTGAAGACCACAGAAGGAGATGCTGTGGACACTTAAATCGCATGCCTGATATCCGTCTTCTTGTGGCTGCCTTGGATTATCACCCTACTGGGAAGAGAGATGTCGGTAGACCGAGGAGGAGATGGGTTCCGGAACAGGGCTAAGGCCTAGTCCTTGTTGTGGTGATGATGATTATGATGTATGCCTACTTGGACGTGTTTTGACCATCAAGCACTACGCTTGTCGTCAGATATGATAATCTCCGTATTTGAATTATGAAAAGTATTTGTGTTTAAATTAAATAATATTCCCTTAAGTTGGCATTTGTGGTGTTTCGTCTGTTTTACTTTTACTGGTGCGATAGGTTTGTTGATTGATTCCGATTTCTGAATGTTTCAGGTAATTAATATTTTTAAAATTGTATGATGTTTAGTATTTACTACAAATTATTCAGATAATAATAATTATGAATAGTCGCTTTTAATTAATTTTTTTATTAATCGTTTTCTATCTCCTCAAAAATTTTCATATTTTAACCAATTTAAATATCGTAAATCGTAAATAATGTTTCTTTTACGCTTTTCTAAATACCGATAGCATAGAAATGCAGCTGAAAAAACTCATTGGACAAAATGCGGCAACCCAATGGACAAAATTTCACCGTCTAGAATGTTTTCAACCTGTCACAAACATGGCGATTCAAAATGTCTCCGCGTCATTATTTTCTAATTAAAATTTTCAAAATATTGTCTGGAAAATTCTGTCCAAGTCTGTTTTTGTCCATTTATACTAAATTCGTTTTCTTTGTATTCATTATTTTTTCTTTTTGTTTTTAATTTTCCTATACTTTTACTTTTAATCTTCAGGAGACAACCTCTTTTCGAAAATATAATTTAACATTACTACTATATATATTTCAACAGTACAAACAGTAATGATACTGTGCATTGCCCAAATAAATAAAATAAATAATAAAAATGAATAAATATAAATTAATTAACATGATTCAGATTGCATAAGCTGAATCGTAGTAAAAATAGGGAGTACAGAATTCATGCATGGACATGCAGTTTCGACACACCTGTCGCTAGCGTTGTGTACGCGCGTATTTTGTTAGTGTGTGTGAAACCTGTCCGTTCCTGAAATGTAACCAACACTTTTCAAGTAAAATAGTTATATGTTTATTGTTAATTATAAGAAAACTATGTGCGATAGGATAAAACAAAAGACACCAAAGTGTGTGTAGAAATTATAGATAAATCAAATGTTAAAAAACCATACAGAGGTGACGAAAAGTGCAATTACTATACGTAAAAAATGAATAACTCTTTTTGTGAATACCATAAAGAAGTGCAATTTACGTATAGTAATCACATAAAAATTAGTGATCGATTGATCATCGAGTGAGGTGAAACAAACTTCCTAATTTGCGAAAATAGGCGAAAATAGTGAATTGAACCAGAGTGGGGGTAGTAACGCCTCGACAGAATCTAACAAGTTGAAAAGTGTTCAGACAGGAATTTTTGCACGACCTGACTATAAATACCAGGTCGCGCTAATAAAGTTTCTTCTTCTCGATTCAACCATTGCCGCAGGAGGCTATGTCAGTCGACGACACAAATTCACAATTATCGTAAGTCACCGGATCAACTAGCTATACAGCCAGAGCTGCAAAATACATACGATGAGGTCTATGGACACACCGGCAGCATATGACGTGAGACGAGACGACTATTAAATCAGCACACACGGAGGACACGACCAGAGGACCAGAAGCACATACGGAGGACACGACCAGAGGACCAGAAGCACATGCAGAGAACACGACCAGAGGACACGACCAGAAGGACACGGAGGACGTACAGATGAATAACCACGTTAAACGAGGTGATAAAAAAAAACATTTAATTACAGACAGTTGAAAGACACTAATTAAAGTTTGAATGGAAGAAATTCAACCAATATTAAAAATAATAAATGATACATAAATGTAAAAACAGCAAAAATTATAATAATATTTCTTGTATCAAATTTAGAAATTAGTAACGTAAATGATAAGAGAAATAAGTAATTTTTGAATTAACGTAATTAGTAAAGTCTTTGATGATAAAGAAAAAAGAATAATGGATATGCAGTAGAAAGTAAAACAAAGTAACATAAAAGAATTTTGAATAGAAGTAAATTCATTTTTTTTAAGCTAATGAATCAGCAATTGCAAAAATATGAACACACCATGAGTAATCCGAGAGCAAAATAAACATTTTAAAGTAATTACAATTAGATAATAAGAGTTGTATATATTTTATGTATGTAATTTGTTAGCAATAAGTTATGTACGAAAACTTCGTACAAACGATTTAATAATGAGGTATTATTTAATATCCGATATGGGAGATGTTGTTTAAATAAATAAATAATGGAACGATTTTAAACTGAAATAACGTATCATTTTCTTATTACGATTACACCCATGAATTCAATACACAATATGTAAATGCATTTAAATTGGTTAACTTGCGTTGTATAAATAATTGTCTCCCAAAAGCATGAGGCTACACAAGTTAAATTAACTTAAATCGATGTATTTGCTGTGACGGTACACAAGTCCGTCTAAAGAATATATTGGTACAGGGAGAATGATTTTATTGTATTTTCATATATTTAAAAGTGGTTAGGTCAACTTTCCCCAATGTATTACACACGACGCAATTCGTCAGTACAACTCGACTCCAAGGTCACGGGCCTACGTGCAAAATAACACATATTTGCATACTGCACTGTTCGACAATGCTGAAACGTCATAATACAATACGGCAAACGTAACCACGATGACGTGAAACAATGCCGTCATCTGCGTAGACAAAGGATTAATGGCGATTAATCCCCTCCACCTGTTGATTTTACGACAAAATGTCGGCCCAGTCTGCAGAATACCTTCATAGTGCTAACACGCTAAAATTTTAGCTGGCGTAGTTTTGCCAGTAGAAGTGTTTTAAATCAAGTTGAAATGTAATCTAAAGGTAGTCAATACATCTGTAAAGTAACCAGTCAAATACTATGGAAAGTTAAATTCAGTGCACTAAAAGACAGACGAAAACTGTAAAGTTCGCCGAACACCGGGCTGAGATGGGGAACGTATGATTGGAAAACTGCAACTGCAACATCAGGGAAGTGTCAAAATTCATAATTATAATACCTAATTCGTTGAGCTCAAATTTTTATCAGTAAAATGTACCAGTAATTAGCAATTGGGAAAATATTGAGAGAATGTGTGTGTGAGAAGATGCCGGCATTTCTTTTGATACATGAGGCGTTGGTTTATGTTGAATAATATAATTTGATGGTAATACGTAAATTTAATAATACTGCAGTAATAAAATGTTTTTGTTGAGAAGTAATTACGAGAAATGAAGCATTAAAATTGACCAATTATTAGTAAAGCGGAAATGCACAGCCGCCATCTTGTTTTTATGTATGACTCCATGTGATTTTGTAACTATTAACTATGGTAATGCAAAAGATTAAAACAAAAGTTTCAAGTCACCACACATGTTGTTAAAGTCTTTATTTTGCACTCCCACACTGTCTCTGATCTCGCTGAGAAAGAACCCTGGACCCGAGAGAGAAAATAATGGTTATAATACCACGTGTAACAACCGGAAGTGCTGTGAATCGCATGGTAAGTACGAAATTATTTTATTATTGGTATTATTATTAGTAATAAAATGGGGTGGCAGTAACATTGTATTGTTG
The DNA here is from genome assembly GCA_034769895.1 of Magicicada septendecula. NCBI lineage: Eukaryota > Metazoa > Arthropoda > Insecta > Hemiptera > Cicadidae > Magicicada > Magicicada septendecula. Next base: position 177,711,001 of record CM068371.1, on the reverse strand, counting down.
TAATTGGCGCTCCAAAGATCGTGGGGCTCCACAAATTTAAATAAATATTTAAGTGCAATTTGTATTATTATTGTAAATTGGCGCTTCAAAAATCGTGAGGCTCCACAAATTTAAATAAACATCAATTTGTATTGTTGTAATATATATATATATATATATATATATAATTATTTCCATTCTATTTAGTTTGAAAGTTAACGAACGCATTGGCTGTCAAAACTGTCAGTGATAAAAATTTCGCCTCATCGCCTGAACGACTCCGTCTACTTTTGTTTATTTCTGACCATACTGTTACAGCACTATAAACAGAACGTCTGATATTACAGGAATATTTAGACACATAGCCCACGAAGCAATTTCGCACTAATATTGGAATGAAAATTTCCATATTGTTAAACGAAGTGTGAAAGGTCCATTGTTGTCTTTGATTGACTGCGGGCACAGAACCGTGCTCGTTTATGAAATAATACCAAAAAAATCAATAAAATAAAATAAAATAAGCTATAAGTAATTCAACCTTTTAAACATTAAATATATAAATGTAAAAACAAAACACATTAAAATATGTGATGAATGTAATAAACAAGTTATTATACGTAAAACTAATAAAGAAGGAATGGACTTGGAATGAGACTCTTATTGTTGATACATCACTTTTATTAGCAGCGTTTTAAATGGAGTTTTAAAAGATATCCCACTCGGGAAGATCCCAGTGATGAGGCTCGACAATAAATTGACGTGATGTATTTTTGACAGCAACGTTATTGAAGGGAAAGTTTTTTATGGGGGCATTTTTTGTGGCAACATTTTGAGGTGATACGCTAAACAACCATCCTTTCTACTGACAGCAGTTAAATTTTCAGCACTCCACGTTTTTGGCATTGCAGCCGTTACGGTTACCATCTTCTTCTCTAACAACAATGCTTTATATGTTCTTGTTTTTAAGGTAATTTAGTTTCTTCCATTCTTTCCAAACGTTCGTTCCATTTAATTGTGTTTTTTATTAATATTTTTGTTTAAATTAAATTTCTGAGTTCTTCTCTGATTATTTTGTTTCTTGTCATATCTCTTCGGTTACATCCTTCGACTCTTCTTAGAAACTTCATCTCTTGAGCTTGTATTCTTGTCGCTTGTGTTTTGTTTAACTCAGAGTTCACTGCCGTACATAAGCGTGGGTGCTGCTGCGTGTTATACAATTTCAGCACTGTCGCTTTTCTTGTTTTATTTTTCAAATATAGGCCGATTGTTAGAAAGAATGGAATAATATGTTATTATTATAACGAAACAATTCCGCATATGTTATTAAAGGTGTATTAAAGGTTATTAAACAACTCCACATACGTCTAACCTTACGTGCAGGTGTTTATCGTAATCATAGGAAATATCGCATCCTAAATACTTCAAATGGCTTATCTGCTCTGATGTTTTATCGCCAGCACAATCTTGGTCTTTATGGGTTTATATTGTTTTTGTTTTTGGAATTTATATGTTTAAATCATATTTAATGCTACCGTATTAAATTATATTTAAATATTAAATAATTTGATTATATTTAAATATTATATTAAATAATATTTAATCAGTATTTTAAAATTATATTTAATGTCTCTTTGCAATTCAACTTCTACCTTTCCGGTCAGAGTCAGATCGTCAGCGTATAAAATTAAGTTTAGTATGGGGACATCATACAAATAAATGCCTCCTCTATAATTTTCTCTCCATTTTTATTTACTTCCATGTTCCGTAAGGAAATGAAGTATGGTGATCGCGAAAAAAATCGTGCTCGAGATAAGGGCTGATTCTGATTTTACTATCCTCAAAACATGAAGAAAAGTCATTTTCCGAAATTTGTGTGTAGAATTTTTTTATGGCGAACGCTAACTGCCAAAAATTGAAACAGAATCAAATAATTTTTGGCACGTGTGCCCCAGTTGTAGATGACTCAATGCCTATTGATTTTGGTGAAGATCGGTTAAGGTGTAGGGGTAGTTTACCTGCAAACTTTTACGTTTTAACAAGAGTAAAGTAGTTAATTTTGATAAATAAAGTATCCTGAAAAGAATGTTGTAATAATCCACTGTAGAAAGGTAAATGAAATATCTATAAATGAAAAGGGTAGTTGAAGAGGTTGGGGGCAATTTCTGTAGTTGAAGGGGGTGGGTAATTGTATGAAATTACCTTTCTGATGTCGAATAAACTACTTCATTTTGAAGGAGAGGATACATTTGTAATTACATATAATCAAACTACTACTACATATAACTAAACTACTCAATAAAATTGTAAGTATCAAAAATGGGGTTGTTCGGTTAAGGAGTAGGGGTAGTTTACCTGCATTGTTTTGTGTTTTGTGTTAAGAGTAAAATACTGTACTTAATTTTGATAAATAAGTGCCCCGAAAATAAAGTCATATTAATAAAGTCATGTAAAATGGTAAATGCGATATCTATAAAGTAGAGATGGTAGTTGAAGGGGGACAGGGTGATGTTTTGAAAATTACTTTGCTGATATCAAGTAAACTACGAGTTTTTGAATGCTTAATTTTGAAGGATAAAATACCTTATCCTTACTCTATGAACTATGGAAATGTAAACTATTACTCTATGCAAGTGTAAATATCATTAATGATGGTGGTCGGTGGAAGAGGAGTGATGATTATCTTCGTAGTTCAGTTGCTTTGTAATAATTGTTATAATTATTATTACTTTATAGGTAATAAAGTACCTAATTTTTATAGATAAAGTGTTTCAAAAATAACATTATATTAAATAAATATAGCCCCATAATAAACAAAAATATTTATAAATAGTAAAAACAGTTTGACGGTGGGGAATATTTTTTTAGAAATTATCGAACCAAATTCAAGTAAATGATTTTAAATATAGATTTTAGAACATGGAAGTCATGTATGGTTCTCCATACCGATATTTACAACATGGGTTAACGTCATTATTGTAACAGAAATGAAATAATAGTTGTAAGACCTTCATCATACGTTTGGTAACAAAAAAAATGTTTACTCAAACGAACTCTGCGTTTACTCTTTTCTACAAATATATAAACCTTTCTCATAATATCGTTTACATCTGATCAGGTTTCTTAGGAAATAATTATTGGTGTGTTGAAGAGTCGGGTCGGATCACTTAACGACTCGAAGGACGGCTCCCTACGAGACGTGACATACGGCTTATAAGGTGGTAATTACCGGCTGGAAAGTGTTTCTCACGGTACGAGTGTGTGTGTGTGTGTGTGTGTGTGTGTGTGTGTGTGTGTGTGTGTGTGTGTGTGTGTGTGTGTGTGTGTGTGTGTGTGTGTGTGTGTGTGTGTGTGTGTGTGTGTGTGTGTGTGTGTGTGTGTGTGTGTGTGTGTGTGTGTGTGTGTGTGTGTGTGTGTGTGTGTGTGTGTGTGTGTGTGTGTGTGTGTGTGTGTGTGTGTGTGTGTGTGTGTGTGTGTGTGTGTGTGGTTAGGTGGTCCTCAGCGCTGTCCAAACAAACAGCGGCTAATTTAACAGCGCTATGCCAAACAAATACGCCACACAATGAAGCCTTTGGATTTGGCCTTTTCACATACGCTACTCGCTTATTAATGCCGCATTGTTTGTTGAACACGGCAGCAGATGCGTCAGTTACATTCCTCGGCTCGGTGTAACTCAACCCACTTGGCTGTACACGCCATTGTCTCCTCGGATAACTGGAAATCTTTTACCAAGTAAATGTATTCATTCATAACTCGCCTACGGGCCATTTAATTACGCACATTTCACTAATGTTCTTACAAAAGTGTTCAGTTACTGCATTTTCTCAGACTCAAATATCACCACTAAATGTTCACGTAACGACCCCTACACAATGAACTAACTACCCTCTGAGCCGTTAGCAAGCGCCTACAAAGCAACATACCAGTAATAATAATAAATCAAGCTAGTGAATTCTGCGCACGTTGGGGGTAGAGTAACTAACTTGCCACTCTTGGAATAATTTACCCATAGTTCGTTCTCTAGAGAAGACTTGTAATAGTTAATCCGATTTAATATTAGTTTTGAATCGATAAGATTAGTTTAGTCTTATACGTCACGCAATAAAATGTGTAAATATATTGTGGTGAATTAAAATTATAAATACAGTTTTTATTAAACAGAATTCTTAATTCATTCTTTCAATGTAGTTTTAAATTTTAAAACGCTCCTTGGTGAAAAAAGCTGTCCAAGCCATCAAATGTTACTTTTTACCATGCATTATTCTGATATTATTAAACAAAAATCAAATGAAATTTAATTAATTTCGCACGCTCGTCGAGAAATAAAATATTGAAGTATGTCTTCTGGGAAAAATAAAATAATAATACGTTTCTTACTCGATACATAAAGCGATTCGTGTACGTGTTATCTCAGTTTTAGTGGTGTGCATGAAATCCGTCAAACTCGGGCAAACTTCTTCGAAGGAGGTTTCCTTCCTACAAATATTTACAAAGTGAATTCTAATGTGTATTTCAATTTAATAATGTAACTTTTATATTGTTTAATAACTTAAATGTATTTTATTTAATTTATTGTTTATCATTTGTTTATTTTACGTCAATTGTTTCGACAATATAGTTTTGCTTCCGATAGATAGTTTATTTTATTGTTTAATTTAAATTATTAATTTTCATTATCTCACCTCAAGATGACCGTAGTTTGTTAGTGAACGAAACAGTGTGGTTTAAAATTATTATCAACAGTGGGTATTCCTAACAACATAAAAAAACACAGTAAGAAATATTTGCTTCTTCTTCTTCTTCTTCTTCTTCTTCTTCGTTCTCGTTTTCGTTTTCGTTTTCGTCTCCAGAGTCAAATAAAATTTGTACCCATCTTACAAAATATCTCCCACTGTTAAAATAAGCTGTTGGTTTTGTGTCTTGAGAGCCTTTTTTCCTCCATTCAACCTTCGTGTTTCCATTCTTTTTGTCTCCAACTGTCTACATCTTGGTTCATTTTTTACACATTTAATTCGTAATAAGGGATTTCAATAAATTAAATCCAAAAATTTACTATACTAAATCAGTTTTAAATTGATTTTGTCAGTTACGTGTAGACTACTTCACACCTTATGATGCAAAAATTCTGTATTACAAATATTCTAGACATGGTTTACACGTTAACTTACATGAAAACACCTAACTTATTCCATAGTGACATTATACGCACACGTTGCGTAGATAAATGGATAAAAAATCCGTTATTAAGGAGGTCGATATTTATTGAAAAACCACTTAAACTAAACTCTTATATTATCTGTAATAATCGTATATAAATAGAAAATTAAATTACTGTATTTGTCACATTTAAATTATAATTAAAGTGATTAAACGTTTTACAAATGTTAGTAACTGTTGGATGTTACTTGTCGGACGAATTCCTCTCTTAGCTCCTTCTGCTTGACTGTGTTGATCCTAGATCGATCGTTTCTGCAGTTCCTTGTGGATTCGCTGAACTTTCGCACCTCTATCCATTAGATCCGATAATTATCTAGTCAATTATTATTATCTCAGGGTTTGTTTGTACGTGTTTAGTAATTTAATTACTCAAGTTCGCTGATCTTGCACTTATCGCAATTTAGAAATGTTCTAGCGGATATTTAAGTTATAAATCCGGTTGAGCATAAATTACCTAAGCGGACATCTTCCAACGGATAGCATTATATGACACTTACCCGTATTATTAATTATATTTTATTTTATAACAATATTAATATTATATTTTATTAATAATATTTTATTATTGGGTATTTTATTATTGGGATAATCTCAGACTGCTATTTGAACTTATACAAATGAGTTGAGTTTCCACGTGACACCTAAGCTCGCGGTACCCGTACGAAAATCTCGCACGGAGGAGTTCGTCTGCTTTTATCGACACTTTTTGAAGAATTGGCAGCCTTAGCCGCACAATTTCGCGATTAGAGTGACATATCGAAGGTTCTGATTGGTTGATTTTGCTGTCTCTGTCATAGATAAAGACATGATAGTTACAAGCTCTGGTCCGGTTTTGCAGAAAATGGCAGATTCATGTCCGATGGTTACCTGAAAATTTTATGGACCCTATTAAAATGTTCAACACATAAAATTGTATAAAAAACATATTCAGCTATGGATTCATCGACATTAGAAAACTATAGCATCAAATATGTTGAGAATCTTGAACCCATAACATCTATCGCTTCTTACCTTCCTAACAATAATTAATCAACAACTAAAACACAAGTGGGGAGAACAACCAAAAGGAGAGGGAAATAAATTAGTAAATACGAGTTGCAGAAGAAAGAAGACCTTGAAGAAAGAAAGAAGACCTTGATTTGAGAAAGAAGGCCTTGAAGAGTGTTCTGAGGTGAAGTAAGAAGGAGTTGCGCATTAAGTTTTGGAGTGCCAACAGCATGAGCGGTCACAATAAAGGAAATAAATAATACTTTGACTACTTAAAAGTTTCATCAATGGAATACTCTCTTGCAGGTCAAGTTGGATAATAAATATATAGGCCTATTAATAACAAAAGTATATCATTACAAAATAATAGTTAAAATAATGTTAAGTAATCACAAATTATTTAAGAAACTTTTCTCTTTACTCTAATCCTCTTTCTCGGTAGAATAGGTGTATGGAATTTAATCATATTTGGATCAATTTAATAATGTTTCGCCATTACACAACATTCTACGTGTTTCTCGGCTATTCCAGCGGAGCCCGGCTGTAGTGTGTGTGTGTGTGCGTACGTATTGCTGCTACTTTGAGATGAAAGACAATTACGTGACACTTGTCACGCGTCCGAGACTGATCCAAATTTCACCAATCCGCGCGCGCTGTGTGCAAGGCCGCAACCAATTACGCTCTAGTGTTTTATAATAACGTTGACGCGTAGTATGGATTATTCTGAAATTTCAGCGGGGTATAAATACAAGCATTCAGCGAGTGGCGATTAGTTCAGTTTAGTGGCGATTTATTCCAGTGCGGTTCGTAGTATTGTGGTGAAGTATTATGTGTTTTATAATTATACAAGACTATATTAGTTGACATTATTATTTGCGTGTGAACAGTTTTTATTTGGTTTGTTGTAAGCGACTATCTTATTGATAACAAACTGTTAAATTGTGATAATTAAAGATGGTGATTAGTTACTTAATTGGTGTCTTGTATTTAGTTTTCCACTGTACCATACGACGATCAGTTAGACCGTCGTAACAATAGATTTTAAAAAATCCACTAAAATGCTTAGCTAAGTTATTTTTGAACCCCCCCCCCCTCCAGCTTCTTACAATATTCTGTGGACAAACAATTGTGCCTAGAAGAAGATAACCCGAACGTCAAATTCCTGGTCCTATTGATATGATGTTTTACAGTTGGCTTATGTGAAAATAGGCTTACTGACAACACGCGAAGGAATCTAGGAAACATGATGGAAAAACGGTATTTGGATAAAGGGAAAGGCATACGGTGAAAGGTGACTGACTTCCTTTATAGAACAATTTATGGAAAAGGAACAGTTTAGTGAAAATAAAAACACATTACAATTAAATATAACAGAAAACGCAGTAATCCAGTAAAATAAATGGCCACCGAAATTAACTCACCTCGAATATGATTAGAAGTTTCTAAATAAAGACGTCCAGCAACTTACAGGAAAGTTTTGGAGATACCGTTAATGTAATATTAACTGTATAAGTGATTTACATGACAAACAAAAGATAATCACTTGACACCTCTGACTGACGCTTACAAAAACTGTTTAATAGGAGTTGAATTTTACAAGGTTTCCACCGAGCTTGATAACAGAGAGACACAAAGATTCGAAAAGACAACACAGACATGTTAAGAAAGAATATTAAAGAAGAAGGTCGTTACAAACATTGGGGATAAAGTTCAGATATCGAGCAGTATCGTAATGCAGCAACGAATCGGTTTGAGCCGGCAGGTAGCTATATTAATTTATGATTAATATAACATAAAAAACAAAGCTAAAACAAAGTTTATGATTGAAAGATAAAAACACAATGCAATCGCTTAATTATTTTAAAAACGTTTCTCTTTAGTCACGTGACGAACGTACCGTGTTCAGCGAGTGTTAGACGTCAATATAATACTGCATCAGCATTGTCGGAGAAACAAAATAAAATAATAAATACGTAGTTCCACTCAGCTTTCCTGTCAATAGTTATTCGGTTTCATATTTCTTTAATATTCATTCAGTATGCTGGCAAATCGCATCCGAGCCGCAGCGCTGGCACAAGAACCAAAGTTCCAGCGTCGACTAGTTTTGTATTTTCTGCACCGAGAGTTCGTTTGATTTATAGCAAAGTACTTTTTTAAAAGTTGAACCACATAATACGTTACAAACAACTGAACGAAATAAAAAACTTTATCTGTTCTTTTCTCTATAAAATAGACAACTACTCAAACTGACAAAAGCATATTAATTTAGGAAATATAACATTTTTGCTAATGTTTTCTGAAATTACTGTAAACATTATCCTAGTTATGTTAGACGAAGTGATTTCAATCTTCTCTCGCAACCTTTATGCGGGGATTGGAGGGCCAGGGAATATCAGATCTTAATTAGCGTCCTCCGTATCACTTGAATCTCGTTTCTGTGCAGACTTGTTTCAAGACCTTCATCTTTGTCTATGAGTATCACGGCCGCAGCCAAAGTTATCAAGAACACTAACGGCAACGGTGGGCCGTGGGGTCGATTGCTTAGATTTTTATATTCTCTAGACGTTTCGGTCACAACTATGGAGGCTACTTTCAGTAGAAAGACGACAAGCTTGCTGACAGTGATCTTTGTTTTACCTTCACATTTCTCCTACATACCTCAACCTCTTACAACATAACCACATTGCACCGAATCACAGTCGTCGAAGTGTTTGTCCGGTGACGTTTCTCCGTATTTTTTTTTTGTGTACACCTTCTTTGCAAAAAATCCGCAGAACTTCGCTTCAGCGTTATATATCCCAAATCCTTCATTATATCTCTTCTCAAAGGTCTATGATCAGAACCACGCAGAGTTAAATAAAATAGATTTTACGACATTTTTCCTGTTTAGAATCTGGTATTGTCAGAAGCCTCACTTTTTTTAAAAAAAAAAAAGGAAAATCCTACTTTTGAGCGCACTATACTTTATTTAGTTTCATATCTCCTGCGAATGTTCCCTTCGCTGAGTACCTAGTCGGCTGAATGTTCACTTTAACTGTTCCTTTCTTGTACTACCATCACTTCTGGTATATTTTTGTGGAAACAGCCTCTGACGTTCAAATAAACATTCTTTTTGATTATCCAAAAGGTTCTATCAATAAAATACTGTGACGGCGGATTCACACACGTCATGCAGTTAATAATGCGTGTTGTATAAAAGTGCCCCCAATTGACGATGTGCGGTAAACAGCTAGTCTATGAACAGACTTTCTCCCTCTTTTAAGTAAACAAATACCACCTAACTTCAGAAAATTTGTATAAATATCTAAACATCCTCTTATAACAATACTAATTCGTTATAATGCAGTCTATAAAGTTTTTTAACTGGCAAACTTATTACGTAACTGACTGATTGTTAAACTTATTGTTAAACCCCGACAATTGTTATTATTACGTAGGAGAATTATTGTGTTACGAATATGGTTTATGGTAAAAGTGTAAATACTACTTGTGACTGTGTGTTGCTTTCTGAAATGTTTAACTTCTACTGTGCTAATGCTAATACACAGTATCACAGTACAACTATACACGGTACACAGTACAAGTATACACAGTATCAACTATCTACCCACGTTATCGAAATAATGTTTCAATACGGAGATGAACGATAAAAATTTTGCGAAGAGGGAAAATAATATGACGCGTACTAAATAGGCATAAACTTCTTCAGTTCTCCTTCTACCTCAGAACATCCACTCACTAACCTACTGGAACAAAATTCTTACCTGGTTTCTAATTAACTCCAGCTGGACAGTAATTTAGGAAACGTTTGTTTCGTCTGTCACAAAGCACTCCCGAATCTTGTCTCTAAAAATAATCTTCATATAAAAACGTGTAAGTTTTATTCACATACGGTAATAAATATATTTTCCTCCCTCGTCTCTGAATGCGCTCTAAAAGTGAACAGGCGTGTCCAGTAAGTAGGCCTATATTAAACTTATAATCCACTCGGCCACTTGGATGTTCGTAAAAGCGACAGGTTCTCAAGTGTGCGTTATTGTAAACTGTTAACTTACTCAATTGATTCTTTGTGGTTTTAAGTGAGTATTCTCCAACTGCGAACGTAAAGGAGGCCTTCTACTGCGGGACACCCAAGATATACACAAAACTTATTTCTAAAATAGAAAAAAAAACAGCCTAATGTCCAATACCTCTACTAAATTAATTAATTTAACAGTTTGTATACCGTTTACCATCAATATTAACTCGAAGACAGAATCAAAATAAAGTAAGCTACGCAATTTGACTAGATGTAGACGGAACCGTCCCATAGTCGGCTATATAGGTACAGTTCGACGTTTGAGGTCGCGTCGTCATTTAGTCACCAGAGGAGCAGGACAGAAAACCTACTGAAGATGACTGCCGCAGCTGCAGTCGAAACGTTTGGATCAACAAAAAGAGGACCGCGGCACAACAGCCCGTTAAATAATTTGACTGAAGGTGACTCCCGCCGTAAAAGCTTCAATGTTAAGAAGTAGAGACTGTTGTGCTTTCATGTACGTAATATATACTACATGCTATAAAACATTATGAATAAATAACTTATTGATCAAAATGTAATTTAATACAATGAAGTACTATACTTACACATTTAAATTAAAATAATTGATTACACTTGTTATTTTTTGTACGTCTGTAAAACCTAAAACATCAGCTGTAAATTTAAACGTGTTCTGCTGCTCGGGTTTCCGAATATTCGCGTTTAGTGACTAAAAATATCGTGTTGTCTTCTCCGATAAAATCTACTTAATGTACCTGTTAAGACCCAAATGGTTGTGTTATACACACTGAATATGTCTCCACTCTCTTACGTGCAACGGAAGCAGAAAAAACTTCAGCGTCGTCCTCATTAAGGCGGTTTGATGTAGAGTGTATTTAAAAAAGTTCACTTGCGACGGGGTGTCAACTAATTAACGTCCTTATTTCACGATTAATTGACGCGTTTGTTTACTTTTTTCCACAATACGCACGCGCAGTTAGGATTCTAATCGAAGTCCGCCGCCGCTGCCACCCCCATTAAACTGGAACGAGTTTCACAGTGCACAGCTTGTTTTTCTCACAGAGAGGCTCGTGTACCACCTGTGAAACTTTATTACCGTCGTACATCGTAAGAGCTGTCTAGAAACCTTGAACGCCTGCCTGTTAACTGCAAGTAATACTAGCAGGACGTTACGTTTTCGTGTAACACATCCGCCGACTAGTTACAGGTTTGCGTTACACTCAATAACCGCCAGTGTCGTTACACAGACCGTAACGATAAAACTCGTAAGTAGGCCTACTGAAATGTTCCGGTGGTTTAGAAGTTTGTAGACCAAACTTTTTGGAGTGAGTTGTTTATGAATAAGTTTTAATAAATGTTACTTTAAATCAATATTTCTATCATTTTCCGTTTAAATCTTCCACTTCCACTTCTTCTTCTTCTTCTTCTTCTTCTTCTTCTTCTTCTTCTTCTTCTTCTTCTTCTTCTTCTTCTCCCGGCATTATATCAGTCGATGAGTTTTAACCTTCTTGAAGACTTCCTCTCATTCATTTTACTCCTCAGTTGCACTGCTTCTCTACCCTCCTATTTCCACAGCTGCCCCGGCCTCTTCTACATCACCCACCCAGGTCTTTCTTGACTTTCTTCTCTTTCTCATTCTTATTTGCTCCCGCTGCGTTAATTTGTCTTAGTACGCTTGATGCTTCCGTTTTATTCTTTGTGCTTTACAAATCTAACTACGTCAGTAACTTCTACAATCTGTCAAGTTCAAGTTTCATAGTCGCCCCCCCCATCCCATTTTCCGCATCGGATCGCTCTTTGCAACAATTTTCGAAAATTCACTTTTGCTCGTACGTAGCCTAATCACTGTTTATAGATTTTTTTTTTAAGCTGACAACATACCTCTTATTTCTAACATTTTGTGTGCGTAATAATGTCTGTTTCATATTAATAATCTGGCTTTTGTTTCACTAATTAATGAACTACTGTTTTTCATTTATGTCTCTAGATACAAGAATCTTTAAATGTGGTAGAATGTTTATTGCCCTATTTGAATATTGCTATTCATAGTTGCGATCGTGTCATGTAGGTGTTCAGTTTTAGCCTCATTCACCTTTCGTGATTCCACTGTTACAGCCCAGTTTATGTTAGGCGTTCTCTAGGCAATTACTAGATCATATACTTATTTACATTTGCGTTCAGTATGGTCAACCGTTCTATTTTCTGTTCACTACTTTCAATAGTGGTAAGTGCATCGCGCTGCCAGACTCCTGTATTGATATTAAATATGTAGTCGGGTTAGCATCTACTCTACTGGCATGCGAGCGATCACGAGTGTATGTTGTTCGTCGTGAATCCTTGATAAAGTTTACTTCAGAATTTGTTCCTGTGTTTTAATTTGTTTTTTGTCTTGAAATGTTGCGTTTCAACATTATCGTAGATGGCCCTCGTGTATCTTTCGAGAAGGGTTAAATTTGTTCCATCTTCTTCTGGAACGATTCCGTAGGTACTGTTTGTGGCGGTCACTTGGAGCGTCATGATATTTCTGTTGATCAAGTCTTCCGTTGTTAAGTGGTGCCACTTAACGATTTGCTGCACCCTGGGACTATAAACATGTCTGGTGGTTTAGTGTTACGAACATATCGGAGCTAAACGATACCGAACATATCGTTTAGTGTTAGCCATTATCGGATTCCGTCATACTAACACATTTATTTCCATATTTCCATAGCGCAATCTCAAGGGAAAATCTATAATAATTGCTAGCTTAAACAAATTACACCTCTGAGTAACAATGATATTTATACTGAATAAAAATTGATTAGAAACAGCCCATAGGCCACGTCTCTCGGTTCTATACACTAACACAAAATAATAAACAAAAATTAATGTAGAAGAATTAAGGCGACTTAAGTCCTCAGCAGTAGGCTGACATCATCTTTCGCGTCTCTCGGCAAGATCCTTAATAAACTCTCGAACGTCTTCGCTTTGGGGACACTGTAGGTGCCAAAATTTTGGCAACATCGATATATATTGACTGTGGTACGTAGAAGTGTTGCCTTTGCACTTTCCACTGGAATTTTAGCGGAGGCCAGACAGTTGCTGCTCATAAATCCACATGACCTTGGTAACTTTGTTATTAAACAAACGTTTACAGCATGTAACGAGTCTTTTTCTGCACATTTAGCCAATATAGCCGACGTGTCTTTAAGTTGAATCTGCTCCAATTTTATTTTAACACAAATTTTCCAGTTTAATTTGGGATCTGAATAAATTCTAAGATATTCTGCCAAAGTATACTGCAAAACTTGAACACCATTTAGATAAACACTGTAATGCGAGTTATACAGTAACTCATATAAATTGTGCAGACAAATTCGTATACTTAAATTATGCTTGTAAGTTTTAAAGCAAATGTTACTTTGGCCGACGGAATCACAAGATTCCGAAATCATCGATAAGGGAAAATTAAATTAACGCACAGATAATATCCTGAAAAAAATCAGTTGGTATTTTCGTTTTACAAGAGTATGTCATAACCTTTGTAATCACTGCTATCACTTACGTGTTGAGCGAATGCTTCCTTCACCTTTCTCCAGCAGATGGTTTCCAGAGCAAAATCTTGTCCAACACTGTACCTTAGTACGTTTGTATAACTATAGGGGCAGGAGGGGAGGTTTGAGACACAGGGAGGCTTGAGACACTTTTGAATTTACCATTTCCATTGTGTTTATTTCATGAGTTGCTCACTAGGATTGTTGATAGCAGAGCCCTCTATGTTCCTGTGGAGTTTGGTGTTGTCACATGGAAGCATTTCTCAGCAGTGAACAAATTTGTGAAAAACCGTTAAAAAAGTAAGTATTTTCTTCAAATTTTGTAAGCTAATACATTCACAATATTTATTTATATGAAATTCATCATTATTACATTGAATAGATCTAATACTTAGGCTATTTAACAGCATGTCCTCTTTAATTGTACTCAAATTTTGAGGTTAGCTCTTTCAAGTTTTATTAATAATGGCTACTATGGGAAGTTTGAGACACCCATCATAAAGGAGGCTTGAGACGCTGTCTCAAGTCTCCCCTATTATATTAATTTATAATGTGTTTAATATTCTGTGATACCAGTTAGGTCTTAATGTATTACATTTGTAATACAGTATTTTATTTTCAATCTTTGCTTTCTGATGAGATTAGTTGACTCAGGTTTTATTCATGATGATCACTAAATTGAAACAAAATGCAGATTTTGTTGATGGACGTTTCCTTTTAAAATATTTTTATGATGATAACAGTAATTCTGAGCTAAGTTTAATTTTCTTCACATCATTGTAATTTAAACATGTAGATTCATTTTAAAATTGTTAGTATCATTTTAACATCAAAAACAGATATAAAGTTGAGCTAGTTAGGCCTATTTATTTTTGTTTTAATAAATAGTCCTTAATATTTATATATTATAATTTAATATTATATTATTTAATTATAGGTCTAATATATTTTCTTATAATTTAATATTATAATATTTAATTATAGGTCAAATATATTTTCTTATAATTTAATGTTATAATATTTATTTATAATTTATTTTCATATTTCAGATGCCGTTTTTTTACAAGAATAAATCGGGAAATTTCCGAAAATCCACCCCTCCAGATATTATGAAAGCAGCCGTTCTAGAAGTCACCGAGAAAACTCAAGGGATACATGCCACAGCTTCAAAGTTCCAGATAGACAAGGAAACGCTGAGCCGCTACTAAGGAAGTATAAAGATACAGATGAAAATGGTAAAACAAACATATCTTTTACTCCTTGTTATAATTCTTCTCAACTATTCACAAATGCTGAAGAGGAACTTTTAGAAGAATATTTGCTGAAATCTTCTAAATCGAACTATGGCTTAACATAAAAAAAATACCAGACAGTTAGTGTATCAGTTTGGCGTATTGAATAATAAAAGCCTTCCAGATGTATGGCATAACAAACAATGTGCAACATATGACTGGTTGAGGGGCTTTATGAATAGGCACAAAACTTTATCTCTTCGAACTCCTGAGAGCACTAGTTTGAGCAGATCCACAGCATTTAATAAAACTAATGTATCAGAGTTCTTTGCTAATTTAAGAATTGTTATGGAGGAGAATAAATTTGGGCCAGAAACAATTTATAATGTGGATGAAACTGCTTTAACAACAGTCCATAAGCCATGCAAAATTATTGCTGAACGGGGAGAAAAGCAAGTAGCAAAGATGACATCTGGAGAAAGGGGAACTTTAGTTACTCTCTGTTGTTGTGTCTCGGCTATGGGAACAGCTATTCCACCATTTTTAGTGTTTCCTAGGGTTAGGGTGAAAGAACACATGAAGTTAGGAGCACCACCAGGGACAGAAGTTGCTGCTCATCCGTCTGGTTGGATGACAACTGAAAATTTTGATCTTTTTCTCCAACATTTCACCAGATATTCGAATTGTAATTTGGAGAGAAAAGTTCTTCTTGTCATGGACAACCACGAAAGCCACATTTCTCCTAAAGGGATCCAGTTTTGTAAGGACAGTGGTATAGTTCTACTGACATTACCTCCTCACACCAGCCATCGCCTTCAACCTCTTGACAGAACAGTTTTTGGTCCGTTGAAGAGTTATTACAATCAAAGTTGTGATGAGTGGATGATTAACCATCCTGGTCAGCCCATTTCAATTTACGACATACCACAGTTAATTGGTAAAGCATTTCCACGTGCAGTTAATCCCTTGAACATACAGAATGGATTTTTGAACACAGGCATTTTCCCATTTAATCCATCGATATTCTCAGAAAGTGACTTTTTGTGTGCTGAGGTAACTAATCGACCAAATCCGGAAGTTGATATAGACAATGAGCCTACACCCAGTAGGCCTACCTCTACACCCAGTGAACCCACTACAGTACCTTTGCAATCAACATCAGAAGTGCCAAGCAATGATGGAATTGAATATAGACCTACAACGGTTACGCCAGAACAGATTAGACCATATCCAAAAGCCCAACCCCGTAAGGGAAGAGGGGGAAAAAGGCCTGTTAAAACAAGAATTCTAACAAGCACTCCTGTTAAGAAAGAAATAGAGAAGCACTTTGAAGAGAGATTAAGAAAGAAACCGAAATTCTCATTGCGTTCCAAACAGCCTCCTGTCAGTCAAAGAGAGCCAAGTAAAAAGAAGAAGAAAAGAGACTCATCATCTAGTGATAGTGACATTTCTATTCATCTTGAAAGTGAAGAAGAATGTAATTTGGAACGCCTGACAAGAGAAGCAGATGAACATAATACTAATAATAATTATTTTTCCGGGGACAACACAGTGCTTAACGTGGGAGACTATGTTATTGTGAAATTTGCTACAAAAAGAAACATTTATCATTATGTGGGTAAAATTGTGAACAAAGATGAAACTCTGGAGGAGACTGGAGAAAAATTTTTCAGAAAAAAAGGAAATGGGTTTTGTGAACCTGATGTGGAAGACATTAGTATGGTTCCAAATGAAGATATCCAGACGATTCCTCCACCAGTCAATATTGGAGGCACTGAGCGATCAAGGGATAAGTTGATCTTCCTGTTGACGTTTCATCAGGAAAGTTTGAAGACATATGTTAATTGTTGATGAAAGAAGAACAAAATCAGTAACTCGGCATAATGAGAGATAACAATAATAATTGTTTTGCCTTTTAATAATTTTGAAAATTCATTTGATTAAAAGTTATTTTTTTATTATATTTTTTATAGGCTAAACTTTGTTTTTTCCATTTTACTATTATTATTATTAGTTTTTTAATTTGTTTTAATAGTTCAATATTGTTATTAAAAATAATAATCTATCATTTTTGAAAGGCCATATTTTTATACCGTTTGCTGAATATGACTCTGTAATTTCATTTTTAAAATTATTTGATTTTTGTTAGTAGATAAGCACTGTTCATTATTTCAACTAGGTGTAGGTGTATAGGTAAGCCTATTAGTAGCTACATGTATTAGTAGAAATATTGTTAATATCAAGATAATGAATAGTGTTGTAAGTCATGTGTAAATCAAGGTTATGTTAAATAGCCTACTATGTTTATAGACTCTGGTCTCTTAAGTTGTAAAAAAAACATTATTTTTGTTTCATATAACTGAATTTTCATTGTAAAATATTGCCTACTCTTAAATAAATTAAATTTTGTTTGAAACTTGAATGGCTTTTAATATTATTTAAATACATCTCAAGCCACCCATATTATGGGAGCCTTGAGACATGTTCTGTCTCGAGCCTCCCTGAACATGTCTCGAACCTCCCTGAACATGTCTCAAGGCTCCCTTAACATGGGAGGCTTGATACACATTGCAAGCATAAATAAAAAGGGGTTTATATATTTTTTTAAATGCAATAGTACAAATTTTAATATGAAATACAATAAAGGACATGATTATTATTCAAAACAAATTATCAGCACCTTTTTTATTTAGCTAATTTTCTACAAAAAATAAAATTCTAAAAAGTGTTTCAAGCCTCCCCAGCTTCGCCTACATACAGCGCGCGAACGGAAGTATTTAGGTGCATGGCAGAAGTAAACTGTGTCTTTCTGCCACACCACACGCGTATTCGGACCACTCTTCAAAGACTTTGTAATCTCGGCGGCTCCTGACAAGGACGTCGAGCAGTTAGACGACATCTGAAGGTGTTCCGAAACGACACAAAACAAATGGTTTTCTCCAGGACCATCGATGGGTACTCATTACGTGGTAAATTACAAAAACGTGTCCCCCCCCCCAGTAAGAATCTTTTGGGACCTAGGTATAAAGTGGTTGCTCATATTTTCATTGAAATAAGTGAAAGCATAAGATAATACTTAAAGGTACGTACAGTGGTAGTACAGTAGTAGTACATTATTTTATAATCTGTACGTGTTTGGTAATGTAGCTGAAGGTATAGCGGTTTAGAGTGTTGATGACGACTAGTCTCAGGAACAAATAAAAAAAAGATAAATAATTAATATTTATGTAATCGTTGGTTTCTTTAGACAAACATTTACAATATCAAACGTGATATTATAATATTATGACTTTTGTAAATCCGTGTATTGGAACTATGAAACTTCTGTTTATTACTTACTTTTTTTACCATAACTGTTATCAGAAATGTGATAATTCATTTACAAAATATTAATTACAAACTTGATTTGAATTCAATTGCTACTGAGTATTCTAAAACCCACTTACACAAAATAACGATACTATGGTTTTGTTTATTTACTAGATCCCATAAATGAGGTTTTTAAGGGCTGTAAAGGGTTGTACCAGGAGATTTCTTATCAGAAAAGATCATATTAGAATGGAGCTAGGTATAGCTGAAAGCTTAAATGAGAAAATCTCCCGGTACAAAACGGAGTGGTTGTTACACGTAGAGATAATGGATCTAACTAGATTTTCAAGAAGACTCCTTGACTATTATCCAAGGGGGAAGAGAAGTGTGGGAAGACCCCCCTAAGCGATGGTTGGATGACTTCCATTTATGCTGGAACAGGCTACTAAGCCTAAGCCGTAAAGGATAATGACGACGACGACGACGATGATCCCATAAATCTAACAGGTTTTTATTAAATTTATGTTTCAAATTTAGTATGTGTGTCCCAGATTGTTCAGAGTATATAACATTCGTGTATTGATAAAAACTCTTGGCAACATGAGGAAGGAAATGGTGATAAATGATGATAATTCTTGGTTAAAAATGTGATATGTTGTCACTTTCAATTTATATGATAAACATTCACTTAATACTTACTCACACGTTCATGAAAGTCAGTACATAATAAATCATAATAATAACTGCATGCATTCATAATAATTCATGAAACCTAATACACAATAATTACTTGTGCCTTGAAATGCACTCGTCGGACTTGCTGTGGTTATGAGCTGAATAAAACACATCTTTGCAAGGTAGCAGACTTGAAGAATGAGTCAATCGAAATTTATAGCCTACAAACGCAACTTCCAAAATTGCATACATTTTCGAAAAGCATGGGTTTTGAAATGCATAAGCTGTAAATCGAAAAAAGTAAGAAAAATAATTAATTAATAATATGATCGAAAAATGTAAAGTACCGTTTACCAAATGGTAAAAGCTTAAGAGCATGATAATGTCTTTCAGCCGCCAGCTAAACGCAACATTATTATGGTTACTGACTGACTGATTGGTTACATACCTATCTACAGCTATGCAGTGTTGTTTGCTTGTTAGGTCTTTAATCTGCGACGGACGTTAGCACGTTAGCGGTCGCGGTTTTAGTTAACGATTCCCGGCTGGTAAATGATGACGTCATGCAGCGTGATGCGTTACAGAAATTTTCAAATGACCCCCAGCCATAAGACATTATCATGTCAAAAATAGTATTTTCTTTCTGAATAAACAATGCGTTACGATCTTGCTCAAATTAACGTTTACATTTCTAAAAACAATCCCGTAGTTCATAACGTGACCAAATCTGTATATAAATCTGTATACAAATCTATACAAATAGATACAAATCTACAAATACAAATCTGTATACAAATATATACAAATCTGTATATGCTCCAACATTGACGTACAGCTGCGAGTCATGGATTCTGAATGACAGACTTAAAAAGAAAATACAAGCAATGGAGATGAGATTCCTGAGGTGAATTGAGAAGAAAACTTGTAGAAATAGGGTGAAAAACGTTAAAATCCAGAATAATTTAAAGACATTCTCTTTAAATGATAAAATTGATAGCTCGCAACTATGTTGGTTTGGCCATGTCCGTAGGATCAATGAGAAAAGGTACCCGAGACGAGCATGGGAGGCAAAACCAGAAGGCAGAAGAGGAAGAGGACGGCCCAGAACGAAATGGGAGGATAACATCAAGAAGAGTGTAAAAGTCAAAGGAGCAGTTTGGGCCCGTTCCAGGGTTTTGGCACTAGACAGGTCGAGATGGAGAGCTCTGTCGAAAACCTCAACACCCGGTGGCTAGAAGAGGATGACTAAGGAGAAGTTCATAACGTAGACATACAAAAGGGAAAAGAGCATTCGTTCTTTGAAGTTTTTTCACTTCGCAAAAAATGTCATTCGTTTACACTAAATTTATCCTTTAAATTTATACGCAGAGTATCTCAGGTACTGGCTACAGTGTGCGCGCACTGCGCTACTGACAATACTGCGCATAGCAAAAATAAACCAAAAAAAATCAGTGTACATCAGGTATTAGTTTTTAATAAACGGACGGCTTTACTGGAGCAGTACATTTTAATCTGGCGTGAAATCTGTGTGTGTGTGTGTGTGTGTGTGTGTGTGTGTGTGTGTGTGCGCGCGCGCGCGCGCGCGCGTGCTAGAAATCAACAAATTTAGTAATAATTTATAGGGAACGATTTGGCAAAGGGCGGTGGACGGGCGGTGGTTTAGTTCTGAAATAAATAATGAACGAACGAGCGAGGTTGCAGTCCGATCAACTGGGGAACGCTCCAGGGATGCCAACAATATATTCTGACCTACATATTACCACCTTTTTTCACGCTGTACTTTTTTTACTATTTATTCCTTTGTTACACAAGTTGTAATTTAATTAGAATGTAATATCACACCTCTGGGAATACGCGTCTACTAGCCAGCGGAAGGGAAACGCTAACATTTCAAATTAACGTTTAAACCTAAAAAATTATAAACATTTCAGTAACAAAATATATTTTACATGTACTTATGTTCAGACCGGACGTTACTTTTATAGCGAGACATTATAGAGTTTAACATAATATTTTCAATTAAAATTTTGTTTCGTGTTCAGCCCATAAATATTTAAGCAAACGTATCACTTCATTGACGACTATTAATGTATATTTAACTATAGTATTCGTTATTTAATTCATCTATAGTATTCATTTTATTTATGGGGGAAAATGAGAGTTCTGACTAAAGTACCGTTATTCCCCCACCACCACCGCTGGACCAGCAGCATCGACCAATCAAATTTCATGGCGCCTTTCGCGCGTCAAGTTCAAATATATGCCGTCTTTCGCAAGCCTAAATCACTTTCACTTTCTACTGGACCGCGAATTTCCGCGAATAAATTTTTTTATTTATTTTTTTTTAATTTGATATTTTTATTTTTTTAATTAAATTGATTTGCATATCCGCGAATATATGCCGTCTTTCGCGAGCCTAAATCACTTTCACTTTCTACTGGACCGCGAATTTCCGCGAATAAATTTTTTTATTTTTTTTAAATTTGATATTTTTATTTTTTTAATTAAATTTATTTGCATATCCGCGAATATATGCCGCCTTTCGCGAGCCTAGATCACTTTCACTTTCTATCAGCCGGACCCGCAGCATCCCAAATGGACCACCCGCATCCGCAAATATATTTTTTATTTTTAAATAAAGCTGATTTGCATATCAGAGGTGGGTGGTGGGTGGGTGGTTCCGACTTGATGCATTATAGTGTATATATTAAATATATGATCAGGGTTACCAACCTTGCATGAGTTCAAATTTGTTGTATGTTATAATGTATATTAAATCTATATGATCAGGTTTACCAACCTATGCAGGGGTTCAAACTTGATATGTGTATTATAGTGTATATTAAAATATATGATCAGGGTTACCAATCTTGCATTATAGTGTATAGAACAGATCTGCCAACATTTTTCTGTGGTGGGAAATTCAAACTATATGAGCAACGCATTCGCCAGAATCTGAGACTCGAGAGAGTGTGTTTGTCGTGCATGCTTTATTTTTTAATTTTATTTTTAATGAAGCTGATTTGCATATCAGGGGCGGGTGATGAGTCAATTCTCCCTTTGAATGTAAATAACTATCTCTCTCCCTCCCTCTCTCTCTCTTTATGTCATCGGTTTTACATAAGCGTCGTGCTACTTATGGATTATTGTAATTAGCGATACTAAAATGTAATCACCAGGAAATATATTTATCGCCTACCTCATTGCGTTCTACTTCTAATTTTGGTACATGACAGTCATTGACTGCGATTTTAGAAATTAATATACTGCCAAGTCTGTGTGTGGTAAAGTGTTACGCATAAAATATGAAAAAATATATAATGGGTGAGGCAAAACAAAACACATACAGCCGAGTTGCAGACGCGTATTTGCAGATTCACCGTGACTGTTACTAGCGGACGCCCGATTTCTTGGTATGCCGTCGCTCGCGTCATCCGTATTTAAAGTTCGCTACTTCCAGTACACATGGCCGCTGGACCACAGCATCCCAAAGGACCGCGAATTTCCGCGAAAAATTTTTTTATTTTTTTTTAAATTTGATATTTTTATTTTTTTAATTAAATTGATTTGCATATCCGCGAATATATGCCGCCTTTCGCGAGCCTAAATCACTTTCACTTTCTAATTTCCGCGAATATAATTTTTTATATGCAGCCTTTCGCGAGCCTAGATCACTTTCACTTTCTACTGGACCACAGCATCCGCGACTTTTCGCTGATCTGTGTCAAGATCCGCGACTTTTTCGCGTATCTGGACCACAGCATCCGCGTTATTTTTTATATGCCGCCTTTCGCGAGCTTAGATCACTTTCACTTTCTATCACTTCATGCATTATAGTGTATATATTAAATATATGATCAGGGTTACCAACCTTGCATGAGTTCAAATTTGTTATAATGTATATTAAATCTATATGATCAGGTTTACCAACTTATGGTGGGGGGTTCCGACTTGATGCATTATAGTGTATATATTAAATATATGATCAGGGTTACCAACCTTGCATGAGTTCAAATTTGTTGTGTGTTATAATGTATATTAAATCTATATGATCAGGTTTACCAACCTATGTATGGGTTCAAACTTGATATGTGTGTGTGTATTATAGTGTATATTAAAATATATGATCAGGGTTACCAATCCTGCATTATTGTGTGTGTATAGAACAGATCTGCCAACATTTTTCTTCGGTGGGAAATTCAAACTATATATTATAGTAAATTGTTGACGACTTCGATATCAACTCTCTCTCCCCTCCTCTCTCTTTGTCTCTAGACACAGTTGTCGATCACGATATAAACTCTCTCTCTATTTATGTCATCAGTTTTACATAAGCGTCGTGCTACTTATGGATTATTGTAAGTAGCGATACTAAAATGTAATCACCAGGAAATATATATATTTATCACCTACCTCGTTGCGTCCTACTTCTAATTTTTTTGACACATGACAGTCATTGACCATGATTTAGAAATTAATATACTGCCAAGTCTGTGTGTGTGTGGTAAAGTGTTACGCATAAAAAAAAATCTCCTTGAAATAAGGTATTTTCAAAGTTTTGTGTACACATACACACATTGTATATGTCTCTCTCTCTCTCTCGCTGCAAACGTTGACAAGAATTCTCTTATTCAAACGATTTGTATGTGTATACACGAACTTAAATATAGTTTACAGACGATTGTAATTTTAAAAATTCATTTTTTGCATTAAATATATATCGTAAACAATGAAATAATAATATTTCGTCATTGTAAGATTTTAATAAAACAATTATCAGTTTAAATAATAATTTTCATGATTGTAAGATACAACCTACAAATTAGTAAAATGTCTCTCTCACACACATTTCTGATTACTATACAAATAATTGCATGCATATTCGGAGGTTTATAACGAAATAAATTAAAATAAACCATAATATGTTTTAAATAATTAAATATATATATTTACAACACTGTTGTTACTCTCTCTCTCTCTCTCTCTCTCTCTCTCTCTCTCTCTCTCTCTCTCTCTCTCTCTCTCTCTCTATCTCCTCTCTCTCTCTCTCTCCCTCTCTCTCTCTATCTATTTAACTCTCTGTCCGTCCGTCCGTCCGTCCATCCGTCCGACTGTCTATATCTGTCTTTCTGTCTGTCTCTCTCTCTCTCTCTCTCTCTCTCTCTCTCTCTCTCTCTCTCTCTCGTTGTCAAACGTTATGTTCAAACCGTTTCTCCTCTCTCTGGTCATTACCGCGCATGTATATGATTTTAGAAAGTTTATATATATTCGACAAATATTAACTGTGTACGTACTTACAACGCCCGCTCTCTCTCTCTCTCTATTTATCTCTCTGTCCGTCCGTCCGTCCATCCGTCCGACTGTCTATATCTGTCTGTCTGTCTGTCTGTCTCTGTCTGTCTGTCTCTGTCTGTCTGTCTGTCTGTCTCTCTCTCTCTCTCTCTCTCTCTCTCTCTCTCTCTCTCTCTCTCTCTCTCTCTCTCTCTCTCTCTCTCTCTCTCCCTCTCTCTCTCTCCTCTCTCTCTCTCTCTCTCTCTCTCTCTCTCTCTCTCTCTCTCTCTCTCTCTCTCGTTGTCAAACGTTATGTTCAAACCGTTTCTCCTCTCTGTGGTCATTACCGCGCATGTATATGATTTTAGAAAGTTTATATATATTCGACAAATATTAACTGTGTACGTACTTACAACGCCCGCTCTCTCTCTCTCTCTCTCTCTCTCTCTCTCTCTCTCACTCATCGTCAAAACGTTGACTTCATTTTTCATTGTATTCAATAATTAACAAATATTAACTATGTGTGCGTGTGTGTTGTCAACTACTTACATGCGCGTTCTCTCTCTCTCTTAACATAACGCTTCGTGTGAAGCGTTTTGTAGAGCAGGTTTCAACTGTGGAAGGTTTCATACCGTTCCTCCTCTCTCTCGCTCGCAGACGTCGGAAGCAATTCCTAGTTTATAATGTAATTACCTGTGCGTGTATGTCTCTCTTTATTCGACAAATATTAACGCCCTCTCTCTCTCGCAGACGTCGGAAGCAATTCCTAGTTTATAATGTAATTACCTATGCGTGTATATCTCTCTTTAGCATAAAAAAAAATCTCCTTGAAATAAGGTATTTTCAAAAGTTTTGTGTACACATACAAATCGCTATCGGACGATGTACGTGCTGCTCACACACACACACACACACACATTGTGTATGTCTCTCTCTCGCTGCAAACGTTGGCAATAATTCCCTTATTCAAAGCGATTACGGTGTCACAAATTTAAATATGTCTTACGGACCATTGTAATTTTAAAAATTCATTTTTGCATTAATTAAATATATATCGTAAACAATGAAATAATAATAATATTTTTAATAAAACAATTATCAGTTTAAATAATAATTGTCATGATTGTAAGATACAATCTGCAAATTATTCAGCTTCAAATAAGTGATATTTACAATGAAACTATTTTCAAATAAAAATGATGTTGGTTCGACAACCTTTTGTTTTTAAGACTATAACAAGAATGAGACAAGGATCAGCTCTCTCTCTCTCACACACACACACACACACACACACATTTAGTATGAACAGACGTGTCTTTGTTAGTAAAATGTACAAATCACATGACTTTATGTGAACTTCAAAGGGTTCAAATGTTTCAAAATAAAAATATATAAAACAAAAAAATACAGAATATATGAAATGTATATTACAAATAAAATATATATTACATATTATGAATTTTTTAATTTGTGAAGCAATCTTCTTCTTCTTCATTTGGTACTACATTAAGACAGTCCTTGGACTTCACTTTTATGGGGTTTTCATAAACATAAAGATCACTACCACCAATAATTTGTGGTACAATACTTCTGTTTAATGGTAAAACCTAAAACAAAGCATTAAATAAAACATGCAATCAGTATTAATAGTACAAAATAGCACTGTTTTATTAATTTAAAATACTGTATAATTGCTTACGATTAACAAATAAGAGAAAGACATACATTACAATCCTTTTCATTCTTTTATTCAAATGTAACATTCAAATTTAAACGTTACAATCTGTATAACGTTCTGTTTCAGATAATAGTTTGAATATAAAATGAAATGGAATGCAGTATTTTGTTATGAGAAATTACATTTGTAAATTACAGAATTGTTCCAATTTGTTGACAGAAAACAATTATGTGATCAAATAAACATTACCAGAGCTCAAAACAGTACAAAGTCATACTTTTGGTGAAGAAAATCACGTCATCAACAACAAAAGTTGTTTGTGTTTAAACAGCTACAAACAATAATTAATTTTCTTACACTAGTAAACATTTTGCTGTAATTGTTTCAATTAAAGGAAACATATATATATATATATATATATATATATATATATTCGTTGAGAAAATCTGTTGTGGCTGGACGAAACATGTGTCTGAATAAATTTTCTCTCTACATAGCAGTTGTAAAAGTAGTCATATACATTATGTGCTATATATACAAAAGGCTTTCAACGTGTTTGTCATTTCAACCAATTTGTACCGCGCTCTAATTATGTAAAAATAACTGTACCGCTCCATACAACTGAGAATAAATCCGCACAAACACACACACACACACACACACACACACACACACACACACACACATACGCATACACACATACACAACGATGTTTCTACTTATTTGAACAAGTCCTGTATTAAATGCACTTGTTAATGTTTTAATGTGAACAATTTTACGTTTAAATAAAATCTGTACATACAATAAAATTATGTTTCAGTATTAATGATATAAATATTACTGTTTTATTAATTTAAATTACCGTATAATTGCTTACGATTGACAAATAAGAGAAAAGACATACTTTACGGAATTTCTTGAAATTTTTGTGTACTAGCAGCCTGTTTGGTTACAGTTAACCATTTAAATTCAATGTTCTTGTTGTTGTTAACCTTCTGCTCGTCTCCCTTTCGTTTACTGACGGTATGTTTGGCTACAGTTAACCATTTAAGTTCAATTTTCAGAGAAGTATTCATCATCTTCTTGTTCCTATAATAACAGTACCTGCTTCAGTACTATATATATTATGTGCTATATATACATAAGGCTTTCAAATCTAATTGTGTAAGAATAACTGTACCGTCACATACAACTGAGAATAAATCCGTACAAACATACACACACTTAGCGATGTTTTTACTTATTTGAACAAGTCATGTATTAAATTCAATAAATAATGCACTTGATAATGTTTTAATGTGAATAATTTTCCGTTTAAATAAAATCTGTACATACAATAAAATTATGTTTCAGTATTAATGATATAAATATTACTGTTTTATTAATTTAAAATACCGTATAATTGCTTACGACGCGCACACTTAGCAACGTTTTTACTTATTTGAACAAGCCATGTATTAACTTCAGTAAATAATGCACTTGATAATGTTTAAATATTTCCAACAACTATGTTGATTAGAAGTGCTGTGTAAATTCAATAACAATGTTCGCTACGTAACGTATTCAAATCTGTTTACTCACCTCTTAAATGTTGATGCACGCAATTATCGATTTCACAATGAGGTATGAAGGCTAATTGCATTCTTCACGTATATATATTGATGTATCTTACAACGGTAGGGTAGGGGTAGCTTAGCGTGTTTGTTTTGAAAGTCGATGTAAGTCATTGTCCGCCGTTGGAAACTTTCAGAAGTTAGCGATACTGAAAGTATTTTCGTGCATTAGTCAAAATTAGGAAAACAATGCAGAGAGAGAGAGAGAGAGAGAGCGAGTGGACACACATGTAAGTAGCTCGATACTCAGTGACAACACACACACACACACACACAGAGTTAATATTTGTCAAATATATAACAACGAGTGAGAGAGAGAGAGAGAGAGAGAGAGAGAGAGAGAGAGAGAGGAGGGGTCATCGACTGTGATGGAAAAGCTTTACCTCACTGCTTCCTTATTTGTTCGGTCTTAGGACCGACTCAAGATCATGTGAAAATGTTTTTTGTTGTGTAAACAAATAACAAATTCAAGTAATATGAGGCTAAGTTACGGTGGCTCTGAAAGAACCGATTAATAATTAGACCTAGAAGAAATTAATTTCTATTTTTCATCTGTAACGACATGCGTGTATAATTTTAATTTATTTCACTATACACCTCTGAACCTATGTGTAATTATTTTGTAAACTGCGTTATCTATGGAGGAACTGTTGCAGCAAACGTTAACACTAGAACGATAATATTATTATTATTCAGTGATCAGATAATTTCATTAAAAAAAATAAGAAACGTAAAAGATATACGCTGACTTTACCGCAACCACGTCTATTTAGATAAACGGCTCGGAAGAAAAAATAATTCTTCACAAAGCAGAACAACAACTACAGTCTCAAATAAATATATTTTGAAAAAGATAAATATACATTAGATGGAAATGTTTCCTCTGTTTTTCTCTGTGAAACACAAAAAGAACTTGGGAATCGTGTTTCTTCCCTAGATGCGGTCAACACGATTAAAAGTAAAATTTTAATAACAAAGTTTTCACTGTACTTTAACAAGGATGGTAATATTTTTTTTTCTAGTGCCTAATCTTTTAAACTAAAAAACGTACAATCTTTATTACTTTTACAAATATAGCTTGAACGTAACACATACACACAGACGTTAGGGAGAGGGAGAGACTGCAATGTGTCAGTGTAAAGTCGTGTCAATGACCTCCTGTATTACAATGGTTTAGCATAGTTTCTTACTGAAGGCTTGTACGCTTTAAATTCAGCTATACCTAAAATATATCTTCAATTAGGGTCATTGTACACACACAGTGGAATGCTTTCAGAAATTTGCGACACACACACACACACATACACAACGCTGTTTCTACTTATTTGAACAAGTCCTGTATTAAGTGCAGTGGTATTTTCTGGATTTCTCTAAATTTGCTCTTAAATTAGAGCGGGCTTTATTCCATATTCGCTTTATCTGCTTATCCGTTATTTGCGGAGGCAGCAGATCGTGTATACCTATTCCATCTTGTGGACAAAGGGTGGTTTGGTCGGTATTTGTACAGTAACTCAAACGGGGTCGACATGTGACCTTCGTGATAAGCTGAATTAAAAGCATATTGAATCCAGGATAGGTTTTGGTCCCACGACGTGTGATCGTTTGCATGATAGGCGATTAGCGCAGATTTGAGGTTTCGTAGATACCTTTCAGCAATATTGCCTTGCGGTCGATACTCTGTAGTGGTTATATGGTCTATCCCTAACTTGAAACACATATTCCTAAATTCTTTCGCTTTAAACTGTGGACTGTTATCAGATACTATACGTACTGGAGTACCGTAGTCTTTAAATAGTCTTTCCTGTAATATTTTTACAGTCGTCGACGCTAATGCTCGTCGCATGGGATACATCCAAACAAATTTAGTGAACGAATCTACACAGATGAGTAACATTGTATTGCCTGATTTGGATCGTGGATATGGACCTGAGAAATCTAGATAAAGTTTAGAAAAAGGGGTCTTAGGGATTTCTGAAATCATTTGGCTCACTTGATTATTTCGGGCCGGTTTACTGAGGGCACATAATGTACATTTCTTTACGAAGTTGGCTATTTCGCTGTTCATATTGTTCCAATGATATTCCTTTCGAACACGATGTATTGTCTTATTGATTCCCATATGGGCTCCTATGGTAGATGAATGGAAGTATTCCATCAGCATGAGCTTAATTACATCCGGGGCTATTATTCTTAATTCCTTTCCGCTTCTTATCTTGTGACATAGTACATTTCTACTCAATACGTACTTCTCGGATTTAATACTTTGCGTAAGTTGTTCTATAATAGGCTTCAGTGAGGGGTCTTGTTGTTGATACAGGGCAATGTTTGTGAAGGCAAGGGGGAATTCAGTAATTACGGCGTTAGCATGTGCTATTTCCGGATTCTCTTTGTTTTCAGGAGTTTTAGTGGGCGACTGGAACATACGGGACCGGGTATCAGCGACTACGTTTTGAGTACCTTTTATATGCTGCACTCTGAATTTGTAGCAGTTTAACTTCAATATCCACCTTCCAACTCGTCCTAACTGTTTAGGGTGATTCAATAACCAAGATAACGCCTGATTGTCGGTTTCCAAAAGGAATTCTTTATGTTCTAGGAAGGGTTTAAACTTCTCGAAAGCAAACACAATTGCTAATCAGTACTCGTTCGAAACTGAAACGATTAACATCAGTCCCAATGGACCACAGCATCCACGAATTTCCGCGAATAAAAAAACGTAAAACGTAAGACGTAAGACGTAAGACGTAAGACGTAAAACGTAAGACGTAAGACGTAAAACGTAAAACGTAAGACGTAAGACGTAAGATGTGAAACTAAAACGTAAGACGTAAGACGTAAAACGTAAAAGTAAGACGTAAGACGTAAGACGTAAAACGTAAAACGTAAGACGTAAGACGTAAGACGTAAGATGTGAAACTAAAACGTAAGACGTAAGACGTAAAACGTAAATGTAAGACGTAAGACGTAAGACGTAAGACGTAAGGTACGTTAATCGTTTCAGTTTCGAACGAGTACTGATGCGTTTCCTAACTGATCTTTCTTCTTCTTCTTTTTTTATTACTGACGACTGTGGTAGCAGCGGTGGCGAAGGTGTATAGTGAAATAAATTAAAATTATACACGCATGTCGTTACAGATGAAAAATAGAAATTAATTTCTTCACCTGCGAAGTTCCTAGGTTATATATATTGTAATAAATAGAATAAATTGTAATGTAATATGTTTAATTGGTGTGGCTCTCGACGTCTTACTGGCCTGAAACACTTCCTTAAGTTTCCCAGCTGGTCGAGTCCCAATGGTAGCAAGACTGGTCGAGTAGCGTAATGTTGATGAAGAAATGTATGTTCAACTTCACCGAAAGTTTCAAAACAACAATTATTGTTTTGAAGAAAATTTTTAAAAAAAATTATGTTTATAAAAAAATAATTAAAAAAAAATGTTTAATTTTATTAATTAATTAATTATAATCAATTAATTAATATAGGGCTGTGAAGTTTTAAAAAGTATAATGCTCTTCTGAAAATTTTTATTAAGGTTTTGGTATATTTTAAATAAACTATCACCACTCATAAGATTGTCTTCAAACCAATCGATACTTGTTTACCTTTTTATTTTTTTAGGTTATCTTCACTTATAGGTGGTAAAGTCCTGATAGATTATTAATTATAATTATATTAATGATAACTAGTAATATTTATGAAATGAAGAACTATTTAGTGTTGAAGAATATTAATGTTTTATTAATTAATAGCAATTTGACTCTTATCGATTATTATCGACTCTCAGGATATCGAAAAAGTTACAAAGTATATTATATAAAAATTATACAGGGTTCTTTAAACAGCCAATTATTATCAAAGTCAGAGAAATCGGGCTAATATTTAAAAAGTATAACGTTACAACAAATTAATAATTATTACTAAACACAGACATTGAATAATAATTTGAAAATAAAATAATTGTTTTCACCAAACAGCTGGGTTGAACTAGGAGGCGTTGCCGTGGCGAAGACGACCAATATTGCAAATGGCTGCCGTGAAGTTAGTAAGATGTCATTCGTATATTCGACGTTCCAAATAAAAGATTTTCCTGTAGAATTCCTGTTCTGGTGTCTGCGAATCTCTTGTTAAATGTTGTGTAGTGCCTATTGTACTGTTTCTGAGTTGTATTTAGTGTATCCGTGTAATTATTAGTTCAAACACTTTCCCCGATTCCGTCACTAATTTGGGTTAATGTATTATACAGTTTTCTAGTGTTTTGTGGTGTTTTTCGGAGTAGATATGTATTGTTCTGTGTTATGGAGTGTTTCTTGATTGTTTCTGTTATAACATGAGAGTTTTAGAAGTATTTTACAAGTCACTCGCGATTTCACAATAACGTACTATACACTCGCTTTATATGACTATTATAAGTTAGGTTAGGCACGTTACAAAACGTTTGTCATGTTAACCGTTCAAATACCAATAATTAACTAACTCTTTCCTCCAGTTTCAATTAAACTCTTAGCCAATATAATATTATTCTTAACATTGTTCAAATATATTTTCATATCCTGTGCACACTTTAATATTTCACTATATAAATACCTAAACTTGGGTTATTTATCAATTTTATTCACTAGATGTTATTTAAATTAATCTTTCAGTTCATTCAGCTTATTTTCAGATTAAATAATGCCGTTTTATAGTGTTTTCTGTCCAAAAAATAGTAATTTTACTTTCAGTTTGGTATACTCTGAAAAGTCAAAACATCAAAATTTACTTCCTGTCATTATATAAATTCAGCCATTTTATCAGTTATATTTAATATTAATAATCCTATATTGTATTAAAAGGTTCATATTCCCTGATTTTCTGGTAATTAATTGAATTAGTTGTATTCTGAAACATTATTCTGGAATATATGACTCCCATGTCTAAATTTCTGAGTTTAGTCATTTTCATTTTTATTTATAATTCTGAATATAATTTATTAAAATCTTCCTAAATGGTATGTGCAATTATATGGCTTGATCTCAAGTTTATTTTGTCTAAACCCCTTTTGTTTATTTGCATTTAAATGAGCAATTTCTCTGTTTTGATGAAGTTTGGTTTCCATTCTTTTGGCCTATGATTTTTTTAACAATTTTTCTTACAAAATATTTTACAAACAATATATGATATGTGATACCCTCTCTGACTTTTACATATAGTATTATAAATTAAACATGTTTTCAAATTACACAAAAAACAATTAGTATTGGTTACAATACAAATAATAGTTAAAACAAATAAAGAATATTTTTTTAAATAAATGGTTGTCTTCAAGTCAGACATTTTACAACAAAATCCTTATTTCTAACATGGAAATATGGTTTACAAAAAAGGTTTTTTACTAACTAACATCTTAATTACTCTCGACTATTTACAAGTAGTAACTATTTTTATAGTTCTGATGTTAGTTGTATCAGACCCAAACAAATGGCCTTATATCTAAAACATTTTTAAACATTCTTGTACTATATACATAAAAACCTTATATTTATATTCTTATTTCTAACTATTATTATAAGTAGGATTCTACAGTTTTTATACCGTCTTTTATACATTGTCTTTGGGGAATTGTACCCTGTCATTAATAAATAAATAGTATGAATTGTCCAAAAAGTATTATGAAATCTGTTTTTTCTTTTTTCATGTAAAACAAAATGTTATTTTAAACAGATTCATGTCTTATGAACAACATATTGTCACAGTACACATTTCAAGTCATTGAAAATTGCATATTTCATTGCATTCAATGTTTGTGATTGCCAAGAATGAAACACAAGGTTCATTTTTATAATACCCAAAACTATCACTGGTTCACTTTGCACTTATATATTATGTTAATGCTAAATGGTCGTATAGTCTTATTAACATAATAAATTGGTTAGCGTTTTTTCAATGGAGATTTGTTCCATGGGTACTATATTATTGTTTCATCTTAGTTCACAGGCAACTTTTACTTTATACACTTCTCTCTCTTAAATTTGTATACATGTGGTTTTCAATTCGTTATACTTTTATTTTTAAATATTTATTTTGGGGATATAGGGATTTGGGTGTCTTTTATAAGAGCATGACATCTTCTTCAGGATGCTGCCTTCTTCTTCTTTCATCAGTCTTCTTTTCTCCTGCCTTCTGGGATTGGTATCTTCTCCATCTTCTTGATGCTGCCATCAGGTTTCTTGGGATCTTCTCCATCTTCTTCTTTATTTCAGAAATACACAACCTGTATTGGTTGATCTTGGCTTATTTTAGGGTTTCTATTCTATTTATTCTCCCTCGTTGTGGGTTTGGTCATATTGTGTACTGCTTGGTTATTTACTTTCTTACCTTCCTGGGTTATACCTTGAAAACCTTTGGTTATGAGACTGGTTTTGGATGACTCATCGCTAGTAACTCCTTCTATTTGAACTTGTATTTTCTTTATAATAATGATTTCTTTCCACAGTTGCTATGAATTAATCTTTTTATATTAAACTTAATGCTTTCTTCCAAATTTAAATATTATAACTTTATTATTCTAATGATCAATTGCCATTCAATATTATGCATACATCTGTCACGCTACAGATTGCTCTCCTCCAGAAGTAATTATTTCAGACATGTTTATGGATGAAATAATTTCTTATGATAATTTCATCATTTCTTATAATTCATTTTCTTCTCCATCTTTATATCGACTTTTTTATATTAGAGTTTTATTAATTTTATATATATGGTTACTTGTCTTACTACTGATCCTTTTCGGATAGTTAGTGTCTTCTGAGATATATTATAATTGTAATACATTTTCTTTCTATATCAACTTCGTGTTGTATCCTTGGGATATTAATTCCCTAACATTCCCTATCACGTGGGCTGGGCAGATCAGAGGGGCACTGTACGCTACTTCTCTGCTGGCCATACACCACTTCTATAAATTGAGTACAGAGGCATATCCATCCCTGCTCAAAAACATAATGCTGCTGGAATTATCTTCAGTCAGTCATCGAATAAATAAATAAAAAGTAGTCTCATTTTCGACTAATAAAAATATCTTTGGATTCTCCACTTCGTAGTCTCTCAGATTATCTCACATTTTCTATCTTAATAAATCTTCATAATCATTATTATACTCATTACATATATATTTTTTC
This sequence comes from Magicicada septendecula, assembly GCA_034769895.1. NCBI lineage: Eukaryota > Metazoa > Arthropoda > Insecta > Hemiptera > Cicadidae > Magicicada > Magicicada septendecula. The sequence goes on along the minus strand of CM068371.1, from coordinate 177,676,310 downwards.
AAAACTCTTAACTTGTCTGATATATTTAATTTAATTATGGTTGAAAACCTTTCTTTTAATAACTCTGGTTACTGTTTACAGTGTAACTCTCTTTCTTCTCCATCTGAATTCTCTTTATACTTTCTTCTGGTTACTCATAGTATTAGCATGGTCTTTATAAATAGTCTTTCGTATTCATTATTTGAATGGTCTTAATATATTATATTTAATTTTTTAACATTGTATCTTTACATTAGATATACTGGTTGTTATATTGATCATTTTATTTAAACATTTTGGTTCTTTCCTTTCTCTTAGAAAGTTATTAATCCACCTTCGCATTCATTAACATTAATTCATTTATATCATATTTCATGTGGTATTTCTTCTCTTTGCATTTCATATAGGTCTTATTATTATCATTGGTTCAAAATCATCTTCTCCATATGTTTGGTATGAGTTGTTCTTCTTTGCTCTTAATTAACTGTTTTCATTATCGTTTCATAGGTAATTAGTCTCTTTGCTTCCAAATTTTTTCTTTTCTTGCATATTACACTCTTTTTTGTTATTCTTCTCTACTCCTTCAAATGCTATTGTGAATATCTAGCATTTATTCTGGATTAACGTTAATTCTCTTTTCTGAATTAATCACTTTATTTTCTTCTCAATTCAATTATAATTGACACATAATTGTTTTTTGGAACTTGGTTAGTTTTAATGTAAAATTCAAATTATTCTTTTTATTTAATTGAAAAAATATTTCTCATAAATCCTTGTAATATGTTGATCTTATCTTGTTTCAAAGTTCTGACGTTCTATCAACATACAAATTCTGTTTAATTCATTTATTCCCAGAATTGTTTCATTCAGACTTGTTTATAGTAATGTGATCTTACTATTATTTCTGAATGTTTTGGTATTTTTCCAAATTCAAATTCTTCTTAATTATTTACCATAAAGTTTTCTCATAATTCAGTGGTAGTAAGCTGTGCTTGCTTAATTTTAAATTTTTTAAATTAAGTTCAAAATTCTCTCTCTTTCTCTTTCTTCCATAAAGTTTCGTTCTAAATTATCAGGTTGTAGTAAGAAGTACTTACTCAATTTTAAATTTTTATAAATAAATTCAAAATTCCTTTCTTCTTAATTCTTTCATAAAGTTTGTTCAAAATTATCAGTGGTAGTAAGATGTTCTTACTAAATTTTAAATTTTTATAAATATATTTCAATTCAAAAGTCTTTCTTTTTCTTTCTTCCATAAAGTTTGTTCCAAAATTATTAGGTTGTAGTAAGATGTACTTACTCAATTTTAAATTTTCATAAATAATAAGTACAAAATTATCTCTCTTTCTCTTTCTTCCATAAAGTTTTTTCTTCAAATTATTAGGTTGTAAGTTGTTCTTACATATTTTAGAATTTTTTCAATTATTAAATTATTTTTTAATTTAATAATTGAAAAAATTCTTCTTCTTTTAATTCTTCAGAATGTTCTTCTCAAAATATTAGGTTGTAAGATGTACTTACATTATTTTCGAATTTTTTTTTTAAAATAATTAAATTAAAAAATTCTTCTTCTTTTAATTCTCCAAAATGTTCTTTTCAAAATATTAGGTTGTAAGATGTACTTACATTATTTTAGGATTTTTCAAAAATTAAATTCAAAATTCTAAATTCCTTCTTCTTATAATTCTCCAAAATGTTCTTCTCAAAATATTAGGTTGTAAGATGTACTTACATTATTTTAGAATTTTTTAAAAATTAATAAATTCAAAATTCTAAAACTCACAACTCATTCTTCATAATATTTCTTCATAGAAGCTTGATTGTACACTCCTTTAATTTTTCCTGAAACGATTTCCTTCAACTCATATGTATTGTTATGCTTATCATTTACCACAACATATGGGCCAGTGTATAGTAATAGTAGTTTTTTGGTTATGCCTTCTAAGGTGCTAGGCAGCTCTCTATTTTTTAGGAGGACTTTTTCACCCTCTTTATATGTTACAATTCGCCCTATTGCCTTCTGGTATTTGGCTTGCCGTTTTTCCTGATCTTCTGCTACCTTATTGTAAAACTTCAACTGGTTGAATTTCCTATTGTTGTTCGTTGGAAACTCAATGATTTGTTCAATGTCTCGGGGAGTCGGCTTCTCATACATGGCTGAGTACGGTGGAATTCCTATAGCTGGATGGTGGGCATAATTTAGGAATGTTTCTGTCGCTGCTAGGTACTCTTGCCACTTTTTCTGTTGGTTGTGACAGTACGTGCGCAATATCCTACCCACTTCTCTCAGTACTCTCTCAGCCGGATTGCTACTTGGGTGGTAGACTGATGTCTTATACGTTTTGACCCCAAGTGCTAATAAAGTGTCTCGCCATCTCCTCCCCTTAAACTGTGTACCATGGTCGGTAATAATAGAAGATGGTCTACCGATCTCTGGGATATACAAATCAATAATCACCGCCAAAACCTTTGCTGTTGTTGCCCGATTAACCGGATATAGCTTTATATACTTGGTGTAGTGATCCATTATGATTACCAAGTATTTATATCTGTGCCGACCACCGCTACGGGGAAATGGCCCGCAGATATCCAAAAACACTTTTTCCAGTATTGCGTTGGAAGTTATCGGTATCATGATACCCTCTGTCTTTTCATTGTTTATTTTGGCACATTGGCAGATCTTACAGGATTTGATGTATGTTCTCACCTTACGGTTGATATTCTTGATCTTACAGTTTTCTTCTAGAGCCTGTATCACTTTTAACGCTCCCATATGACCATACCTGACATGGTAATCGATGATGACCTCCTTTTCGATTTGGTGTGGGATTATCACCTTCCATGTCTCATCGTCTAAGGCGGTTTTTATGAATAAAATTCCCTTGTTAAGGTGGTAATATTTAGAAATGGTTTCATCATTGGCTTCCAAACAACTCACAATGTTTTTCAGCTTAGGATCAGACTGCTGATGGATTCGAATATTTATTAGCAAAGCTTGTAAATCGGCTCTGGTCGTGAATATGTTATAAATTTTTACTAAGCTCTCCTTCTCTCCCTCGAAAGTCTGATCTTCCAGATTTATACGTGACAACACATCCGCTACCACGTTCTTCTTTCCTGGAATGTATTCCCATTTCAGGTCATATTCTTGTAGGGCGAGTACCCACCTAGCCAATCGGCCGTGACTCAATTTGCACCTACGAAGGAACGAGATGGATTTATGATCAGTTCGTACCGTGACTTGATATCCGAGAATGTACGTCCGGAACTTGCTGCATGCGAACACCACGCTCAACAATTCCTTTTCTGTCACACTGTAGTTCTTTTCGCACTGGTTCAGTGTGCGACTAGCGAAGCTTATTACCAGATGTTGTCCCTCTTCATCTTCCTGGTATAATGTCGTTCCTAAGCTTAGATCGCTAGCGTCACAGTTTAGAAAAAACGGTTTCTTAAAATCTGGGTGACGAAGTATCACACTCTCCAGAAACTTCTCTTTTATCAATCGGAAAGTAATATCTTGATCTTCACCCCAAGTCCATTTGTTTTTGGCAGATAACTGTGGTTGAAACTTGGCGGTCAACTCGGAATATCGGCTCTGAAACTTCCTGTAATAGTTACAGAGTCCGAGGAAAGATTGCAATTATTTCCTGTTTCTTGGTTGCGGGAACCTCTGAATTGCCTCCACCTTTTCTGCTGATGGGGTAATACCTCGGTCGTCTAGGTTGAAGCCTAAGAATTGTACCTCGCGCGCTATGAACTTGGATTTCTCCAACTTCAGTGTTATGTTGTTCTGCGCTAGTTTGTTTAGTACAAATTCCACTCTGTAACAGTGCTCCTCCCAGGTTCCGGATGTAATTAGTAAATCGTCAACATAGACGGTGGTAAATTGGAGCGCTTCTCGTCCCAAAATCTGGTCCATGCATGCCACAAATATGGCGACAGAATTGACAAGTCCGAAGGGCAGTCTCTTGAACTGGTAATTGCGCCCTTCGAAAATGAACGCTACATACTGGCGGCTTTGTGGGTGCAGCTCTACCTGCCAATAACCACAGACCGTATCCCAGGTGCTAATAAATCTAGTACCATGAAAACGCTTTAAGATTTCTTCTATTTCACCGGGAGAAGTTCTGTCATTCACAATTGTCTTATTCAACTCACGCGCATCTAAACAGAGCCGGACTTGTCCGTCTTTCTTCGGACAGCAATAATTGGACTAGTGTAAGGTGATTGACTAATCTCAATTATGTCATTATCTATCATCTTGTTTATCTCTGTTCTCACGGCTTCTTTGAGCGACTGCGCTATTGGATATGACCTCCGGTTAAACTCTACGTTTTCTTTAAAACGAAGTTGGCACTGGTAGTTTTTTACCTTCCCTGGTTCATCAGAAAACACCGCCTTGTATTTCTCATATATAGCGATTAGACGATCAGCCAGATGTGTTGGTATTTTCTCGTTATCGCTTCCGCACTGGAAATTCCGTATTTCTTGGATCTTAACTGACCATAAATCCTCTCCACCATGGTTGTATATTATGGGTTTAGAAAGAGGGCTGTTTCTAATAACATTTATTTTACGAAGTTGTTGATGTATAGGGCTGGGAAGTATAGTTGTGCTTCCTACCAGATCTGCGGTCCATGTTACTCCGTCTGGGAAAAGTGATACTCTATTTAAATTAAGATCGATTACTGCCGAATATCTACGAAGAATATCGCAACCGACTAAGATGTCAAATGGTAATCCGGTGGCGATTAAAAATTCCATGTCTAAAGCTATATCCCGGCTAGCGACACTTAAGGAAACTTGCTTCCTGATGGTTTTATTCTGGCGGCCAGTTGCACCTACCAATACAATGTTGTTGACTGGTAACATTGGCAAAGTTTTACCACATGTACTCTGTATTCTCTCCAACTCATTGGAGTTTATTATTGAAATATTAGCTCCTGTGTCTATCATTATTTTAGCGGGAACTCCTTCCACCTCCGCTGTTATATAAATTATCTCATTATTACTGTTGCTGAGACTCTTCTCGTTCTCTTCCAAAAGTTCAGTTCGTATGTCTTTCAGATAATGGTTACATATGATAGTGATATTCTTATTATTGTTTGCTTGTTGCAAATCATCCTTTTCTAACCCAGGAAGTATAAGCAGTAACGGGTCATCGTTGTTGATTACTGCCTCCTCTCGTTTAAAGTATTTTGTTCATTGTTTGTGTTATTATTGACCGAGGCATCGTTCGGGAAACTCTGGTTTGTTTCCTGACGTTCTGTACTCTGGTTGATGTTTAACGCCCTGTTCTGTTGTCTGCCAAGATCTTCCAGGCTGGTACTTCGTCTTTCCTGTTCGTATCTTGGGCCGTCTCGTTCCGCACTCCTCCATCTTCGGTCGGCGTCGTGGAAGCTGCTCCTCCTCGGTTGATAATATCTCCTGGGTCCGCGATCTTCTGCTCTTATAAAATTTACCCTAGGGCGCGACACTCGGTTATTACTATTGCTATTATTGTTATTGCTAAAATTATTATTATAGTAATTTCGGTTAGGTGGGTAAGGTCTGTCACCATTATTGTTGGGATATGGATTTCTCTGACTGTATGGGACATTATTATTTTGTTGATAAAAATTGTTTCTATTATTTGGGTAGGGGTTGTTATTCCTCACGCCGTTAAAATTACCGTTAAACTGGTTATTACGCGGCTGGTTGTTAGGGCCGTCGTAATTACTGGGCTGGTTCCGGTTACTTGTATGGTTATTGCCGTTATTGGGGTAGGTAGTCGGCCTTGCTTCTGGTCTCTCATTCCTCTTCCTGCTCTGCCGATAATACTCTTCGTTCTCGTATCCCTCCAATAACTCGGTCATTCCCTGGATCGTCTTGATCTGGCTACCTCTCCGGGCCCTGATAATGTCCTCATCATAGTGATACGATATCTTGTTCACTAAACATTCCTCTGGGATTGCTGGCTCGAGGTGTTTTGCCATACACACCTTCCCCAAGAAATATGCCGTCATACTGCTGCCTAATTGTGACCTGTATCTTCCATTACAAATATTGTCACGGATCAAGTTCTGGGTGGTCTCAGACCAGTATTTTGTCTTAAACATTTTCCGGAACTGTTGGTAGTCGGAAATTTCACTCCGGTTGGCCATCCACCAATTATCTGTTATGTCTCGAAAAGACTCGTCGAATATCTCCCTCCTATGGCTCCATTGGGTAATTTTATGCTTGGTCAAATATTCTTCTACCCTAGCTAGGAACTCCATCGGCTTGCGTTTGTATTGCCGGAAGTTGAGCCACTCTCGGCTTTCGTTGACGGGTAATCCGGTGAAATGAGTCGGTCTGTTTCTTATTGCTTCCATCTCCTCTCGGCTTTGTCGCACCTGTCCGGTGATATTGGCCATGGTCTCTTGTATGTCATTACACCGTTCTGTAACTTGGTTGCGTACTTTTCCGAATTCTTCTTGATTTTCCTTCCTCTGTTCTTCTACCTTCCTACGACTATGTTCTTCAATATTTGTGAACTTGATGTTCACCACTTCTTTAAACTCATGCACCTCCTTTTCGGTCTGGTTGCACTTTCCATCAATCTCTCGAATCTGTCGATTGACCATTATATTTTCTTCTTCCATCTTCTTATCCATCGCTTTTTTGTTAACCTTGATTTCCTTATTCATTTCTTCTCGCAACAATTCCATTCTTTCGTCCAGTTTGTCCAAATTCTCCTGATTTACTTCCCTTAACTCTTCTCTTAGAATTTGATTGTCCTCTCTCAATTCTTCCAGCTTCTCCCCCATCTTCTCTTCCAACTTCCTGTTATCTTCTTTCAATTCTTCCTTCAATTGTCGGTTGTTCTTCTCTATCTTCTTCCTGGTTTCATCGATTTTCTGATTAGTATTTTCAATTTTATTAATCAATTCTTCTTTGGTCGACTTGAATTCTTCCTTGAACGATTGGTTGTCTTCCTTCAAATCTTCTATGTTCTTGTTCATCCCAGTCAACTCTTCTTTTGTGGATTGATTATCCTTCTTCAATCCTTCTAACTTTCCTCCCATCCTCTCTTCCATCTTCTTGCTGTTTTCTTCCATCTTCTCTTCCATCTTCTTGCTGTTTTCTTCCATCTTCTCTTCCATCTTCTTGCTGTTTTCTTCCATCCTCTCTTCCATCCTCTTGTTTGTGCTTTCGATTTTATTTCCCAAATCTTCCTTTAAAGACTGGTTATCACTCCCCATTTTCTTACTCAAGTCTTCCTTCAATTCCTGATTCAATTTCTTACTATTTTCTTCCATTTGCTTCTTACTGGATTTGATTTCTTCCATCACCATTCTGAGCATCTCTTGTATTGCCACATTCTCTAATTGTGCGGGTTTTTCTAATTGTTCCTTCCGGACATTGACTTCCCCTGTCTGTGTGGGTATCTCCGGTTGTTCCCCTGGTTGTTCAGGTTGTTTGGACAACACTGGTGGCAATGAACTTTCCACCTCTACTGGTGTCGCCTCCTTGTTGTCCATGTCAACTTCTATTTCTTTCTCGGCCTCCGCCGCCCGTTACTTAGATGTTGCACGTCGTTGCATTTTCCCTTGAAATTCTCTGGCTTTGTAGCTGTTGCCTAGCTCCAACTAGTGCTAGGCAGAATGTATTGGCCTTCCAATCGCTAATTAAAGCCCCTAAAGTTGTGCGCCAATTTGTAATAAATAGAATAAATTGTAATGTAATATGTTTAATTGGTGTGGCTCTCGACGTCTTACTGGCCTGAAACACTTCCTTAAGTTTCCCAGCTGGTCGAGTCCCAATGGTAGCAAGACTGGTCGAGTAGCGTAATGTTGATGAAGAAATGTATGTTCAACTTCACCGAAAGTTTCAAAACAACAATTATTGTTTTGAAGAAAATTTTTAAAAAAAATTATGTTTATAAAAAATTAATTAAAAAAAAAATTTTAATTTTATTAATTAATTAATTATAATCAATTAATTAATATAGGGCTGTGAAGTTTTAAAAAGTATAATGCTCTTCTGAAAATTTTTATTAAGGTTTTGGTATATTTTAAATAAACTATCACCACTCATAAGATTGTCTTCAAACCAATCGATACTTGTTTACCTTTTTATTTTTTTAGGTTATCTTCACTTATAGGTGGTAAAGTCCTGATAGATTATTAATTATAATTATATTAATGATAACTAGTAATATTTATGAAATGAAGAACTATTTAGTGTTGAAGAATATTAATGTTTTATTAATTAATAGCAATTTGACTCTTATCGATTAATTATCGACTCTCAGGATATCGAAAAAGTTACAAAGTATATTATATAAAAATTATACAGGGTTCTTTAAACAGCCAATTATTATCAAAGTCAGAGAAATCGGGCTAATATTTAAAAAGTATAACGTTACAACAAATTAATAATTATTACTAAACACAGACATTGAATAATAATTTGAAAATAAAATAATTGTTTTCACCAAACAGCTGGGTTGAACTAGGAGGCGTTGCCGTGGCGAAGACGACCAATATTGCAAATGGCTGCCGTGAAGTTAGTAAGATGTCATTCGTATATTCGACGTTCCAAATAAAAGATTTTCCTGTAGAATTCCTGTTCTGGTGTCTGCGAATCTCTTGTTAAATGTTGTGTAGTGCCTAGTGTACTGTTTCTGAGTTGTATTTAGTGTATCCGTGTAATTATTAGTTCAAACACTTTCCCCGATTCCGTCACTAATTTGGGTTAATGTATTATACAGTTTTCTAGTGTTTTGTGGTGTTTTTCGGAGTAGATATGTATTGTTCTGTGTTATGGAGTGTTTCTTGATTGTTTCTGTTATAACATGAGAGTTTAGAAGTATTTTACAAGTCACTCGCGATTTCACAATAACGTACTATACACTCGCTTTATATGACTATTATAAGTTAGGTTAGGCACGTTACAAAACGTTTGTCATGTTAACCGTTCAAATACCAATAATTAACTAACTCTTTCCTCCAGTTTCAATTAAACTCTTAGCCAATATAATATTATTCTTAACATTGTTCAAATATATTTTCATATCCTGTGCACACTTTAATATTTCACTATATAAATACCTAAACTTGGGTTATTTATCAATTTTATTCACTAGATGTTATTTAAATTAATCTTTCAGTTCATTCAGCTTATTTTCAGATTAAATAATGCCGTTTTATAGTGTTTTCTGTCCAAAAAATAGTAATTTTACTTTCAGTTTGGTATACTCTGAAAAGTCAAAACATCAAAATTTACTTCCTGTCATTATATAAATTCAGCCATTTTATCAGTTATATTTAATATTAATAATCCTATATTGTATTAAAAGGTTCATATTCCCTGATTTTCTGGTAATTAATTGAATTAGTTGTATTCTGAAACATTATTCTGGAATATATGACTCCCATGTCTAAATTTCTGAGTTTAGTCATTTTCATTTTTATTTATAATTCTGAATATAATTTATTAAAATCTTCCTAAATGGTATGTGCAATTATATGGCTTGATCTCAAGTTTATTTTGTCTAAACCCCTTTTGTTTATTTGCATTTAAATGAGCAATTTCTCTGTTTTGATGAAGTTTGGTTTCCATTCTTTTGGCCTATGATTTTTTTAACAATTTTTCTTACAAAATATTTTACAAACAATATATGATATGTGATACCCTCTCTGACTTTTACATATAGTATTATAAATTAAACATGTTTTCAAATTACACAAAAAACAATTAGTATTGGTTACAATACAAATAATAGTTAAAACAAATAAAGAATATTTTTTTAAATAAATGGTTGTCTTCAAGTCAGACATTTTACAATAAAATCCTTATTTCTAACATGGAAATATGGTTTACAAAAAAGGTTTTTTACTAACTAACATCTTAATTACTCTCGACTATTTACAAGTAGTAACTATTTTTATAGTTCTGATGTTAGTTGTATCAGACCCAAACAAATGGCCTTATATCTAAAACATTTTTAAACATTCTTGTACTATATACATAAAAACCTTATATTTATATTCTTATTTCTAACTATTATTATAAGTAGGATTCTACAGTTTTTATACCGTCTTTTATACATTGTCTTTGGGGAATTGTACCCTGTCATTAATAAATAAATAGTATGAATTGTCCAAAAAGTATTATGAAATCTGTTTTTTCTTTTTTCATGTAAAACAAAATGTTATTTTAAACAGATTCATGTCTTATGAACAACATATTGTCACAGTACACATTTCAAGTCATTGAAAATTGCATATTTCATTGCATTCAATGTTTGTGATTGCCAAGAATGAAACACAAGGTTCATTTTTTATAATACCCAAAACTATCACTGGTTCACTTTGCACTTATATATTATGTTAATGCTAAATGGTCGTATAGTCTTATTAACATAATAAATTGGTTAGCGTTTTTTCAATGGAGATTTGTTCCATGGGTACTATATTATTGTTTCATCTTAGTTCACAGGCAACTTTTACTTTATACACTTCTCTCTCTTAAATTTGTATACATGTGGTTTTCAATTCGTTATACTTTTATTTTTAAATATTTATTTTGGGGATATAGGGATTTGGGTGTCTTTTATAAGAGCATGACATCTTCTTCAGGATGCTGCCTTCTTCTTCTTTCATCAGTCTTCTTTTCTCCTGCCTTCTGGGATTGGTATCTTCTCCATCTTCTTGATGCTGCCATCAGGTTTCTTGGGATCTTCTCCATCTTCTTCTTTATTTCAGAAATACACAACCTGTATTGGTTGATCTTGGCTTATTTTAGGGTTTCTATTCTATTTATTCTCCCTCGTTGTGGGTTTGGTCATATTGTGTACTGCTTGGTTATTTACTTTCTTACCTTCCTGGGTTATACCTTGAAAACCTTTGGTTATGAGACTGGTTTTGGATGACTCATCGCTAGTAACTCCTTCTATTTGAACTTGTATTTTCTTTATAATAATGATTTCTTTCCACAGTTGCTATGAATTAATCTTTTTATATTAAACTTAATGCTTTCTTCCAAATTTAAATATTATAACTTTATTATTCTAATGATCAATTGCCATTCAATATTATGCATACATCTGTCACGCTACAATATATATATATATATATATATACGGTATTTTAAATTAATAAAACAGTAATATTTATATCATTAATACTGAAACAAAATTTTATTGTATGTACAGATTTTATGTAAACGTAAAATTGTTCACATTAAAACATTAACAAGTGCATTTAATACAGGACTTGTTCAAATAAGTAGAAACAGCGTTGTGTATGTGTGTGTGTGTGTGTGTGTGTGTGTGTGTGTGTCGCAAATTTCTGAAAGCATTCCACTGTGTGTGTACAATGACCCTAATTGAAGATATATTTTAGGTATAGCTGAATTTAAAGCGTACAAGCCTTCAGTAAGAAACTATGCTAAACCATTGTAATACAGGAGGTCATTGACACGACTTTACACTGACACATTGCAGTCTCTCCCTCTCCCTAACGTCTGTGTGTATGTGTTACGTTCAAGCTATATTTGTAAAAGTAGTAAAGATTGTACGTTTTTTAGTTTAAAAGAGTAGGCACTAGAAAATAATATATTACCATCCTTGTTAAAGTACAGTGAAAACTTTGTTATTAAAATTTTACTTTTAATCGTGTTGACCGCATCTAGGGAAGAAACACGATTCCCAAGTTCTTTTTGTGTTTCACAGAGAAAAACAGAGGAAACATTTCCATCTAATGTATATTTATCTTTTTCAAAATATATTTATTTGAGACTGTAGTTGTTGTTCTGCTTTGTGAAGAATTATTTTTTCTTCCGAGCCGTTTATCTAAATAGACGTGGTTGCGGTAAAGTCAGCGTATATCTTTTACGTTTCTTATTTTTTATGAAATTATCTGCCAGCGAATATTTATATTTTGTCCAGTGAGCATATGAAGACCTTCCCTACGTACACGCATAGTCCCAGATTTAAAATATATTTATTTGAGACTGTAGTTGTTGTTCTGCTTTGTGAAGAATTATTTTTTCTTCCGAGCTGTTTATCTAAATAGACGTGGTTGCGGTAAAGTCAGCGTATATCTTTTACGTTTCTTATTTTTTTTAATGAAATTATCTGATCACTGAATAATAATAATATTATCGTTCTAGTGTTAACGTTTGCTGCAACAGTTCTTCCATAGATAACGCAGTTTACAAAATAATTACACATAGGTTCAGAGGTGTATAGTGAAATAAATTAAAATTATACACGCATGTCGTTACAGATGAAAAATAGAAATTAATTTCTTCTAGGTCTAATTATTAATCGGTTCTTTTCAGAGCCACCGTAACTTAGCCTCATATTACTTGAATTTGTTATTTGTTTACACAACAAAAAACATTTTCACATGATCTTGAGTCGGTCCTAAGACCGAACAAATAAGGAAGCAGTGAGGTAAAGCTTTTCCATCACAGTCGATGACCCCTCCTCCCTCTCTCTCTCTCTCACTCGTTGTTATATATTTGACAAATATTAACTCTCTGTGTGTGTGTGTGTGTGTGTCTGTGTGTGTGTGTGTGTGTGTGTGTGTGTGTGTGTGTGTGTGTGTGTGTGTGTGTGTGTGTGTGTGTGTGTGTGTGTGTGTGTGTGTGTGTTGTCACTGAGTATCGAGCTACTTACATGTGTGTCCACTCGCTCTCTCTCTCTCTCTCTCTGCATTGTTTTCCTAATTTTGACTAATGCACGAAAATACTTTCAGTATCGCTAACTTCTGAAAGTTTCCAATGGCGGACAATGACTTACATCGACTTTCAAAACAAACACGCTAAGCTACCCCTACCCTACCGTTGTAAGATACATCAATATATATACGTGAAGCATGCAATTAGCCTTCATACCTCATTGTGAAATCGATAATTGCGTGCATCAACATTTAAGAGGTGAGTAAACAGATTTGAATACGTTACGTAGCGAACATTGTTATTGAACTTACAGCACTTCTAATCAACATAGTTGTTGGAAATATTTAAACATTATCAAGTGCATTATTTATTGAAGTTAATACATGGCTTGTTCAAATAAGTAAAAACGTTGCTAAGTGTGCGCGTCGTAAGCAATTATACGGTATTTTAAATTAATAAAACAGTAATATTTATATCATTAATACTGAAACATAATTTTATTGTATGTACAGATTTTATTTAAACGGAAAATTATTCACATTAAAACATTATCAAGTGCATTATTTATTGAATTTAATACATGACTTGTTCAAATAAGTAAAAACATCGCTAAGTGTGTGTATGTTTGTACGGATTTATTCTCAGATGTATTTGACGGTACAGTTATTCTTACACAATTAGATTTGAAAGCCTTATGTATATATAGCACATAATATATATAGTACTGAAGCAGGTACTGTTATTATAGGAACAAGAAGATGATGAATACTTCTCAGAACATTGAACTTAAATGGTTAACTGTAGCCAAACATACCGTCAGTAAACGAAAGGGAGACGAGCAGAAGGTTAACAACAACAAGAAAATTGAATTTAAATGGTTAACTGTAACCAAACAGGCTGCTAGTACACAAAAATTTCAAGAAATTCCGTAAAGTATGTCTTTTCTCTTATTTGTCAATCGTAAGCAATTATACGGTAATTTAAATTAATAAAACAGTAATATTTATATCATTAATACTGAAACATAATTTTATTGTATGTACAGATTTTATTTAAACGTAAAATTGTTCACATTAAAACATTAACAAGTGCATTTAATACAGGACTTGTTCAAATAAGTAGAAACATCGTTGTGTATGTGTGTATGCGTATGTGTGTGTGTGTGTGTGTGTTTGTGTGTGTGTGTTTGTGTGTGTGTGTGTGTTTGTGCGGATTTATTCTCAGTTGTATGGAGCGGTACAGTTATTTTTACATAATTAGAGCGCGGTACAAATTGGTTGAAATGACAAACACGTTGAAAGCCTTTTGTATATATAGCACATAATGTATATGACTACTTTTACAACTGCTATGTAGAGAGAAAATTTATTCAGACACATGTTTCGTCCAGCCACAACAGATTTTCTCAACGAATATATATATATATATATATGTTTCCTTTAATTGAAACAATTACAGCAAAATGTTTACTAGTGTAAGAAAATTAATTATTGTTTGTAGCTGCTTAAACACAAACAACTTTTGTTGTTGATGACGTGATTTTCTTCACCAAAAGTATGACTTTGTACTGTTTTGAGCTCTGGTAATGTTTATTTGATCACATAATTGTTTTCTGTCAACAAATTGGAACAATTCTGTAATTTACAAATGTAATTTCTCATAACAAAATACTGCATTCCATTTCATTTTATATTCAAACTATTATCTGAAACAGAACGTTATACAGATTGTAACGTTTAAATTTGAATGTTACATTTGAATAAAAGAATGAAAAGAATTGTAATGTATGTCTTTCTCTTATTTGTTATTCGTAAGCAATTATACAGTATTTTAAATTAATAAAACAGTGCTATTTTGTACTATTAATACTGATTGCATGTTTTATTTAATGCTTTGTTTTAGGTTTTACCATTAAACAGAAGTATTGTACCACAAATTATTGGTGGTAGTGATCTTTATGTTTATGAAAACCCCATAAAAGTGAAGTCCAAGGACTGTCTTAATGTAGTACCAAATGAAGAAGAAGAAGATTGCTTCACAAATTAAAAAATTCATAATATGTAATATATATTTTATTTGTAATATACATTTCATATATTCTGTATTTTTTTGTTTTATATATTTTTATTTTGAAACATTTGAACCCTTTGAAGTTCACATAAAGTCATGTGATTTGTACATTTTACTAACAAAGACACGTCTGTTCATACTAAATGTGTGTGTGTGTGTGTGTGTGTGTGTGTGTGTGTGTGTGTGTGTGTGTGTGTGTGTGAGAGAGAGAGAGAGCTGATCCTTGTCTCATTCTTGTTATAGTCTTAAAAACAAAAGGTTGTCGAACCAACATCATTTTTATTTGAAAATAGTTTCATTGTAAATATCACTTATTTGAAGCTGAATAATTTGCAGATTGTATCTTACAATCATGACAATTATTATTTAAACTGATAATTGTTTTATTAAAAATATTATTATTATTTCATTGTTTACGATATATATTTAATTAATGCAAAAATGAATTTTTAAAATTACAATGGTCCGTAAGACATATTTAAATTTGTGACACCGTAATCGCTTTGAATAAGGGAATTATTGCCAACGTTTGCAGCGAGAGAGAGACATACACAATGTGTGTGTGTGTGTGTGTGTGTGTGTGTGTGTGTGTGTGTGTGTGTGTGTGTGTGTGTGTGTGTGTGTGTGTGTGTGTGTGTGTGTGTGTGTGTGAGCAGCACGTACATCGTCCGATAGCGATTTGTATGTGTACACAAAACTTTTGAAAATACCTTATTTCAAGGAGATTTTTTTTATGCTAAAGAGAGACATACACGCATAGGTAATTACATTATAAACTAGGAATTGCTTCCGACGTCTGCGAGAGAGAGAGGGCGTTAATATTTGTCGAATAAAGAGAGACATACACGCACAGGTAATTACATTATAAACTAGGAATTGCTTCCGACGTCTGCGAGCGAGAGAGAGGAGGAACGGTATGAAACCTTCCACAGTTGAAACCTGCTCTACAAAACGCTTCACACGAAGCGTTATGTTAAGAGAGAGAGAGAACGCGCATGTAAGTAGTTGACAACACACACGCACACATAGTTAATATTTGTTAATTATTTAATACAATGAAAAATGAAGTCAACGTTTTGACGATGAGTGAGAGAGAGAGAGAGAGAGAGAGAGAGAGAGAGAGAGAGAGAGAGCGGGCGTTGTAAGTACGTACAAAGTTAATATTTGTCGAATATATATAAACTTTCTAAAATCATATACATGCGCGGTAATGACCACAGAGAGGAGAAACGGTTTGAACATAACGTTTGACAACGAGAGAGAGAGAGAGAGAGAGAGAGAGAGAGAGAGAGAGAGAGAGAGAGAGAGAGAGAGAGAGACAGACAGACAGATATAGACAGTCGGACGGATGGACGGACGGACGGACAGAGAGATAAATAGAGAGAGAGAGAGAGAGAGCGGGCGTTGTAAGTACGTACACAGTTAATATTTGTCGAATATATATAAACTTTCTAAAATCATATACATGCGCGGTAATGACCAGAGAGAGGAGAAACGGTTTGAACATAACGTTTGACAACGAGAGAGAGAGAGAGACAGACAGACAGACAGACAGACAGACAGATATAGACAGTCGGACGGATGGACGGACGGACGGACGGACAGAGAGATAAAGAGAGAGAGAGAGAGAGAGAGAGAGAGAGAGAGAGAGAGAGAGAGAGAGAGAGAGAGAGTAACAACATTGTTGTAAATATATAGATTTAATTATTTAAAACAAATTATGGTTTATTTTAATTTATTTCGTTATAAACCTCCTAATATGCATGCAATTATTTGTATAGTAATCAGAAATGTGTGTGAGAGAGACATTTTACTAATTTGTAGGTTGTATCTTACAATCATGAAAATTATTATTTAAACTGATAATTGTTTTATTAAAATCTTACAATGACGAAATATTATTATTTCATTGTTTACGATATATATTTAATGCAAAAAATGAATTTTTAAAATTACAATCGTCTGTAAACTATATTTAAGTTCGTGTATACACATACAAATCGTTTGAATAAGAGAATTCTTGTCAACGTTTGCAGCGAGAGAGAGAGAGAGAGACATATACAATGTGTGTATGTGTACACAAAACTTTTGAAAATACCTTATTTCAAGGAGATTTTTTTTTATGCGTAACACTTTACCACACACACACAGACTTGGCAGTATATTAATTTCTAAATCATGGTCAATGACTGTCATGTGTCAAAAAAATTAGAAGTAGGACGCAACGAGGTAGGTGAGGTGATAAATATATATATTTCCTGGTGATTACATTTTAGTATCGCTACTTACAATAATCCATAAGTAGCACGACGCTTATGTAAAACTGATGACATAAATTGAGAGAGAGTTTATATCGTGATCGACAACTGTGTCTAGAGACAAAGAGAGAGGAGGGGAGAGAGAGTTGACATCGAAGTCGTCAACAATTTACTATAATATATAGTTTGAATTTCCCACCGAAGAAAAATGTTGGCAGATCTGTTCTATACACACACAATAATGCAGGATTGGTAACCCTGATCATATATTTTAATATACACTATAATACACACACACATATCAAGTTTGAACCCATACATAGGTTGGTAAACCTGATCATATAGATTTAATATACATTATAACACACAACAAATTTGAACTCATGCAAGGTTGGTAACCCTGATCATATATTTAATATATACACTATAATGCATCAAGTCGGAACCCCCCACCATAAGTTGGTAAACCTGATCATATAGATTTAATATACATTATAACAAATTTGAACTCATGCAAGGTTGGTAACCCTGATCATATATTTAATATATACACTATAATGCATGAAGTGATAGAAAGTGAAAGTGATCTAAGCTCGCGAAAGGCGGCATATAAAAAAATAACGCGGATGCTGTGGTCCAGATACGCGAAAAAGTCGCGGATCTTGACACAGATCAGCGAAAAAGTCGCGGATGCTGTGGTCCAGTAGAAAGTGAAAGTGATCTAGGCTCGCGGAAGGCTGCATATAAAAAATTATATTTGCGGAAATTAGAAAGTGAAAGTGATTTAGGCTCGCGAAAGGCGGCATATATTCGCGGATATGCAAATCAATTTAATTAAAAAAATAAAAATATCAAATTAAAAAAAATAAAAAAATTTATTCGCGGAAATTCGCGGTCCTTTGGGATGCTGTGGTCCAGCGGCCATGTGTACTGGAAGTAGCGAACTTTAAATACGGATGACGCGAGCGACGGCATACAAAGAAATCGGGCGTCCGCTAGTAACAGTCACGGTGAATCTGCAAATACGCGTCTGCAACTCGGCTGTATGTGTTTTGTTTTGCCTCACCCATTATATATTTTTTCATATTTTATGCGTAACACTTTACCACACACAGACTTGGCAGTATATTAATTTCTAAAATCGCAGTCAATGACTGTCATGTACCAAAATTAGAAGTAGAACGCAATGAGGTAGGCGATAAATATATTTCCTGGTGATTACATTTTAGTATCGCTAATTACAATAATCCATAAGTAGCACGACGCTTATGTAAAACCGATGACATAAAGAGAGAGAGAGAGGGAGGGAGAGAGATAGTTATTTACATTCAAAGGGAGAATTGACTCATCACCCGCCCCTGATATGCAAATCAGCTTCATTAAAAATAAAAATAAAATAAAGCATGCACGACAAACATACTCTCTCGAGTCTCAGATTCTGGTAGACAATATCCGTTTTCACTTGATAGATAGGCGTACCATTTATACATATTTTGTAAATACTAGTTTAAATATATATATTTTTTCATATTTTATGCGTAACACTTTACCACACACAGACTTGGCAGTATATTAATTTCTAAAATCGCAGTCAATGACTGTCATGTACCAAAATTAGAAGTAGAACGCAATGAGGTAGGCGATAAATATATTTCCTGGTGATTACATTTAGTATCGCTAATTACAATAATCCATAAGTAGCACGACGCTTATGTAAAACCGATGACATAAAGAGAGAGAGAGGGAGGGAGAGAGATAGTTATTTACATTCAAAGGGAGAATTGACTCATCACCCGCCCCTGATATGCAAATCAGCTTCATTAAAAATAAAATTAAAAAATAAAGCATGCACGACAAACATACTCTCTCGAGTCTCAGATTCTGGCGAATGCGTTGCTCATATAGTTTGAATTTCCCACCACAGAAAAATGTTGCAGATCTGTTCTATACACTATAATGCAAGATTGGTAACCCTGATCATATATTTTAATATACACTATAATGCATCAAGTCGGAACCACCCACCCACCACCCACCTCTGATATGCAAATCAGCTTTATTTAAAAATAAAAAATATATTTGCGGATGCGGGTGGTCCATTTGGGATGCTGCGGGTCCGGCTGATAGAAAGTGAAAGTGATCTAGGCTCGCGAAGGCGGCATATATTCGCGGATATGCAAATCAATTTAATTAAAAAATAAAAATATCAAATTTTAAAAAAATAAAAAAATTTATTCGCGGAAATTCGCTGTCCAGTAGAAAGTGAAAGTGATTTAGGCTCGCGAAAGACGGCATATATTCGCGGATATGCAAATCAATTTAATTAAAAAAATAAAAATATCAAATTAAAAAAAATAAAAATAAAAAAATTTATTCGCGGAAATTCGCGGTCCAGTAGAAAGTGAAAGTGATTTAGGCTCGCGAAAGACGGCATATATTTGAACTTGACGCGCGAAAGGCGCCATGAAATTTGATTGGTCGATGCTGCTGGTCCAGCGGTGGTGGTGGGGGAATAACGGTACTTTAGTCAGAACTCTCATTTCCCCCTACTAATAATACTAATTTAATATTCAAAGTATATTAACCTGTTACACTGAACTACTAAATGAACTAACCTACTGTATGAAAATAGGGGCCTTGTAGGTCAGTGGGTACGACGTCTTGCTGCTAATGTAGAGGTGAAATTCCGTATTCGAATTCCAAGAGCACCATGATATCAAGTTGCGTTTTTTCAGCCTCATGCCAACTCGTCCTGTGGAAATGAGAACTGTGATAACAATGCGTGCACCCTGGCGTAATAATTGGTGGCTGCAACGTTGTGCCGGCCACACTACCTTTTTATATCACAAACGGCTCACATAAGACACACACCTCTGCGCAACCGTAAATTACTTCAGTAGTATACAAGAAGCCATTATTTTATTAAACAATATACAAACAAAATAAAAGATTTAATCTTCTTATTCTCCCTTCAAGCGGCTTCTGCGCCCCTTAGCGGTGGTACAACTCACGCTCCACCACTGACAAAGAGAAAACAGGTATCTAGTAACTACATGCGAAGGCGAGCCGCGAGTGGCTGGTATGTGTGTAGTGTAAGTGTGCCTTTGTTAATTATGTATCCCAGGCATCCCAAACGAGACCGCTGTATTATTTGCCTCCAGAGTAAGCAGGCATACTGAGTCGTCTCCTTGAGTCGATCCCACGACCGCACGCATAACAGCCGTTGAGGTTGAAAGTCTCGAACGTTGGCTTTTTGTCGGCTCGAGCCACATAAATTTAATGAACATTAATAATAGTAATTTTAAGTATTTTAGTTCCAAATACTTCTTACATTTATTTTTTTTAAATCTTTTCTTAAGATTAAAGATTTCTGAGTATATAATTTCTACACGCATTGTACATATTACGCTATTTTCAGTAGGCATTACGTGTTGAAAGTTGTGAATACTGAGATGAGTTTAGTTCCGTTGTACACCAAATATAACACAAATTCCAGAGACCTAATCTGTCGAATACAGTACTTCAAACGATGAAATTCTTAAAATTTTCAAATCCTTGAACCTTTCACCAAGTGCCGTGTGAATGTTTAAAAGAATGAGAAACAAATGCACTGAAGTCTCTGCCACTACTGTTGAACTCTATAAAATCCAACAGAATTCCGGATCATCATCAACCAATCATTACAGTAGAGCGGGAATGCGGAAACATCTGCCCCTGGTCAACCGCCGACCGCGGTAACACCACTGGCCAACCGCCGACGCACGCAGACCTATCGTAGGCGCTCTACCAAATATGCACAGTCAGGCATATCCTCTGTTCACGCTTGCTAACCGCCAACAATTGCGCGACATTCTGTGATTGGACGTGTTATTACAATTACACGCTTCCGGCTGAATATAGTCACCTAAATCAATTTTACTTGAAGATGTGCTGAAGTGACGTTTCGGCATTTATAAGGTCAGGTTTTATTTACAACAAAATTACATACATTGCGTCAAAAAAGAAGTACATAATTAATCGATAAAATAAAATTGAGGTAAAATACGGGATATAAAAGTTAATCGACACATAGACTGGAAACAATATGTAAGTATGTCTATAAAAGAAACGGAATGTGTAGTTATGATAAGACTACTTAAGTGAAAATCTTGTCTTTACAACAATAGGTATTTTATACGATTATTTCTTTGTTTGCCTGTCTAATAATAAATTGGTTCCATCACATGAAATTGAAAGGATACACCGCTTTTGTGAATCACATTAAATACATCTTTAGAAACTATGATCCAAAGTAGACAGAGATGATCCCAGAAAGATAAAATGACAACGTGTCTTGGAAAATTGTGACATAAAAGATTTAGTATAGTTATGTTTCTATAATTGTTTCGCGCATTCACCTCCTTTCTTGCCGCTACATAATTTGTGCATAAAAGAGTGCCTTATAATTTTCCCTTACTGTTTTTTTCGAGGACCACTCGAAATTGCCACTTGGACAGTTTAACCACTGCCGAACCAAGCAGACGGCTCCGAGCCCTCCGGATCCTCGGCAGCCTGACACTGAGCAGGATCTACACAGCCATATTTTGAAGTAAGGACACCCGATCCTGCTGACAGAGTTACAGACCGGCGAGCACCGCCTAATATACTTCGGTGGTTGTCTCCCTCACCAAACTAAAGTCACCAATGCAGTTCTCTACTCCTTTAACAACCTTTCCCAGGACTTCGATAGCTTCCCACATAAGGTCAATCGCCGGTACGCCCGGAAGTCTAGACTCCGTCCTTCCATCCACCAACAGACCAACTGAAAACAACAAAAGACCCACCTTCTTCATAAACCACCTGCTAGCACTTGCGAAAACTAAAGATAGTCAACATAACGTTCCTATGTTGCTAAACATAACCTTCTGAAAAAGTAAATTATAGTAGAAAAATATAATTTCTATGGATCATAATTATATAACGTCAGATTATATTTTTCTATTTCACTTGAAAATTTTTTACTGATATTGAACCGTCAGTAATTTCGTATCGCTTAAATCGTTATATTTTCCTATCATCTTTACTGTCTTACCTTGGGGCTCCTTGTTTGAAGCTTTGCGTTAGGAGCTAGTGTTCCAGATTGTCTAGATTAATTTAATTTTCTTCACAAGAATGACGTGAGCACACAATCACGGCAAAAAAAAAATCGTGAATACCGTTTATAGGGTACAGTACAACAGAGCTTAGACGAGATAGCTCTCGTAAGAGCAGACCATGCAGGGTGCGGTGTAGTGGCCGGCCGCGCAGTCGGAATTTTGACAGAAAAAATTACAGCAACGACTCCCAGAGTAGTAGAAACGCTGCGGGGAGAACAAAATTAATAAAGAAAACCAGAATAAGTAAACAATTTCAGGTGTGCCATGTACGCAGGTATTTGCTGTTGTTACGTCTATTATAAAATAAGCTAACTACTCTACCGCGGGCAGGCAGCCGAAACCACCGACATTCGCTTATGACCTACGGCCCATGCATTCATACAACTTAGTGCTCTGACAGTCTGACAAACAACATAAAATAATTTAATTCCATGTTTTTGCGAGGCCAGCACCACCACCGAATCCGTAATCTTATCTGAGCCGCAGAGTTTATATTTTATAATTATTATTACACTCACTATATGATAGGTGTTTCAATGTTATTAACAATTTTTCCGTTGGTAGCTTCAGATAATAAACAATCAACGGAAAACGTGTAAATGCAACTTTGCGAGATTTCAATTACAACAATCTAATATTAATCTTACAAATTCATAATACTATTTTCAGAGAAAATCGCAGTACTTTCACGGGCAACGAGTAAAACATAATACTGTTTCACAATTTAAACAGAATAAAAGTTGTTCGTGTTGTAACAAGTATTATAGAAGGTTTCCCGTAAAAATAAATTAAACTCCATTGATTTTTCTCCACAAGAATTACTGCATAATTTTCAAACTCATATTACATATTTTTTATTGTTATTTTGGAGTGTTAGTGGTCTCAAATATTTCTACTAGTAATTTTATACAAACCACTATGTTGTATTTGGTATTGACGAGCGCTTTCGGTAGTCAAGCCATCTTCAGGTCATTTACCAACCTCCTGCCTGTTGGTAAATGACCTGAAGATGGCTTGACTGCCGAAAGCGCTCGTCAGTACCAAATACAACATAGTGGTTTGTATAAAATTACTAGTAGAAGTAGTCATATTACATAGCTGTAATCTGTAAACCGTTTTACTTCAAAACACACACAATCATATTTTTTACTGAAAGTGTATATTTTAAATCCACTAATTTCTACATGACGCACTTTTCCGATTTTGGAACACTATATTTTTAAATAAAACTTTAAGTATTGTCTGAGCCTGAGTCAGCCTCAGCTTCTCTTATTCCGAAGCTGTGAGCAGCTGAATAAGCTTGTAAACAAGCGAAATCTGGCTCAGATTCGATTAAAATTTAACTAAACGCTTACCTTAAAATATAGTGATTCAGTAAAGAAAAATGCTTTACGTAGTAAATGATGGAGAGACACGTCTTAGACAACAAACCAAACAACTAATTCATCCAAGAAAGTGTGGGTAACTCGATAATTTCCGTCACCTTAATACTATTACTTTTTAAAAAACAAGAGAGTCTGAAAGTACAAATGAGACAAATAGATTTCTTCTATTAAAATACAATAAAATTCGGTCATTTAAAAGTTGGTGATTAAGAATTGTAAGATTCACAATTACGGGTCTCTGGAAAAATAATTCGAGTCTTTGATACTTGAGTGGTATCGCTAGTCAGTAAGTTTTTTTTAACTTTAATTACAATTGTCGGTTATTATTGTTCTTCGGGGGTTGATTCAAACAGTACCTCTCAATTTTATTTAGATCATCTTTAGTTCGTCAATAAGGTATAACCGTTTTGTAGACATATGTACTGTATGGTGATTGTCGTTGGCAACAATACATTTTAATATTACTGATCAATTTTGGAGACAAACACATGAGATAACTCCTTAAGTGTTACATTCCATAACGTTAACAAAACAAAAGAATGCAAACCTGAATACCAAATCTGCTATCCACTATAAAACTAAATCTTTAATGAGTAGTTCTCTCATACCTACAACTCCAGAAAACTTGAATAACATAGATTCTGAACCCATTAACTCTATCACCGATGGTATTGACTCAGTACCAATAAGACGTAGTTTCTTCAACAAAAGAAGATGATCAGCCATATGTAACAAGTAAAACTGTTTTACACCCTACACAAGCCCAAAACTTGGGCCTCACCCCATACAGCAGAATAATCTAATTATTTTACTTAAAATGATCATTATATTGTTTCAGTTTTACAGCACTATTCTGCCTTAACGTACAAGTAATCGTTTATTTATAAATTTTACGAGCACCTGAATACTATAAAGAATTTATAAACCCTTGGATGGGTGTAGAATTGTAGAAACTTAGTATATCGTGTAATTAATAACAATCCTAATCCTGGCGAAACAATTGTAGAACATAATTACGTATATCACTAGCGGATAAATATCACTTGAAAATTCACGAATCCAATGAAAATCATCCATTCAAAAGTATTTTAGTATGGATACAGTGTTACACGCAAACGTGACTAATTACCTGATGTTATTCCTAAATGTGTTTTAGGAACTATAGACTTCATTTAATGAATCAAGCCCTTTTCGTTGATGATTACACAAAAGACAGTGGAGAATCTGAAGGGAAAATTGAAGAGAATTCTTATGGAAGATTACTATAAATAAGGGAAAGACGTCATATAAATTAACGAATTAAACGTTTATAATATTTATGACATGTGTAATGGTAAGTATTATAAAAATGTGTAGAAAGAAGATGTATCTTTTACAAATTACTCTTTAAAAAATTTGTGATTATCCTTAATTTTTTAAATACTTTTAAAAATAATCCTGAGCTTCCCAGAACACAATCAACCCCTGATAAAGGTATCACCTTTTTAAAACTTACTGTTTATTTAGGCTATAGATACCAAAAAATTGGTTTTTAACAAAACGACCGAGTCATATTAATTCCTGTTGATGTATAATTGACTCGGTTTACTAGCTTCTCTCTATAATACTCTGTACTAGCTTCCCTTCAACGATTTAATTACAGAGTAGTGTATTTGTTAATCTATTAAAAACAAAACAAAAAAGAAAAACCTTTTGTCTGATTTTCAACGATTTGACGATATCTGTGTGAAAATTGCTTCTCTAAATGTCAGTCATCAGCAAGAAACAAAATAGTAAATATTACGGTGGCCAACATCAATAGACGGTGTAGTATCGACTTTTTATTATGTACTTGTCTGTACTCCTTGCTAATGGCAGAAAGTTGAACTATTAAGCGGCCATTTTATAATGTAATCTAGCGGACAGTGAAAAAGCAACTAAAGATTTATTTAAGATTTCGTTTATTCTGCTTGTTTGCCGCACAGCGATTTCTCTAGTTACGTCATTAAAGGAGCTTTCATTAGTGACGCTTTTAAAATTGAGTAACCGACGGGGTTTTAAGCAATCTGCCATCAGTTAATGCCCTCTCTTTAAAGCAGCACAGTTTTGTCTCGTTTCTATCATATAAAAACGGCATTACCTGACTTAGCAGGCGGGTTTTCTGTCCGCCACGAAGCACTAAAGGTAATGAAAATTTCCAGTGACGTAACGGTCGGTGAGCGCCATCTTTGTGGTAAACACTTATTCAAAGAACCCTGATCAATCACGCTTTTGTTGGCGGTATTATTGTGAATCACCCTGTGTCAGGTAGATACGGTAGAGGGTTGACTAGCTAAGACAAACAAGCCGGCTCACGGAAATATAACGGTTGCGATAATGTAATGAGTTTCTGTTGTACAACTGCAAAACGTATTAAACGCGGAAAAGAAACACAACGGAAGGGAACGCAGCTTTACGAGACAATAAAGGAAGCAACTTCTAAAATCTTGTAATTGTAACAGTCAACGGTGTTTTTATTGTTTTGTCGTCGTGTTTCGACTGTTTTAATCGTTCTGTAATAACGTTCAGTGCTGCGCATTTATAATAAAGTAATACAAAATGTATATTGCAAAACGGACTGACCTGTAAACCTGTGACGAATCGTCATAAAATGATATTTTTTTCATAATGAAATGCCCCTAACTCGATTTATAGCACAGAAGGTAAAAATCTTTGGCACAGGAAATTAAGTATACAAAGACTGATAGATTCAAATATAGGCAGAAAAGTAATTTAAAACTTATATATATATATATATCTACATAATGCGTTTTGTGTGTGTTTTTGTGTGATACCGCTAGAGCTAACGAATTTGTATACGTATGAGCAAAATAATATTTACTGGAGTAAAAATAAAAAATTGTCTTAGAAACGTCCTCACTTCAGAAACATCTGACCTTATCAGAAATAACGCAACATTAAAAAAGTAACATTAAATACCATTAAAAAAACATAGAAACGAAACAAATGACAAAACTCAAGACTATTTAGGCCTTTCAGTACAGTTCTGATTCTGAGCGCCGATCTAGTCATATTAATATAAAATGAAATGGGATCCATGTTGATGTGAAACCACACCGATATTATTTTTTAAACGCTATTTAGCGACATACACATTCTGTAAACAACTACTTTCAATAATCGTTTCTTATTTTACGTCACGTCGGCCATTGAAATCAAACTTGTATCACCTGGCACTGCATGACTAATCAGCGATCGGACACACCTGGGTGGGTCTTCAAAAGGTTAAGCTGCGGAACAGCATCCTTGAGACACAGCACGTTTACAAAGCAGGTCTCGAAATTTTATAGTGCGTTAACTAGGCCTATGTGCACTTCAAAAAGTGTCGGCAGATCCTAGTTTTTTAAGTCTTTCACGGTTCATGGTTACTCCGTACTTCATTCATAATGCATTCTGAAAATGATGCAAGTAGTAACGACATAAATCTCTGCTAAATTGAATGTTAAGTGAATGGAGCATACCACCATCATACATCATGTCAGGGTTGACACTTCTGTAACACTGCACTCTTTAACACACCTGTAAGATTGAAAAAACTGATCGCAGCTCTACTGTTTCTAGTACCCGAACTATTTGGACCCGTTCATCCTTATCGTTACTACTACTGTCCAGCTGTCAGCAACTACTTTTTTCAACTCTGAATTACTTGTTTGAATTAAATAATTTTTCTTTACCTTGTATACCATTTCATTCTCATAATTATTAACTTCTTTTCTTTCATCTTGCAAATACAACTTTCACATTAATACTTATTTGATAATATTCGACGCCTAGAATTACCCCAACATTCAGATCCTGAATTATTTTCCTCGAGGCGTTTGTAATTCGTGACTTTCGTTAGACCATTGTTCTTCTTCTTTCAGAAAGTTCTTGTTCACAAATCTGGATACAACCAAATGATATTAAAAAAATCTACTCGACCCAAGGAGTATATTATTATTGAAGAAGACTGTATAGAAGAATCAGTGTTTTCACACAGCTGGGAGCAACAATATACGAAGACGGGGGTGAAGAGGCAGAGATAACAAAAAGGACAGTTCTATCCAACAAGGTGTATTTTGCGCTTATCATAACCTATAAATCAAGACATATTTATAAGCAGACAAAAACACGCGTGTATAAAACTATTATACAACATATCCCATTCGACCTACGCTATGAAGTGGCGTCTGGGCATTCACTCATATCTCACTGGAACACTTGAACAGCAAGCGTCTGAGGAGGATCCTAGGCTCCGTAAACTCGTATAGAAATAGGAAGTGGAAGATACGAGATAACGGTCATTTCAATGAGCCAACAATAGAAATGTACATAAAACTGACGAGAATACGTGCAATACTCTGGCCATATTGTGAGGACAGATAGTGACAAAATGCCAAATACAACCCTCGTTGGAGACAGAGATGGCAACAAATGAAAAGGCCACCAAAGGAATAGATGGGAAGATACTTTTGCCAGCGATATTTTTGGAGGATATTTTTGGATCTTAATTGTTAACAGTATTAAGATAGAGGGAATTAATGGAATTATTTCAGTTCAGTTCAATTCAATGGAACAGAATGAATTCAATTTTCTAAGTAACTATGTCTCGTACAAGGATGAAATGGATGCAGAGAAAAAGAATGATTCAACTGCATAAATGATACAACATGTAGTAACCTAAAGAATAAAGTAAGGAAAGATACATTAGTAAAATTTTTGTAAAACTATAGCTATCCCGAGTATAGCAGTGAAACATCGACAGGAACAAATGAAAAAATATTCCAAACAACGGAGCTAAAAATTCTTCGGATGATTACACAAGGAGAGATAGAATGAGGAATACAGAACTGAGGAAACAATTTCAATTTGCCAGCTTAAGCGACCGAATTAGAGAGTACTGGAATAAATGGTGACAACACTTACAAAGAATGAGCACTGAGAGGATGCCAAAGATTGTGTATAGATATCAACTGAAGCGACGGAGATCCCTCGGAAGACCAAAAAAAAAGTGGAATGATCAGGTCGCAACAGGCTATTAGTCTAATGATTGGTTAGCCGAAGAAGAAGAAGATATTCGTGATTGCGAGAATGGTAGTCCTTCCATAGGAGTCCTGATGGAGTGAGGTGAATGGTCAGGTTAGAAAAGGTCAAAGCCCGATTTCGGGTTTAAAGGAAGGAGCGTCATAGAAGGATGAGGTTTTCCTTTCTTTTCTGCTGATTTTTATCTTATTTTATTTCTTCTTGTAAACGAAAGATTTGACCTTTCCGACCACACTTGATCTATGTTTACCCCAACTTGAGGTCTGTATCATTTCCCTCAATTCATGAATTGAGGTGGCACACTTTTATTATGTCCACAAGTTTCTTTCACTCCGCTTACAATTATCTACACGCGCTATTCTTCTAAGCAAGTTTCAATATTACGCATGTATGTTCATTACCTGCCTTTTTTATTGTTTCTCAAAGTTCCAGCATTACTTAGCTGGATTGTGTATTCTTCACATTGCTACTCCAAGCGACACTTCAAAACACTAATACATTCACTGATGCTCACTTAATACATCTAAATGATGCTCATTACATTCCAAAGCTTCAGAAGTGTTTCACGGAAGTGTAAGTGAACATGTGAGTGTATACTAATGGGAGTGTGTGTGTGTGTGTGTGTGTGTGTGTGCACGTTCGAGCATGTGTAATTGCTCTCATAAAATTAGAAGAGAAAAGAGACGACGGGGAGAGAGAGAGAAAGAAGGAGAGAGAATGTATCTTCACTATTAGATTTCGATCAAAAAATATTCATTAGATTTTTTTATTCCGTTGAATATAACTCCAAAGGTGTTTAAAATCTTATACATTGAATATCCTTCCGTAACACATTATTTTTGCTGTTTATTAACTTTTATTCATAATAGATATAGGCCTACATGATCCAAAAACATTAACCCATCTAAAACGTAAACTTACATGTGCATTGACTAAGTCAAAGAAGCAGTTTATCATGTGGAGCATTAGGTTACACAATAAAATAAAATTTAATCGATTTATTGGTTGTGTGCAGTGACATAAAAAAATTCCTCATCTCTACTGTGTCACCTTAGACATAATGCCATTGTAGACCTATATGTCAATCGCATCAGATTCCAAAAGTAGCAATGTCTGTCCCTTCCCAAAAAAAAGTGATCGGATATAGCCTAATCAATGGAGAGGTAATAAGAAGGTTCCTCCTCTTTAAGAGAATTAAGAGAATCATGCGAGAATGCGTAGTTATGAGTTTCTAAATGTAAACTTTGAAAAAATAAGTACTGATTAATGGAACATGAATTTGTCACGGTGAATAGATGATCAATTTTCGGCTTTCCTGCAACTGATGTCATTAATTTTTCGACAGTAGCTCCTGCACTTATGAGTTCCGGCTTCACCATTCTAAGTGATCTCAACTCTCACATCATGCGTTACTTAAAATTATACAAAACGTAACCCCAACTAGCTGACTGATTTGGCTCGCGATTTTTTAGGTTCCGTTGGATTCTGAGGCAAATTGTTGGAAACTATTCGTATGGATAAGTTTCATTCCGACTGCGTAGTCTCCAGGTACACCACAAACACAAAACCGCTGGCTAAGATATAGTTTGTGTCTGCAGCGGTGGTCAGTAATCGCACTGCATCCAGTCAGCAGCCGATGTAATGGGTACGGGTCGATTTATTACACACCAAGTCAATACACTTGATACCTATCAAACGTCGGCTGAAGATTTAACGATCGTTCTGGTTTCTATGACCTTTTTCTGCTTCTGCTTACGATAAATTGCCCCTGAGATTTATTTGCACATTTGCATGCGGATAACTCACCAGTCGTAGCGAAACGTCTCATTTTATTCCGTAAGCTTAAAATGTAATAACGTTATTTTGCTTATGCATGCATATAATATACACATTCAGCGCGGTAACCTGGTGTACGAATAAAATGATTGCAGTCGTTCGTGTGAGCATCCGGGATCTTAAATTAAGTTACGTGTTTAATCAGCGTTTCTTTTAACGGAGTTTAACATAATACTTTTATTTTCATACGCTTGTAAATGGAGTATTCTGAAATTTACAGCTCCGCTAAGTAAACCTTCTTCAGATTCATGAAAAAATTAATTGGCTTAAATTATTGTACTTATATTTAAAATTTAATTATAAACATTGAATGGAAAAAGGTAGAGCAGGTTATGCACTTCACTTACCTCGGAAGTGACATCACTTATGATGAAGATCAGCGGCGTTAAGGGGGGGGGGGTTCAAATACGATGTTAACTACACTGTAATTATTACAATTAAACTCCCTGATCTGCAGAACTCGCTATTTTGAACGAAATATAATAACTATAATTAAATTTTAATAATAGATAATTTTTCAACTATCAGAAAAGTTAGGAAACCTCCGATCCCTCGATTATATTTTTAGTAAAATAACAATTATAAACCAGAAAACCATACAATAAACACCAAAAATTACCAACTCCCGCATTGGTTTTATGTTCGATTTGTTATGACTAAATGACAAATAATTTAGCCCTAGCTTTTGAGTTATTGTATGTTTGCATAGATATCTGTAGGCCTATACACAAATTACATAACTAATAACACTATGTAATTTTTTTTGCAAACATAGCTTACAACTTACTACAGGGTATGTAAGATTTTCAGGGGATGTTTAGAGGTACACTAATATTGTCAAATTTTTAGTAATGATCGAGTGTATACTTTGAATAGAAGTCCTAATAACTCAATGCCCACACAGATTTTTTCAATTTTCTTAAATTGTTTCCTTTCATTTTGGTGCCCCTAATGTTAAAAAATGTTCAAAGTATTCGAATAAAATTCCTTTAGTATGAACCCCATTTAGAAAATGTTACCGTTTTCAAAATTCATTGTCTTTGCCCTTGGCTCTGCTGTCCTAACTTTTTAAAATTTCTAAAACTGAACACTATATTCAGACTTTGGTTGAAATTAAAGAGGCCACGAAGTCGCATGACCTAGGAAATCAAGATATAAAAAATGATTTGGATGCATGTAGCATAAATTACGACAAAATATAAATGCACAGAGGGGAACGTCTAGAAAACACGATTAGCTCAACAAGTTTAGACGTACAAACTGCTAAAAGAAAATGTTTGAGAAGACCGAAGGAAAGATGTCTGAAGAAATGAAGGCGGCACCTACACGTTGTCAAAACTCTGTAGTCAAGAGGAGAATGATAATGAATTATAAACTCAACTTGAGATTATTTACAAGTGTACCATTAAAAATTGTAGGTATTTGACTTCCAATCGTCGTAATTTGAAAAATGGGAGAAGTCTGTAAAATTTTAAAACAATTATTTTAAAAAATATAGTTTAACTTTTAGTACTGACGTAAATGTTACAATCGTTATATTTACTGGTGTTTGCTTAACGCGTGAAACGAGGTCGGTTATAATAAGGCGATCCTCACACTAGTTCGCTATTTTATCACTTTCAAACCCAATTAAGGAATGGGTTGAAATATATTCGAATGAATGATTTATAAGAAACACGCTTGTTTTCCATTATTTAGACTAGAATTCAGAGAAGTGTGGAACCAACAAGCTGACAAGTAAATAATGAATCGACGCGAGTTACACAAGAAGTGCATACGTAGCGCCAACGCAGAGCGTAGATCTACTAATAAAGGGAGTACAGGCCAAGAAAACAGCCTGGAGCACAATGAAGAGAGTATCGTGG
The DNA here is from genome assembly GCA_034769895.1 of Magicicada septendecula. Taxonomy (NCBI): domain Eukaryota; kingdom Metazoa; phylum Arthropoda; class Insecta; order Hemiptera; family Cicadidae; genus Magicicada; species Magicicada septendecula. Next base: position 177,644,070 of record CM068371.1, on the reverse strand, counting down.
TATACGTCAGGTCACCATAGTGCCACCCAACGCGTCTGCAAACACTGTCCGTATTATTTGTGGGTAATATTTTTCTACATGCAAATCCCGATTTACGAAACCAACAACTTAACATACTTTTGGTTTCCTCTCCTGATTGTATTATCTGGAATCGAAAAGCTGTCCTAATTTACGTCTGATACGCCAGTGGAGTTTCGTTTTCGACCTTGCTGCCGTATGAACAAATTACGATACTGATCAGACCACCACTCACGATCGGACCTACCTGAATCTTCGTTGTGGCTGTGAATACGTGGGCGAATCTTGTCCACATTTTCCAGATCCTTGTGAATGAGTATAGGGTGTATGTTCAATAGGTAACGCTTCTCGATGGAGGTTGGCTGAGCACATGTGGAAGTTGCAACACAGAGTTTTATAGCAGACAGCGAAAGTTATTAGTAAAGGAAATAAATGGTTCGAACGAAGATTTAAGGAAGCTGCTTTTATTATTGTAAACAATAATTACATCTGTCAGGTTAGCAGCGAAATTCCCAACATCTATCCGAAGTAAAAATATGGACTTCTTGGATACGACTTAATTTTGGTAGTATTTTGGTAATACTGACACCGGCCGTAGAGAACTTACATTCTTGTATCAATCGTCTTTACCAACGAACAGAAGAATTTAGGTTTATACAGTTGCATTCGTAAGGCGCTTTAGGTAGTTGTTGGTTGACCTTGGCGGTTTGTGCGTACGTGGTGTTTGTTGTTTCTAGGCGGATATATTTGTCACCAAAATAACTTTTACCATACAAAGAGCAGGCTTGTTGGGCCCCTGTTGCAGTGTTTCGTCGACCTAGGTAGCGCGCAAGGGTTCGTGTTCGTTGTGTCTTGTATTGGTTTGTCTGTGTTGTGTGCTTTATCCTATTAAGTCATTTTTAATTATTTGTTTGTATTATTTATTCTCATGCCCTGTGTGAACATATGTTACTTTTTTGACGCTCTATCACTAGTTGATAGAGTATTATTTACTGATCATATTCATTATGTACTAGTTTATAGTTAGCCTGAATACGGCTGCCGACTGTGTGGGTGGCCGAAACACCGCTACTTATCATTTTTCTGTGATGGGAAAAGCCCGTCATATACATTATAATGTCAATAATTGATCGACTTATTTAAAGAAGTAAATTGAAGTCGTAATCTGTTGGTGTAGTCGTGTGGTTAGAGCATCGTCACTCCAGTTGGTAAGTCACTGGTATCACACACAAAAGACAGAAACTCTCATTATACCACGAATTAGATAGGAATTGTATCATGAGTTGTTTTCAGGGGACACAGTGTTGCAATGTTCAGTGATCGCTATGATGACGGCCAACGTCCGGTATGTTAGATGCTGGTGGCCAACAGTCATCCTTCCCCACTTCGCCAACTCCGTGAGAAATCCTATTCTTATTTTATTCATACAGATGATTACACGTCGGCTTGAGCGCTTGAGGGTAAACATTCGATTCGATCTGAAATTTAAGTTACTGTTTGTGACAAAACGCATAGATCTTGTTAAATATATAGTGCCATCATATGTTACTTTGGGGATAACGAGCGGCTACAACAAAATGCTTGAGGAGCAGCTGTTCTATTATCGCAAAGAGTGCTACTGTAACATCTGTGGCAATCTGTTGATTATACTTTTTACTTAGAGAAAGAATTCATTAGGTATAGAAAAACATACAAACAAAATGCCGACGTAGGATACGTGTTTACCGCGGCACGGAAACGGCGGCCTGCCCTGTTACACTTTACGGTTAACTAGTGATTATAAATATTTTCCACTCGATTGCACGAATACGTAAAGTAATTGAACACAACATTCCACTGACAGACGTTAGTGGAACCTGATTTCCACTGTTTGTCGGCAATAATTTCTGTTGTAGTATCGCTTCAGATGAATGCGGATAAGCGGCCAGTACCCGTGTTTGTCGCACTGTTTGTTCCAGATAAACCGGGACAAATAAAATCGGATTGACACTAATAACTAGAACCGTCGAATACAGCCACATATTTGTAAAATTCCGCGCATAACGTTTAATAGTTGTTTACTTTTTTACATTTTCTTTTAGTTTACTTTCGCTATACGACAGACTCGGCAGGGAAAACAGTAAGAATGTTAATTAACGTACAGATCCTTTTAACTTGAATTTCCAGTTTTTTTAAATAGATAATAATTTAGTCGTTACTCTACACTATGATAACGAATCACCAATTGTACAACGAAACTATGAGAATATTACCACTAGGTAATTCAGATTAAAATAATTGAAGGAGAACTTATGGAGTGAGCAGACTTATGGAGGCGCGTGTCGCTTCATGAACTTATAATACCCTGCTTCATCAACTAGTAAGTAACCATCGAGAAGTTAAACAAGCTCCTGAGTTCTTGTTCCTGAAGCTCTTGTGGAAGCTGAAGTTCTTGTGGAAGTTCCTGTTCGTTCGGTGTACGAACATTCCATTTGTAACTCATTGGATTTATCGTTACTATCGGAACTGTAGAAACGATTTTCTAATCGTTTTAATTAAATTTTCTAACGATTTTCCCCAGTTTCTAATCTTTGTCCCACGCGAGCAATTAAGATCTCTGTTCCCGCTAAGTAGAGGATGGCCGCTACAGGCATGGGTGAAACGTTTGCCATGCGATATGGACTTTTTGGATACGGCCTAACGGCAGAGAATTTTGGTAATATTGACACAGAGCGTGAGAACGATCGATTCTTGTATCGATCGTTTTTACCAACGAAGAGTAGAATGTATGTTTATATAGAAAGACAGGTCGTTCGTCGAAGCACATCGTTAAGAATCAGAAAAAAAAGAAACCGGGAGGCGAGAAGAAATTCCTCAATTTTTATAAAACGAGAGCAAATAATTTTGATTACTATTCATTGTTTTTTATTATATAGTATTGGCTGTCAACTCTTAATAAGTGAGACTTCATTACGCGAAACTAGATAATGTTGTAATGCAGGCATTGCCTCTACCAAACTATACGTTTGTTCGCAGCGAGATGCATTCCGTAAATTAATAACGCCTACAACTGTCATTTGTAAAAAATAAAATTAAACTTCTGTATAGCTAATTGGTTGGCACTCTCCATTTGTTTCCGCGGATGCGAAAAGCAAAATGGCTCAAACTCGTTTGAAACATGATGTAATTCCAAAGATCTTCACTGTTTTGCTTCAGTCTCCGACTGCCTGACCGAGTATCGCACCCAACGTGAGGAAACAACACTTTTCTAGTCGATTCCTGACAAAACTGACTTGTCACAAGCTGCCACATCGCGTCCACTGTGCGACTGGCCAACTGCAGTCTGTCAATCTGCAATAGCTTTATTCTGGACGAGGCCTAGTGGAGTCCCTACATATACTGAGACAACAGCACATAGCACAGTCTCATGGTGACAAAACCAGGGCTCGAGAATGGTAGTTTCCCCGAAAGCCTCTTCCAGAATGAAGCGATTAGCATTTCGGCAACACAGCTTGACAATGTCATTATGACGATTTATGGTGACAGTATAAGGTTCACGATACATAGAAAACATCCGAAACAATCAAATAATAGGTTTCTAAACTTTTTGATTATTTCAAATTAATTTCTCGCAGAAGTATAATTGTAAAACCATAAAGACATATAAGTCCTCACAGATATTCTCTGTACTCAATCGTGAGAATGTTCCTCTAAGGTCACTGCCGGTAAAACTGTTCTCTCTTTGCTGTTACCTACAATTAACTATTGTAAATCATTATGTTAATAGGAACACATTAACACGGTTAGTATAATAAGCAAATTCAGGGAAACTTTTGGATACAATAGATAGTATTTGACTGTTCTGCTCAGAGAGTCCGAGTTACATTAGGAAACACTTGTACTTCTCCAATAATAAAACGCGATTCGGCCGGCTTGTGAATCCTTTGACTCGGAAAACGTTTACCAGTAATAAATGTTACATTTTAATCGTGCCCAGATACCGAATTGCCCCGCCGCATTAAGACAAGAACGGATTCGGTTGTCGTTTTTTTGTTCAATTTACAGAGAAAACCACAGCCGCACCGCGAACGGTGATAGAAAACTGGTTTCTAAAGATGTTGCACCTGCTCGTAATACTTTCTTTACATTTAAATTGCCTCAGTTAAATATTACTCCACGCTTATAATTGGGTAGCCTGCTGTACGGCATACTATACGCCACCGGAGAGCATTAATGTTTGCGTGCGTGTGCGCGTGACAGTGGATGAGTATGTGAACACTATTATTTCTCAGACTAACATTCTCTGTATTTCAATCCGCCTTAATCTCTCCTAGCTCTTTTTCGTTTTCTGCTTATCTCTGTATTTATTTTCTTTTACCTCAAACGCGCTCTCGCTTTCGTTCTATCACTAAATGTTATTTTCATTTTATGTGTTTTTTCATGCTATTTGTGTGAGTGTGTGTCTATACGCTGTATAGTATGTATAACATACATTAACAAGCATGACAGAGGGCGAGAGAGTGAAAGAGATACATAGACAGACAGACAGAAAGTAGACAGACGAGAGAACTTTCGTCTAGTCTTGCTGTTTTCCAATTAGTCATAAATATATAGGCCTATATGGTTTTTGTTACTTAATTTGTTTAATTTTTATTTACACTGGAGTTCATTCGTCTTGCAAGAACAGTTTCAATCGATCCAGTGCAGAAATATATAACTGATTTTTTAAATAATATTGTAACTCGAATTATGTATTTATAATTACCATTATGTTTGTATCGGTCTTTTATCATTACGTATGTGTGTAAAAATTTTGTTTTACACATAAAGCATGCAGCTGTGTGTGTGCGCGCGCGTGTGTTTTTTCTGACTTACTACCGATTTGCTGGATTATCTGTCTCATAGTTTTGCAATTTATGTGACCTTCTGGCCGGAGAGTATTATGTGATGCTGCCTCGACCAAAAGGATGACAGTAGGAAGCCTTTGATGAATCAATGTGTTCTTAAAACTAGCGCTGTCCCGGTACTGTCTATGCGCACCAGTCATATTGTCCCGGCAGTAAAATGACTTTATAGTTTTTAGTCTACGCGGACTCTGCGTTGCCACATTAATTAACCGCAGCTTATCACTTTGATTGGAGACGACTCATCGCGTCGTCATCATTATGCTGTCGGCATAGACGTTATTTTACGATGTGCAGAAACACATTAACATCATAACCACACTGATGTGTGAAAATTTATGTTGACTGATAAGTTTTCTTTGATTTCCGACGTTAACAGTTTAAATGTGGCAGCAATACTTTTATATTATACTGCCTTGCTGTAACCATCAACGTTGGCAATCAAATCGACCATTATCAGTGTTAATTAACATTTAGCTCCACCTCTGTAGTTGCCTGCTTGACAAAATACTCTATATATCACTAATGAAAGGCCTACACCGATGTCAGAGAGTCTTCATTGAAGGTAATATGTTGCAGTTGATGAATGCTAATTGTGGGATCGCCGTTCCACATAGACAATGTCATTTTACTAACGGGACTATCTGATTGGGGCAGAAAGGATGCGCCATAGTCTCAAAAACACGTTATGACATCAAAGGCTTCCGACTGTTAACATTTTGGCGAGGCAGTAATACACAACGTTTAGTCTCCCTTAAGTGAATGTCCTAGCACGTAAGTACATGTTTACTCGTCTGCACGTGCTCAGTGTTTTCGCGCGCGCGAGAGAGAGAGAGAGAGAGAGAGAGAGAGAGAGAGAGAGAGAGAGAGAGAGAGAGAGACAGACAGAGACAGAGACAGAGAAAGAGCTGAATATCGAAAACACACTGGGATTACTGCCCCTTCTTCAGTCATTTAACCCTTAAACCACCTCCTTTTGCAAACAGTGCCTTAGGCCTTAGGCATTACTTCGTAAGGGAGGTCCATAGCCTTGGGTCTTTCTCTTTTGTTCTAATGTGATCCTACGATCCCCATCAACAATTCAGATGATGTGTGTGTGTGAGCTCGAGCGCAATTCCCTTGGCCCCACAAGTATTTACAATCAACATCATGACATAAATCAAAATCTACGTTATACGTACTAAGTATAAGCCATCAGTATAGAAAACATCAGTATTGTTTTCTTGTTCACAGATAACATTATTTCACATTGTTTTCTTGTAACTTTTATTTCCTTCCATTACATCATGTTTTGCTCTAAGAAAACTCCTGCAGTCGTATGATATTCAACTTTATAATATTGAACACGGTAATTAGTTTTACATTAAATAATATTGAAGTGAATTGCACGCGTTGATAAAGCTACAGTTAATAGGATCATAATCGGTCCAGTGTAAATATTCTTGAAATTAACTTTTCCCTTTAATACAGAAAAAATAAAGAAATATTTTGTTATCTTTTATTCCTTTCCAAGCAACGGAATCATAAAAAGTATTAATGCTCATTCGTAGTACAATCAAGTTATACAATTGATTATCAAAAACCAATACGTTCTTGTTTTGTGGCCAGCATATTTTGAGTTGTTTGCTGAGTTCCGCGATCGTTATTTTCAACTAATTTCTTTCTACTCTACAATTTTACAGCAGTCTACTTCGTACACTGAAATAATTGTTTTCCCTTACAAATTATCCTATCCACATCTTGTCCAGTGTCTGAACCTATTTGAGCGACTCCATAAACGTCCTACAAGTCTGCCTCTCTTATGGACTTTTTCCATAAACTTAGTTTTTTAGTCCCCAATGCACTTGTATAGCTTGACCAATCCGTCAACTGCTTAATTCTTTACAATTTTATATGATAAAACAGTTCAAACGTTTCCAGTTTTCTTCTTTATGGCGTTTCCATTGTTTATCCTCGCTCCTATAAATTGTAAACTCCATGCACGAATTTTTTTAAATTGTTTAATACCATGTCACTATTTAAGTTTAATATTTCTGGCACAGGAAATAAAATTTTCCTAACCAGCAATACTCTGACACGGATAAATCGTTTCTGCACCATTTTACGTATATTTCTCAAATGTCAAAACGAAGTAATTTTTGGACTTTATCTAATCGTAATCTTATTCTCCATTCGTTATCTCTTGTATTTCTACAGCTTATTGATACTTTCAACTAGATCAGAAAAGGAATAGAATAGGTATCAGTAGGTGACAAAACATAGCAAATAGGCAATAACAATAACACACAGGTGTTAAAATTATATCGAATACTGTTTGAGTCTATGTAGGTGTTGATTTGAATTTGAATTTATCTGACGGACTTTTCCCATCACAGAAAAAAAATATAAATGCGACGTTTTGATCACCCAAGCAATAGACAGCCGTCTTAGGCTAATTATATAGTAGTGCATGTAATGTGTAGCATGACAGATTATCCACATTGTTCTGAATGAACAAATGATCATAGATAAAGTAAAAATAAAATTAAACCAAAGAAAACTACTATAAAAATTAATTAAGGACCACAGTAAAGTGCAATCATAGTTTGAAGAAATAAAAATAAATTAAAACCAACTATGCAATATATGATGAGTTATAAAAAATAAAACAAAAAGCCAAGATAAAGTAAGGGAATACCCAGGTAGGATAGGAGTAAGTAAGGAAATACCCAGAACAAACCGACATCCATAATAAAAGGACTGCTTTTGGAATAAACCAAGTAATAAAAATATAAAACCCCAAGAGAGATTAAATGTCCCTAAAAAAGTATAACACTATAAAATAAGAATCATGTAAAGTATGTATAAGTAAAGTGTCTAAAGGTACAAGTGAAAGTGTACCACTGCAAGTTATTTTTGTAATGAAAAAATAAAAAAACAAATCTTAATGATCCCCTATAACTGAGATTCTTGATCTTATAAGACTAATTAAAACAAATAGAGATAAGATCAAAGAATAACAGTGGACCAGTGCAAGTAATTTTATTATGAAAATATACTAAAAATGATCCCAAGTGAGTGCTATTTTTATCTCACAATATTAGGTAATATGACTATAAATGTGATAAGATAATATTTGTTACATGTTAATGGTATTAATCAATACTAAATGTTAATGTAGTTAAGTAAGGGAACTTTAATTAAGATTGTATAAGAATAAAATGTCAGAAGTATATAAGCAAGGGTAATAATAATAAACATTGTATGTGAACACAGGTAAAATCTAGGCCAAATGGTAAATCTCAACAACCTTATAATTGATAAATAAGTTAAGTAAATTAATTAAATTGATGAAATTTGTATAATGTAAATCAATCACAGTGTATAATCACTGTAACAATACTTTATAAAGGTATTGAAAAAATGTATGAAAGATTATTAGAAAAAATGCAAGTGTAATAACACTGGAACCTAAGGGGAAAGATTCAAATTAAAGATAATATTTAAATTAGTTAACCAAATCATAAAATTACAAGGAATTAAGGAAAAATAAACATTTTATTTCGATCAGGGATCTTGTTCAATAATAATTATAACATAATAAAGATGGTAAACCATTTAATGTGACAGGAAGTAAAATTTAAGGCCTACATTCAAATATACTGTAAATATGGCATTTTGAGATAGAAAACATTGTAAAAATATCATATTTGGTATTAAATAACGCAGAATTAACTAAGGAAAGAGATTATGTATTTAGTATTTAATAAAATTAAATAATAGTAAAAAGGTATTCAGTCATATAATGTAAAAGTCAATTATGTAAGCGGAAATGCCAGAGATTTAAAACAATGTCATTTTAATATTAAATTGGCCAGGACCTTTTGTATGAAGAAGAAAGTTAGTTAGTTGATTGTTATACGTTGAGACGTACACTTCAGTACGAGCTCTCGCAATTAATTCATATAAAGAGAGAAGAAAAAATGGTGGACATAAACTAAACCTAGCAAAATTAAACTCGAGAAATTAAAAAAAACATGAGTCAACACTAAATTCAGTGGAATAAACCAGCTTAAACTATTTATGAAAACAATATTAATGAACATTGAAAAGGGCAATACCTATTTTAAAACATATAAACGCTAATTCCGAATTTATCGAGACGAAATCAGCCATTATCAACCTTATGAACAAAATGAAACAAGAACACTATTGAACACTGATTATCGAAACGAATAACTGACCACTGATCCAGGACAACTACACTATCACCAGAGGAATTAATCACTACTGCTGGGACGAGGAAAACTTCGAGAAGAAACATTTATTTGAAGAGATTCCGTTGGGCTGGAGCCAACTACATATGCAGAACGAAGGCAACCATTTTTGAATTCCCAGAATCCTTTGCCGCGACGGTAAAACTTCGTCATGAGTTTGGTTCGCAAAAATTTAAATTATTAACCTTTATATATTAAATAATATTTTTGTGTATTTAGATAATTAAGCATTTTATTGTAAGTGTTATACTTTTCAGATTTGCCCTTTCTCTGACTATTATAAAATAACAGCTAAAAGAACCTGTGACTTAATATTAATAATTTATATACTGCAATCACTCGCCCTGAGATACTAGTCTGTAATTTGTCGATTAACTAATCGATTCAAAATTGATCAATTTCTATTATGTTAATAAAATCATTGAATTTTATAATTTTGGGTCCTATTTATTTGTAATTATATAAATAGAAGAATTGTAAATAATATTTAATACCTGGACTACAAGAAAAGCAGAGATTAACAACGTTGAAGGAGTACACACTTAGCATAACGAAGGACAGCTAATAAATTATTACGGGAGACAATCTATTTAACGCGGAAACCCAATTCTGGTTATTCTACGCTATTAAAGTAATTAATTTAATAATAAAAGGAATTAAAAAATTACATCAATACATCAAAAATAATAAATTAAAATAATTAATTCAAAATAAAATAAAAAATAAAATAATTTAAAAAATAACAAAATTTTTATTTTGTTACAAATGAAATAAATAACACCCTATCAACCAGTGATTCTATCAAAATAATTATAACAAAATTTCACATAGTACATAATGATAAGATAAAATAATTGAATACGTAGTATGAAAACAAACACGACACTCACAAAACACAAACACAACGAGCATGAACACTTGCACACCACCAAGGCCAACAGTGTTACTATTATTTTGTCGACTCCCTATCACTGGTTGATACGGTATTATTCATTTCTTTACATGTATTATTATATGTATAAGAAGCCTGAAGTCTACTGACTATTGTTTGAGTGGCAAGAAACGTTGCATTTATAATTTTTCTGTGATGGCAAAAGTCCGTAAATTAAATTCAAATTGAAATGTGTACAATCCATCACAGCCACCATTTACAAAAATGTAGTGATTGTGTAAAACCAGAAGGCTGCGTTAGAAGCCAAACCCTTATTAGAAATATGGCCAGCAATGAAATGAATTTATGACAGCCCAATTCATACCAGTTGAAAATTTAGTAATTCGGTGAACCAAAGTTTTGCAGATAGCCAGTAGTAAAACGAGAAATCGTTCACTATTTAATGAAACATTTAAACTCGAAGAAAAATATGGCCATATATGAGTAGCCTTATTGTGATAAGGTCAATAGCTATTGCGGTTGAATAACTTATAATATTTATATTGTGTAATTATTGTTTCGACGACAGCAAATTAATTTATTTCTATATTGTAGTTAACGTGATATTTATTGTAACCGACAGGATTATGTTACGCAGTCTTGCGGGAAACTACGTACTCATTTAGGAATCTACACATTCCTTACAGCGTAATACCTGTTGCACAGAGACGTTTCCGTATAATACACCGCTACCGCCTCAAGTTGGCACAAAATTTGAGTGGAATCTATTTTTCATAGACAGCTTTAGAAACGCCAATTGCGTCTTACCGGACAAGGACTTTAGTTATCTCCACACTTATCAACCGACCACATCAACCAGGACTTAATAAAGATGGAACAGTTAAAGGCCTCGTTGAATATGAAGAAATTATAGATACAGATTTTACCTGTGGTTACGTTGGAATAATGGGAACAGCTGTTAACGTAAATCTAATTTTAATATATTTGGTGTTCCGCATTTTTGCTGGTCAGCAATATCTCTTAACAGTCGGGGTCTATATGTGCGTAATAATACATGAAAATGTGGATACGTCAAGAGGATGTGAGATGATCAAAGAAGAAAATTAAAATAAGAGTTACTGGTAAAAATAAAATTAAGGGTATACAAAGACACCAATTAAAAACTTACCATATGTCGATGACGTCGTGTTTTGTTATTATGCAATAATAAATTCATTTAAATTTTTTTTTTTTAGTATTTATAACGTTAAAGGTTAACGGCCAAATAAATGTGTGCGGTCGGAAGGTTAGGTTTCTTGTGTCGAAACGTAAAACCATTAAATGTAAAAACATACCGGAAAAAACTAAGAGGACAGAAAAATATTATTGATAAGAACCTTATTGGCTAAAACAAAGAGAATTGTTTGAGAATAACCATATTCATTAAAAGAAATTACAGGACCAGAAAGAAAGGCATAATTTGAAATTTACTTCTTTAGTAAAGGGACAAAAACTGAACAACATAAGTAATTAGAGGTACAATTTAATATTTATTATCAAAACACTACTGAAACTTCTAGTAGGCCTAAACTACAAATAGTATTATAATTAAGCTGATTATCTTATAATAATATTTTGCATCAGGTTAGTCATTTTAATTACCTAGGTTGTGATATCTCCTATGGAACCGATTTGATTGGGATAGTATGCTAACGAAATTTAGAAGCATCTGTGGAACGATTCATAGGTACCTGAAAAATAAAACAGCGAAGGATACCCGAATAAAATTTTACAAAACTTTGGCCGTACCGTATGCTAGTGAGACATGGACTTTTGGTAAAAGAGACGTACAGAGGATTCGAGCAGCTGAAATGAAATTTCTAAGAGGGACGCAAGGTTGTTCTCTCCTGGATCGGAAAAGGAACGAGAATATTAAACGCGAATTAAACATTGTATATTTGCACCAGAAGATTGAAGACCACAGAAGGAGATGGTGTGAACACTTGAACCGCATGCCTGATACCCGTCTCCTCTTGGCTGCCTTGGGTACCCAACATATCACCCTACTGGGAAGAGAGATGTCGGTAGACCGAGGAGGAGATGGGTTCCGGAACAGATCTAGGGCCTAATCCTTGGAGTGATGATGGTCGATAATGATGATATTATAATAATAAGTAATAAAAATATATAATTACTATTACATAATTTTTGTTAGTATTAGTAATGAATTATTATTACTTTTTTGTTTACATTTAATTATTATGCGAATATTGCATAAGTAACATTAGTAACATTGAACGTGAAAACAAAATTTAATTTAATTTTATTCGAGTAGACGCATAATGTACAAGCACAATATATACACAATGTACGCGTATTGAATAAAGAAAACTAGAGAGAAGAGAGACATAAAAACGTGAGAGGGAGAGGGTAATATTCAAGTACTATAAAACGCGTAAATTCAAACCGAAAGCAGTACGTACTCTCAGTAGATACAATAGGGAAAGAAAATGTATGCATTCACTCAGAAAATAATTGAATTCTAATTTAATTCCAATATAATAGAATTGCGCTGAGTTCTACAGAGCAGGTGTTGTTCAGAATAACATTTGTTTGCCGGTCGTGTCGTTCTGCTATCTATTGTATACAGTGTACGAACACGAATAAATGCTTATTACATCGTGTTATTGGTACGCGCGGGCGGGCGCGACTATGCGTCGAACTACGTCTGTGGGTACTGAATAATGTTGTTGGCTATTATCATCTGAGTGGAGACGCAAATGTCACACTAAAAGTACCACGTTTCATCATGAACATTCTGTTTTGTTCTCACCGTCGTACTGAAGTCTAGTTTTGCTAGATCTACATTATTGTAGAAAGGCAGAAAAAACAAAAAAGCTTATAATTTCTTGTTGTACCACAATATTCGTTGCCGTTAGCTTCTCCATTCCCTGTTCCTACTTTAGTTGATTCCGTCATCATTCCGTGGCGTCATACAAAGCGTCTGTCAACTGATTTATAATATAATACACTTCTTGTATCCACGATTGGTCCATTCTTAAGATCTGATCCTCTTACTTTTTCTGTTTTCTTCTATTCTGTCGTTCATGTCATAAATATTTAAATATTAAGTCACCTTTCTCGATTCGCGGACGTTTTTCCTACTGTACTTTTCGTAAAGTCGATTCTACGGAATACAAACTTTTCTATATTTAAAATTCTTAATTCCACTTTATAAAAAATAATATTTTAATAATTAATCAACAAAAAATAAAACAAAATATTTATTTAAAATAAACAGTAGTAGTACTATTTATATATAACAATGAAAGTTTAGCGAGGATCGATCGATAAATATAGACACAATTTTAACGTTTGTGTCGATGTTTCGACACTATTTATTGTCATCATCAGAACCTGTGTATGGACAATAGAGAAATAATCAAACACACAACAGCTCAGTAAATTGACTGAAAGGAAACACCCCATTACAAAAATTAGGAGAAAATATTGAGAACTCTGACTAAATTTTCTGAGTTACTCAATGTTTGCTTATCGCATGCTGCTGATAGCATTTTGGCAGGATCATAAAGATTTCTCTTCTATCATCAAGTCTTGCCATTAATTTGAAGGACTTTAACTTAATTTTTTTGCTAATCTTGTTTTTATATGTCCTGTCTAGTATACCACAAACGTCCTGGAATTTCCCAGCATATTCTCAATTTCTCTGTCTTTGTTGTAGACGATGTTAGTGCCTATGTCAGTGAAATTTCAAGTTTATTCCAATTTCTACTTATAATACAATCTTTCCTCTGATTGATCCGTTCTCTGAAAAGACGAGCTCTTGCTTTCTCTATAGACATTTTGATATCATAATCCGTGCATATTTTCTCCACAAAATATAAAAATATCTTCAGGCCGTCTGCATTATCCTAGACAAAATTAGTTATATCGTCAGCGAACAAAAACCAGTTTACAATTCTGCTATCCGGTCATATGAATGCCGTCGTTCACAGCTGATTTCAATCTTCGAATGATGTCATCTACGTAGATGTTAAAAAGGACAGGCCGCATATTATACTGCCTTTATACCGTCTAGGCGTTAGTTTACTCCGATTTCCCTGTGCGTGATGAAACTGTACTTATCTCTATACATGTAGTTCGATATACACTCTGACTAGCTTTAATCAGGTGACTGGGTACCCGCTTTTTTAAAAGGTTCCACATTTTCGTGTGTACCCTATCAGAGCCTTTTGCAAAACTCTACGAACGCTAAATATGTTACTACTTCAGCTAAGTCTACAAAAAACAACTTTTCGACTCCTGTATTTCGGGAGTCCTCTTCAGGTAGAAAAGCGTAATACAACCGCCAACGGCATCAATCTAAACCTTTAGCATACAAACATAACAGGTTAACCAGGAAACAGAAGTTTTGTATTTTTTTTTTTTCTATAATAAAATAATTTCTTGTTTATTATAATTGGGAGTTAACGTATTTATGTTTGATGTTTTAGGTTTCTGACGTTACTGATTTAATGATATATATATGACAGCGTTTTCCTGACCGAAGACAACTCTCAAACCCTAGGAGCAGAAACGTTTGATTTTGAAGATTTGGTGGTGCTTGTAGTCCGTATCTTTTGTTTTCATTTAATTTGTATGTAAGTTAAAATGCTAAATTGCAAATATAGTTGCCTTCTGTTATTGAATAGTGTGATGCTGTTGGAGAAAGGATTTAATATAGCGGTAACAGAGTAACCAAAATTAGCATTTTCAATTGAACTTTTACCTAAAATCATGACAAGATTTACATTGTTTCAGCAAAGTAATAACACGGTCAATCCATTTTTAGAAGCATCATAATAAAAAAAATTTTTTTACCTATGTCCGGATGATTCTGTATCGGTATCAGTTTTGGTTTTAATATTATTTACTTGTTTATGACATTTTAAATATGACCATTCTTTATTACCATTTCCTTTCCGTCTCTTCATGTCACCCTACCAGTGGTGTGACTTATTTTAGAAGAGTTGTATTTTGTGACTAATGCAAGGGCTGATGAATGGCCACTTCTCTACTGTAGTAAGTAGGTCTGGCCTGCGGATAAGTCTTGCGACACAGTGGAACAATGGGCGAATTGTAGCGCACGCTGCGTCATTAGTTTCTGTCCTGTTGTTCAGCGTGACGTAGTGTTTCCATCCTTAACCTGACAGTAAACTGAAAATAAATAGCTACTAGTTATTACACTGTCTTCCTTTCTTCCATTTAACAAAACAAAATGTATTTATCAGAATTAATCTCATGATGGATCTAAACTTATCAGCACGGAATACTGGGACGGAGTTCAATTAATTGGATAATTTCGTGTCTTTGATTCATGGATAATTTCTCACGTACAGCATGTTATGAAGAACGCTATCTCCCTCACCTCTCTCTCTCAATCTCTCTCTCTCTCTCTCTCTCACTCTCTCTCTCTCTCTCTCTCTCTCTCTCTCTCTCTCTCTCTCTCTCTATTTCACGCCTGTGATGTGTGATGTATATTATGTGTCATCACCAACATTATCACATGATTTCTTACAGCTGGGCAAATGCGTTCAAAATAATGAGAAATTTCGTGGGATTAGTGCGACGAGTTCTACTGAACGATTATCTGGACGAATTTTAAAAGATCAAATACAACCTACGATACACGATGAAGAGGAACAAAGTGATATGCATATGCATTAATAACGTTTTGTGTTAATAAAGTCTTGTATGAATATGTGTTCAGTTTAAAACAGTTTTATGAGAATGCTGTCAGCCGTGGAATGGTTGTGTATCTAACCACAGATTTGCGTAAAGCGTACCATACCATTGCATTATCAAATCTCTGGCCAGTCATGCATCAAGCTGGTGTTACCTTCTCCTACGTTACAGCAGGACGTAACTTAGTGGCACTTGTGTTACTGCTGTTAACGTTAGTAATAAGATATCCCAGTACTCTGCAGTAACAAGATGTTTAAGACAAGAGTGTTCCATACCACTTTCGTTATTTAACACGTGTATTAATGAAGCCTTACGGAGGTCAAAGTGACACTGTTGTCAAATAGGGATCTCAATAGGTGACGACTGTCTCTACACGCTTCCGTTTGCTGATGCTCAGGTTGTGGTAGCAATGAACGAACAGGACTCAAATTACAGGGTGTAGATATAAACTTTGGAAAAACCAAAAGGATTGTTATTGGAAGTGAAGAAAACGATGTGACAGTCGATTTGTGCTGTGCTGTGCTGTATTGTGTTGTGTTGTGCTGTGCTGTGCTGTGCTGTGCTGTGTTGTGTTTATTTTATCTGTTACTGCAAACTACCACTTAACTGTAACCTTTTACTGCTTTTAACCTAACAATTCATTTAAACATTCCTTAGAACGAAAGACTAATACACATTTCGTTTACATTTGTTGATTAATACGAGCATTACTGTCATATTTACATTCATTGTAAATATTCTTTATATCCATATAAATGAAATTGTAAAGGAAATCAAAGAGATGTTTAATACTGGAATAATAATTAAGGAGAAACAATAAAAATGTTAAATTTCTTGTGACGATGCCGTTCCATTGCAGAAAACAAGAAATATTTTAAGGAAGCAATGAATGACCTAGAAAATTGTTAGGAGCGGAATTTGGGTTAATCGACTAAGCAAAGCAAAGTCACAAAGAACTCAATGAAGGAAAGTTGGAATTCTTTAAATATTAAAAGTGGGAAGGGTAATGTAGAGAAAGCATCTACTTAGGAATAGGTGTCGCCCAGGATAGACGAAGCGGTTGGAACATCAAAAGCACAATAGCGCAGGCCAAAACAACTTTTTTCAATAGAACTTTTTTTCTACATCCATGTATTACATTAGAAATTAGGAAGAAATTTCCGAGTTACACTATATTCATGCGAAACCTGGATAATAGAGAAAGCTGAAAGTCTACACTTGAAAGCTGATAATAGTAGCACTTGAAAAAATAAAGTAGGAGAACAGGAGAATCTTAAAAATAAAGTGGGTGACAAAATGACAATGGGTGGGTTTAGAAAAAATGATAGATACGAGACTTTTTGAGAATTACAGTGAGAAGTTGAAACAGGTTGCACCACCCAGAAGTAATGATTTCGGTGACGCAAGGTGCAGGGAATAGAAAGAACGGGAAGCCAGACTGGAGTAGCCGACACAGACTGTTCAGGTTGTGGAATGTTGTAAATATTGTGTTGGTTCGGGATAGGAGAACCTGAAGACGACTGACGACTGACGAAAGAGTGAGAGCGAGAGAGAGAAGAGTGAGAGAGGGCGCTAGGGGGGTGAGAGGGAGAGAACGATTACTGTAGCTGAGGGGAATTGTTCAGGCTGTGGAATATTGAAGATATTCGGGCATAAAGACGTTGGCTCGGACTAGGAGAGGCTGCAGGCGACTGATAAAAGAAAGAGTAAGGAGTGATAGAGAGAAGAGATACAGGCAGAGGGGGAAGAGAGAAAGAAAGATTGGAGTAGCTGAGGCAGATTGTTCAGGTTGCGAAATATTGTAGATATTCGTCGATAAAGGCATTGGTTTGGGATAGGATGACTAACGACAGAGAGAGAGAGCGAGGAGATTGAGAGTAAGAGAGAGAGAGAGAGAGAGAGAGAGGGGGGTTCTTTTTATTTTGCTTCTGTGTTCATACTATTCTTCCTACAGTTATAGTCATCAATTCTAAGACTTTGCGAAGAGATTCGGGAGACGCAAATAAAGTTTCAATACAAACCGTGAATAGTCTTTGGTTTGAGATTGCATATGAATTATTTCCTAACGCTCAGAAATCACTCCCGTTCATTTCAAACTTTTACGCGCCATCAAACATTTGTGTAAGCACTCGAGGAAAGGAAGAAACGTAAGAGTAATGCCAGGATACATAAATAAAACATTGTCCTGCGTAATATGGAGGATCACCATGTTGTTTGGTCGAATATAGTAGTTTTATTAGAGTGAACCTGACAAACATTTTTGTACGTAGAAATGCTTCGACAGTGGTTGCATTCACTGCAAGGTTGACACGACGAACAAATATTGTATAATAACTAAATTAATATTTTAATAATAAATAAAAGCAAAAGCCTAGAAAATAATTATCAAATATTGCACTATATAATTACTTCACTTAAGTAGATTTTAAAATAGATTATTTTCACTCAAATTATAATTATTGTTGTTTTGTTCACTTGATGTATTCCGCCTTCCGGTTATTTTTGCGCTGTGACTTTGAATCAGAATAGATTAATTATTATTCTTAGTTTCAACAAATTTAATTTAGCAGATGCATTTGCCCGACCCTTGGAGTGGGGTCGCTTACGGAATTTTTTGCCGATTAAATTGTGACCGTTTCCACACTCCGCTCTTCTTTTCTAACTCAATTAAGTTAATTAAATTGGATTTAAATACTGGAATCGATAGACTTCTGAATTTTTTTCCACCACGTCTGGTATAAAGTCCACTCAGACGCAGACGTCAGCTAATGCAAACTCCCTTCATGCGGTGGTGAAGTTTTTGTTTTTAATTTAACAGCGGAAACTTCGCCAAAGTAATCCAAACTTTTCGCAGCCCATAAATAGGGTGAGAGTTGTATGCACACGTTTGTACGACGGGCGGCGGAGAGTTGTTCTGCAACATTTGCCCGTTATCAACGCTCATATCAGCACAACAGCTTAGCTTCCCTCTCCGACAGAATGTTTTGAATCTCTTTGTGTAAGGCATTAACCTGTTGGTGTAACTGCGCAGACAATAAACCGTCTTAATTACGGCGCGCGCTGGTGTAAAACAGCCAATACGGCTGTCTCTCCTTCCACAATGTTTTCGCGTTTGTTGTAGCTACAAAAGACACTTAATGTTGCTGCGATTCAAATTAACTCGAAAACATCAACAATCATTGCACAAATAAAACTCACGTGTTGTTTTGAAAACAAGTACGTTGTCTTGACAATAAACCACCGCATATTAAACGTTGTAACGTGTTCTACAAATGTATATTCGATTACTTTTCTTCTTCTTCTTCTTCTTCTTCTTCTTCTTCTTCTTCTTCTTCTTCTTCTTCTTCTTCTCCTTCTTCATTCCACGGATTAGACCCTAGTTGATCTCTTCCGGAGCCCATAATTGAATCCGTCTGCCAAAGTTCCTTACCTCTTTTTTTTTGTAAACACTGTAATTCGTCATTTGGAAAACATTCAGATATGTCAGATGAGTTTAACTTAAATGTGTGATAGGTTCACTCACTCATTCTAATTCGTTATAATCAAATATCCACATTTTAAGCGACTTGCAACGGTCACGGAAGATTTATAATTTCCAGTGTGATTTACAATTAGCATTCATATAATTAGTTTGGTATCTGTATGCATCATCATCATAATCATCATCACCATGACCACGACCACCACCTCCACATTATTATTATTATTATTAAATTAGTAGAGACCGGAGATCAATAAATGTTTAGCGAGGGAAGGTTTAGCGACGATCGGTTAATAGGTATAGACATAAAATTTACATTATTTGTGTCCAAGAATGTAGTCTCTACTTAATGGTGTCGTGAACAGTGCTAATAGGTTTAAAGAGACTACCTCAATAACACAAATAATGTAAATATTATGTCTATACTTTCTGAGCGATCCTCGCTAAATCTTCAATCGTTAATAATAATAATAATTATTGTTGTTGTTGTTGTTGTTGTTGTTGTTGTCATATAAGTAAAATATTTACACATAGTGAAAATTAACAATATAACTGCTAACATTTTTTGCTACATTTCTACATTTCAGTGAAAAACAAAATCACTAAGAAATAAATCTGTAAAATGTAAAACATGAATTTGCCATAAGCTATTTTCACTTACATATTGTGTCTTACTGACTTGTTTACGTATCAATTAGGCTAACACAAATTACTTACTGAGTCAATACAGTATGGAAAATTGTATTTTGAAAATTCAATCGTTCATAAATTTGAGTTTCCACAAAATGTTAACATTTCTAGACACGACCCACTGAAATCGGTAACTACTTAAAATTTTTCTCAATTCCTATTAATTACAAGTCACGACGCTGCGTAGGCCTACATTAAAACTACATTCCACGTGTCAAGCTCAATTAATTAACCTCGTTTCGACAAAAATTGAATTTCTTGTTAATCATTTTCTGGTTCATTACTACATCACGATACGTTATTAAAATTAAATGTGAACTTAACGGCGTTGTCACTGTTTAAAAAGAAAATAAAAATAATTTTTCTGTAAAGTTTTGCAAGTGATAACAATGAAGCGTTTTGGTTCTGCCGCCGATATCGTTACATTCGTTCTTGTCAGACAACTGAATGTAAGCTGCCCGGTTGTAACTCTGTCACTAAGAAGGTATGAAAGAAATATTGTAATACGTGTTTTTGACCCAGTTAAAGAAGATGACGAATGGGGAATAAGAAATAACAAGGAGACAGATGAGCTATTAAATAATGAAGCCATTGTAAGATTCATAATGGCTCAACGAATACAATTGCTGGGTCACCTAGAGCGGATGGATGGTCAGCGTATGCCAAAGGAAATCCTGAGAACGCAAATCTATCAAAGCAGAAAAAGGAGCCGACCTAGGATAAGATGGTTGGATGACGTGCTAGAAGATCTCAAAAGAATGGATGTGGGAGGTTACACTGAGACGCCAACGGATAAGAGACGTTGGAGAAGATTGGTGTTGAAAGTCAGGGCTCACTCCGGGCTGAAGAAGAAGAAGAAGAAGAAGAAGAAGAAGAAGAAGAAGAAGAAGAAGAAGAAGAAGAAGAAGAAGAAGAAGAAGAAGAAGAAGAAGAAGAAGAAGAAGAAGAAGAAGAAGAAGAAGAAGAAGAAGAAGAAGAAGAAGAAGAAGTAACGCTGTGGAACTGTTGGGACTTCAGATGTTGCATTAGTGTATAATTTTTTTAGCGGTTTAGTATTAACATTATTTTTAAATGTTTTAACAATAATATCTGTTTAGTAATTTTGACTAATAAGGTAAACTTCTAATTCTTCATCTTCTGTCATGGACTAGGAGAATCAAAGGAATATATCCACTTCATCAAAGCTTCCTAGGTCTTCCTATACTTCGTTGTCCAATAGGCTTGTACTTCCAAACTCCTTAGGTAACCTGGCATCCTATTCAGATGAGCAATCCATCTCTCTTTGTTTTCTGCAATACGATCTTGGACATTAAAAATGTTCGACTTTTCGCGAATGTTTTCATTGTAGAGTCTATCTCTTCGTGTGCAGCCTTTAACAGATAGCAATCTCATCTCCGATGCTTGTGTCCTACTCAGACGTTTTTTCTCTGGATAAGGTAAACTTTTGATAATAATTTATCTTCTGTCATAAAAAAGCAAAACGTCACACAAATGTGACTCATTGTAGCTAGTACGTAGATTACATTGCAAGGAGGGTAGCGTGGATAGTGATCTCAGACGGTGAATTTATTGGTTAATATCAGAGAAATCAACGCTCACATGTTTCGTTAACACTCGTATCAACCATTAGTAAAATATATAATACATTAAAATAAACACAAGCAGAAATAATAATAAAATAATCAGATTATTAAAATAATTCCCCTATGTTAATCTGTTGTCAAATACACATTACACATAACAAATAATAACAATAATCGAGTCAAATTACATTTCCATGCAATTAACAAGTAACACATTGATAACATTCACTAATATGGCGAACACTAAACTGATGAAAAACCGTTTGCTAATTAACTGATTCTCTGTCTTCCGCTGTGTTACACAGTAATGTTACCTGTTACGTGACCAAACGCTAGGAAGTATTAGGAATTTGCGAGTTTCCTGAACGCGCGACCACATACTTGTTTGTACCAGAATATACTGGAATATTTTGTTTACGAAGGCCTTCATCGCGATGTTGTAAATTACCCACATGATTAAAAGGGAGTAATTACCACCTACGGTTTTCCTCCGGGCGGCGAAGACTATTCTCCCGCGCGGCAAGGAATTCCCAAGGTTATGCCCGTATGACGATAATTCACGATCAACCCATCGGATCTTCCAGTCTGTATCCAAACTGGTCGTGTCGTGCACGTGTTGAATCGTATAGTCGTCATTATTGATGTGTTGAATGTAATCGCGGACGCGTGAACTCCAACCAAAAGTCTTGGGTATTGCAATACTCACAGATTTTTTAGGTTCTAGTTGGAGAATTTTACGATATGCTTTCAAGTTTCTAGCACACGTTTTGGAATTTATATTGCTTAGATACTTAAAATTTGTTGCTTTTTAATACACACAATGGTTGTATTAGCCATAAAATTTTAGTTTCTTCTAGTCCAATGGTTGAGTCATTAACAGCCTTGCCTTGCTATCTGCGTAAACAAATCCTACAAGGAATTCCCTAAACAGTATCATAATATCATTCGTACGCAAGTTACTCCAGGACCCGTCAATCTCGACATTCTCAGTACTTTCCTCGAGCAAGGTTTTCGTTTTTTCTGTGGCGTGATACAAAATCTGATCGAACACACGTCCGGCTTTGTGCAGAAAGACGCGTGTATACAGACAGATGACAACGTAGATAAGACGACTGCTGACACCATTTCTTCAGCTTTGATCGCGGTATAAATAATCTTTCTGGTTGCCCCGGTCGAACGACAAGTTACAAACAAAAAACACACATTTTTTTACAGAAAAATCTGTTAAAGTCTCACAGGAGAATGAAAAAAACGAAAAAACGAATTAATATTGTTTGTTTTTTTAATGTATTTAAGAAAAGAAAGTAAGTTATACTTTTTATACTGTGACTGAAAACAGAACGAATTAATATTGTTTGTTTTTTTAATGTATTTAAGAAAAGAAAGTAAGTTATACTTTTTATACTGTGACTGAAAACAGTTTATGTCTACACATACCTGCACAAAAGTGCAACCGTCAGAACTGTACCAGTAGTCTCATAAAGGCAGTAACATCTCGCGTCTGTAACAGAGTGCTTGTTCTCGCAAGTTTGTCGACGATAAAACCGTCTTAATTGTTACAGTGCAAACTGTAATGTGCTAATAAAGTGCCTTCTCATTCAACAGTAGTCTTTACGTTTTGTTTTTACAGGTTAAGTTTTAATACTATAAACGATTATGACAGTGCAGGACTAATAGCCAATATGATCGATTAAGAAGAGACGTGCACTTCTGTGATCACTGGTGTTAGTAACTCGGTTTCGAAATATCGTTTGTATTTTACTAACTCTTCCTCCTGAACCACCCAGTTGGACAGACGTAATCGGACAGTCGTACAAAGTCAAACCAATGCCCGGGCGGTTCTTTTGAGGAAGCGGGGCGGGCGTTCATTTTGAGTCCCAGCTACGGTTCATTCAATGTAGGTACATATTTTTTTGTTTTTTAGTAATACGTAGCTAAATATTTTACTCACTGTTTATATCTTACAGCGATACAATCAAAAATCCCACAAGCTATCGTGGATCCCACGTGGTATGTATCCTACCACACTTTGTGCATAGACGTCGATATTCCATAAGTAGTGACGTGAACGCGACACCAGACACCATAGAAAACTTTACGACGATCGTAACCCGTTCATCATGCCACATCTACATCCTGCAATCAATAGAAGATTAAGAAGATTTTGGCTATCCGACCTTTAAGGACCACGAGGTGACTTCGCTGGATAAAACACCCCGTCATATCACCTAGTTTTACGTTTTTTATGTGTGTACACTAATCAGCAGATTAGCTTAAGAAATATACTTTCTGACTGCTAATAAATAATTAAAAAAAAAATTATTTATAAATTTTAACGAAACAGAAAAATTAAAAACACACAAAACATTAAAAATCAAATCTTTATGGAAACGTTAAAGTTAAGTATTTTTTTTATTTCTATCCGCAAATGACCAATTTTTACAGTTTTTCCCCTCAGATTGTTTATTGATTTGAATTTCTTGAAAAAGTTTTAGATGAGGCTTCAGACGTGCAAATTGTTAGTAGATACTATAGGATGAAACACGGCTTTGGAATGGTTTCAGTTTAAGTTCCTTCTGACAACAAACTAAACAACTTTCTTGGCTGCTCATGTAAATTCTGCTTCTACGATGACATTAGTTCATATCCAGTTTACTTGTTACACTACTTTTCCTATATCAGAGTCATCACGTACGAGGTCGAGGTTTTCTGCTGCATGTTCTAAATCATTATCACAGGCTTCCATCGAGAATTTTGATCGTACGATATTACATCGATTCGGAATAGTTTCCTTATTACAAGTAATCCATACAACTGGGTCAACAGTGAACAAAGCTTTCAATGAACAGACTCTAGTTAAACTTTGATGTAACTTATACGAGGCCCTCCAAGTTGAAGGGCCCACGGTAGACTGCCTCTGTTGCCCACTTTGTCCACTACTTGGTAGAGTGCAAGGATATGTTGTGCAGTTCACATAAGTGTGTCTTAATGATTGCAATGCTTAAAATTGTAAAAAAATAACCCAACATGAATAATATGAATTAACTTAATGTTCTCTACTCCAGAGCATTCTTGTCTCTATGTGGGATTTTACGCACATGGAATCGGTATTCCATCACCCTGACTTAATATTTCCTTCAATTTTTCTTATCAGTAACACCTCTTCTGTAAGTTTCCTGATACGTCTTTTACCTTCTTCTTCTTTTTCTTCTTTTTCTTTTTCTTCTTCTTAGCCCGTTCCGACTTCACAGAGTCTCTGACCATTTTTTCCAGGTCTTCCACGATCTGTCGTCCCCACTGGCCTATATTCAAACGGTTGTTTACGAATACGCGTGTGTACCATGTGTTTGACATGGGACTTCCAATAAGCCTGTATTCCTTTATTCTTTCCAGAACCGACTGTAACTTCAGTCGGTTTTGACCTTTTTACCTTGCATTCTTAATTTTTCCTAATGATCTACGTACGGCACATTCCAACACAAGTAAATATTTTCTTGTCCCTTAATTACGAGTAATTAGTTGAAAGTAAATTAAATAATTGTTACAAATGTGGCAAGACTATAAAGTAGGAGTACATGTTACATCAAGAACTATAAAGTACTAATCCACTGCGTGCAAAACCACTTTAAAGCTTGCGCTGTCACGTTCCTCAACTACAAAAGTTCTTTCTAGAAATATTTTACCGTATATTTATCAACGTATCAAGATAGCAGATTCGAAAGATTAAGATGATTTTTTTATTATGCCTAAGTTACAACTTTCTGTGAACACAAACGTGAAGTAGTAACAATAAAAACACCGTTTGATATTATATGTATCTAAAGAAAACGTTCTATAAGAAGATATATACAGAAATCCTATTTTTCTTGTTAGGTAATCCCATTGGTACTGAACGCATTAGACGTTTGATAGAAAATCTTAAGAAATATATACGCGGGCACCATTAGGAGTGAGGTATTTTGAAGTGAAGGAGTAATTAAGGGAGAGTATGTTTTACTGTTCCATAGTTAAAAAGATAAAGTTTCGATAGTTTATATGGGCCAGATACGTTCAAGCCCCCCCTTCACACAAGAGGCCTATGTCATTAAAAATAAAATAAGAAAAAACATTTAAGAGTTTATTTACACCGTAAAGTAACTTTTAAATTGTGAATTTGTCACTGTATGTGTGTGTGTGTGTGTGTGTGTGTGTGTGTGTGTGTGTGTGTGTGTGTGTGTGTGTGTGTGTGTGTGTGTGTGTGTGTGTGTGTGTGTGTGTGTGTGTGTGTGTGTGTGTGTGTGTGTGTGTGTGTGTGTGTGTGTGTGTGTGTGTGTGTGTTCTGCGCGCGCACAGAACGTACAGGAGCATGCGACCGGATTAAAGAGGAATCTGGTTGGTCACCTGGTGTGATTGCAATAAATGCAAAGTACAGGTTGCCTTCGTTTATTTAATTTATTTTTCGTGTTTGACACTCAGCTGGCGTTAAACGCGCATAATCAATTTTGACTAAAACTGCTTCGGTTTAATGCCGAACGACTTTCCGTTCCACACAAATTAATGTACGGTGAAAAGCCTAATCTTAAATTCAAATGAACTTTCTTGCAACCGTCCTCCGATTGACAGTGTCAGTCACCCTGCGCGCGCGCGTGCGTACTGTCTATGGTGTTCGTAATAAAGTTTATAGCTTACAGCATTGTTAGTGAATTTAGTTTTTTGGAGTCAATCCACAACGATAGTTACATTCTCTGTAGAATCGCAGTCAAAAGCAGTGGTTATTAATAAGGACGCGTACTTGATGCAGCGTAGAATTTTGTAGAATTTGATGTCTATAGTGAAAAAAGCAAATGTTTAATTGTAATGAGATGGACAACGAAATGGAAGACTACAAACGGCATACCTCTAAATGGAAGATGGTTGAATAGTCTCGCAGTGTCAACCATACACATCTCGAGACTTTCAAACTGCTGGAGGAAATGCGCAGGAATTGAAAGGAACGATTGACTAAGCCAGATCGACAATTTAGAATATGAAGCCTATCAAAGGCGTAAATAGAGAAAACCATAAAAAGTTGTTATATATATAGCCCAGACGTGCGGTAAATTACCGATATAAATGCGAAAAAACTTTCTTGTAATGGATTACTGCCGATGCAGTTGGGGAAAATCGAGTTCGGACAAAATTAGAAAGGACGAGGTTAGAATAGGAACAAGAGTAGACACTGATGTAATACAGACTATTGAACCTATAGATTAAGTTCGAGTACGGACATGTAAGACGAATTCCAGAAAGGGAGCCTCAGATTGTAAAACTAACAACCAACGGCAAAACTAGGGTTATCACAAAACGAGTAAGTGCCTAAGGTGATAGGAGAGAGCAATTTAGAATAGGAAGCGCGTCTGGAGAAACACACGAAAATGGCTGCTTTAGGATTGTGTAGTTCCTTCTCGTTGATGTGGCAAGGACATTTGGTGAGAAGATAGTAGAAGTTAGAAAGTAGTCCCAAATAGAACCAATACACGCTCGTTAGTGTGTGAGTATTTCTGATGGACCGATTATTTAATTAATTTATATATATAATATGTATATTAAATTAAGTTATACATATTAAATTATGTAATATGTAAATTTAATTTATATATTTATTTATTTCTTTAAAATGTAATAGTCTTTATAGACAAGGATCGTCTATTTTTACATTTGTAAACAAACAGAAAATAAACACTAATATTCCTGAATACTAAATTACTCATTAATTATTATGTTAAAGCTTCTCTTGCAGTTTTGTTTTGGAATTATATTTTATAAATATTCTCTTTCCCCTACTTCTTTACCATTGACTCAACAAACGCGTGAAGCGGCCCTTGGCCAGTTCAACCACTATAGTCCATCCATATACGAGGTATATTCCTCGTAGGTCCTGAGGAAGGGAGATGTTTTTCCTCAGCTGCTTGAGATCGCTAGGACACTGTCTCTGCACCGAGGAGTTCCAGCAGCCCGTCCTCTATGTCGCAATTCATTAAGACAACCATTGTACAGTTTTCGGCTGTCTTCCGTTCTGAAGACATGACCCAGTAATTTCGATCTTTGTATTTTAATGAAGAAGATAATTCCGAGGTCATCATAAAACTCTCTATTTTTTCCTCCGCCGCCATATCCCATTTTCACAAATTGGGTCTGCAAGCACTCATTCCCCTATACCACTTCTCTGAATGTGTTGGAATTTGGAATTTACACATGCATGAACAAACAATGCCGTAGTTCTCTAGTTACCATTTTTTTTTTTTTTTGTTACAACGTCCGTTAGAATGATCCTGAAGATTCTTTGCTTAAAGTATAATTAATCGAATCACGAGTCAAATACTGTTGTATTCTCGTTCCGTCTAAGGCGTCAAAGCGCATGAACTGCGGTTGAATACGATCTCTTAATGTTCAGCCTTTGAGAAGTCGTATCGGGTCAACAGACCATCCGGCACTTACCTGTGTCGTAATTAATGCGATGCCAGCCATTTGGCACCCTTGTGCTGACACTAACGAGTCAAATCTGTTAGCGTAGGGAAAACGTGCAACCTACCGGTCACGAACAGCCTTTGTGACGTTTGAAGGTCGCAATTAAGTTGGTTTTAACGTCAAGTGATAGTTAGGCAAACAGGTGAGCACAAACGGTAACTACGTGAGAGAAGAGTGACTGCATTGAATGTAGGCTTATAGATTTTACATCACATAATTGCTGTCACCTTGCGCTATTTGTAATCTTGAAACCCTTTCCCTATTTTACAAAATTCATAAGACAAAATTTTAACATTTGTACACCAAGACTGATTTCCATGTAGAACCGTAAACGCACACACAAATATATGGAACGCGAATAAAAATAATTCAAAGCCATGGAAATGGATTGAATGGATTGACACAAATGATAAACCAACACCGTAAACTATAAATTTAAAAAATGCAATTTACAAATTTCTTTTACTCTAAGAAGGTGTTTTTACATTCACTCCACCCCTCTCTTTTTCTCGCTCGCTTTTCTCTAGACGTCCCTTTAACGCTTACCCATTCAACATGTAATAAAAAAATTACACTTAATTGTGTACGTGAAACTTTAATGTAGTGTACGAACTTATACGTAGTATGTGAAAACAGATAGAATATAAAGCGACAGTAAAAACCACAACTCAGTAGAAAGAACTACTATCAGCGGACAATGCAATATTTGCTGCTTGAAACTTATCATAGTGTGCTGACACTAAAACAAACGCATACATTCTTTACCGTCCGAGTGAGACGTTTAGTGAAAAAGGAGAGAAACTTGAAAACTTTATGACAAGTAGGGACCAACTTACTTGTCGTCCTGACTTGATCAGTCCACGGACTCGACGTAATTTCTACCGTTGTAATATGCAAAAACACAATTTTATAACTACAGCGTTTACAAATAAACGTAGTTAAGCAGATAAATGGAGTGCCGAGGATTTTTTCCTGGTTAAAAGCACCTATTGTTTATCTTACATCGTTACTATGCAACTCTAACTTCTGCATTTGTTAGCAACGGTCGGTACTTGAATAAGGAAGAAATAATAATAGTTATGTGCGACTATAGTAAATTGCTTAGCAACGACTAGTTTGTAAAGAACAGCCAGTGGGTAAACTATAAGCAAAAATCAATGGTTCCTAGCAAAGAATCCATGTAAATCGACAGTTGAAACGAATTTAGTAAACAATGACATAGTATAACCATACGTATGTGGCACGTGCAGGGGCAAGGTGGAGACAATTTAAAAGACGAAAGTAAACGTTTATGAAAGGAAAATAATAGTCGTATAAAAACCGCTAAAAATAAAACACTAAACCAAAAACTCTTCTTTCTTACTACTACTATGGCGCCCCGGCCTTACTACTATTTTACTATCAAAGTCGGGCCTGTAACAACCAAAAATTTAAAAATTTTTTAGTATGACCGAAAAGACGTTACATACAGCTAGACACCCCTACGCAGGCCACGAGCAATAAATAAAGAACTGTGTGTCGAGGTGTCAAGTGAACGTTTGCTTCAGACAATACAAGTACGCGTCACATAGCTGTACAATAGGGAACAAGGTTGGCCGTGACAGACTCGACTCAAACACGAGATTTACAGCCTGCAAGTGTAAGATAAAAGAAACGGTGTCAAGTACTAATTTAGAGAAGAAACTGTGACGGACACACTGCCGGATAATTTGAAGTGTACCAGTAATAAGAAAAGGGTGTAAGACACACAATAGTAAGTACCCTATATGAGAACGGACATCGATACCTAAGAGAATAGAATGGAACTTGTAAACAGCAGGGGACGTCTTACTGGCGACAACGGATATTTACGACAGGCAGAAGGAGTGCCGTTTTGGAAACGACGTCACGCTGCGCCAGGAAAGCGTTCGGAAAAGGGGGTCGTGCACAACGAAACAATAACAAAATACGACACATTGTTTGCGTGAGAACTGCAGCGAGATCCGGAGTACGCTTAGACAAAGACTTGATGGACGACCATGAAATTGCTCCTGATCTAGGAAAAGAGTACGGAGGCTTTCGACGCGAACTCGTGGGGAGACAGGATACCCAATCACAACCCAGCATCTACCCAGGGAACAGGTGGAGAGGACCGTCGCCAGCATAGCAACGGGAACGTCGAATGAGAAGTGAAGAACGATGGTCTGACAGAAGAGTAGGAGATTTTCCGTCCTATCATGTTCGACTTGAGGCGTGTTTTCCAGAAGGGTGCATTGTGGTACACGACGCTTGATAAAAACGGTTTGCAGGACACGCGGGAGGACAGTCTTTCATAAATTTTCAGTCAGTCAGTCAGTCAGTCAGTCGGACAGTCTCTCATAAATTTTCAATAATATACTTTGAACAGTCTTCACGTACTTTTAAACAGTCTATTTATAAATTTCAACAGTCGGTCGTCAAAGTTCAATTAACATACGGACAGCAGTGGGACTTTGAAACTTTGCCACGCGACATATAACTAAAAGACTTAGACATTTCGATATTGGCGCGTATCCGGTAATAGTGTATCTACAGTGTCTAAAAACATGCGACATACACCAGTGCTTAACAATTATAGAGTTCTTTATTGTACTCAAATTCATAATTGAACTAACCAGTCACACTTACATCAATAACCGACGCGTAGAATTATCGTTGATGTAATACCGGACGACGAAATCGTAACATTATACAGTGCGGCGGAGCGATACAATATCATTTGGAACAATTACACCACGGCATCAAAACACTAAACATTAATGAACATACCAGAAGTTGAACAATAGACAGACATATATACACCATAGTTAACGATGAACTTATCTTCACGACACATAATCTCATGACTCGAACAGTAACAGCAGAATCAACAGAATACACACACACAGCGCGAGTGAATCTGTTTCGCGTGTGTTGAGTGTCAGTGACAGTACAGCTACGCAGCTTCCCACACATGGACCAGCAGAGAGGAGTTACGCCGATGGAAATATCGGATAATTCATCTAACAAGTAATCTTTATGCTATTCTTATCATAAGAAACTCTACTGTCCTGTCTCTTTTTCAAGAAACACCCCTTGAGCATTTAAATTAAACATGATAAACATAATTAACGCCATCCATCTGAGGCAAACGATGAACGCATTAGTATAGGATTTATTGTTTGAATATTTGTGTTTCTATATATCGATTGCATTATATATGTATGTGTATGTTTTCCAGCAAACAACGTATTGGATTCACCTTGTAATTTGATGTATAAACATGTGTTCTTTTATGTTCTTTTTATGAGTTTATGAATGTATTTACAGGGAATCATCCATATTTTATATATTGAATTTAATGAATGATATAATGTTAAATAAATAAGTGTTTATTTTATCCAGAATATATGCGTTCATCATTGTCAAATTACCTCAGAACAAGAAAGTAATGGCATTTGAGTGATTTATAGTAGTTTATTTTATTTTATTTATTAATACAACAACTAGAGTCTCCATGCAATAGTTATGCTAACGTAAAGTAATTAACGTGTTATTTAATTTCAATCAGTTCAGTTGATATGAGCAACCTAATTGAGTGATTACACGAGCTCATTATGCAAATTAGTATATTTACATAATTAATTAATCACAGATTAATTAATCCATTATTGTTAGCATATTGCTTAATGACTGCCCAACACGTGGCAATCGTTGTATTTGGCTCCCAAAGAACGTGGGGCTCGGCAATCACAGATTAATTAATTCAGTAGCGTAATAGCATGAAACCCACATTGTTATAGGCCCCGGTTTCCTTCATATTCTGTCTCCATTCATCTCTGTCGACGGCTGCTCTTTTCCAGTTCCTTATTCGCAATTCTTGTGCATCCTCTACGACTACCTCTCCACGTGCTTTTCATGATCGGCATCTTGATTTATCCAAGAACTTGCCCTGTAGTGCCGTCTTCGTGTTTCTGTTTACATCCATCTTCATTATATGATGGGTAGGTCTCAACCTTAGTAGTCTAATAAATTCTGGAACATGTAATTAAAATTGACCTTTAAGATTAAAAATTTAAACTTCTGTTACTGTTAAAACAAACGTGTATTTTGCGGAAGCTCCAACCCAAGTCGGCTGTTATAAGTGATGAGAGAGTGTTATTGGACAGCGCATTAATGAAAGCGTCTAAACTATGAGGCAAAACACAAGCGTCTAGCAAAAATTTCATGTAAATCGACAATTGAAAGGAAATTTAGGAAACAATGACAAAGTATAATCATACGTGTGTTGTACGTGATGTAACAGATACATTTAATTGTTTATTTGCGCTGCGGACAACGGTAGTTTGACTGTTATTGGGTGACTTTTATGATTTGATGTGATACTACATGTTGGGCAATTGTACAGTTGGAGATGGAATAAACAAAATAAATATTATATTGGATTTTATAGTACTTATAATGGTAAAATACGGAATACAATAATGTATGTTACTAAACAGACTTTATACCGTTTGCGTTAGCTTATGGGAGTGGTGTAACTAGGATTACTGGGGGGGGGGGTATGCGACTAGTTTTTGGGGAGTGGAGAGGCTAGCTTGAAGGTTAGACCCACCTTTTTTCTTCAGGAAAATGAGGAATACTGGATTTTTTCCATTAAATTTTATAAATTTAAAAGCCTTTTAAAGTTTCTGAGTAAACCAACGTGAAGTATAAGAGCTGAAAAAATGTGAAAAAGCAATAATTTCAAAATATTTTATCTCCATTACTTAAATTAAAGGCAATAAATCTCATGTCATTAGGAATAATTTTAATGGTTTTGTGTTCTTATTAAATCTTGTGAAAACGAGTCTCTCTGAAGGTATTTCGAAAAACCTTGTTTTATTATCCCTTCCCACTTTAATTTAAAGATTCTGTCCTAAGAATGTTTTAAGTAACTTAAAGTTTTTTTTAAGTATGTTGTACTTTATGTAACATCCAACAACAAAATCTTCACATTTTTGCGAATTAAAGTCAAGAAACTCCTAGTTTATGGTGCAAAGATGAGAGTTAAAACCATCGAGATATTAGATCTAGAGAAATCATGATATAGACAACTCTATAAAGGGGAGTGTACCTGGGCGAAAAAGATAAAGGTACATTAACAAACTCTGCCATCGTTTTCTGGCGGGTGCATAATTGTTCTATGAGGCTGCAAATTCGTACGTTATTTACCAAGTGACTGTAATTAGTAAGAAAAATCTATTTTATTAATTCATAAATATTGTAATTCTTCTTATTTCTACATTTCTTATTGTTACAATAAGCCTTATTTTAACACACTCAAACTGGCTTAGAAAAAGGCGTAGTGATTATGGAATTTAGATGAAATTTTTAATAGTTTTGGGGAGCATTGATCCTCCTGATCCCCCACGTAATTACGCCACTGACTTAGGATGGTTAATGGTAGATGACACAATAGGCGATTGCCTAGTGACTCATTTTTTAGTTCATACTACAAAATAAAAGAGTATTGGTGAAGCATAGCAGTAACTAAGTTTCAGAATACATTATGAACATTCAAATTTGTTGTGCTATATATAGTTAAGACGTAAGTGTAGCTTTGTAGAACAACACTGATAGTGCTGGCGATGATCACCTACAAGTTTGTTTACCCACACTAATTGGCGTGTTAACTGACGTCAGGTAGTTTTATAATCACTGAATATTGCACGTACCAACCCACACACACCCACAGGCTGTTATTTTCTTTTCTATGCAGTATTCTTTTCAGTTTTGCTGAAGGATGTAATGTAAAAAATTACCTTTACGGAATGAGTAGGCAATAGTAAATAAATGTTTACAAAATCAGAAAGAAAATTCAGTAATGTAAATAAAATAAAGTTTGTTTATTAAACAATAATCATTCTGATTTGTGAAGTATCAGAAAGAATAATCTAAACGCGTCTGTATAAAGTTTAGTTAAAAAAAAGACGAATCTTAAAAGTATAATAGATTCCTTAGGATTTCATGGCCGGCATCGTAATTGCTAAAACTACTCTCCGGCTGTAAGGCTGTGGTCTTCGGTCATCTTGTCAGTATGTTTTAAATTTTTTGACACTGAAGATAGCCTCCAGAGGCGAGGTTGAAACGTCTGTTGTAGAAAATGGAAGAGCGCGGCCTTACAGGCCAGACGGTAGTTTTAGCAATTACTTAAAAGTATAGTTAATTATTTAATTAAAACTTAATTTAATAGAGTACGTCTAGCTCGGAGTTTAGTATTTAGTAGTATAAAATTTGTTTTATTTCAGTTTAATTATTATATATATTACAGCATAATAGTAAGTTAAAACTCCCTCATTTAAATCGTTACCCGTTTCCATTAAAGAAACAGTTATCAGTCGTAATTAATTTTTATCTCGCATCAGTATATTTACATTGTTCATATGTTTGCACATAATTAAATAACGGCTACGTCGACAGCAGAATGACGGCGACACGACGCGACTGGTCGATTCCATTGAAGCTGATAAGCTGCGGTCGATAAAAACTGATTGCGGCAACGCCGCGCCAACGTGGACACAATACGATAATTTCACCTTATAACAGTGCAATCTGATTGGTGCGCAGAGACAGTGTCGAGAACATGTTATTACTTCAAATATTTAAAGCCTTTGGCTGAGCCGGTATTACGTGTTTGTTTATTTAACACAAAATACTAAGTAACGTATTAATATTCTTTCGGTAATCCTAAAACCCGCCGGCCTCAAACCATAGACATACTTTCAACTTATACTTTGGGCTGCAACAGACTTTAGAATACAAAATTTGTCTGTATTTAGCAGTGAGAAACCGCTGCCAACGAGCTCCCAGTTCAGTTCCTAGCTTGAGATTGTTATAGATTAAATTGTTAGCGTGCTTGAGAATGTATAAAACCTTTTCACCTTTTCCATACAGTAAAATACAGCCCACGGAAATGGCGTTCTTAAGAGAAGTTAAAAGGTGTCATAAACTTGACCGTATAAGGAAAGAGGCCGTAAGAGACGAGTTACAAGTCTTCAACTTAAATGAAAAATTAAAAGATTACAAACAACGGTGGAAAGAACACTTAGAACGAATGTCAGATTCCAGGCTCGCCAAACAAGTCTGGAAATAGAAACCTATAGGACACAGGTGTGTGGGTAGACCCAGGAAGAGAAGGCTGGAGGATTTTTGAAGGCAGAACAGGCAGCGCATTGCCTACGCGTGTCTTGAAGATGATGATGATGACCTTTTCCACAAAAGAAAGAAAATGCGCGAGACGATGGGATTTTTTACCCGTTCACGACTAGGTATATATATTGTTACCTTTTAAACAATATGTTACGTTGAGTATTAAATAAATAAATTATATTAGTTTTTGGTAATTAATACAAGTACAAAATAATCAGTGTTATTTGATCAATTCTGTACCATACTTTCCTTTCCTCCAAATCAAGTACACACATTCTAATGGTGGCTGGTGCGTTTGTCGATATTACAGCAATGGGAGAAGGGAAGAAATGGAGGTAGAAGCGGGGATAGAGAGCAAAATTTGGTAACGATTGAAAAGGAAATTGAAGCATTTTCCGTCTGAAATAAATTTAGTTTAACATAATTACCGAGTACATTCTGTAACGTCAAAGTCTCTGCTCGTGTAAAAAACAAAATATTTTTTTAATCCTCTTTTCATTGTTCTACATTTTTCGCGTGTAGCAGAAACTGTTTGCTGGTTAAACAACGCATTGTACGATTTCTTTGATTACTTTTAAATCTGTTATTTCTTTATGGAAAGGTTTCCTTACACTTCAGTTTAGTTTCTTCAACATTTATGTCTTCATAACCTTACTTATTGAAGGGACGTCTTCAAACAGAAACAGCTAAATAAACGAGTCAAACGATTAATGTCAACAGTGGTCGACTTTTATTCCTATGTTTCAATTATATATAGAACAAGTAATCGGAAATCTCACAACGAATTGAAAAACTCATCTACTCTTTTATTTACACATTAAATAAAACTCTTTTTTTATAATTTGAAGTACCAGCTGGTTACAGCTACATCAAAGAAATTATAATCAGTGAACAATTAAAGCGATTAACTCCAAATATTTTCAATTATTCTCGCCAGAGTTATGTATATTTCTGAGTGTTAAACGTGTTGAAGATACCCGCGATAACTCTACTAGAATAAACGCTAACCTCTGAAGAATTTAATGTAAAATTAAGATAACGTGAATGTCTCATAAAATATGTTCTACTTATTTAAGATAATATCATCCGTCTTATTTCTAAAACAAGTCATCCAACAATAAAGCCTGCATTGAAGCTTCTAATAGCCAACCTTTCCGTTAATATATTTAACACGAACTAAAATATACAATATCAATAATACTTGTTTAAACTGATGGAATAACATATCCAAAATCCACCGTATAATATCTTCTAAGAGGAAATTGAAGCCCGTTTAGGCGGCAACAGAAATCACTGACGATGTGTTACAGTGTTGTAGCACAATTTGAAATTATTTGTCTGTAAATTCCAGGAATGGGACAAAAGTTAAACAATTTTTTTTTTCTTTAACTAGATATGTTCATATACAGTAGAATACAGTTGAATCCCTTTCCAAGAATTCGATTTTTTTTTTTTTTTTTTTTTGTTATTTCGTGTTGTCTGATTTCATTATTATTTATTTTAAAAACAAGAGCATAAACGTTTTACGAAAAATTACTTTGTACTTTAAAGATCAGATGAACCTGCCAAATTGCAAAAATTTTCCAGAGAATAGTTCCAAATGAAATAGTTTTCCAAAAAAATTGTCTCGATCACAAAATACTTGGTAACCGCTTGTTCCATGAAAATAGAACTTTAATTATTGTTTTATCTTACAACCGTACACAGCACACGCAATATTATGTACCAGATTTTATTAGATAATTCGACTCACCAACCTAAGAACCTCAAGTGGAATTTCTTAACCTGTCTTTAATGGATACAAAAACCTAAACTTCTTACCAGTATTTCACGTAAGCAAATGACAAATATAATCGTATACTACAAGTAACTAATGTGACTGTTTAGTTTCTGATGATACAGTTTATATCTACAAAACCTACCTAACGTACCTAAAGCAAAATAATATTTCAACGTACTTGCAGAAGAAATCATTTATAATTGTGAAAAATATAATCGTATAGAAATATTATTCTTAAAAGTTAAGGCCTAGTTATCAGTGAGTCTAGGTTACCTACGCATATAAAAAAATAAGAGACAAAAAGTGATCACTTTATTCGGGAAAACATTTTTTACGGAGACGCGCATACGTGCAGCGTGGCACGTACCGCTGAGTCATCGAGTAAACGCGATGTTCCAGTGCCTTCTAGCAAACATATGCGCGTTCTCGTAGCAAGAATTTCCACATCAACATGAAACCCCACGGTTAATGCAGAAATACCTGTAAGCTTCTAGTCAAGTGTATGTATGCCACAAGTGACCTTGACTAGGCGCGTTCTATGTATATAAACAAAACAGCGCGTCTGCAGTCGGTTTGCTTAGCGTATGATTTTACTATGATCTGGGAGCGACGTTATTGAAAGTGTTCAATATGTATAATTGTTTTATTTGTCACGATAACATTATGACTTTAGTGACTTGTGTACAATGATTGTTGGATATCTGCTAAAAAAAAAAAGAGTGAAAATATAAAACAAATGTAGTAGACGTTTTCATCAACATTATAATTGGCAACTGGAGTTCAACAATGTATTCCACTATTATAAGATCACATTTCATACTATTATCGTAACATTATGAACATGACTTCGGTGTTAGAAGAGAAGTAAATAATGATAAATGAAGAATGACAGTTGAAGACGTCAAGTAAGAATATTATTTACATATTCACTAGTCATGAAATTTGGAAAATACGCTACGCAAACTATTCTGAGGGGTTCCTAGTACAAAGAAAATTTCTACAAACGCTGATGTAACGTGCGTTCAACACAATTCCGTATTTATTTGAACTTGTTTTTAAGTTCAACAGCTGAAAGTCGCTGTATTTCCAACAGCACTATGTTATCACAACCTTGTGGAGACAAGTAAAGTGGGCAGGACTACGCCTCAAAAAATTTGAAACTTTTGATTAAGCAACCGGTGCCGCAATAATATTAATGAGATCACGTACAGATCTGATAGCAACATGCACCTTATACGCTATACACTAATATACTGAACCTTCGCTAGACGTTTTATGGACTCAGCATAAGTCGACTCACGTTTCTCGATGATAATCATTACAGGCAGGATAGGGTGAAATCTGAAATTACATTACTTCAGTAGTACAGCCAAAGGTTATAACTCCGCTCTGGGTAGATGGCAGTGGAATCTCATAGCAAAAATGTAGATAAACGTTTTACTTGAGGTCTTTCGCACAGGCGGCTTGGTCTGCGAACTGCCTGTAAAATGTGGACGGACCCTGTACGTAAGCGACAGTACAGAAGCGTAATAGAGGGGGCTGCCATTATATATATCAAAATCTCCGTGCAATATTCCTGGTTATGCTAGTGCATTACTTTCACATAGCACGTGACTCGTTTCAAGTTGCCGCTCATTCCTTTACCTAGGGTGTAAATTTTTGAATGCCTTTAGTTAAAATATTTGGCAATAAGTGTTATCATGGGCATAAGTGTTAACACTTAACCGAAATAGACACAGAAATAACTAATTGACTAATTGCAACACCAACTCTACTACCAACCTGCACCGATCCCCTAATTCTATAATTCCCCACTATTGTGTAGGGGTGTCCTACACAATTAGCTGTGTAGCGGTCGTCGCAACGACAGCTACGTGAAGTTTAAGACTAGGCTAATTAACCTCGAGGAAGCGAAAAGTGTGCTGGAGCCAAATAGAGTGACAGGATTTGCAATCAACACCTTTTAACAAGTAACAAAATTTATTAAAGTTCAAGTTGGTGACACAATGTTCCAGTATCATGTTATGTTTTACATACAGTCATTAATTTATATTGTTACAAGAACATAGACATAAGGTATATAAATATTAATGTGCAGACCAGCATACCCCATGAGGGAGAACAACGCGAACATCCTTACAGTTGAAATAACGAACCAAACTAAGTTAACCCACCCCTTAATAAAAACACGAATATCCCTTCACACTAATTATAATAAATAATGGTAATACAGATCAGACTCGAAATAGTTTAAGGAAGGAAACCATGCTCTAGGAAAACAATTTAACTACTCCCTCATGGTGTATGTCAGACAAGTTACAGATTAGTTAGTAACAATCTTTTAACAACTTGAGTCCTTGTGATTTTGAGATATTTTCAATTCTTACTACAGATATTTAATGTTGTACACAAGGGTAGCCAGTCTATGGAGTTGATGTAGATTGAAGAGTGATAAATGAAACGTTCCCACCTGTGATTTTGTGGAGACGAACTCAAGTGGAACCATGATGAACAGTGTACGAGCAGAGTTGCAAAATTGTCCCTGGGCTACGGTAATTGTCTACTGGAACTTGTTCCTGGGATATCTGGGTCCTTCGGTGTATTATATTCGCTCAGCATTCCTCGGTCTGACGGCTTCGGGGAGCATACTGTGGCACAGCTCTGCTGGTGGTCACCGGTGTTAGTGTGACTACCGCTCTTTCCCCTTACTCCTGGCTGGTGCAGGGACCCTATAACATTTTATTTGGGAATTAGCCACCAGTTAATACACCCAGACATTACTCTCTGTCTCCTCGGAACACAAAAACCGCAGTCACTTTGACAATCTTTTTATTAACACCTTATTCACTCTAATTAATCCAAAATTGCTTACTTTCATTAAATTATAATAATTGATTTCAATTAGCTTTATCAGAATAAGAGTTAACGAGCAATAATTGTTTCCAGACAGGAAGTAACGAGTAAATTAAATTTTACAAAGCATAAGTTTTACATAAGTATGGGCCACACACACACTTACACAATCATAACACACATAATCCATAATTAAATAAAAATTAAATAATATAATTAAGTGCACACACCTGAACATCTTTACGAAATTACAGCCGCATATAAAGAAAAGCTAAACACATCCTGGGCCGTCAGACCAGTGGAACGTTCAGATCGAAGGCTGGCAGAGAAATGAGGTCGACACAGGAGGTTTTTGGTCGCACATCCTGCATAAAACAACCTGTCGCAATTTGCAAAAAATAAGCCTTCGGTTAACCTAATTGCGAACGAAACGCAGCCCACAGCTGACACAGCGACGGGTCACTCAATCGCGTCGCCGCTCCTTTGACAAAGGCATTGGCAGGCACTGCTGCCAACAGCGTTGGCAGCACTGAACAAGTCTAACAGCGCCGGGAAATTCAAACCCCGGCACAGCTGTGTCCTAATTTTATACCCTCTTAAATGAATCCCCCGCCTGAGGCTACTCTGACGCTACCTTCCATTTCTATCGCCTTCATTATTCGACCTCACTGTCTCAGTTTCCTAGTTTGGCACACACTATAATACCAATTATATACAATACCAATCCCCCCATATACAATATGGCTGTCCACACTACATTCACACACACACTCACACACGTACTCCACTTACTTGTATTTGATGCCTCCACTTTCTCGGTTACCAGCCTGCACTGGCGTGCGTCGTCAGAATCTATTTTCCAAACCGGCTGAAGGGGGCTCGTCCCCAAAACTGCCCGAGACTTGCCCATCTGCCTCAAATAACTCGAAAAAAATTAGCACGGGCCAGTAGTAAATTTTTAGACAAAGTAAAATTTTCAGGCGAGTATCGGTAGCTGTTTATGTTTTCGATAAAAGCGATACAACTAACATCGGCGATAGCATGTGCACGATCCTACCATACGTAAAGCTGTTGAGTAGTAGGCTATGTAGCGCAACGTTTCCGTAACACCGGGTACTCGGTATCGTGACAATTAAGACGGTTTTATCGTCGGTAAAGTTGCGAAAACAAGCAGTTTGTAACAGACACAGAGTAACGTCCGTGGCACAGGCGAGTTATGACTGTTGGTAACGCTCTCAAAGGTTGCACTTCGCTTCAACACACACAAAGAGAAACGTGTTTGTGCAGACAAA
Source organism: Magicicada septendecula (assembly GCA_034769895.1). Classification (NCBI taxonomy): domain Eukaryota; kingdom Metazoa; phylum Arthropoda; class Insecta; order Hemiptera; family Cicadidae; genus Magicicada; species Magicicada septendecula. The sequence continues at coordinate 177,602,944 of CM068371.1, read as the reverse complement.
GTATGAAAAGTTTAATCTGCATATTCTACTAAACTTTCTTTTGTGAAATAAACTAATAAAAATGCGCGCCCATATTAAAAAGGAATGTTTATCTTTGCAAAGTGCAGTCGACTTTAAGACGGGGAACAGAAACTCAACAACCAAACCAGTAACGAACGTTACCAAATACGGCGCCCATAATTGGAGGGTCGAATCCGTATCAATTCCTGAAATTTAATTTAATAAAGTTAATTTAGTACTACGCCTTTGGAAAGATAATTTCGCAGAAAATCTAATTAAATGCAACTGATCTCAATAACGGATTTAGTAAAGAGCCGTCGCGGGTTTTGCCCAATTAATATTTTACCGAATCTGGACTAATTATAATCAGACCGACCGGCGCCCGTTGTCGTCAAAAAATTATTTTTATATTTTGTTCAGTCACCTACAAATTTGTTCAGAAGTAAGCCTACAAATTTTTACATTAACGTCGTTGATGGTTTCAAGGAAACGAATAATTTTCTCTGTTTTGATAAATCTTTTTTAAAAAGTCCTAAGCACGTGTATATAAACAGACATAACAAACCTTTTTAAAAATGTCTTTAATATTTATTGGCAAGTGTGACTGACACAGCTCTATATGCATCACGTTATGGTATTGCAAATCCTTGTTTCAAAATTTTTAGTTTCGGTCATGCTCGTTGCATTGACTTGTCCTCTGGTTATTATATTTTAGATCGTACAACCATCTATCCCACCTTTATTTAAAAATTACCGTTTTTCAACATACAGATTTATCATAAAACTATGTGAGAGAATTTATATCCGGGTTGTTTGGCCGTGGACTATTGTTCCGTCTTTGTTCAGTCATTGTCTAAACGTTTCGCCCACCCGCCGGAGGCATTTTTCAATAGAAAAATTTTACAAAGTGTTCGACAAAGTGCGGAGAGCCGAGATAAGGGGTACGTTTGGCACTCCATACGCTTCTCAAACACTTTATTAACTTTTGAAGAAGGCCTCCGGTGGGTGGGCGAAACGTTTAGACAATGACGGAACAAAGCAATCGACCAGCTCGGATATAGCCTAAATTCTTCTATCAAAGACTCTGGCCGTGATAGCCTACATAACGAACATAAAAATATGTATCTACTTACAGACACCCGAAATTGTTCATCTAATTTTTAAAGAAGTATTATTATTATTATTAATCTAATTTTTTATTATTCCGCTTTCACACAACAGGTGTGAAAATATTACCACTTTTTCAATATCTTGCAAATTTTTTACTCTTTACACTGTCACTGTCAGATTAATTTATTTTAAAGTTTCAGAATCGGGTAGAAGTAACATTAAATAGAAATTGGTAAATTCATATTCAAGGTTACGACCTTAAAAGTCAGAAAAACTAATTTCGTATGACAAATTAATATGTATCACGTAACTAATGTTTAAAGCCTATTACCTGTTCTGAAATTGTATTTCCTATTATCAAGAAACAATATGAAATCAAACTTCCGAGTGGCTACTGTAATCTGTTTGATAAGACTCGATTCTGAATAGCATTGGTATAAAGCGTTTGGTATAAAACTAGAATACCAACTTCTGATTGTAAAGCTGCAAATTTTATAAAAAGTTCAAGCTTACTTAGCAACATTTATTATTATGCCTTTATTAATTACAGTGTTACCTATTAGCAAGTTCAATAAAAACTGAAATAAAAATGTGTCACTTCATAGGAACCCTTAAACGAAATTATATGAAAGGGGATACAGCACACTGTGGACGGCCATATTGTTTATGTTACGTCTGTATGGATTACGGATCAGGGTGAGCAGCGGATGAAGTACATTCTTAGAATAGAATGGAAGAAGTTCTATTGACTTCTCCAAACGCTGTTGTTTTCGGATTTTCCCCCTCGCTCTTAAAAATAAGTAGGCCTACATTGTTTTTCTGTTTATATTGGAATCGCTCACGCAGGCATATGATTAAAATATAATTTCATGGAATAATTTTCCTTTAATAGCAAATTACACTAAATGATTTTAAATTTCCTGTTATTAGGACGCGTACTGCCTCTCTGATTATAAAACTAACCCTGAATGTTACTTTAAGAAACTTTATTTTGACGGAATCTAAACAATAACGAAGTATACATAAAATACAGTATTAGGAAGTTTATTTTTTAAATTAGAATATTTTGACAACAAAAACTTATTTGTAAAACAAATGTCAGAAAACATATTTTTTAAATTATTCTTAAATATTCAAATATTAATAACCTCGTATATTTCATTCATATATAATTATGATGTTTCATTCATGAACATCATTACGAATATAATGATATTCACGTCATAACAATTAAAATACAGGGACGAGTTAAAAATTATTGCGAGACTAACGATTAAGTTGCAGTCACATTTACTTTCTAAAATACAATTTACAGTGAGGTGGATATTTTAAATTGAATGTTTTTTTAGGGTTATAAATTTTGTTTAGTCTATAAGACACCTGAAATTATATGTATCAACGACTCACACCACAATAATATTTTGTAGGTGAGTATGTGTGTGTGTTGTGACGAGGACCGTATAAGTGGATATCTTCAGACAGTGCAACAGATTACTAAACGCCAGAGAAATCTGTAAGTTTCGTTAACACGCCTATAAAAATAATCATACCCCTATTTCATTATTTCTCCTTCGGTATACAGACTTGTTCCTTAAAGGTGACCGGTTCAGTTATGCGCGAAAACTGGCGTAGTGGGGAGATCTAAGTGATGTGTAATTCCACTGACAAAAACACACCACTGCACATGCTGCTGTCGCGAAGATTGTCGGTCACCATAAAATAACACGATTGTAATCTGCGATGTAGGCCTACGCTACATGGAACAGATAATATAGATTTCGCGCTCAAAATAATTACGTTCCGAAAATTTAGACGTAATAATGTGTTCTTAGGACGGTGGCGCTGCTCATGCCTGCGCCAATCAGATTTTCCGGTTAGTGAAACGACACGTACACAAACAGCCCACGTGGGCTAGAAACCACAATTATATTAATCGGCAGATCAGAAGGCGAGCTGTCGGGGACGCGCTACTTATCTTTTGCGCACGCCGTCGTCTCAAATGTCAGTTCAAAAAACGTTTATAGACCAACACCCCGGGCAGTGTAGCCTGATATATATCTGAAACACTACTCTTGATGTATCGAATAAGTTAACGCAGGCTTTATAACGTACGACTTATACTAAGCACACTAATCCCATTAGTCCGTTGTTTACACGTTACCACAGTAAAATAAAAAGAGGGAGAAATGTTAGTAAAGCAGCTTGCTTTTTAGCTGCTGTGTATACTAGTTATCAGCTGCAACTTATCGCCTTCACTGAAGCCGATACTTCGTGTCGTTGTAACTCTGCTGTCGCCGTAGCTGAAAAAGCATGCAGATACATAGTTTTTTTAAAGGTAAAAACATTGCTGGTTGCACAACGGAATCCGATTTAGACGAAAAACAGATTTGCAAAATGTTTTATCTGCTGTGTGGTTTCACTATGGCAGTGAAGCATGAGTTATTAAAAAGAAACCAAAAGAAAAGGACCTAGAAAGCTTCAAAATTTTGTTGTGGCAAAGAGTAGTTAAGGTGAAATAGACCGATAAATTCGATATTTATTGAGTACTGTAATATGAATATTTTGATTCGCCGTATGGCTGGATGTTTGCGGTTGTCACCCGCTTAGCGAGAATCATAGAAGCACGCGACAAACTGTACTTATCCATGTTAACACACACACACACAGAGAGAGTCGTGCACCCTCATAGATGTACATTTAGTAAATTCAACGCACGATAATCCTGTCATCGAACCACTTGTGCACCAGAATACTGAAAAGAAATTAGCCAATAGACCTGACGTAAGGTAAAAGATGCCTTTCCTTGCTGGAGAAGTCTCACCACGCTAGAAGAGAGACCTTAACAACTAGTTCCTAAGCCAAGAAAATAAGTTATAGAAATTAGTGTAATTTCTGATTGCATTTTTAATAAATAAATTTAATTTAATTAAAATAGCTAATTTCTACTCAGCAAGACTATATAGCGCTGTAGATAACTGATATAAATTGATTTCTAACTGCCCTGTTACATGTAATCTATAATCGGCAGTTAAGTCAATACTCAAGAGACAAAATAACCAAAAATGTTTCATAAAAATTACATATTCCTAATGTTTGAAAGAAGCTTCTCTCAGCTTTTTCAAATGTCTGTTAATTTTTTTTTCTGAATTTGACCACAAACCTGTTTTTCTTTTGTGTACAATACGTATTCGTAGAATAATTCCCAAAATAATCATTAATCAAAGTTGTGATCTGTGAACCGGCTTGCGAGCTTAAGTACATCTTTAATTACACACAAACCTTCTCGAAAATGCAGTACAGTTAAGTTTTAAATTACTGAACTTGAATTATCCAAGCGTATTGTCAGTATTCGTAGTCAGGACTTTAACATGGAGGGTACTGACCAAGATTTTTCTGCGTGAGTGGTTGTAGATCATGATTTTTCCATGGTGGTGGGTGACTGATAATAAGTGTTGACGGTAGTAGGAGATCTGCCAGTAACAGTCTACTATGTAATTTACATCGACCAAGCCGATAATGCTGCCTGTAGGTTTTATCTCTAAGACCTCCCTGATGTTCTACTCCAAATGGTAGGGTTGTAACATCCTTGGCTACGCCACTGCGTGTTGTAGAAAGTTGGCCAGCTATTATGCTTGTGAAGGTTAGAAATGGCAACCATAATATAAAATGATCGCAACGAATTTATATCACGAGTGGTAGTACATGCTAGATGTCTGATTATAAGAAAGAAAGAAATAATATATTATTTTAGTCTGTTGTTTGAAAGAATTATTTGACGATTACAGTATCGTAAATATATCATATTATTAGTCGAACAATAATTGACCATTAATGGTGTTTCTAAGTAGTTCTGCAGTAGCTTTTTGTATATTGGTATGTTTGGAAATTAGTTATATCAGTAAGGTATTTCGCACATGGTACATTCAGCCTCCCTCACTACGCAGAATGTATTTTTGTCACGTTCCTCCACCGCATTAAATTCCCCAAAATAATAGTGCACTTTATATGTCTAACCATAATCGGTCTGTGTCTAAGGAATTAAGAAAATGTACTAATCTACTGAATTAACTAATCTTTGATGAAATGCATACAAATTAATAGTATTCTCTACTCTTAGGCTTGCATGCATATAATTAAGAAAGAAGTGCTATTCTTCTTATTTTTGTAGGACAAAAACATAAAGCGAATACACAGTATTTGACCAATCGAAAGACGCTGAATTTATTCTAAAATTGCGTTCGATACTTTAACCCTTTTGGCACGGTGCTCAGTATCCAGGTAGGCAGGAGTGAAATATACACTATTCCCAATGACTCACTTAACGATCCCTGTCCCCACTGACATGACACGCCCTTATGCAGTAAATATTTAACATCAGGTGTCGTTTCTCCAACATTTAACAGACTAAAGAATAAAACTAATTTATACTCAAGTGTTTTAAAACCATATCGCATACATATGTTTTGATAAACATATTGTCTATAATTGGAGGACCAAAAGTCCGTTTGCACTTCGAAATGAGCAGAATTCTTCTAGTGACATAAGAGTGTAAGTAAACGCCAGAAAAACCTGTAGGCTACAGCACGAACCTTCGAGCGTCTGTTATTTAGAAAGTAAGACGCAAAGTTCAATTAAAACTAATTTTTTTTAACTGGGCCACGCTAATTGAAAGACCAGAAAATCTGACTTAGAGAACTATTAAAGAGTTTTATTACAAGAGAATTTTCGGGATAATAATTTTTTAATTTATCTCCCAAATGGGAACTTAAGCACAGCGATCGAGCTATACAAAAATTGTTATGGTTTTATTTTCCGTAAACGTACCTTTAAATGCAAAATCTCCGTCTAACAGTTAGTTAATGGTTATTTTTTAGAGTTTTCTAATATAACACATTCACTAGTTACGGATATTATCATGAACAATTTTTTTAGTTTTTTCAGTCAATTAGCTGCCAATCGATAAATATTTATAGATACTTGTCACAGACAAATGTATAGGTTAAAAAGATAATTTTTAATGCAGTATAGCTTTATCTTTTATATTTATATTACTAATTTTTTTACTCACACTATAACCTACGAATGAATTAATATTAATCATGTCAACAAAGACTTCGAAAATCCTGGATAAATTTCAGTTTCTTAAATTTTTTGCAATCTCCTGAGTTTATAGTGTACGTTACAACTACATTTATTCCCCATTTTTAGAAATAGAATTATTGATATTATATTTGTGAGGAACCGAGAAGCCAAGGAGCCTAGAAATAAAACTTTTGTAAAATTAGATTTTTTTACTTTTTTATTATTTTTGGAATGTATTAACATTTTCATGTTTGTAGCGGTCACATTAGTTCCGCCACTTTGAAGTTAAGTATTATATTCGTGATTAGCGAAATCAGAAACTTTTCTTTTGAACACAGCAAAAATATGTTACTTAACTATGTAGGCCTAAATGCTTTAAGTTATAGCAATTTTTAATATATTATTTTTTTATATAACTCTTCTTCTTTTCTTTAGCACTACAGTCCAACATGAGCCCTGGTTTCCAACACCAAAACTCTACAGTGTCCCCTATTCATTGCCATCTCGGTGTACCCCCTCACATCCATTCTTCTTATACCTTCCAGCATTTTTATATAAATAGCCGGTTTTAGAGAATAGTAAAATAAAACGTAGAGTTTTAATTAATTAAAGTTAACGTAATATAAACGGTTTCAGGCGAATCTACCTCTTTTGTAGTTATACTAAGAATAGTATATTTTCTTCTCTAAACTGAGTTAAATAAATACGTTTTTTTTAGTTAATCTAAATCGTAGAACATTTTGTGTTTGACAGCAAAAACAAACATTGGAGACGGATTCAATTGTATGGATTACTTTGTTGTATTCAGTGTACGATGTAATTGAAACCGGTTAATTGTATGCAGAAGTTAGACAAACAGGTTATGTCTCACACAAAGAGATTCAAAACTTAGTGACTTGCTGATGGGAGGGGAGGGGTACGTTTAACTGTTAAACGCCGATATGACTCTTGATAACGTACAAATGTTGGAGAACTGCTCTCTCTCTATCTCTCTCTCTCTCCACCCGCCCTGTGTGTATAAAACTCTCACGCTATTTATGGGCTGTGAAAAGTTTGGATTACTTTGGCAAAGTTTCCGTTGTTAAATTAAAAACAAAAACTAAGCTACCATGTTCGGAGTTCACTTGCGGAACGTTTGCATGTGGCCAACACTGTCTAAGTAACACACACACACACACACACACACACACACACACACACAGCCGAAACGTTTCTACTGTAACGTTGCGAAAACATTTCAAAAACCCTATATTGTTTTCTTATCTATGTCTTTTTAGTTAAATAATTCGGTCAGAAAAGTTTCATAGAGCGATTGCAGTTTTATTATAAAAAATAATAATATTGCAAACAAAATAAAATATTATAAAAAAATTAGCGATTTCCTTAGCAGTGTAGAAAGAGTATAAAGCGCAAGGAAATTTAAATTAAGAATAAAATAAATTTATACATTATATATACCGGTATTTTATATATATATTGTGTGTGTGTGTGCGTGTGTGTGTGTGTGTGGGTGTGCGTGCGTCCGTGCGTGCGTGCGTGCGTGTGTGTGTGTGTGTGTGTGTGTGTGTGTGTGTGTGTGTGTGTGTGTGTGTGTGTGTGTGTGTGTGTGTGTGTGTGTGTGTGTGTGTGTGTGTGTGTGTGTGTGTGTGTGTGTGTGTGTGTGTGTGTGTGTGTGTGTGTGTGTGTGTGTGTGTGTGTGTGTGTGTGTGTGTGTGTGTGTGTGTGTGTGTGTGTGTGTGTGTGTGTGTGTGTGTGTGTGTGTGTGTGTGTGTGTGTGTGTGTGTGTGTTATAATGACATTGTAAATTGCATTTGAAATAAATTCCAGTGATAAAGCATATGTTAGCATATAAAGACGCTACGTAAATTAATAGAGATTGCAGGTTTAAACTCTGTAAATTAGTTGTAAGGAACATTGTGAAAGATGTTAGTTTCAAGTATTTTTAGACTTATAAAACAATTTTAAGTACAAGTAAAATGGTGCGTAAGGATACTTAGTCGCGTGTTTAGTGCGAGGGTGCTTAATTATTTAACGGGATATTCTTAAAAAACATGTTAATTTAAATAACTTTTGAGATATGGGAATTTTCGAAATGGGACTTTATCGAAATGTCCGTATTAAAAAGATCTACATAATGACAATAGTTATTTTAAAAATAAGTAACTAAATTTATGCCTTTTTTAAATAAAAAGATTTTATACCCCATAACATCGGTCGTAAAATATTTCAGGTTTTTTGAACATGAATTACTCTGTATTATTTGTTCTTGTATAGGAACATTCATTATCTGTAAGAAAATTGTGAGAAGGGGTTACTGAAGAAACAATCAGGTTACGAGAAATTCAGTTTCAAAAATAAGACTCTAACATACAAATCAGTATCTCCTCGGAATCGATAACTAATAAACGCCGCTTGGGTTCATGAAGACCAGTCTGCGTGTTGTGACGAATTCATGTTACAAAATTCCTGTAGAGTTACTGCGAGAAATATTATACGTAATTGTGCTATTCTGCAAAAGTGCAAGATATTCCGTTGACGTTATATTCACAATCCAAGCTTACTGGATATGTGTAAGTCTAACACACCACCGTTAAGCAGTGACAGTATCAGTTCACGGTGGAAGTGTATGTAACCGTGCCCGTGAGAAATATCTACACGCTTGTAAGCAACCCTGAAGCCGGACAGAGTATATCAACCCACGTATTTATCCTGGTTGGATCAACTCGTCGTCTGAAGGGTCTGCAGTAGATATTAAAGGGAATTCAACGTATACTATTTATGTACTATTATAAAAAATTATTTAAAAGAAAGACTATTTCATCAATAAAGACTTTACAGTAAATAGGACAAAAATAATCATTTTATATATTAATTTATTTCATTGTATAGAAAGTAAATTTTAGATTGTGTTACGAAGGTCAACAGACAGATTACTTATATTTTTATAAACTGTATTAAAAGCACAGTAAATTGTCAGAAAATAATAAATCTACTCCATTCCAATAGATTCTCGACTACCTATTCTATGCGACACCTATACATCGCAATACAAGGCTATCCGATATATATAGGATTAAAAACCGTCATTAGGCCTACTCTTGACTTAGATCTACTTTTACGCGGAAAAGTATATTCATGTCACATACACACAAACACACGTATAATACAGTAAAGTATATAACTGTATCGTCGTATCAGTTAAGCTGTACAATTTGTTAATTACAAGTATGACGACAAACAAAGGAACATAGACGATGGTCTACGTACACACATCCATGTGTCCCCAGGGTACACTTTGCAAGTTAAACCTTTTGTAAACAGAATATCCTTTATTGTCCGGCACAGAATACGCCCATGTGACACAGTTGATCTTTAATCTGATGTAGCATAGATACCTACTACATGTTGGAAAACAATTTAAATGCTCCACCAAACTGTAAAGCTTTTACCAGGTTTTACCTTTTCAAATCCGAGTATGTGTTTATTCACGTGTCTTGCAATACGTTCATTATAGATATTAAAAATATTTTTAGGTAGAATAATAAATACAATTATTTATTAAGCGATTATTACTTACTTTCTTATAACGGCAAGGATTTAGTTTACTTGATAAGACAGATTTGTTTAGAATTGTTTTTAGTTTCGACTAGAGTGTTCTTCTACTGCTTAATGTTTTATTTAATTGACTCGAATGGACTTTCCAGTCACTTAAATTTTCATAACCAAATCCCTTCAATGAGTAGCAAAACTTGTAGTGACATCCACTTACAAGTGTTTGATTGTGACAAGCCCTTTTTTTGGGAAACAAAATTTCTGGATTGTGTTGTACGTAGTCAGAGATTTCGTTAGTACTTTTTAAAAATAAGTGAGGATGAGTATATAATTTAAAAGCAAGGTGCTTCTGAAGTGACTGAAAATCTCAAAATTCCACAATGATGATATACATTTAGGGAGGTGTGATAAACAAATTCCAACATCGGTCAGACTAGTATCGAGGATCAGGAACTGCTTCCTACTCGCGGTGACGTGATGACAAATTTGCTGGGACAGTTTGAGATCCTTTTGAGAAAAAAAAGACAACAGTTGGTGAATTCCTTCAGCTGTGAGTTACAATCCGTAAAGGAAAAGATCTTGACTCTTTGGCCTCTATTACCCTAGGCAATTGATTGCAGAAACGGTTGTGGGCCAGTTGATTGCAAGACAGTAGTAAGCCCTGCAACTGCTTGTGCAACTATTGGCGTCTACTACATTAGGTAACTGATAGAGTCAACTGATTGCATAGTGTGATCGATACGTTGGAGATCAGAACTATTTCTGATCTAGACTATAGGCAACTATTTCTGATATGAGATGAGATGGCAACTATGATCCTGAGATGAGAACTAAGAGCTATAATATCTAACAATAAGAATAATGAGCCAGCTAATAAAGTGGCCAGGAAAGCAGTCAGTACCAAAGTGTCTATTACTGAAAACTCTGTGCTACATCGGCTCCGCTTTCTTCATCTGACACCTCTTCTGTCCAGGAGAGTAGTGAGACGGATAGTGTGGAGAAAACTTGAAGTTGTGAAAAGGAATCTTAGGATACAGTAAGTAAAGGGAAACGCCTAAAAAAGTGATAGCTCATCCCAGCCACATATGACAAGACCGAGGATATGAACGAAGCAGGTTATTGTTGGCAACAAAAAAGTAGTATCTAAGCTTGTGTTTTGAAGGACAAAGGCATTATTTGTCACAAGCTTGAGTCCTGACGTCACTGACTGGAGCATCGCCCGGTTGTTTGAAGACATGAAGTTGCCATCTATGGTCTGCAGTAGGTTAAGAACTAACCATGAATTTTATAAGATTACAACTCTTTCCATATATCTGTTTCAGGCAATGAGTTTGGTGTGATTAATAAGCCCGTAATGTGGCCTGCCAGTCTGCTAATTGTTCCATTAAAAGAAGAGAAATCGTTTCGTAATGTGACGCCCACGGGGAGGACAATAATGACGTTTGTCTAAATGAAAAATTACAGACTTACACCATCTGTTATCAAAACGTCAGAGGGCGAAGTCCAATGAAATTTATGGACCGCTGGCAGATAGCAGATATCAAGATACCAAGTCGTTAATGTTTCTGAAACCTGGTTTTCCTGAAAACCACTGCAATGCAATACTTCCTTCTTCATTAAGGGATACCCTGTTCATAGAGCTGTCAGGGAGTCTGACGGTGACTGCTTTCGTGGTGGTTGTGTTGTGCTCGCTGTCAGTAACGATGTTACAGAAGACACGATTTTGAGACGTCTCTCATTTTATTTGCATTGAAATTCTGTACCTAGTGAAAGGAACATTCTATTATCGTGTCGTTACTTTGTTCCTTTAGGCCTTTTATGTATCCTTGACACATACCTGAAATCCCTCATGGGAAGGATTGATATAACAAAATAGTATAATTTGATTGTCGGCGATTTCAATGGTGGTTGCTTTGACTGGGTCAACAGATGTTTTTTCCCAACTGTCACTTTTACGTCAAAAAAAGAAAGAATTGGTTCTACTATCAAATTTATGGACTTCATGAACTTAAATCATTTAAACAATGGTGTAGCTGGGTTTAATGTCCAACCATGGGACGTCGATGTTGTTTATGAAGGGTTTGTTAAGGTTAATGTGTTGCATCCACCTTTTGAAATTGTGATCAAGGGTCCATACTACACAAGAAGGCAAAACAACATCGATTCGTTCGTGTTGCCCTCTGGAAATTATGACAAGGTTTATATCCAGCTTTATATCTAGTTTTAAGGTTTAACTGTTAAGGTGTGCGATGCTCTTCTGAATAGTAACATCAATTCTAGAACTGAATAATTTAATGCTTCAGTAATTGAGGCTCTGTGGATAATACCTCAACAAAAAGGAATAGAGTATCAAAGTTTCCTAGAAGGTGGTCACAGAAACTGATTTCTCTTCTGAAAAGTGAAAATAATGCACATAGAACCGGCTGGAACAATAATTATCTACGTTTCTCCCAACTTGAAAGAGAGTTCACAAAGGGACTTGATTGCTCTAAGAAGAATCGTACCAAGAAAGCTGAGAGGGATTTATGGTCCAAACCTGCCAATTTCTAGAAATTTTACTAACTCCCGCAAAATCTCAAACCTTACACCGACTGTTTTGTTGATGGTTCTGATTCACCATCCGATCTATGTAACAAGAGAATCGGGAAACATTTCGCGTCTGTTTATCAGAAGTTTAATTGGAATGACATAGATTCAGATCTTTGGGTACTGACTGCATAGAGTTAAATGTTGTAAGTAACCCTCCATCTCGGTTACTGTATTCTTTCAGCGACAAAATGTGTGACGGTAAGGGTAGCGTTCAGTTGACATTAATGAGAAGCCATCATTTATCATTAAGAGTGTGACCAAAATGTTTGTCCCCGTTCTAGCCTCGCTGTTCAATTGGATCCTAATGTGGGAAGATTATACATGACTATGAATAGTAGCTGCCATGACTCCTGTTCTAAAGAATGGCCCTAATTTAGTGTTTAATTTTATTCCAGTTTCTGTTGTTGGTGTTATTTCGAAAATTATTAAAAAGGTTACGTATAAACACATTTACAGAGGAGTTTATCACCTTTTATCTCTCCACCAACACGGTTTTAGGAACGGGTGTTCTACGGTTACCAGTCTGGCGCTTTTTCTCTGTCGCCAGTCCAGCAGTTGAGAGTCGTGGCCAGACGGATGTCGGATGTCATCTCCTTGGATTGTATAAAGGCTTTTGACAAACTGTCGCATCATAGTTTTTTTTTTAAAGGTTATGAAGTTTTGGTCTCCGAAGTCTGCGTGACAGTCTCCGAAAGTTTTGAAGCGAAGTCAGGAGTTCAGCAAGGCTCCAATTAGGGACCTCTTTTTACTGATCTTTTTAAATAATGTAACGTCAGCTCTAAATTGTGACGAACAAATGTTTGCGGATGGCTCAAAGATTGTCCTTTCCATTAACAGCAGGGAGGGTAACCTTGCTCTTCAGTAGAGTATAGATGAGGCTGTAGAGTGGGCACGTAAGTATACTTCTTACTAAGTATGCTTCTTACCCATAAGAAACCAACAATTGTCACGTAATCTCGGAAGACTAATCCATTACTTTTTGTCTATAGTATCGACAGTGGAAATACTCGATGTCACATCTAGGGGTTCTTATGGACTCAAAGCTGCTCATCCCAACGCACTGACAGTATTGCCTCTAAGGCCAGAAAGCATCTAGGATTTATTAAATGTTTTGGAAGGCATTTCAAGTAATGTATCCTGTGTCACTCTTTAAAAATGGCTAGTTAGAATATGCTTCTGTTATCTGGAACAGGAACAATTTATAGGGAGTTCAGAGGAAAATCTTGTCGTGGATAGTTAACAAGTTTGGAATAATGGATCGAAAAGTAGAGACCAGAAGAACCAGAAGAACTCACACTGAGTTACTCTTTTTCTATAGTGTCCTTCACGGTCTCAACCGTGAGTATTTTTTTGACAGTGCCTAGCTACGCAACACGTGCAAAGCATGGCTGGACACGCACCTCTACGTTGACAGCCACGACTGCTTTATTGACGCAAGGCAATTTCGTTCAGCAGTTAAAAATGAAATTCTCTGCTTCCTCATACTTTGACTTGCTGCAATCATTTCGCGTATTAGATTAATTATATAAGTCAGATTTCATGTCCAAATTTTCTTTCCACAGTCTCTTCAATAATTGACTCCTATACTTCAGAGATAATATTTATAACATGTGTGATATGCCAGGGTTGGAGGTCAACCACTCTATCACATTTTATCCCCTCTGCTATCACATTTGTTCTGGTAGGCGTTTCTTCTTCTGTCCTCCAGTGGGTGGATCGGCAGATTGTAGAAGTAATTTATACTGGAGGCCTTTACTTGATGAAAATCCATTTTTTATAATTTTATAAAGAAAACTACAAACTTGTTTTCGTGATTTTTACTCGTCATATATTTAAAAAATATAATAACCACAACAGCTGTTTCGGCACACAGTGCCTTCTTCAGATGGTAAGAGCTGACTTAGTAAGAAGTCAATACCATCTGAAGAAGGCACTGTGTGCCGAAACAGCTGTTGTGGTTATTATATTTTTTAAATATATGACGAGTGAAAATCACGAAAACAAGTTTGTAGTTTTCTTTATAAAATTATAGATTGTAGAAGGTGAGCCCTGCTCAAAAAAATTATATTAAATAAATTTAAAAATTACCGAATCATTATCATTATGCTCATCACCATCATTATTATCGTATCCATTCCATAGTATAAGCGTGTAACCTGTTTCAACTACCTCGGCAAGGGCGTACCCATAGATTTTCTCCGATCTACTCCGTAGATCTCTCCGATCTATTCACATCTGCCTAGCTCAACGGAAGTACTCTCTGATCTTCCATGCTGCTCCGTTTTCTGGGGTCTTGTTTTCCTCCCCTATTATGCACGTATTTTCCTTCCTCGCTATCCGCCGGGTTTCACTAGCAAAGGTGACGAAAGGTATTGCTATTACTTTATAAAATGCAATTTATCAATCACATCCCGCCCTACTGTTCAGTATTCTTACTATCGTTCCACACAAAATTTCAAATCTTTATAATATTTTTTTGTTTTTATTACCATCATACTCATAACTTACACCATAACACAGAAAATTAAAATGTGACGTATTTTTGAGCCCCTATACAGGGATTTTTCCTTAAGCCTTTATCTTCGCCGCTTTTAAAAAATCAGGTATCCCGACATATTTGGTTTCAGCAGTGTAACCACACAGAATTTTGCAGAGCGTCTTCACCACTAATATTACTATTATTAAATTATTTATAATGTGCAGTCCAAATAAGATCATATGTACGTACTAGTACCAAACTAATATCGTTTGTATTTCAGCACTACATAACATTTCTCCAAATTACAGAAGATTACAAATTAAATTCTGAACATATAACCAAATTTTAAAACATTTTGTGAATTTACTCAAATTTAAAAAAATTTTACGCCCTCATATGACGTTACATATTACCTAACATCTTCTTACATCGCGTTCTTTCTTCTGTTAAAATAATTCTGAGGGTGTTTAAAATAGTAAGACAATTTTTAAAAGCGCATATTGTGATTTTAAGTCAGCTTAGTTTTTCTGTACAGAGATGTAGATGAAATTCCAATAACTAAAATATAAATAGAGTTATAAATAAGAGCAAAAAGTAATGGTGTTTAATGAACTACGAAGTTTGTAATATAATTACAAGGGAGACTCGTTGTTAGCCTTTGGCCCGAAGTGGCAGAGACTGCAACCGCTCAATTATAGTAATTACCCATGGTGACCGACAAAGCCAGTTTTGAAATATAAGTAACAGAACATACAACATTCATTTAAATAAATAATAGTTCTAGTGTTCTGATCCTGAATTAATTCAACTTGCATTACGTACGCGCCATGAATAAACTTCCAACTAACGTGTGCTGTAAGATTCCTGTGTGTTGTCCTATGACACTTTGTCAATTGATTTTTTCTAGTGCGCCAACAGAACGCTGTAGAAAAAGGAGAATTTTATTTGTATTATCGCTCTTTTACTTAAATCGACTTATGTACACTCAGTAGCGTAATTATGGCGGGGTGATCAGGGGGAACAATTCCCCCAGAGCTAATAAATATATCATTGAAATTCCATAATCACTTAACAAAGGCCTATTTCTAAGGCAGTTGCGTATGTCAAAATGAGGCTTATAAATCATTGTATAAATAAGTAACATTTATACATTCCTAAAATAAGATTAGAGTTTCCCTGATAATGACAATCACTCAACATTAAATGTTTACAAAATTTTAATAAATAAGTTATCTATTTGTAGGAATAAAATTAAACTACAATTACGCAAGCAATTAATTAAAATAGAATATTTTGAAATCAGCGTTTTTTCATCTTTTTTAAACCCTTAGAGCCTATTCCACACTGATTTAATCAAAAACTTTGAACGCAAATAATTTATACAATATACTCATAATATTATATGGGAAGAATTTTATGTATCCTATTTTCCTGGGGATATCTTCAAGCTATTCTCACCCTTCATCCCCCAGAAACTAGTCTCATTCCCCCTGGATCAGCTCCTGTAAACACTGTGTGTGTGTGTGTGTGTGTGTGTGTGTGTGTGTGTGTGTGTGTGTGTGTGTGTGTGTGTGTGTGTGTGTGTGTGTGTGTGTGTGTGTGTGTGTGTGTGTGTGTGTGTGTGTGTGTGTGTGTGTGTGTGTGTGTGTGTGTGTGTGTGTGTGTGTGTGTGTGTGTGTGTGTGTGTGTGTGTGTGTGTGTGTGTGTGTGTCTAAAAGTCGCTTTTCCCAAAATTTTATTTTAATTTTTCGTATTTGTAGTTGACAATCTAGGGTTGCTTAGTAACGATTGTAAATATAATTGTTATTTTGTGTTAACTTCATGTTTCGTTGCTTTTTTGTCTTTCGTCTTTCGTAAAACTGTAACGAAAGTGAATCTCGGTCAGTTGAACCAAAGAATAATCGGCTTTTATATAATAATGCTGGTGAACAAAAGAAGGAAACAGAAGAATTGGCGATAGCTGATTTTCAAGAGAAGATTCCCTGGTATTCAACCGTCGACACGTTGTGCAATTCGAAATTTGAACGCTCGATTTGAACAGATACAATCTGTCATGGACTTCCACCTATCTGGCGACCACCAACTGTTAGAACAGACGAAAGTTTACAGCTCGTCGCTCAGAGTTATGTTATATAAGTTCACGTTAATCCGCTCGCAAAACATAGCCTAATTATGAATTAACCACTTCGCTTTAAGAAGTTTGTTACGCGATTTGAAACCGAAATCAAAGCGATCAAAATTTCTGAAAATGACGCTGACCGTCGCTTGGAGTTTTGCAAATAGTTCCTCGCGTGACATGAATCTGAGCCTGAATTTTTAAAAAATAATTGATAAATGGACGGATGAAGCTGCTTTTCAATTAAACAGGCTAGTTACCCGGTAAAATTGCGTTTATTGGGCAATTGAAGACCCATATGAAATTCTCACAAAAGAATTAAATAATGCTGTTTTTTTTTAACAACTTTTCAGCAAAGTGATCTTTATCTCGTCTTGTGTGTGTGTGTGTGTGTGTGTGTGCGCGCGCGCGCGCGCGCGCGCGCGTATATGTTTTACAAGACGCTCAGTGTATCTTGTGTACTGCTGAACGTGTATATATGCTTATTGTATGTTGTATCTTGTTTTCGCTGCTGGTGTGTGAGAGGTGCTGCTGGCGACCTGCTCTTCGTATGTACTGTTATGCCTTTTGGTGTTGGATAAAAAGTATTTACACATTACATTAAGGTTCTTGCTGACCCCTCTGTTATCAAACCAGTTCGGTAGATTCCTTATTTTTACGGATTCCCTAATTATTCTTTTAGATGTGTTAGTGATGAAGCCTATTGATCTATAGTGTGTCAGAATGTGAGAATCCTATATTGTGTCCTGCACTATTGTAGTGTTGCTAAAGAGCCGAGGGGATATTACTCGTCACCGAATTCACTCGTATTGATGTGCTCTATTTTGTGGATCTTTGTCTTCTTGGAGAATTGTACATAAAATTAAATATAATATCATTCAATGAGTAATCAAACCGCATCACCCTGTGTGATATCTTTGTGATATCTTCATTGAACTCAGGCTCTAGCATTGAACACAATCTTTTTTGTGTAACACAGTGAGCCTATACTGTTGCTTCGTTTTTCTCCTGAAATTTGCTTCGTTTCTTCACAATTAAAGTAGTATGTTCATCATATTACTTGTCACTTAAAACAATTATCCAAAAGGTTTGTACGGTTACGCTTATATTCGTGATACAACGCTTACGAAATCCATGTATCTAGTTAGATAGCTCTATACTATTAAAATTGTGCGGGCTGTCGGAACGTGGACACGGCCGTAACGTTTGCAAATTACTACGTTGGATCCGATGGACCATGGCTTAACAGCCAGGGTAATTTTAATAGTATTGACGATTCCGGCTGTGAGAGTTTATGCACTTTTATTAGATCGCTTCAGCTCTACATTCGGAAAGAGATATACCTACAAATGTTCACTTTTCCGAAAGTCAGGTTAATCAGTAGGAAGGCAAAAACACAGTAGTATTTAAATGTTGTCATTATAGGTCTATTCAAAGACTAAATAAGACAACAGTTAGCGTATTTTTACCAAGTACAACGGAACCAAGCTCAACGGAAAGTACAATAGGTTATAAACAACCTACGATACTTCTATAGGGCGTAAATATACTACAACCTTCTACATAAATATTGTTGTACACAAACAACAGCCAAAGACCAAATAAAAATGTGCAAATATAACATTGTAAGGAAAATGAATAATGGTATTAAATGTGCAAATATAACATTGTATGGAAAATGAATAATGGTATTAAATACGCCTACATGGTCTACGACTACGAGTAATTGCAACTTAACAATGGACGTGCCAATTGGAAAACAGATTATCTGCAATGAAATTATAATTCGTGAACGATACAAAAAGTATATTTACTTGTTAATAATTATTAAGATTCGTCATATTATTCGTAGGTGTTTGTTAGGCATCAATTTTAACTTCTCCTCTTGTTATCTCTCTCTACAACACACACACACACACACACACACACACACACACACACACACATTCTCATCCACTTTCAAGCTACGCCAACCGAAACCATTTGTATGAATTCAAACAGAAAGCAGATCGACTTCACTCGTAAGCAAATATTATTCTGAACAACAATTCTGCGGAATTTTCGGCCCAAATCTATTATGTTAGAATTATACTAATCTCTGAGAGAAACGTACGTATTGAGTGTTGCGTTCGGCGTCCGGTTCTTTTAGTACGTCCACGTTTTACAGCAAATGAACCCTCATATTCTTCCTTCAACCCAAGTTTCATCTTCCGGCTTCTCTCTTGTACATGCCAGTGTGTATGCCTATAATGCTTATTTTATTTGTTGTTTTAATTTTTCATTTTGTTACTTTCCACCACGGTGTGTTAGCCTGTTTCAAAGTTTCCCTGAGCAACAACGTTTCAAGAGTATTCCCCATACCCTTTATACATACAGTACTGTCGTAAATTGTTACAGTAAATAAACCTTGTTAAATTAGTTGAAAACTGTAAAGCTTGTAAAAAGGCAACACTAACCAATGTATGTAAAAGCTGTAAATAAGTAACCTGAGTTTATGTAGGTAATAGTTCAAATAAGAAAAACTCAAATTAATCATAATTTATAAAATTTTGAGGTAGTTTGTAAGAAACAGAAATTAAAAACACATAAATTAAGCATTGTGTGAAGCTAGGTGCCTACTATAATAAATTGTACAAATTATAAATGAGTCTAGAATGACTACAAAGTGTAAATTATATAAAAATAAATGTAATTAATGTATACTGTGAACATAAAAAGACTTTTTACAGACAAAAATAAGAATTTAAAATGTTACATTTTAAAACAAAGTTAAATGGAGAAGACGAATATGATTTCTAACAATAGAATATTCTAGAAAAAACACCAAATTAATCTTTTAAAGCGTTTGATCGGATCAGAAGAGTGCTGTGTATTAATGAAAGAAATATTAAATCATCATTAATTATTGTAAATGTAGCAATTCAAAGAAAATAAAAACAGTTGTCTTGAATAACAATCGTTTGAAAATCTCAAGTGAAAATAATTTACAAGATTAACATAATTAATAACCTGAAAAGCAAATAATTTACAAGACAAAATATAATTAACAGCAAAAACAGAAAGCCTAGTAAGAAATGATTATCTAAGTAATATTACAAATAATACCTACCAGGTGTATGTAGGCCTATATTATTATATATTACAATACAACATTAATAATATTATTACTTACAACATATTCATTCGAGATAACCTTCACTAAATTGCAAACACAACACTTGGACATTGGTATTTCGCTTGTGTAATATAGTCACCAAACCGAATATCCAAGCAGTATATGTTATTGTGTGGCTTTAATAGTGTTGAATTCTAAATAGTACACGTTAAAACGAAACTATGTAAAATAAGCATTATGCATTATTTAAGCTTTATTTGAAACGTTTAGTAGGTTAGCGTCCGTCCTGTCGTTGGCCATTACATCTAATATTCACAAGATGTCGGCGTCGATACATCATCAGTATCGAGTGTTGACAACATGGCCGGCTACTTTTAAAACAGTTTAAACAAACTGAACATTAATAACTCGTTATAGCAATTTAAAAAATAAAATTAATCCAATTGTACTAATTTTTTCTTTGTACATTTTTATTAAATGTGCTACCTACCCTGAGTTTGATAATCTATACGTGCATGCTTTGAAAAATAAAAACTAATTCACATTGAGCTTTTGTTTAATTTCAATTAGTAGTAGTAGCAGCACTATATATATCTTGTACTGACCTTTTTAGATCGGGATCCGTTAATATTAAATTTTCTTTGTTTTTTATAGTTAAGCCTGAATCAGTGGCTCTTATATCTCAGGGCTGCAGTACACAAAAATAAAAAATATATTTAGTTTCGAACCAAGTTATTTAATAAAAAATTTATTGTTTTTCTTTTTTTTTTACAATTCATTAAAAAGTAGAAAAAATTATTTTTTTATAAATTATTACAGTTTCTTGAGTTAATTATTTTATTTTAATTTGACTCTGACTCTCTTTATTGACGTCTGATATTACCGAACACTTAAATTGTTTTACTTCTTCGCGATACGTCTGCGCTGGTTGACTGTTATAACAAGAGTGGCGCCTTCTCTACACCCACGCCTAATTAAGTGTCCCGGGAATAGAAAGTTTTACGTTTTTCTTACCAACAATCATTTTTATAATTTCGCATATTTAGCAATTATTATTGTCCTAGATTCGCTAAAAATACTTACCCTTACTAAATTTTACATAGTTATAGTTCTTTTACTTTTAATTTTCACATATTGAGTGATTTATCAATTTGTTATAATACAAAATTTGTTCATACACTGTAGGTAAACTTGATTAGTTATTTACAAATGGGTTCTATTTGGTCTATGACATTCAATCAAAACACAATTTATAACTAAACTAGTTCCATAATATTTAAAACAATTTCTGATTGATTTCAACTTATTAATGAGTTTTATAAGTAATTACAATAATTTTTGGGTTTTAATTAGTTTTTTAGACATCAAATGTTTATACCTAGCCAAAGCTTGACCTTAGGCTTTAACATACATTCAATATGGCTGACAACATTATTTTGTAAATTATAAATTTTTCAATTTTACACAGATTTAGGCCTTAGTATGTACTGGTGTATTTTACAGCAGTACAACATACATGTGTGTGTGTGTGTGTGTGTGTGTGTGTGAGAGTGTGTTTGCGAATTCGACCACATTATAGTTGTTTTCGCAATCTAGTTCTAAAAGTCCTCATATTCCTTCTCGGAGGTTCCTTTCTCTCATGGCTGACGACATACCATCTTTCCAAGTTTCTCTAGGCCTGCCTCTTCTTCTTCGTTCTAAACATTTTTTTGGCCACCTTTCGTCCTTAATCCTTTGTACTTTGTACTCTGTAGAATTTTTGTTTCTATTGTATCAATTATTGATGCGCCTATACCCATCTGTTCTCTAACTGCCACGTTTCGTATGCGGTCACGTAATAGCCGGGGGGGGGGGGGGACAACAACAGCGTCGTCAGACTCCCAGTTCCATAGTTTTTAGTCTCCGTTTTGCTTGCTCCGTAGTTTTCCAGACTTCTGCACCATACATTAATATATTTTACTCTATTGTGTTAAAAGTTCTTACTTTAGTATCTTTCCTGACCTCTTTCTTCCAAAGGCACAGTGTAGCAGAGTTTATTCTCTTTAAAGTAGGCGTATATTAAAGTCATTCTGTTCTCTTTACGGACTGTAGGCGCCCCAAGTGGTGCTTGATCAGACTTATAATAATATCTTGAAACCGACCGAAGACGACAGAAAGATTAAGACAGCCGTAGTCTGCGACCAGGTACAGCGACCAAACATCATCTTCTCCGACATTGTATAGTTCACGCTTCCTGTGCTTCTCGACACTCGTGCCATGGTAGGTATACCGACAACTCTTCTCGTTGTTGGTTATTATCGATAGCCAAGTTTCTTCCTTACTTTGTGTAGCAACAGCTGACATAGACCATGGTGTTGATACACCTGAGTTCATTTCGTTGTTTCTGACTCCTTGCAACCCTGAGATAACCTAATAGAACAAACTATAACGAATTTTAAACAGAAATTGAACATTGAGTAAACAAACAATCAAATATTTCCCTTTTCATCTGTGTTCTTTTTTTTTAATTCCTTTGTTGTTTCTCTTGGCAACCTTCGTTTCATAATGATCTCGTTGATATTATTGTTTTAAACGTTATTATTTATTTCACTACCATTCTTATTTTTCTCAAAACAATTCTAAATGAACATTCAACGTAACAGACTCGTCAAACCGTTACATGTAAAGTGTACGTGATTTAATTGTTTCAGTTATGTACACAAGTCAAGTAATAGGCCACAACTATACAGTGGCCGGACAAGGAGGGCGACTGAAGGATGAGCAGAACCTTTGCCAACGCACGGTCAGGTACAGGCCCCCAGACAGTAGCTTGGATCTGGTGCCAAGACCCAGTCAGTGCATCACCAAGTGAGCCTGAGGTAGGGCCCAGCTGCGTGTGTGTGTGTGTGTTTCTGTTAGTGAGCCTACGATGGTAGTCCAGCCGCCTTCGTTAAACGACCAACCTATAGTATGCAAACTAAAAAGGCAAATGGAGTATATTTTAACGCTCGCATTTGACTTCCCCGCACCCTCACGTTGAAGCAAGAGATACGATCCGTATCAACTAGAATACAGATCTGTTACGATCTGTAACAAATATAATATGCTAATGACAATAATCTGCAACAAATAACTGGATTTTTTAGCCGTATATGTTTATCTGAGTTTAAGTTTATTGTTGTCAAATATTACTATTTCCAAAATGTAAAATTTCTTGACATTAAAAAAAAAACAAAAGTTTAATTGAGAAAGCGTTTATTGTACTTGGCACTATTCCTTGTTAACTGCTGAAAACTAAAGTCGATCTTTGTTTTTCGGTACTATGCATAACATTAACTCACTGTTAATATACACAGACAGAGTAACAAATAACAATGAATGAGGATAGTAAATTTTCCTTATTAATGTACATTTGTTTTCCAATATTGTGTATATTAAATATCAGTGTTTACATTTAATAATAAAATCAACAGTGGAATCGCAATTATTGACTAATTTCTGTTAGTAGTCAAATTGTTGCAGTGTTACTAAAGAACAGCAACATCGTACTTCGTAGCATTCACTACACCGTACAAATCGGTACTCGATAATCGATACCATTTTAAATCGACAGTTCAAGTAACCATTGGCAAGACGAGGTTTATTCGTATACATTTAACGGATATACCTGTGTTTGTTAGGCCTAGTAATGGCAGGAACCGGGTCAGTACTGAGAAGCGGAAGCACACTGTTCAATCTGAAAACGTGACGTTACAAACACGTGTGTGAAAACGTCTTAAAACATGGCAATTCAGACCACAGACTGAATGTCCCGAATATATTATCTTTCTTAACACATTGTTTAGAGTTGAAATCTCAGAAGTGCAGCTTGCTCTAAACAGAATCGCTGGTATTAGGTGACATACGGAGTACGGCTTACTGACAGTGAAGTAATTTCTTCTGCTAAAAGAAATTGATAGATATTCGCACCCTTATTTTTCAGACCCCTCTCATTTCCTAGGTAGTAATAAATAGCAGGAGAAGTAGAGGGCAGAAGAGAGCTGACATGTCGCTTCTGCGCTCCCAGTGATGTTACAGGGTAGTCATGGTGAAAAGAAAGGGACAAAAGGAAATAATTCTCCCTCTCTCCAATCATCTATGTGTGTTTGTGTGTGTGCGCGCGTGTCTGTCTGTGTCTGTTTATGTCTGTCTGTCTATATACAATTTTTAACAGACTTAGTGTGAATCATTTTAAAGCGATTGTATATTTAAGTTGTACGTTCCGCGTGCAAAAGTGTAACAAAAATAATAATTAATAATATGCAAGGAAAAGTAATTGTCAGAAAAAACACGTATAATCAAGATTACTATCTTTAAAGTGGCTGAAAAACGTGCGATAACATCTTGAAATCAGTCCCATTAAAGTAAACGCTAATAACACAATAAAAATACGCTGTTATTGAAACGTTGTTAACAAGATGCTTATTGACTGAAGTGATTTTCGTATATTCCATATTTCAAACGTATATGCTAATGTTGTATAAAAACCAGTTTTTTATTTTTAAAGAAGAGTTACTACTATATTAGCATACACAGCTGAAAAAGTAATAAAACAGCCTAAATATTAAGATATTAACAAAATTCGTCAGCTTTTTTTTTACACTCGGAGGAGGGGTTCGGTCCCTTTCGTTACCCCCGTAAATACGCCCCTGATTACACGACGTTTCAATTATATTATTCTGCCTTTTGACAAACTTTAACATATTAATTACACACTTCCAAAGTCTGGGCTTATATACTGTCAAAATTTTATCGCATTTTAATCTAGGCGTAATACAAAATAATTTATATTGTACGACGTTTCACAAAATACTATTATAAATCTACTTTAAATTATTATTAGCTCTATTAGGGGGTCCCTTGAAATTGTCTTCTATAATCTCTGTGTCATTAAGCTACTATCATTATTATTTGTTGTATGTACACTTATTTGATGATATAGCGTATTTATTACAAATTGCAGTTCTTACGCTTCCAACATTGCACAATTTCCAATGTGACCTGTCTTTATTTATTAACATTTTTAACAGCAGCTAACACCAGTACACTGTGTGTGTGTGTGTGTGTGTGTGTGTGTGTGTGTGTGTGTGTGTGTGTGTGTGTGTGTGTGTGTGTGTGTGTGTGTGTGTGTGTGTGTGTGTGTGTGTGTGTGTGTGTGTGTGTGTGTGTGTGTGTGTGTGTGTGTGTGTGTGTGTGTGTGTGTGTGTGTGTGTGTGTGTGTGTGAGAGAGAGAGAGCACTACGTTTGTTTAAGAAGCTTAACATGAGTTAAGTAATTACTGTAGAATGTGACGTATAATCTACATGGAAACGTATTACTCACGTAATTACAACGCTGTGAAGCAGCTAAACAATTTGTGAGATTACGTAACGTTATACGCGCGCCGTATACTAAGTTCTCACTACACTCGCAGCCTAATAATATACTCGTATTTCCGAATATTTACATTAATTTGATTTATAATTTAATTTGATGTAAAGGTGTCAGGAACACAGTTTTGTAAACATGTATGTTTGAAGAATCGCGAGATCTGTTCAAAAAGTTCGTGAAACTTTTAAGCCTTCGTTTGTCTAAATGTATATTGACCCCTTCAAAGTAGTCACCAATACAACGTGATTATGCCAACGTTTTTGGTCAGTTTTAAAAACATTTTTAGAATTCACTTTTCGGTATAACATTGAGCTCGCTCGACGATTTCTGTTTTATGTTTTCAACAGTCGAGAAAATTGTCCTTCCGTGGAACTTATCTTCAGTGGCGTATCTAGAATTTGATCTTGGGGTGTCGAGTCGGCTTCATACAAAAAAAAACAAGTTAAGATTAATCAATATTACTACATGCAAAATGGCTGAAAAACATGTGACAACATCCTGAAATCAGTCCCATTAAAGTAAATGGTAATAACACAATAAAAATACGCGATATTGAAACATTGTTTACAAGATACTTATTGACAAAACTGATATTCCTATATTTCATATGTCAAGCGTATATTCTAATGATGTATAATAAACCTGTTTGCATATTTACAAAAGAGTTACCATTATATTAGCGTACACAGATGAAAAATTAATAAAACTGCCTAAAAGTTAATAGATTAACAAAATTCGTCAACTTTTTCTACTCTTGAGGGGGGGGTTCGGTCGCGTCCCTCCAGCCCCTTAAATACGCCCCTGCTTTTCATTACTGGGAAGAGATAAATTTGCACATGGACACTGGCGAATACGGCAGAACGGCAGATGAGGTGTCTTTACGACGCTCTTTTTTTACCTAAACATCTTGGACGAGCAATGACGTGCTTCCTGATGAACTATCGGTGACCAATTTCGATAAACTATCGTCCCGCAAATTTAATTGACGTCCAAACAGTACTATTTATTTACTGTTACACCCAATGATGAAAATTCGTGAAACACAAAACCACATTCTTTATATAAATACCATTAACTATCACGATTCAACTCACTGACTACATTCTTTGAAGTTTTAGTACCATTTTTAAACCACTCGTTCATGTATAGCCTGTCCTTCATATCCTGCTACAAGCCTTCTGCAACCTGTCACCAGAATAGAGCAATTTGTTTCATTCTTCAGACAAAATTTAATCCAATTTTCTTCACTCTTGCATTATAGAATGTCAAAAAATCGCCGAATACACCAAAACTCAATTCCAAACTCAATTGACTGCCAAATGTTAATTGGCATCCAATAGAGCTAATGATTTAAACGATTGTCACTGACAGTAATATTGCATTAAGAACCGTTTTTAATCGAACGTTTGTTGCGCAAAAAATTAAAAAAGTGCACTAACTTTTTGATCAAACCGCAAACACTTACATTTTTGTTCAATTTACTGTTCATGTAACTGGAAAGTGCCGAATCGCTAAATTTTGACTGAGCGTTTGCAACTGTAGAGACATAATAAGAGCGTGCACGTTGACAGATATCAGTGGACATTTACTGTAATGAATAACAAACTATCCAACTTACAGCATAAATCAAACCAACGTTCAGTGTTAACTCAGACAGTAATAATTCAGTGATGATGTAGCCTAATATAAGATAATAACAAAGTGAATTCTAGCTGAGGCTTTATTGAAACACAGTTATTATCTACTGTCATGATCGCATCAAAAACAAACTATGAAATACTGTACCATAGTAAAGGAAAATGTAATGTATAGGCCTATATTTTGTTTTTAAACATGTGTTTTCTAATGTACACAGTCGCTTATGAAAAGTATAAAAGTTGTCTTTAAATTACAAATTTGTTATATAATAATACCTGAAAAACCACAGTTCACTATTTTATATTATAAACTCTTAAGCCGGCTATGCACTATCCATCGCCGCTGTCCAACATGCCCGACGTCGGTGATGGATGTGCACACCACACTGTCGTGCAACTCGTCCAGCGTGCCAGACGTTCTTTAGTTCTCGTTGTCATTGTTTTATTTTTATTCATGTAATCTGCCGAGGATACGTCACACAGACATCTATTTTATTTATATTTTTCGATAAATTTTGATGTTATTTCACGGTCCATTATGAATTGTAATTAAAACAAATTAATAATAACAATATTTTAAATAATAACTGCTAATGATATTTAAATGTACTATGTAAACGAAGAATAAACTAAACTAAATATTAAACTGAAATTTTATCTGAATCGTTACTTATTAAATATAAACTAAAGAATGAATGTAACGTAAAATTAAACAGTATACATTTATTAAACGAATGTGCTCTAAAAACATGTACTGTACATGCTCGAAAATGACGATTTGATAGACAGCAAGCGTAAGCATGATCAAACATGCACGATCCACGATTCCTTGACATCCGTCAACACTACACACGATCCATCCGCACGTCGTGCGGCTTGAGCTGATGGTCTTCCTGGACTCATTTTTCGTCGTGCACATCCTTCAAAAGTACACGACGTGTGAATGGATGTCAAAGCTACGCACTGTCGTTTTTGACTTGCTGTCCGTCATGACGTCCAGCGCGGATGGTTAGTGCGTAGCCGGCTTTATGCTCATACGCATATTTAGAAAAACTATAAGCTAATATAGTAATCTTAGCAAGGCATAACCTAAATCATTCATAACCTAATCATCCAAAGTATGCTGGCAACTATATGTATCGGAGAAAACTAAAGTTATTCGTTTTATACCCTTCCCATGTTGAATAGACTACAGTAGGTAATTATTACCAAAAAATACATTCATATATTGTACGGTCTAAATCAGTATTTCTTAATCACAGGTCCGTTTGTTTTTGTTTTACACTGTATGATCCGTGCACCATTTTTCTTTTATTTATTTTCAAGAGATATTCTGGTTTAAAGCATCAAAAACAAATTATAGCCAGATCAATCATTCATGCACAATCAAGTTTTATAATTCCGTACAAGGCAGATAAAGTCAAGATACAGATTAAGACATTATTACGTTGTTTAATTAGCGTACAATGTGAACAGATGTAAAACAACGTATTCTGAATTGTGAACAATTTTGTATTTTTTGTATTTTATTCTTACTTTTATTTAACAAAATCTGACCACGTACACACAGTTTCAGTGACTAAATTAGTTGAATTGCTTACTGTACACTCGTTGAAAATAAACAAAACATTTTTGTTTATTAGGTCCTACTCCTATATTTATTCCGCAAACAGTTATGTTGGGAGTAGTGAACGAAAATAATAAATGAACTGATAAATATTAATAAACAAAGAATAAGTGTGCATTTCTTAAAATTAGCCGTCGCGTCGTGGTGCTAAAACTTAACTCAAACAAAAAACTACGGACTTCTACTACGTCAGATTTATAAACTACTACGTTTCGGCTGCTACAGAGTTGTCTTCAATGATTCATTAACCGCAAACTCGGTAATGTCAAAGGACACAAACTCGGGAACATAATGCGATAATTGCAAATTATAACCAACAAAAACTTACATTGTCATAGAATGAAAACAAAATTACAGTAAAATATCAAAACAATTAGATATCCGTTTATGAGCTGCATATGTTAGTACTAAAGGATACCCTACTGACATGGGTAAGTTTGTTTTGGTATCTTGAAAGTTTTTGTAATTTTGTTTTCATACTATTATAATTGTTTTGTTGGTTATAACTTACAGTTAACCCGTTACTTCTTCTTTAAATGTTTTCGACGTTATTGGTTCTGCGGTTTATACGTAAGGTACCTGGTCCAAATAATGCCAATTGTTTTCTTTTTAAAAAACCCACTCCGTGTGTAACAATTAATCTGTGTCTCTGCAACATACTTTCGTGCTGACGTTAAACCAGAAAGCTGAGTCTGCCAGCTCATTTCCAGTCCGGTGGGCTACCAATAGTAACATGCTCATCACATCGCAAACTGCACTTCTTTCATTGGCATTGTGTGATTCGCGATACATATTTTGTAACTTGCGAATGTCAATACATAAACGTATTTAGTTATTCTCATACATTTATGTATGAGCCAGAGTTCACTAAGACACCTAAAATACATACATACACAGACATCTCCTCTTTCGTAGTATGAAACAGGTTTAGGTCGCCAGAACAAACACGGTCGTCGAATACTGTACACACACGCGCGCGCACAGCTTAACGTCGACAGGTGTTGAAAATTCGTTTATTCAAACATTGCAAGCGGGTGTGGACCCAGGAGCAACTGGAGAAAACACAATCTGCAGACATCAATGAATTTTTAGCTGCTTTATAATGCTGCTGTAAAAACAGAAAATCGCCGGGGATTTTATGGGCTGAATTTCGAGCTTATGAAGTATGCACCAGCCTTGCTGCATGATCGATTATTGAACTTTATTAATCTGTGCTGGACCACTGGTCATATTCCCGAAGATTTACGGATGGGAAAGGTAGACCCCATATTCAAGAAAGGATCATATTCAAGAGATCGTAATGACTGTAATAACCTTAGAGCGGTCAGCCTGCATAACACGTCTTATAAATTGTACGCATCTATCCTAGTAAAACGACTAAATGCATTAACGGGGAATACTCACTCGGAGGCCCAACTTGGTTTCATGAAGGGTAGATCATGATGAGATTGTATCTACACAATAAAACAGGTAAAAGAAAAGCATAGAGAATATAAGTTGCCCGCATGCATAGCTTTCATCGACATTGGAAGGGATTTTTGATAGAGTGAATAGGGGCAGGCTGTGGGCAATAATGCAAATGAAGGGATGTCTCAATACCTCATAGAGCCATATGTGGAAAACAATTTCTTAATTGAGGAAGGAAGACCAAGCACAACTCCTAGGCTGGGCCTGATCAATTGGGGGATACGACAAATACCCCCATTATCATCTTATCTTTTTAATTTATACATAGACAATGTAATACACAGTTGTCAGATGAACCATCTGGAATATTTGATGATCGGTAACTCTGCAGTGGACACGTTGTTTGCTGATGACGTGGTTTGGTCGAACTCGGAAAGCGGTGTGCGTATGGTTGTACACCATTGGATCGTATCTGCAAGGATTTCAGATTACAGATGCCCACATTCATACATGGCGCTGATCCCATAAGAGCAAACATTGATTTAGGTGGTACTGTTCTGGAGCAAGTCAGTAGTTGCGAACATCTCGGCTACAATGTGTTTGACATTACAAACAATGACACGGTGAAAAAGCTACATAAGTTCAACCATATGTGTGGGACCATCAGGATATCTCTAAAATCAACGGGTAATGAAATACGCCTGAAGTTCTACAGGGCAGTGGCCCTCCCCAGCCTTCTCTATGGGTCAGGAAACTGGACTTTAACGAAAGCCCAGGCCAGTCGTATCCAAGCGGCCGAACTAAGATTTCTCAGGCATGCGCCAGATATACTCTTCAAGATCGCAGAAGTGTACATGTAGGCCCTACTGCTAGAATTAAATATTATGAATCTACTCGATAGGATCGTCTAATATCAACTAAAATGGTTGGAATATCTAAACCTGCCGCATCGCCAAACAATTATTGAATTATAAGCCAAAAGGACGGAGAGGTGTGGGACCTCCGAAGAAGCATTGGAATGACCAGCTCTAGTCTATCTGCTTGGGACATGAACAAACAATTTTTGGTTTAATAATGGTGACAAAATGTTTCTTCACATTATTTCATTATTTGCTTAAACTAACAAAGAGTATAATGTTCTTGAAGTCCTGACTTTCTTCTTTTGAATAGTTTTCACACTTCCATATTTCTAATATATTTACAAATTGGAAATATTGAAATTTCACTATATGTAGAGCGTTCCTTTTAATGCCATGTTGAAAGTAACACGGTGTATATCACTAAGCCCAGTTCGTCTTATTGTTCTATAACCCAATCGTATTCTAAATCTTAAGTAGTAATTCTATACCTTTTACTCTCTATTATTAACCTTGTTATTGTAGCAAGAAAAGCCGAAATGGGCTAGGTAGACAGCAGCTCTACTAAAAGAACCTACGGAATGTGTAAGTGAGAGAATGGGACAATAAGCGCATACCGGGCAGCCACTTCCTTCAAAATTTAATGAGGACATTACGGAGTCATTTTAACATTGATTCAGCAGTTCGCAAACTCGATTGGCAAACGTGCTAGCCGGTAGGCGAAGAAAACGACTATGTCAAAGTATTTTCTTATATTATATGACATAAGCACGTCTCTCGTTCGTAAAGTATCACGACGAACTGTATTAGACTATTATTCGGCGAGATTATTCTTTAACCCTGAAAAGACGTCTTGAAGTTTCAAACAGAAAGGCTCAGAGTATGAACCCCGGTTGAGACATAGAACTTACCACAGTCATAGTAAACGACACTTGTAAGAGTTCCAAGGTCCTTCAAGAAAACGATTTAATGGAGAGACAAAACTAATCCATAACGTAAATGCAAAAGGAATCAGACTATTAATAACCAGCAGAGTGTTTTGGCTTGTAAAGACGCAAAACTTATTCTGCTTGTAGCTACCGAACACGCGGATAATATTATGATTTTAACGTGTGGTGATGCTATCTCCTGTGTGCTTAACTCCGATGGTTCTCTCTCTAAAGGCCAACGACTCAAACTGGCATTGTACAACATGTTTACAGAAACTATGAACTGGGTGCGTAACATTGAACGATTTCTCACAAAATACTATTAACTCGACTTTAAATTCCTATTAGGCCTATTAGTGGGTTACTTGAAATTGTCTTCCATAATCTCTGGGGCTTTAGGCTACTTTCATTATTATTTGTCTTATGTACAGTTATTTGATGATATTCTCATTACACATTTTATTTCATATGCTTTCAACATTTAAATACTTCCAATGTGACCTATCTTTATGTAGGCCTACTGATATTTTTAACAGCATGTGTTTGGTGCGTGCGTCTGTGTACTACATATTCGATAACGATAATTTCATAATGTTAGCTTGAACATTTTGCTGTATTTTCTGAATAAAAATGTATAAAATATAAAATATAAAAGAGAAATTAGAAATATTGTTATAAAGACATTTTTTCTGTATTATTATAAAAACATTTCCTGTTATGATCAATTTACAATAATAAAAACATAAAAGTAAGAGCTGGAACTTTTCTAATAAGGTCTAAACATCAAAAAACGTTTTACAAAAATGTTTAAAAACATTACAACTGGAAAAATTAAAAATTACAAGTGGTTATTCTATTCCTAAAGATGTCAAAAAATTCACGTAATTTCCTATTTTATATTTTTACCTCTAAAATTATGAATTCAAACACTTGCTACAATCTATTTCTTGATGTATATAATATATTTAAAATGTATATTTACTTTACCTGAAGATGTTATTTTTCCCTTATTTTGAACATGTTTCGGGATCCTCAGTGATCCCATCATCAGCGTTTCTAATTTTGAAAGGGTACTCCAAAAGATTCAAAATTAGAAAGGCTGATGATGGGATCACTAAGAATCCCGAAACATCTTCCAAATAAGGGAAAAATAACATCTTGAGGTAAAGTAAATATAAATTTTAAATATAAAATTATGAATATAACAAGAAGTAAAAAAAGGATGGCCTTATTTGGCTCAGATACCTTAGTAATTGTTTAACTACATGAAGACGACTCCCGATATCTAGGAACCGGAACCGTAGCATTTTGTAAATTTGAGAGTGGTAGTAGTCCGTAGATTTTTTATTTAAATGAATGTATTTGCTGTACAACGAAACTAGTATTTGTTCGGTTCGTAAGCGTTTAAATATCGACTGAGTTTTTAGTGGGTGGTCTGGACGACTGTCTAAAATATTTGGTGGTCTGCAAGAGGTGATAAATCTTGGGAAACACTGGTCTAAATTTCGTGTAATGGGTTTAAGTAGTCGTGTTCTATAACAGACATATGTAATTATAATCGTCTCCTTCTGTCTACGCTGGAAGAGTGTAGATGTATCCAGGGACAGAGCCGCAGTCCAGTCATCCATCCAGGTTTCTCTACTAATGCAATGTGACGCTTGACTTTACCACGATGCTGTAAGCACAGGACCATGCCCTAGAATAAAGTCAATAATTATACTTTGCTTCTCCTCATGATCGTACCCATGTGTATTTGTATTTTCTGTTCACAAAGAAAACTAGTCTATATAGTCTTCTCACAGCAGATCCCGGCTTTAGAATAACAGTTGATAGGCGTAAGAATTAAGCAGCTCTTTCTGTATTAAACTCATGTGTGGAAAGTAAGCTAAACATGAAAACTCAAAAGCAGCAACGCTTTGTGCTATTTGACGCTCTAAATTATATAGTTTTTAATGCTGCTTAATAAAAGTCATACAAACAAGTATGCACGAATGATCAAGAAAAGAGGTGACCTATTAGTAACTGCAAGAACGTTGCCTTGCACAAGTAATTGCTCTAACGACTGCACTATTGGTGCTCTGTATAAAGTTTAGATTAGTTTTATAAAGTTTTTGTAACAAAATAAAAAAAATTGGATTAAGACGAAAACTCATTTGTAATAAAACAGAACGAAGTTGAATTAAAACGAAAATGGTGATATAGGCGCGAACCAGTACACTAAGCTATTAAGTAACATATTACCTGACTTAAGCGTAAAACGAATTAACTTAAATTGAACTGGAAGATATATTGTACAAACTTCGTGTCCTGATAGAATGACATCAATTTACTGCATACATAGCTTCCTAAAACACACACACACCAAACACGATTAGGCAAATGTACATATTGTAATATAACTCTTTCGTATGGTTTAACAGCGAATTGAGTTTTTCCGTTCATAATAATGCCCCATGTTTGGAAGCCATTTATGTAATATTCGTCCGTATGGGACGTAGATTTAGTAGTAATCTGTAGTCTTGAGTTGATTGTATTTATTAAGTTTTTATTTTTATCAATCTTCGGTTGTTATTTGAGTGTAAAGTGATTTGAGAATTAGCGGTGGTTGTCTTTACTACGGTTTTCACTGTCGAGAGAAAGAGAGAGAGAGAGAGAGAGAGGGGGGGAGAGAGGGGGGAGAGAGAGAGAGAGAGAGAGAGAGTAAAACTGGGTCCCTTTCTTGGAATATTTCCGGTAATTGTTTGTTTACGTTGATTGTCGACTCCGACGCAGCCGGTTTCGTTGTAGGTTATGTCTCTCTTTGCAGTGTGTGCAATTCGTGTAGTCCGGATATCCACACTCCTCACTGCTAGCTATTAATTTCCTGAAAATTAAGCTTATTCTACAAATAACAAGACTAATTAAATTCCCAATAAAAGGTGTTTATTTTTATTATTCGTTCTAACTGCTTTGATTCAATATATCAACGTTTATGTCGAACTATGTTTGAGTCGTATCGACTCTTGTGCTCTTTTCGATTCTAAAATTTCTTTATATAATTCTTAAAATTGTTAATAACTCTACTTATTAGTATATCTCAGGGTTTGGATTCTTTGAAGCTGTTAAAAAAGTCAGAAATGCAAAGAAAAGGTAATATACATTACAATAAACTATAAATTAAATCTTACTAACTAATACGTGAACAGTTTGTTTGCCGGGCAACAGCGAATAATTTGTCTCACTACGCAAGGCAGTTGAAAAAATCAAAATGGCCGTCCGTATACTTTACCGAGACGCCACGAATTAATGTTTTGTTCACTCCTTTTTAAAATAAATAAATTTTGTAGTGTTTTAACTGTATTATATTTAGTTTTTTCTTTAGTTAGCACTTGTGTTTGGTTTAATAGTGCCTGTTGAGTTTAACTATCTGTTGTGTAGTGGTCGTGACTAGTTTATATGAATTGGACAAATCTCACCCAATGTAGGTACTCAGATTTTTTCGTTCAATTTGGTTGATCGTATTTTCTTCTCATTTTTATTTTCATCGTTTGGTTTAAGTATTTAATTTCTCCTCTTCTTTTATAGTTTTACTTTCCTATTTTTTAGACATCGGTCAATTAGTTTTACCACTCAATATGTTGATTCCACTTCTGAATTTTTCTTGTTATTATATAGCTCATCTACACTCTCTGATAGTTAATAATGGAATAATAATTTTTCTTCCTTCATCAACGGTCTAGACCAAGAATCTCTAACCTCCGATTGGTTAAAGTAGGTGAACTGCAGGTCACCTAACTGGTGTCACTGAGATCATATATTCTTTCACTTGTATAAAAAAATACTCCCTTTTAAACTTTAAGTCCCATTAAATTTAAGTTACATAATGTTTTTTCATACTATATGACATGCAATTTGATACCTATTTGATATAAGTTTGTTATTATAATAGATAACTTTTCACCTTTACAAAAGTTCTGAATTTTGGACCTATTTTTCTGTTACAATGATTATATCATATAGTTATTGCCTAAATTAATCTAATAAATACTATTACTATTACATCAAGTGTTTTTATCATACGGATTTAATCCTTTTTTGATTTTGTTTACTTTGAATGGTTGATCTACTCATTTCTGACATTATTTTCTTTACATTGCATTATTGGCCTAGGCCCTATGCTTCATTTCTTTAACATTTTTTCTAATGTACATAGATTGTTATTTAATTTATCTATTTTGAACCCTGGATGTACCATAACAATAACTGTAACAAAATATTTTAACATTTTACCCTAAGGTATTCCCTTCATGGCCAAGTTTAACTTCAAACATTAACAAATCATTACAAAATATTTAATATAACTTTGATAGCATTCTTCAGTCCTATGAATCACTATTAACTGATTATTTCTAGAATTGTTTGTTTTTAACTTAAGTGTTTATCTAGCCTGTAGGCCTAATACAATTTACAACATTTATCTATTATCCTTGATATTTAAACATAAACACCAATATACTGTCTAGGCTTTACACAACACTTCCAAAAAATGATACAATTCTATTTTAGTTCATTTTTAATCCTAATGACAACAAAAAATAATATAAGTTTATCTTGTCCCCACTGCACGGACACTTATTACATTTTTGACACAGTTTGTGTCACACTAGTTTTGGTTTATTTAGTTTATTTGTTTACACTTGGGGTAATTGAAGAGATTGTTATTTTTTCAGTCTTCTGACCAAATAACTAACTACCTTGCTCCCCACTCTCTTATACTAGCACAGTTTTTTTTTCTTACATTTATTAATTATAAATTACAAGATATTTACTGACAATACTTTTGTATTGTACCTTTCATTTGTTTCTACATTGTCTGACATAGAAAAAGGCTTTTTATTTAATTGGTGGACTCTGTGAGGTGACATATTCTGACCTCTATTGAAAAATGACTATTTTTGTTAATTAGGGCAGGGCACTGTTTATGTCATGTTACAATATTCATACATACATTTTCCTGCATACCTATTTTAGTTCAGGAAAGATTACAACTTTTACCCTTATAATTGTGCGAAATACTAATCTAACAAATTCCAAAATGATTTTCAAAATTTTCGCTTGTGTTTATATATCTGTAAATACTTTTGCTATCTCCTTGTCATGTAAAAAATGGCCGTTGTGAGAACGCTGTGATGAATCTAGCAGTACGCTGTGTGGATCTCATCATCATCAATGGCGATTCTTTCGGAACACTGGGTTCAGCTGAACTCTTCTCTCCATGCTTCAGGTTCCTGTAATATCGGCCCCATCATATGAATCCGTCAGCATACACATGTTTCTTCTTCTCTTACTCTCTTTCCTGCATCCATTCCTGTTACATCCTTTCACATCAGTCATTTCTCAAGATGTGACCATTCAATTCGCTTCTCTTTTTAATAGGTCTAACCAGTTTAGTCTTCTCATTTATTCTCTTTAATACCGCTTTAATTGATATCTGCTCTGTCTACTCAATCTTTCTCATGCTTGGCCAGAACCATGTCACAATTCTAAGGCTGAATTTACCCCATCACTCGGTACTAAGAATAAAGGTTTTTATAAGATTTATAAGAACTTACGTATTTAGTAAAAACGATGAAAATGTGTAATTTGAGGAAATCGCTAAAAAATAGTCTTAGCAAGAACCTAACAAAGTTTTGTCACCACTGTATTGCAGGAATGTCAGGTAATTTGTAGAGGTTTGTGCAAGCGATTTTTTTTCTTTTTAGACAAAAAAAATTAAAACTTAGTGTTTTGACCCGTATATTTTTATTATTTTTTTATAGCGTAACTGTAATGTAGTATGCCAGACTATAATCTGTTTCTCTAACAGTTAATTGCGTCTCCAGACTATTTACAAATCGTCATCGTCCAGTCGATGATTGACGTCAGGTTCACAATTTTATACAGTGTTTTCAATTTCTGTATGCCGTTTCTGACAGGTATCATCGGTTACTTCTGATATTATTTGCATAATTAGTTAGTTCCCGTAATTTTTTTCATTCTTTTTATTCTACAAAAATTGTCGAACAATAAACCGATTAGGATTAACATTTAGACGAACTCTAAACCATAAATTGAAACCACTGAATTAATAAAAAAAATATTCTTGAAAATGTTATATCAATGACATACATTTTAAAACAGAGCTGAAGAAAGACAAATGTTTGAGAGCGTTAAGTAGCAATAGGACTCCAATGACAAATGCACTGCCCTGTTCCCGTCGTGGTTTCAACTGAAAGTCCAAATGATCATAATTGTCTGTCATATAAAAACCTGATACAGTGTTCAGTGTGAAAAATATAAGACTACAACAACATAGTTTAGCTACCGATAAAAACAACAACACGCAGAGATTACGCCTAAGATACGGATGTGTGTGGTGTCTCATCCGATCTGCGGCCTGGGTAACGACGTAGTAGACAGTGTTCCATTGCTGTCTAAGCTCCTACAACTACGCGATTATTCTCGACGCATTATCCAGAAATAGGTAGACTCATCACACAACAGCAGCGACCCGCAATTAGGCACTTGCACACCTCCCAGTTGCCCATGCTCTGAGTTTCACTCCAACCGAGATGGTAAACCAGGTGCTGACATGCAGACATCTTTAATTATTGACGTGCGTTGTTTATTGCGACCGGTGCTAGTTAGGTGACATTTATTGTTTGTTACGTGAGCATGTGTTGGACAGTCGTAAACTTGAAGGAATGTTGTATGCAACACTTTATTGTTGTCTTTGTTTATTTAAAACGTCATTATCGTCCTAACTAGCGATTTCCCTAGTGTTCGGTTATTTTAATTCCACTATTTTAACACTGCGATCTGTGTGACCGTCGTAACAATACATTTTGAATCGTGAAGCATGCCACCAATACAGCATTACGTATGTTTAGTATACTTGAACCTCATACGATATTTCGTTTATCCAGAATATTTTGGTTAATAGCCTAATAGGCATATAAGCGAGGACGATTCACAATCCTTTTTATGTTTCGATTTTTCAACGTTCTCTTATTTTGAAAAGTAACAACAGATTTTTACACGATCACCAGTAGCTACCTTTTATATGCTTAAGATATCATGAGATATTACTTTCTTAATAAATCTGACGGTTTATCTAATTCAATTCAGAATATATACTGAACTCTAGTTTTACTTATTCGTGAATACGACGGGATATTCTCATTAATCGATTTTTTTTTATTTTCATGAAAGTCCAAAACTCTGGTTGTTTTGTTACGATATTCTTTGACAAGGTCGGTGACTTGTATAATTTCTCTGTTCTCTTGATAGTCATAAAAGTTCAATGGACTTATTTTTCTTTGTCTTAATTCATTACTCATTAGCTATATATTGTATTGTTCTATTCATAATCACAAAAGTTCAGTTGACGTAGTTTCCTTTGTCCCAGTTCTCATTAGCTATAATAGTCTCATGACATCAGAATTCCAAAGTTCAGTTGAACAATTTTATTATTTAGTTTATTTGTATTAAAACAGTTTAGTTTAGTTTAGTTTAGTTTAGTTTAGTTTAGTTTAGTATAGTTTAGTTTTATTAAAACAGTGTGCTGTAAATTCAACGTTATGACAAAACTTAACAAAGAGTTTCCAGAATTATGTTAAATAAATCTATTCTTTTGTTACTAATTATTCATACACGCACCTTACAGTCTAACGATTTCTTCCCTTCGTTTACTCAATTGTTCACCCGCGTTGTGATGTATACATATCCAGCTCACATTGTTTGTACACTTCTTGTTACTGTCTGTTGCGAGTGAGAATCTCAAGTGACAGAAGAAAACCCCTTGTCACTTGAGGGAAGCTGTGTACGCCCAAGTGGGAACCCGAGATTCGTAAACTTTGCAGGCGCTGTAAAAATATCATCGTCGTACGTTGACACTCCAATAAAACGTAAACTCTCTCTCGCTCTTTTAGTGAATTGTCAGCTGTCACTTGCTCACGATAAAAGCCTGTAGAAGCGTGGAAACCATCTCGAGCACGTGACACACAATACCGTTAGTTTTACACCTACTCGGCAGTAGTTCACACAGCATCATATCAATATTTCTATATTCTATTTTTATAAGATCCATTACAGTTCAAAAAATAATATAAACAAGTGGACAGCACAGTTAAAAAATATAGGCTTACTATGATACAAAAGCCTTTAAATTTAAGCAATTAGTAACCACGTTTGGCAGCCAGGTCACCGGTCACCATGGTACAATAATTTTGATAACAGTTTTATTATTCGTCAGTTTAAGTCATGATTATAATTTTTTAAATTTTTACAAATGTTTCCAACTTCTCTACGACGTTTTTAACACTTTAAAACAGGCATTATCCGTTACTGATGTTGTTATTTGTAAATTTAGTTAATAACTGTGTAACCAGAAGCAAAATCAGCAGTAAAATTAAGCGTCGCAAAGCAATAGGAGTTAATTACCAATTTTTGATACTACATAATTTCTTTTACTCAATTGTTGCTTTTGGCAAAAAAAAACAAAAAAAAACTGTTTTTGATACTGTACTTACCTTCCTCTTAGACCAATCAAACAAAATATATTTACAGCATCTGAAAATGAATGGCGTGAAGACTTGAACCGCATGCCTGATATCCGTTTACCCATGGCTGCCTTGCCTACTGGGAAGAGAGATGTCGGTAGACCGAGGAAGAGATGGGTTTCCGGAACAGGTCTAGGGCCTAATCCTTGGGGTGGTGATAATGATGATGATGACGATGAAAATGAATCTAGAAAAGCAAAAGCAGTACTCGCTGAACGTATATGTTTTTGAAGTCCCTATGTAGGACGATAGACGAAGAATGCTCAAAAGGCAACAAATACGCGTCCAAAGCAACGAATAAGAATATTACGAATGGTGAAATCAAGCAATACTTTTTTGAATAAATAAACCGATTCCTATAAAAGGGACAATGTCTTTTATAATCAAAGAAAAGTAGAATGACTTATGGAGAAACAGAAGGAAGGCCGAGGTAATTAAAGTGGAAGAAAATTCAATATTGTGTTCATTGAACTGAACATGTGTTGTATAGAATTTACAGTGTATATGTTTCATACAATATGAAAATATATTTTACGTAAGCGTTTATTAATTTAGTTACATGAAAAATTGTATCAAACGTTAAAATAGAGTGAAACATTCTATTTATTTCAGAAATAAATAGAAATATCAACAATCTTTGGTCTCAAAAACAATCAACCGCGCACTGTAAAAAGAAACACGTGCCAAGAAAGAAGACAAACTTTAGAAGAACCTGGATGAAATAATTTCAAGTGAAACACAGGGCGATCGGCCATCAAAACAAATCCACCTGTTCAAGGTATTAGGGATTAATTATTTAAAGAATTTAAGGTGTGCCCACGACAGCGCTTATGTTGACTGCAAATGAAGCGAGTTCGTCAATCTACTGTCTTTTACAAACGAAATTACACCTACATCATGCATGAAATATTTCGTATAAAGTCGAACATAAAAATACATGTAACGTTAATAATAATTTCCAAACAATTTACTTCTCTTTTAAACGTAATTTTTAAATAATAGTTGTTTTAAGTGTCTTGTATTCTCACAGACAAATACACACGTTTAGTATTTTATGGTACACAGACTACAATTGTTTAGGGGTTAAAAATACAAAATAAAAACATTTCTCTCTACGATTCTTAGAAAATTTTAATGATTTCGTGTTTTTTACTTGTCAGTGATACTAGTAAAGGCGTATCGTTTACTGAGTAAGCACATTACAATACATCGTAGTCAAGTAATATTGGTCGGTTAATTACACCCAAACTCATTTCAAATAAAAGAAAGATTTTCTCCACTGTGTATTATTTACAGCTTCTCTAGAAAGTATCAATGGGAATCGCAACAGAGGTCAGTATAAACGTATTCATTTTAATTTAAAAAATACATTTATTTATTTTGTGTTAATGTATAAACAGGGGGAGAGAGGGGGAGAGAGAGAGCACTGAAGCATATGCATATAACAATTTGATTCTGTCTGACTCGTGATAAACTACTCCGACCTCTGATCTACGTTGGCATTATATGCCTTGACGCCCGTGAACTCCTATACACGATATCTTAAAAAACAATTTTACCTTATTTAACTTTAAATTAAAAAACAAAACAAACAATGTATGCCTTCACAGCACGGATAAAACGCGCATAAAGGAAAGAAGAAACGGATAGAGAGAGATTAGTGAAGCGGAGATGGGGCTGCAGGATTATGTGTCCGGCTCCATTACGCTAACCGCCGAGTTCACTAAAATTTGCCACTTACAGTAATTGGGTAACATTACCCCAGCAAGCATATCTCGGTTTGCGTCCGGCCCAAGCCTTTCGTACAACCATTTTCAGACAGTTTTAAACGTAGTCATGTTTCTAAGCTCTGTAGGCGTAAGAAAATTGTTTTTACAGACTAACAGTGATAACATTGCTTCAGTGTTACATTTCATACACTTTTCAACGCAGACAGTTTTGATTTGGTCCGCCTACACGAACAAAAACAATTTACCGGTAAACCGTTATTCCTAGAATGTCTTTTTTAACTCACACTAAGTGTTAATATAAGATATTCCTAAGGCTTACCGGCCGGCGTCAACATTGCTGAAATTGCTTTATGCCGGGCTGAATGGCCGTTGTCTACTATATTGTTAACAGACCTTTCGACCCCACCGTCGCAGGCCACCTTCACTGTAAAAAACGATCGAGCAATCGGCACGGAGTTCGCCAATTCACCCCAGTACTGAGGTACAGACTATGACCGCAGTACCTCAGTCTGTACCATAGATACTGAGGGTACTGGGGTGAATTGACAAACACCGTGCCAATTGCTCGATGTTTGGCACTGAAAATGCCCTCCGATGGTGGGGCCGAAACGTCTGTTAACAATACAAGCCTAATAGACTACGGCCTAATAGACCGGCAGAAAGCAATTTCAACAATAGGATTGTATGTTTAGTAT
Organism: Magicicada septendecula; assembly: GCA_034769895.1. Taxonomy (NCBI): domain Eukaryota; kingdom Metazoa; phylum Arthropoda; class Insecta; order Hemiptera; family Cicadidae; genus Magicicada; species Magicicada septendecula. The sequence continues at coordinate 177,560,052 of CM068371.1, read as the reverse complement.
AGGATATATAGGTTATGCATGCATAAATATGGAACGCTAAAAAAAATCCGATAAATTGTTTTAAGTGGTGCATTACCTTTCGAACCTCAGTACGTTACTTCGCGCATGAGCCTGCCATATAGGCCTATTCAACGCATCTGTCAGTATGTTATCAAGACGTCTGTATGCATCCGCGTCGGCCGGTCTGCGTACAACTTATGTCAGTCATGTTCGAGAGCATCGTTTCCGCTTTTTGTCGTTATGTCGTGTTCGCTACCATCGCGCCGAGTCAATTCGTAATAACTGATTACGGAGGCTGTGAATAAAAAGTTTCCTTTATGTTCCGTCAGAGTCATCGTTTTTCTTCGTCTTCGAGTGTAAGTTTTTACAAACTAACGTTACTGTCTGTTACTTATGTTCTACATTACGAACTACCAAAGCCGTAAGCTACATTAAAAACTTTGTATTAAATAAATCCAGTCCACTTGAACATTTACGCCGACCAACTGGCGTGTGCAGAGTGATATGTTCCTCAACCCGGTACGTACAGGCATAAATGTTTTGTGATAAATACCAGCGCCCTGTTACTTTTAAGCCCTGTATCGTACACTAGGGATGTCTGGAAGTTGCGCAGAGAGAAAAATATGCAAAGTAAGAAATTTGCGAAAATCGCGCATAGTTTGGGACGTTTTACATTAATCTCACAATAAGACGGTTAACATTGGCAATAAAAGCAGTTTATCAGTCCCAAAATATATTTAAACAGAATGATGAAGAAAACACGGTTCGGATTCACTGAAAGTGATAATTTTCAGTTGATGAATACTAACCGTGGCAACTAAGGACTGAATTTGGCAATGTCGTTTTTTTCCCTCAGGAGGATGACAGTCGGCATAAAAGCACCTGTTACTAGTGGTAATTAATTTTTAATGTCGCAGCAGTGTAATTACGTTGACAATAAATGTATTTTTTAAGAAACCCGTGGTCAAATAGAATTTGCTTCAACCAGAGACAGGCCTTACCTAAGCAAGTAGTTTAGGAGACCTTTCTAGAACATTGAAATAAACATTTGCTATACACGCTAGAACAATTTAAATTAAAGTACCCAATAGAAATACTTTGATAGGAGTGACATCGCGAATGGACCAGCGTGCAATAATTGTAAGGTTGCGGAAAGTCGCGTTGCGCCATTCAAAGGAAACGGGTGTGCTCAACTACCACTCAAGCCGTTTCAGATTTTCGACGAAATCGGATGTCTGTGAAATTGTATAACCAGCCTACAAACCCGTAAACAATAATGGGTAATGGAGTTCGACCAGATCGACTTGTTTGACAGAGAAACGGGAGACGCTTACGTTTATACAGAACAGCAAAAAGAATTTGTTTGAACTACGTCCGGAAAAATTAGTTTTGAATAGGTGCGAAGACATTAAATCAGATTTTTTAAAGTGTAAATATTTGTGCGTGCTGGCGCGCGCGCGTGTGTTATGTCGGTCTCATGGATCGTCGTATTGTACAGTGTAATCAAAATACAGACACCAAAGAAAGTCACCAATTACCAGCTTTAATTAATCACAGATAACAGTGTGAAATGAACAAGGTATTCTCATACAATAACTCAAGTTAAATTTGTCCACACCCCATAATTGTCAACTATTGAGTTCCGCATTAATTATAACACAATAATCACTTTCCAGTAATTCGCAACAATGACTTGATCCGCACTAAAGAAATCGCGCACTGTAACTGACTGACTAACCCTGCCGCTGTTGCTTATATATGGGCCGCAGAAGTTTCAAAATAATTTTCCATTCTCAAGGCCGCGTGCCTGTATAATTTGCGTAGTTACAAGTGCTCTCGAACAGTCTAGAGGGTCCTTTACTGCGGGCCTTGACACAGACACTGCACCTAGCCGGCTAGCCGGAAAACGTGTAGATCTTTCACGTAACTGCACCTGCCGACTTTACGAAATCGTTACGTCATTTCGTAAGTCGCTATATTTCGTAAAGCTATATTTATCACCAGTACACAACTTTTTTATTTAATTTTTATACAAAAGACCGAACAGATTTGTTAAATTTTAAATCGATGTGTAGAATAAATAAAAGTATCCATCACCTATTAAAGTCTGAGTTTCAAGGTGTGTGTATGTGTACGCGCGCGCGCGTGTGCGTGGGCTCACGTGAAATAGTGAGAGTAAGAGGGGGAGAGTAATGTTATAACTTTTTTATGTGTTGTTGATGGTGTTATTGTAGTAGTGGTCTTTATTGTTATTATTTTTTTATTAATAGCTGTGGTAGTAACATCAGTAGTATTAGTCAACTGTGTTTTTTGCAGTGCTGTAACACTGGTGTCAAGTCAGAAATAGCACTACACCATGAGTACACGTCAATAGAACTGTATATGAGAAACCGATGAAACGATTAAACGGTACAACAAGCTACGTGATTCCAAACACAAGTATTATTGTTGCCTTTTCTCGACAGCTGAGTAGAGCGTACAAATGTGGTCTCAGTCGCGGTCTTCAAGCATTCCGCTCGGAAGACAGGTGTCACCGACAGCGTGCGAAGAGGTTTACTTAACCTATGGGATTGACACTTAACCCAACATACAGACAATGCAATGTCATTTCCCTAGCGAGTCTATAACTAAGCTAATCTTCTCTCTTTCCCTCCATCTTTCCTTATCCCTCTATTCTCTCTGTCTATAAAAGTATCTATATCTGTTCATATACATCTCATTCTTCTTTTCTTTCTCTATTCTCTCTATCTGTATTTTCATTTAACTATCTACATTCTCTCTGGCTATCTACATAGTGTACATACATTTCTCTCTTTCTTCGTTGTCCGTTATTCTCGAATCTGGAACAGGCTACCTCTTTGTGAAGGCTTATTTTTATAGATTTAAATTATTGGTACTCAATCTCTAGATACCGACAACAACGACCATGACAATTACAAAGCAAACGGGTTGTACGAAACGATAGCAGATTTTACTAGGCTAGAAGAGACCAAGCCCAGATGACAAATCAGTACTCCACTGACCACTATACGCCAAGATTTAAAGTACTAAATTAATGTGATATAAGAAATTATTGCTCTTTTTCTTATCCTACTTTATTTGTTTTAGATCTTTTTAAGCCTTTGTAAGAAAACAAATAATCTTTCAAGTCTTTGAACTTCAATACCACAATTATGAGGATTCCATTCTGAAGTCACGTGTTTCTGTAGACACATCGTTACAGCCGTGCGTAGCAGAGCAGTTGTTAATCTGATGAGTCATCACGCAAGTCTATGACGCGTAAGTGACCTTAAAAGTTACAGCATTATCATCAATAATCATGAAGGTTTTGCATCTGCAGTACTCAAGAACTGTGGAGTAAAAAAGTCTAGTGTTTTCTTGACTAAACAGTTTTGTTTCTTTTATGAATTTGCTAACTGCTATAATTTTTTATTGTTCGACTAAGCTTTTCGTCATTACTGACATCTTCAGGTCTTAAACAACGTTTAAGACCTGAAGATCTTCGTTGTTTAAGACCTGAAGATGTCAGTAATGACGAAAAGCTTAGTCGAACAATAAAAAATTATAACAGTTAGCAAATTCATAAAAGAAATAGTAAGGATGGCTGCTAATTTAAACAATACGAAGAATAAACAGTTTTGCTTACATTGCTTTTATAAAGAAAAGGTATGCTGCAGTTTTGTCAGTGACGTCTGCGAATGTTTTACAGATAGCAGAGTACGGTATTACGGTATGTGTTAACTGTATATAATTGTTATATTTTTTGACTGTGTTTCCATATTGTTATTTACTAGCATTATGTCAGTGTGGTGTCAGATGTATTAATCAAAATGGTGCCTATCGATTTGTCCGGTATTTAATAATATATTCTGTTGTTCCAAGAACGCGTTCGTGACAGCCTCGTAACATTATTATTATTAAGCAATGAGCCATGGCTTTAGGTAGTAGTAGATCACGCTTAAAACGTTTAGGTAGGCTTATTTCGAGTGGAGGAGATTGGTAGACAGTCTCATAGACAGATACAGAGAGAGAGTGAGAGAGAGAGAGAGAGGGGGAGACGTTTGTACTACAGCGTTTAGCCAGAAGCCTTAATTCACTTACGCGATTTCTTATTTTGGAACGAGCGAAGCAAGTTCTTAGGTTTAACTCGAATACTTGGCATTTGTCAGTCCGACTACCTGTCCACTTGTGGTATGTGTCATGACGACTTTGGAACGCATAAACCGATTTTCGTAAAACTTGGCATGACTGTCCATACTTTTACCCCAAAAAACCCTATTGTTTTCGTGACTTATCCCCCTAAAAATAGGGAGGTGGGTGGCAAACATGTGAGGGAAACAATATTTATTGAGAAAATCGCAAAACTCCATGTGAGAATTAATTTGAAAATTCATGTGAAATTTTAATTTAACACAATCCTATTGTTTTTTAACGTTTATTTTGTGATTAGTCTGCAATTATATTATGGAAATGATTGTACCAAATTATTTAGTACATTACAACATTTTTAAATTACTTAACAAAAATAGTAGGGTAAACTGAAAAATTATCTATTATCAAAATTGAACCAGTAATAAAAGGACTTCGTTCAAAATAGTGAATGAGTTCTGCAGTTCAGGAGAGAGCACTATCTAACGTGTAATCTGTTGTTTCATCTTGAAAATATTGTACAGAAAATTTTGTTGCTACTACTAATTGAACTATATATTTTCCACGTGCGTGATATAAAATTGTAATGTTACAATTATTGTCTCGTATACCTTATGATAATATTTTAAATACATTGTCGTTTTCCTCGCCCAAGAGTCATCTCTGCAAGACTGTTAAAATCATTAAACCTGTGTCTTGCAAGATTAAGTTAACATTGTGTTCACGTAATTATAAGGATTTATGTAGCCCTCAAGGCTCGTTATTTCAGGTTTTACAAATATGCTAAAATTTTGAGAAATGAAAAAAAAATACTTCAAAATAGCTAACGTTGTATTAAGGCATAGCAAATAACGACTAAATAAATTAGTTTTAAATTAATTTACGATTCAATTACTGTGCAATTGGCAGTATAATTTAAAAATAATTTAGCACCACCAATGCAATATTATAGTTTTTAGAAAGGTAGGCAGTTCTGTTTTCTATTCGACTTAATATCTTCCTCTGTATGAAAAACAATAATCCGAATAATGATGATACTACATAAAACGGCTACAGAAACTATCTTCAACATTTTTACTTGTTTTTAGAACTACGCAACTTTAAAATCAATGATTAGCTGATCAGGGCACAAACTAATATGGAAACTTAAGCCAGCCTACATTGCTCGTGCAAGTTGCAATTCGTTGGCATTACACCGCACGTACAAAACAGAACTTAGCAGAGCATTAACGAAATCTAACAGAATGTTAGCTAATCTAGACCAAACAGCATTAAGCAGACCAAACACGAGTGTAGGTAGCGAGTCAAACTCAGTGGAATGGGTAATTAATATTAGAAACCTGTAATTATTAATATATAAAAAGTTGAAACTAGGTTAGTTTAATCGATTTAGTAAGATAATTAATTTTTATTAAAATTCTACCAATATTTTTTTAAGACCAGTAGTATATTGAAAGAATTCTAATAAACCTGTCGAACATAAATTTTCCTAAACCAGGTGGTGCTTAACTCAGAGATGTACTAGTCGCTCTCCTCCTCTCTCCCCCTCGTTCTTCTATCGTTCTCTCACACTCCTCTCTCTGTCTCTCGCACGCGTGTTTGGCATGACCGTCTAATAATCACTCCCCCGCACCTTTTCTTTCTTTTCTACATTTAATTCTCGTAAGAAATATTTTTATTTATACTGCTTTAACGTGTCTTTTGTGCAAAATTTGCAATTTTATTATATTATCTTATAACGTCCACTAACCTACAATGTTTACATACTAGAGAGAAACGTTGAAAACGATTGCTCAACGTGCATCTCTTTAATTGACTTCGCAAAGACAATTTTACTTGCTCGAAATTAGCAGCGTCATTAATTCACAATGATTATAATTATTTTATATCCTTGTGTGTAGATGTAGGCATACGTTGTACTAGGGCTTTGAAACGTTAGGCAAACACAGTGTCGCAAACTGATATGTTATGCTCTCACGGCTGGCGTCAAATCTGTCAAAGTTGTTACACCTTGCCGGTCTATTAGGCCGTGGTCTAATGCTGTTAATTACAACAGACGTTTCGGACTCACCATTGGAGGTCATTTTCAGTGTTAGATGATTGAAAGCTTCACTGGTAAGGATTATCCGATCGTATAACATTTAAGAAAGCCTCCAATAGCGAGGCCCAATCTTAAAATGCCAACATCATATAAAATAGAAAATGGCATGTATACATTCATCAAATCATTATATTAGTAGTTGTTTATTTAAGCATACATTATGCTTATCGGAGTCTTCGGTAACTTCAAGTAACAAATCTAAATTATCTAAATAAAGGAAAACCCTAATTTGAAGTACAAAAAAACTATTATTCATCCCAATCGATCACATCGGACAGTTTAACAGACGCTGGTATACCGGATCTTCGTCAATACGGAAAGTAACAAAATGACGGAAGGTTTTTATTCTCAGACGCTCATAATTTTCATATCATTCGCTGAGCTGAATCTCTAAGTCTTTTATGTAGAATCGTTAAGGAAATACAAACACAATTACAAAATTGCCTTTATACTTAGCTTAGACTGAAGAATCTAATCTAGCACGCCTCATTCAAAAGTATACAGTCGTTCCAAATCGTATAGAAACTACAAAAGAATATACAACGCCATCTTAGCGACATCATGTTATACCCAGCGAGATTAAGAAGGTCTGTTATCTGTAGTTACAGATAAGCCTACATCCAAAGCTTTAACAGTAGTAGCGTCTACACTAAAATGTGTAGCTTTTAATCGAATAAAGCTGATTGTTTTAAATAGCTATGTTAAGTATGTAAACAAGTACTTATATGGAATTGAATCTGGATAACAAGATTTTTCCCTGGTTCTAGCCAAAACCACTTTGTATTCAAACTAACTTCATTTACTGTTTTTTATCATTATTTCAATTCTACATTGATACATGACTTATGTTAGTTTGTAGTTTAACTAGACCCGTCTTCTTAACTATTTCAAAGAAATGTTATTCCATTCTTTGTATCGTCGCAACAAACATAACAGCAATTTGTACTAGATAATATTGATTCTACTGATCATAAAACGTTTAAGGATATAAATCAGATGTTTGTCCTAAAGATAATTAAAATACATACTAAACACAATAAAATACGTATTACTACGTACTACTTGCTATACGATTCAGAAATGTATATCTAACAATGAATTCAATCCTGTTCTTTCATAGGTAATGAACGACAGACGCTCTATGCATTTCACTTTCATGTCGCAACTACAAATCATGAAATCATTTATCGAGTTTAACAATATGGTAAACAAAACATACTAGTCAAAATAAAGCACTCGTGAAAGTAAAATGAAGTATTTGAATATTACCTGCAAATTGCCGTTAATTCGTAACAATCTCCAATGCGTCCATCGAACATCAAATGAGTCGACTTTCCACCCGTTACCATCTCTGTTCCTGGACGTTTCCCTTAAAGAATCACAAATTTACACAAGTAGGCCTACCTAATTCCCTGCAACGTCTACCGCCTCTCTGTTCTCCCTAAACCGTTGTTTGGCGCAAGCCAGGCTCATCATACGGAGACAGCTTTGACTTCTTAGTCGAGCACCTGCCAAAGACTTAGGTCAGACAAATCAGAATCAGCTCGAGTCGCCTCGGCTGCCTTGTCGTCCTAGGCACGGGCAACCGCGAAGTGTGTACGTGCTCCCTTGAGGAGTCATCTGTACGTGGCAGCTCATCGTTTCTGCGGACACAGGACAACTGCACTCTGGTCAGAATGGTAATCCCTGGTACTTGTCTAATACTACAGAACAACTACACTCGGCTAGGAGCACGTACAAGATCGGGCATAAGACATCTCCATTCGGTAATTTAAATAAGTATGTTTAGTATGTTAAAGATAACATCAAAATCATATTATATACTGAGAGCACACGGTTTCGTGTAGTGATGTCATTCGATCGGAGAAGTTAACGAAAAGGATAAAAGCACATTTAGGCTCAATTAATGATCATGGGTATTACGCATCTCACGACAACAATCTAACTTTTTAGTTTCTTTCTTATGAAAATGCATATTTCAGTTTGTTAGCGATCATCAGTTGTGGATGTCTTGTGCCAAAGACATCAAAATATGTTTCCTCCAGGAGATCCAGCTGCAGTGTCCTCCTAGGGAAACCGCGCTAGGTCTACAAGTGCCTAGGTGTATCCATTTTGGCGTGGTAGCCCGTCGACCCGGCCTACGCCATATTGGTTCCTCGCCAATCGGAATTCTTAAGGCTGCTACGGAGCTGGGCCCTCTGGTGGAATCAGGCCGAACAAATCTACGAAAAAATCTCCTGCACGATTTAAAGTGTAATGTAAAGGGGATCCTCATACTAACTCCTGCAAACAAATAACCTCGGGCTGCGATCCGGGCAACACAAACAGCAAGCCGCAAGAAGCCATGCTCAATTTCTGTCTGTCTGCACATAATTCTACGAACGCGTTTGTCCGTCCCGTATGTAAAAATTTACCTTACCGTTCTTTCCTTGTAAAGTACAATAAAAACATTTTAACGATAGTGGAATTCGCCAATATCGACGAGAGCGTCCTATATTTATAAATTGAATTTAACTTTGTACAGACAAACAGTAACGTAATTTATAAGGGCTATAAATAGAGAATATAAAATTAAATTACGAGAAGCAGAATTATTGGAACGGTATCTGAATATGTACGCCTACACGTAGCAGATATTTTGTTTATTTAAAGTCGGATGATTGTGACTACTCGCTCTCTTCCCTCGTTGAAGTTGTGCGTTAGTTGGCCATCATCTGTACCAAAATTTCGCTTCTGGTTATAGCACATGCTATCACGGTACATCCAGTGTCATGCGGATACAACAAGCACAGTGTTAGAACTGATTGTTAACTCCATTAAATTGTCACTGGATTACATGAAAATATTTATATAAAAATTAAACGCAAACAAAAATTTAAGTTAACGTTCTTCAGCTACTGTTTCCAGGGATAAGGCAGCAAGCTGCTGATTATTCCCCAGCCGATTTTCTGTTCTATAGCTGTACTATGTTTCAGATTGTGTGACTCGTGTACATGTTGCGTTGTAGCTAACTCGGCTCAGACTACAATACAGTTCTGTTTGTTCCCGACAAAAGGATGGAGTGTAATCAACTAGATTTTGTGCTGAACCGACGACACAGCCAGGTGAGAGAACGCTGTAAGTGTCCCATATTTGACTCTGCTTCACGCCTGACCTGTCTGTGTGGGCGAATAATCTTGCGTCGTTTAGGTGAAAGAGTCCTTTCCATAAACCGCAGACAGTCGTCCTGCAGAGATTGTAGAACAACCACGTCACATGGCTACAAGGCAGTGCGACAATGACATTATTCCTTCAAATGTAACGCACTTACAAGCTCCAAATATTATCAGGTGTATTTGCCCAAAATCTGGATAGTTACTTTCTCATTGTTATGTGTGCTTGATATTTATTTTTCATATTTGTGAACACACTGTATTTTTAATTACATCATCTTAATGATCCTTCCGTCCAATCCAAATAATATTCAATTTCAGCTGAATAGTTTTCGTTTTAGGCCCATATCATTTCAACAAATTGAAATCAAACATTTTCCAACTAACCATTTAATTAAACATTGATATCAAAGCTAAAGAAAACACTAGTACTAGTCCGACAAGGGAATGGCTAACCTAGAGGAAGGACTTTGGAGTACATCAGTAGCGACCATCATCTTTCAGTAGGTAAAGACTACTAGGAATCGTTAAAGATTTGGTGGCTTCATTGTCAACTTTTGAGAAAGTTCGTCTAAATTATTCATGTTTTTATGAAAACTACTTGATTAATGAACAGCAGTCACTACATTGAATTTCTACATTCACATTAGTAACATACTGCAGTAAATGAGAGTGTGAGAGATACTGGAAAGTTAACTGAATGTGGACTCTCACTACAAATACCGATATTGAAAATATTCGCATAAGGTGTTGTATTTGTTGTAACCTATAAAGAAATTAGTGGCCTCCTAAGAGCTAAGACATGAAGAAACCGAGAATTATGAAATAAAACAAATGCTACAACTGTTGTTGTCGAGTTGTTGTTGTTGAGTTTCATGTGAACAGGCAAATTATTTAAGATCACAAACACTTGTGCCGTGGGGGACGAAGGAGAATGAAAGTTTTTAATGCCCTCAGGAGCGCTGAGTTCAGTTACGGCGCAGAACTCTCCGTCTGACACAAAGTCAGTATTTACCCGCTGCAAAAAAATTCAGATTAGTTTGCAAATTTCTATTGTGAAATCGAAATGAAATCATAAAGTATGAGGAAATCGGCGCAATTAGTTTATAAGAGAGAAGCAGATGTCAGAGTGCAGTCAACCTTTGCACTTTGTACTCTTGTCTTATCTCAGTGCCATAAGCGAATTTAAATTACGTGTGAAAATCCAACAGACGAATTACAGAAAATATAATTATTTGCATGACTTTAGAAGTCGGAGAAGGTATGAGCTTTAGACACGATAACCTTGACCCAGAGTATACGATTCGTCATCGTATCTGCCGATACATAATCTACACTGCTGTTCGTATAGGCCTATTTTACACTTTAATCACCTCTGCTACCTGCCTAACTACGAAACCATAAGCAAAGAATAACGGAAAAACATAATTTTCTGTTGTGATATTGCAAAGGTAACGGGTTTTGAAAGGTAAGCCACATTGGGTTTGTGACACTTTTCTTACTTTGTTCTGAGAAATATTAATAAATGTAAATTATTTATATCACTTTTCTTACTATTACCTATAGTAGTAGTATTAGTAGTAGTAGTAGTAGTAGTAGTAGTAGTAGGAGTAGGAGTAGTAGTAGTAGTAGTAGTAGTAGTAGTAGTAGTAGTAGTAGTAGTAGTAGTAGTAGTAGGAGTAGTAGTAGTAGTAGTAGTAGTAGAAGAAGAAGAAGAAGAAGAAGAAGAAGTTTTTTACGGGGATGTGAAAAATCTTGTAGCAGATACGTACCTCGAAGGAACCGCACTTCAAGGCTACGTGGGATAACTCTAAAACGACCCACTCAACACACACCTTCTCGTGACATTTCATCCATGGAAGTATAGTTTTCACAATACTTCACTATGGTTCCATCTTGCTGCTTTTTGAGGCCTTCTCGATTATGGCACGTTTAATAAAAACGCTGTTATACAGGCTATCAGGGTTTCATGCCAAATCATTTCATTTTTCTTCGCAAATTCTTTCCTCTGACGTACCCATCTTTGACCAATACTCCGCAACAACTTCTCCACAATATTTTCTGGACCTTCCAGACTTAACCTTTCTACAATCCATATTTAGCATATATAAAAATGTATGCCACACAACGTCGTTGACGCTTTCACCATGTGCACAAGCTGGGATTGTTGTCTTCCCTATTTTGTGTAGATACGCCCTGAACAAACCGTGCGTTTTTTTTTGTTGTGCCATTCAGATAAATTTGTTATAAGTATGGCTCTCCACCTTCCTCCGTTTTCATTCGCCCGTCTTTCTTCCCACTGTGCCACCGTTGCGGCCCTGGCTTTCCTTTGAGCTTGGAGCCTCTCTTGTTTGTCCTTCTTCTCCCCAACTTTCTTTCTTTCTTGTGCAAGCAAGTTTATGAGAATTATCCCGGAGATGATAAGTACAGCCGCCTCTGATGCCGTGCGAATGTGTTTGCCACTCTCATCTCACCATTTGACCTTTATCTTTGCACAGATACCAGGCGTCTTCAGTATTTTTCGTTTCTGTTCTGATCAGTCCAAATCGCAGTGCCACAGAGCATTATGGAATGCGTCACCATCATCAGAAGCCGGTATTAATATTGTTTCCCCCCCCCCAATGTTTTCCATCAACCCACTCAGCGAGGCTGTACTTGCAGTGGTTTTGTCAGTTGCATTCTTAATTTGGTCCCGGAATATGAGTTTCTTATCCACTAACATCCCAATGTATGTAAAAAGCATCTTTTATGCTGTTACCACTGATTTTCATCTGTGGTTATCGCTTGTTTGTGATCACGACTATTTATGTTTTGTTTGTTGCCAAACTCAACCCAACATTTTTCAACACACGTTCACCTTTCTCATTACCTAGTAAAGTTTGTACTGAGCCAACTCCTCGTCTGTCGCCATGATGACGGCAGCAACATCATCAATACAGCCCACCAAGAATGTGCCCTCAGGAATGTCCATCTTTAAACTGCTGTTGTGTGAATTCCACAGTTCTGGCCCCAATATCGAAACCTGGCCGGCAACGGCAGTGATCTGCTTAGTCTTCGGACCATGCTTAGTGTCGTACAAGAGTACATGGTCACTCAGGTAGTCTTTGATCGTACGGCTGAGATACTCTGAGACTTCAAAGGTCTTTTCAAATGCAGTCCGACGTTGGGTCTTTTCAAATCACATCACTCCACCTTATCGGGTTAAATGCATTCTTAACACTGAACTCAGGTCGTGAAAAACTAAGAAAAGCGTGAGTGGCGAAGTTCTTAAAAGACCAGAATTTAAGCACCTCATACGTACCATATTGCAGATTATTACGGATAAATTTTATTTCTTCTTTTTTTTTGAATGACAACAAAAATTAGTATTTTAACTATAGTATGCTGAAAGATTAATTGGTCATAAGGCGCTTAATTCTAGAATTCATCCGTAGTTTATTAGTGACCGTGGATTACCAAATACAGAAAATTAGATAAAACTGCGGCCGATCATGTCGTAGTCTATGTAGTAAAACACCAGACGTTTCAACTCCAACTGCGCGAGTCATCCCCAGGAGAAATCCTCTTCTGAAACGACTATTGTTCTGAATGGCGGTAAGAAGCTACACTTACTGCTGCCTGTTTGGCTCGTACTTCCACCGGTCACATATCGCCTACTGTTTGGCTCGAGTCGATTGTTCGAATCGCTATATAATTTTCTTATGCCAAGAAATATAAGAACAATTCATAGGACACCTACACGTGGTTTTTGAGACAATATACATGAATTCGTTTCATAATTACACATATATGTTATTATTCTTATATTAATACATTCTATTATTCTTATAACATTCTATACATATTACTAATCATTATATGGTTATAAGTTAGTTTTATATTTCCCGCATACGCTCCAAATGATGACAATAAAGTTTATCTAACATAGATTCAATTTTTTTTTAATTGTATGTAGTCAGTGACAAATTATGAAAAAAAGCGTTTTGTCAAACGACTTATGATACACTCTTGACTTTAAAGGTCGTGGTGTTTTCTCTTGTAAATAAATAAATAAATTTTTCTACTTGTTCTCTCAGGAAATTAAGATACGGGAAGTGAAACTGAAATAGAGAAGATTATCATGAAAAAAGATAAAGACATTTTCATGAACAACTCACACTTTGTTAGTAACAAATTTGTCAACTTTAAGATTAAAAATATATCAAGACAGAAAGTAATTAAACGATCTTCTACTTTCAAACATTAGCGCCTTGGTTATTTAACTAGCCCAGGCATGCCGGACAAGGCTGCTACATTATTCTGCGGTGGGCAGGCAGATTGAGACACGTGACACGATCCCATGACCGCAGCACATCCGTTGAAAATGTGAGTCTCGAATGTTACTTCTGTGCCGATCCTCGCCACGCGTAATGATCAAAATTATTTCACGAAGCCAAAGAATTTACAGAACTAAAGTAAACCGGATGTAAATATTAGTATCTGAATTGCGAAAAGTAGAAGCGTCCCTTGTGAAATAATGGTTAACGTAAGGTGATAACTAAACCACTTAAAAGAACTATGTTAGATTATAACTTGTCAAAATATTATGAAAATAAATGAAATGAACGAACTTTTGTTAAAAATATGAGAATCTAGGCTGTTAAAGCAAATGAGTCGACACAAAAACTCCCGTACGAATAAAAGAGGTCAGACATAACAAAAATTAATTTAATTAAATTTTACGATAGATTAATAATACTTATTGAGTACTTAATATGCAAACGGTCTTGCTAAACTCCAGGTTACGGAAGAATGCCAATAAATCTGTCGGTATTAAATCTGTTCAAGTGGAAGTAATTAGCGACTCTTGTTTACAACCTCCCCCCTCCACACACACACACACACACACACACACACACACACACACACACACACACACACACACACACACACGAATAACGCTGATTATTAATTTTTCAGTCGGCCACAATAAAAAATAATTACCAGGTAGCGAACATTTTTCTTGAAATTAATATTAACTTTAATTGATTCAATTTGTTACTTTATGGATTAATGCATTAGAGAAAGTTTTCAAAAGCACAGTTTTCTTTGATTTTCAACGCAGTAGTAAGTATATTCTTTCATTCTTATTATTTTCACGCTTTTCGTATGAACAGAGTAAGGAAAAGAATAAAAAAAACAGTGTTATAAAAATACACTCGTCATCATTCGTAGTCTCATGTGTAATAATGAAAATAGGAAAGATATTTTCTTTTTTGTAATATTAATCAGTCAAAAATTATGATTCCATAAAATCTATCACGAGGTTCGTTCATTTTCAGACTCGACGAATTAGTGATACAATTTTGGATTACTTTGAATTTATTTTCAAAAATTATAAAAGTACAGAGAATGCCATAAGTAGCTTCCCAAAAATCCATTTCTTTTTTTAATTTCTTGGAATAAAAGATATAAAGAAATTGATAAATCTGAAAATATAACGAGCCTTTTTTTTGTAAAAGTCATAATACATTTTTTGGATGTCTTATTATTAATATTATTATATTTAATTATTATTATTCATAGCTATTAATAATCATTATACGTGTATAAATTAATTCTACTTTGCCCGTATACAGGTCCTTAAGATGACAACAAATTTTCTCGCATCATCGACACAAATGGTTTTAAATTGTCTGTAGTCAATGATCAAACCTCACAAAACCTTTCATCGCTTATTCATTTATGCTCATTACTATACTCTGATTAACTTCTATGTTATCAATTCTGTAACAGTGTTTTTCTAAAGTAGTTACAAGCGTCTTATGGATTTTATATTTATTCGTTTACTGTATTTTCACGATCGTACGTGTCATTGAATGCTTTACAGCCTTATATTGATTTCATCTTCTACAACCTTACATTTTAAAACTCCTACAAAGTGGGCGATTTTCATCGGGTGAACCGTCTTCCCGGACTGCCACACTCCATCCTAATATTTTTACGCTTCCGTTTCGACAGCCAGTATCTGGTCACTGTGGAATGACCTACCAACGTTTGCCCGTTGTTAGGTCTTTTAACAGGATCTTGCAACAGCCACTCAAATCTTCTGAAGAGGACACAAGATTCTGGGGGGTGGGGGGTTGAAACGTCAAGCGTAAAAATATTACGATAGGGATGGTTGTCCGGGCAGGGGGTTCACCAGATTCTACCAAAGTAGTTACGTCGCGAGTGTTCTTTTAAATTTTTAATGTTTGTTCTATTTTCTTTTTGTAGGACGTTTTGTTTTTTTAATTGTCATTTTATTCATTTATTTATTTCTATTTAAATCTCACTTTATTCATTTCATATTTACTTATTTATTAATGTTATTGAATTTACTAACTTCCATTGCCTGTCATTTTAAATGTATTGTCACTTTTAGATGTTAATGCAATTTGTAATGATGATTTTTACCTGGGAAATGTTAATTACGTTGTCTAATTACTATAACCACACGTCCTTGTTAAAAATAGCTCACTATAGTATGGAAAACTGTTTACAGGAATCCTTTAATTAAAACAAAATTTAATAAAGGGCAGAAGAATGTGTTCCTATAATTAGAGCAGAGTTAAATATAAAAATCAGTTACATACAATTTTAAAATATTCTCGTAAATTAAATTCTTGTTTATTGTTCTTGTATCGCTCTCTGAAATATTTTTACACAAAACTATGCACTGCTATAAATACAATACCAGCAGGCAGCGATTTCTCACGCTCGTTGCAATAAAGTCCGACATTGTTTATATGTTCAGCACAAAATTGCGTAAACACACACACTACAGCCATTTAAATTAATACGGTTTTGCGTCCGCCACAGAATGGAAGCAACAGACAGTAACATCAACAGGGAAAATCTAATAAGGACATTTGTATCTGAAGACATAAAACACTGACATTGAAAGATGGTGGAAAGCTAAAGCAGTATAGAGAATAATGTTTGGTATTCGGGAGGAGTTAAAGTTACACAGGAGAGAAATTGGATACCGGAAACAAGCTGGGAAGAAGTCTACTTACGTGCATACCTTTGTATTAACTTTGTAATAAAGGCTATTCTATAGTACAATTTTATAACAAAGGAAAATAAAAAGCAGCTTTAAATCCAGAATTAATTTAGGAAAGATGGCTATATCTACATTAAATGGAATCTTGTGGGATAAGCAAATTACAGCAGAAACTAAAACAAAAATATTTAAAACCATTGTTAGTAGAAGTATCATGACTTACGGCTCAGAAGTTTGGACTCCTAATAAACACACAAGAACAAAATTAATGACAGCAGAGATGGACTTTTGAAGACGTTCTGCAAGAGTATCCAGACGTGAGAAAATTATAAATGAAATCATTAAGGATAGAATGAATACCAAACAAAAAAATTACAATGGTATGAACACACAAAAAGATTGCCAAGGAGAGTTCTGGAATGGACTCCACCAAGAAGAAGGAAAAGAGGAAGACCACTGATCACCTGGATAGAAGAAATTCAGACTATATTGAGAGAACAAAGATCTTTGGATGGACAAGCAACAGTGAAAGCTGAGAATCCAATCACTTCTGTAATCTTTGGTTCCGGAAAATGTGTAAACATTGTACAACCGGAATAATAAATAGATAAAAGCAACTTTATGATACATTATTTAAGATAATAATAATGTATAGTCCAGAGATACGATCGCTGAAAAGTAACACAGAGGACAGTCAGAATTCGCGTGCTCTGTCTTGTGCTCGTGAATTGTCCGGGTCACAGGCCGATGTACGCCAGCTTCTTCCGGTGCAGCGTAATCGCAGCACAAGTGTTAAGATGTATGATATGCCTGCAACAGAGAATTTCGTAGGTGGTGCAGCTCCATTACCCCTTAAGGTTTCGCCGCAGAAGATTACAGCAGCACTGACGTTGACGAAAAGCGCTGTGGGGACGGTGACCTGCCACACCCAGACGAATGACTTGCCCAAGTCGCGGTTTCCCGGGCCTAAGGCGACAGCGCAGCCGAGGCAGCTCGAGCTGATTCCTTTCCGCCTGAATCTAATCTGAATCTAGCAGACTCTAGACTAGGAAGCCAAGCGTGGGAAAGCAGCCGCCGTGGGATTCTGCCTCACCTTTTGCCAGGCAGCGGTCAAAGGATATTATGAAGGTGGTATACGATGCAACCGTGGTTCCTGAGAAGAACGGCGTATGGTGCATCGTCAAGTAGGTAAAACAGAAAAAATACGAATGACCGGATTCGATTTTGGTGAGATAGCCGGAATGTTCAGAAAAGAAAGGGTACAAAAGACGCTGTAAAATAAATTATGACTTACAATTAAAACACAGATATTTAGAAATAAACAATTGATTTCATGTGGAATCAATTCGTCGAACGAATGGCCGAATACACATACCAAACAAGTGCTGAGAGCTGGGAGGCAAGCCAAAGTCTTAAGGAAACCAATCGAACTAACACTAAGCTGGAGAGTAAAACACGGTTATAAATGACGGTTTAACAAGGTTGTAACACGGTTTATGAGCTGGAGGAAACGATGGTCATAAACCTGTTTACGGTCACTGTAGACCAAACATTATTGTAAATGTTTCTACGTTAATAATTTTAGTAAACAACGAACGTGAGTAGATTTTTCTACGATTTGCTAACAACTAATGACTGATCTACTATGAAGCGGAAGCGTATAGATGACTATTAAACTGACAGTGGAATCCCAAAAGGAAAAACATTTCTATATTAATCAACTTCACGAACGTTCAGTCACTGCCCCATAAGTTTACGTACCAGTACCAGAGTGAGAACGTAAACGACGGACGGCCACCCGAAAACAATAGCTGAATTCGTAATCTGATAATAAATAAGTAACGAATTCTTCTCCTTCAGCTTCATTACGAAGACACTTGACGTCTTCCATCAACTATGTCCCCTTTTATGCCGATACGGACGTTTCTCTTACTATCTTCCCCTTTTACCTCACTTTTGAGAAAGAAAATGATATCACGTCGATATTCTTTCTCTTCTCGAATGCATGTCTAGTGTTCATTTCAGGA
Source organism: Magicicada septendecula (assembly GCA_034769895.1). Taxonomy (NCBI): domain Eukaryota; kingdom Metazoa; phylum Arthropoda; class Insecta; order Hemiptera; family Cicadidae; genus Magicicada; species Magicicada septendecula. The sequence continues at coordinate 177,541,599 of CM068371.1, read as the reverse complement.
ATCTGATTTGGGTTCTTATAATTTCCACATTGCCTGAAATAATAAACAAATCCGTACGTCAATTAAAATTTCATCACCATACACATATTCATCTACTTATTTCTTACTTGACGTTATAGTTATTATTTTGCGTTTTTTCCTGCTTTTCTGCAGTGTCAAAAGTCTCAATTTCACTGCTCCACCGAAAGCATTGATTTTGACACTGCTGTTAAAAGTAGATGGAAGAAAAAATCTTTCTCAACGGTTTAATCGTTAACCTAGCCTCTATATTGAATGTTACAATTGTATCCATTTGTATTATTGTATGCTGAGAATTATTACAATTGTTTAATAACGTCGCCTGATATTTTAATGATGCCGCTTAGAGTGAAGTTTTAGAAAAAACTGGTAGAATAAAAGAGGTTCCGCCATAATAAGCGGTAGAAAACAACACAAATATCTGCTATACATTAAAAATAAAACTATGAACATTCATTTAATTAATAACAAATATAGGCCTAATTTAAAGTACGTTCAAATCGATACTGACACCAGTTTCACGGTAATTTCGTTCTGCGGCCAATTCTCTCAGATGAAAATGTGCACACTCAACACAGTATTTATTTGTTGGTAATAATAGCACAAGACTAACATTTTCAATTTTATATTTTTATATTCCTATGGTAGGCTATATAACGTTATAGGCCTACATTACGCTGAACGCAAACCTTGTTCAACTTGCGTTCACTTACTTCGTACACATTGAGTATTGCACTTGAGCATTCCCTTACTTCATACACAATCGACATGGACATTTTAAACTGATAATAACCAAAACAATTCCGACTAACGTCATTATTTAAACAACTGAACTTATAATTTATTCACGATAGCAAGTCAGTAAACACAAGACTGGTGTGGATTTATCTTACCAGTACGACCGCTTCGCAAGATGCAAGGGATGCAGCAAGTCACAGGAAAACAATTCAGTACACACCCACGTAATTCTAATGTAAAAAACTTTACACGTTAAACAGTTTAAACTGCTGAAAGTTCGAAAAACACAATGACACGATCGAATGGCGTCTTTGCTTTCGTTACTGACTCGTTACTACGAATGGACTACGTACGTTGATGATGTTCTATACACTTACACATTTCTGCTTACTTTTCAATTTTTTTATCAAATATTTCAGGTGTCTCCGGCTTTTACAGGCACGTTGAACGATGGCAATCAGATCGTTTGATATCAAGTAGAAACCCCGCTGAGTCCCGTTCCGTGAGTACTGTTAGGAAAGCTGATTCCCGATACCTCTTCTCAAAAACGAGTTGTCTTCAACCCAACGATATCAATTAACCGCGAGAATAGCATGATTCTCGATTACGATCACGATAGGACGATTACGATGCATCAGCAATATGTCTGTTTTCGCGGTGTCACATAAAGCCTCTCCAATTTTCGCTTCTTCAGTATTAGTACGTACAAGACAGGTTCCATTCTGTTCCTCCCGCCGTATTCATAATAAGCCTTGTGTTTCAGATTTTTTGTATCTTCTGTAGTGATCTAAATGACAATAGTGATCTGTGATTTTAGGCAGTCTGGAATTGAGCTCGAAAGTGGGTATTTTCTAGATGGTAGCTGCTCACACCATCAATAGCGAGCCCCCCCTTTGATGCCTCCGAAATCACACGTTAGGGTGTTCGGCGTCCGTATATAGTTTATAACAACATTAAGTACTTAAATAGGAAAAATATTTGACTTATCTAAGTCACTAAATAATTCATACGTTTATAGAAACAGAAAATGATACCAAAACTTAGAGTATCCAGGACCAGTTACCGAGTCCAGTTTTTGATTTGAATTCCTAATAGGTAACCATGAAAATGTCCATCCGCGTAACAGACTATTGTATTAAGTCATTAAAGAACTCAGACTTGGTCACTTATCAACATACAAACAAACCTACTGACCTACCGATCCTCGTAAAATTCCAGACTGCCTGCACTTTTTTATTACGAAAGGATTATCTTCAGGGTACATAAGCGTCGAACGAAATGAGGACATTCCATCTGACCACTCACCAGTGATAGCTACAATATATACAAAAATTATTCACAAGAAAAAACCTGCAAAACTGGCCAACAAAAGGACTGACTGGGATGTGTTCAGAGATATACTTTCTAACAAAATTAATCTGAAAACCGCCCTTAAATCACCAACAGAGCTTCAAAATGCAGCGGAATCCTTCGTATAACTAGTACAGGAAGCTGCGTGGGAAGATACTTTACTATGTACACAAAAACAAAAAAATTCACTTGTCCTCTCATCGTTAGGGAAAAAATACGTCTCAGAAAAATTTAGATGGCACTAAGACATCCACAGGACAAAATATTATACAACAGAGCAGCGAGGCACCTTAAACAACTATTACGGAAACTGAAGTATGACTCATTTGAAGAATATCTGTTAAACTTAACTCCATCATTAGATTCAGACTATGCTCTGTGGAAAGCTACAAAAGGGTTAAAACGTCCGCGTACGCAAATTCCACCCATAAGAAATCCTGACCGAACCTGGGCAAAAGCAGATGGGGAAAAGGCTGAAACATTTGCCAAACAGCTGTATGACGTATGTGAACCATTCCCCTCTACTGATACAAACACTGACGAAGAAATTTACGAATATCTTGCTATACAGCAACAACAAAGTAATAACTATGTGGAACCAGTTACTTCTAGAGACGTCTAACGTATTATCAAAACAGAGGTCAATCATAAAAAGGCGCCAGGTTATGATCTCCTAACAGGTCAAATCATGAAAGAACTTCCTTGGAAAGAAATTGTCATGGCATCACAACGCCCTATTGCGACTGAAATACTTTCCTGGTCAGTGAAAGGAGGCCGAAGTCATACTCATACCCAAACCTGGGAAACCACCAAATGAGGTGACGTCGTATCGACCTATAATTTTCTTACCAATAATGTTTAAAATCATGGGAAAATTATTGGTGAAGAGATTAACAAATACCATCATAGATAAGGATCTTATACCTGATCAGCAGTTTGTGTTTAGAAGACAGAATTCTACGATCGAACAAGTACATCGAATAGATTGGTATAATGTACAAGCAACAACATGTACATTGGATTGTACATAATATGTTACTTTTAAATACTCATATGAAATGTAAAAAATTATCGACTTCTTTTTCTGTTTCCTCCTTTTATTGATTTTTCTTTTTCTTTTGATACTACAACCGTATATGAGTTTTAATCCTCTGAACTAATGCGCACCACCTTTTTCTGTCATTCTCATCTCTCTTGCAGATTGTGACGCTCGTGTGGACATTATTTTACAAATCTTTCATCGCATCATCGGTCATCTTTTCATTTGCCTTCCTCTATTCTTGTTTCAGCAGCCATCTTTCCTCATTTTACATCCGTTCTGTTCCGTTCTATATACTGTACGCGTCCTAACTGTCTTATTATTTGAGACTTTATCAATCTCACAGCTCTTCTTCGTTTATTTGTCTTGAGCTACTGGACCGAATACCGTGTGTTAGAAAGCTTCAGTTCAAACCTAGGTATAAGGCTGTACTTCACAGGTCTTATGAGACAATTGTAGACTCTTAATTTTGACTTCGGTTTATGCTGTAGATCAGAGTAATAATACTAACATCATTTTCTATTGCTATTCTTCATCTTACTTTCAATAATTTTTAATACTAGAACTTTATAGATTAATTCTAATTTCATCACGAAAATATTATATTTCTTTTGAATTACATATTAAACCGCAGTAAATAAACATATCGAAACGTACTTATAACACGCACATGCACAAACTTAACCATACTTATAGTATAATCTAATAAATTAATACTCGTTTCCTTTACTTACTACGTTAGTAACACACGTAACGAACAACAGAGAAGAACGTTAGGATTCCAAACAGATGTCGTATTGAACCCTTGTTTACTAAACGGCGTAAAGCGCCCAAAATGTGGTCGCGTTGGTGGAGTTAAAGTATGCCGGGCTGGACATCAGGTCTCACTACATTATCCCTGATGTGTGTGCGTGTGACTGTAGAGGTTACTAAGTTTGCCACTTACAGCAACCGCAGGGACAATAAAACGCCATTTGCCTACAACAGCCACCACGACTAACTGCTTACTCATAAATCACAGTCTAACTTGAAAGTGTTTTTATTTTTTGTTTAACCCTGCGAAACATGTAGATGAGGTGATCCATAGTTTGTGACCCAGTTTAAGTAATTATGTAGATCAATAATACTGTCCGTTCATGTTTAGCAAGACATTTACATAATTTTTATAAGCTTCCAAAGAATAATCGATAAAGATAATCGTTACCAAAAAGCACAGGACCAATAATCTTGATCAAAAAATTGTTTTTGAATTAGTCAGTTGAAATTACAATTAAAAAAATCAGTTGTAATTACAATTCCGTAGTGAATACCATTAAACGCGTACTCGGAAGAATGGGGAAGAGGAATTTGGAGGTAGATAAAATTGAGAAAACGATGAAAAATAAACCAGTGAGTTTCAATGAACCACTATGCTCTCATGTGGACAACTACCGGGATAAAGACGATCTTCAGGGCAATATTAAAACCAAACCATAGGCAGTGAAAACGATAACTTTACTGTCTCCTACATTGAATAATTTTTCGTCACAAATACGATAACATTCACTCGAACACTTTCCAAAATTCCTATTTGTCCCATGCAATGGCCGAATCTGTGTGTAAGGACTTCTTAACCGCACACGACATCATTGGCATTTTCTGACGTTACCTATGAAATTCTACGAACACATCGGTGTAAAATAACCGTTCTCCTTCTGACAAACGTAGGAATGATTGTAGCATGTGATACACCCGTGAGGTGGGGGTCTGGGGTTAAATCCCCTGGGGGCGATATTAAGGGGCTTATACCAACATCTACGGTGGCTCTCAACTTCTGGAATCTCCACCTGATACACACCGCGTCATCGTTGGCGCCGGGGTAAACCGGTATTTCGCCTGGACTGGACTGATGTAAACCGGGCTAAGGTTATTATCTTGCGAACGGGAAACAAGGCTGGCTAGTCCCTAGCAGCAGCTGCGAGGTTACCACTCCAGTCCCGGTCGTTCTATGTACATCAAGCTAGTGAAACCTAGTAACATGCAGCTTACCCCTGTTCAGTTGGGAAGACCGTTCAGGTTACGTTGCTGTGTGGCTGGCTGAACCCGCCAGATGAGCTGGGGCTACGGCTCTGGGATGTGGGATTTGGGAGGCCGATGAATACCGGAGGCGCCTTCTTCCGAAACAAAGACCATGGCGCATGCAGTCTTGAGGAACCTACTTTCGACGGTGGCAGGTGATAATCGGAACACGATGTGCGGGCAACGTATGGTGGAGGGACCCGGAGTGTCTGTGTAGCCGTCGCTTCAGGAGCCTGTTCTGGCCTCCGCCGCCCGCCTGTCTGGGTACAGGCAAACTCACCGTTAGATCTAGTTCACTCGTTGACGTAGCCAGTGGACTTGGTAACCTTATGTGGTTTACGGCATGTTGTAAGTTAAGAGTAAGGAGGTCTTCGGAACTTACTTGTACAGCGGTAGCGCTCAGTCACCCCCCCCCCCCCTCACACTATATGCAGTAAGATGGTACACAAAGCTTTAAGAACAATTCATCCACTGCGTCACAGAAGGTGGAAAACGAAGTATTAGATGGCCCCCAGTTCTACTCTTCATATGAATTATTTTACTTTCTTCTGCGCACAGGTAATGTTGTGAAAATGAAAACAAAATAATAGATTTTCATTATATTAATTGTAACTGAATTGGCAAAAAGTTTAGAAAATACATAAGCAAATGTTCAGCAGCATTATAACGATTTCTCGGGTTTACTTGCGATTTTCACAATGCTTAATCCAACGACTACTTTGAAAAATATCTTATTCATATGCTGTGTCATTGAGTCGTACTTGAGTGTTTCATTTCATTGATTTCTAGTATAACTTAAATTATAAGAAGTGTTTACAGTCCCATATGGTTTAAATCTCACGCAATATCTACGTTTAGATATTTCGATTTTTCAGAATATTTTTGTATAATCGATGTGCTTACAGGATAGATTAGAACAGAGATTTTTAAAACCGGAACATTAATGCCATGTTATCGTAAATTACTTAACGTGCTAGTGTAAATCAAAACGTAGTAAATAAGTTAAATTAACTGAAACAAAATAAATTACTACGTTTTGCATAGCGCGTATTAGTTATCATGCCCACTACCACTATTCTTATTCTTTCACCATCCTTATTGTTTTATTCTTCTTCTATTTCTGGTAATCTTGTTTCTTCTGCTCCTATTTCTGCATCTCTCTCCTTTTTCATCCACTTCCCCCTCCTTTCTCCCATTATCCACATGAAATCAAAAAAAATTTCAATAAATAAATTAGTAAAACATTAATCTTCTTCTTTAGCACTACAGCCCAACGTGAGCCTTGGCTTCCAACACCTATCTTCTCAAATGTCTCCTATCCATTGCCCTCTCAGTGTAATCCCTCACATCCATTAATCATGGGCTTAAAAACTGGTAAAAATCCTCAAGAGCCCTCTTCGTATCGACCCATAAGCCTTCTACCGATACTTGGTAAGATCTTTGAGAAGCTGTTTGTAAAACGACTTATGCCAACAATTGTAGAAAACAACCTAATTCCGGATCACCAATTTGGCTTTCGAGAAAAGTACTCTACGGTAGATCGAATACACAGACTAACAAATGTTATCAATAAATAGTTGGAATCGAAGTTCTGCTCAGGTGTGTTTCTCGACGTTTCCCAGGCATTTGACAAAGTCTGGCATCTTGGACTCTTATACAAAATAAAGAAAAATCTGCCACATAATTGTTACCGTATTCTACATTCCTACTTAGTGGGCAGAGTGTTTCAAGTCAAGTACTCGGATGCTACTTCTCCTCTATTACCAGTGGGGTCAGATGTTCCCCAGGGTAGTGTCCTGGGTCCTCTGCTCTACCTCCTGTTCACCTCGGACTTACCGTCAGCAAGTGAAACCACTGTTGCTACCTACGCCGATGACACAGCAATCCTAGCGACACACTCCGACCCCTCAATAGCATCTCTTATACTACAAGAATCATTAAACAGTGTTCAGTTATGGCTTGATAAATGGCGCATAAAAATCAATTCATCCAAGTCAGTCCACGTTACCTTCACCACACGTAAGGCAAACTGCCCTCCAGTAACAATTAATGGTCAACCAGTACCGCAAGCTGAAAGTGCTAAGTACCTTGGGATGGATCTGGACAGGAGACTAACATGGAAAAAACATATAACATCTAAGAAGATTGAACTTAATCACAAGGTCAGAAATATCTACTGGCTGATAGGCAGAAAATCACGGTTGTCTCGTCAACAAACTGTTGATCTATAAAGCAGTTCTTAAACCGGTATGGACTTATGGTATTCAACTTTGGGGTACTGCTAGTGCAAGTAATATTGAGATCATCCAGCGCTTTCAGTCCAAAACTTTAAGATCAATAGTCGACGTTCCATGGTTTGTCTCTATACACCGCGACCTCAAAGTTCCAACCGTGAGAGAAGAAATCATGCACCTCTGCTGGACTCACATCTCCAAATTAGAACAGCATCCTAACCACCTGGCAATTAATTTGTTATAGACAACAGTGAAGATATTTATAGACTAAAAAGGCACAAACTATTAGACTTAACATTCAGGTTTAGCTAATAATGTATTCTCTGTATTTTCTGTATTGTACTGTCTGTGATATCTGTTCTGTATGTTTTTGTATTCGTGTCATTAATAAGTAGTGTTAATGTCAACCTGTATATGTGCCTTATGGGCCCAGTGTTTAACATTTGAACTTATTGTATCATGCCAGCAGGAAGTGAAAGTGATTTTTGTTCAATTGTTTACATGGTATATCATTTAGTTTAGTATTTTGTGTACCTCTTTAATCTATTATCAAAAACAAGAAGAGCTGTCAATGGTCAGCTCTTCATAATCCTGTATGTGTGTTGTCAGCCAAGTTGTTAAATGTTCGCTAAGTCGATTACAGATCTCCAATAAAAAAAAAACATTATTCTTAGATCTTTCAGCACATCTTCCAACCATTCTATACTAGGTCGGCCTCTCTTTCTGTTTTTATCTTGCGGTATAAACTCTGCTCTTATGACTTGCGACTTCTGATTTTCTTTGGCTGATCATCCATCCGCTAGGTGACCTAGCCATTGTCATTGCATTGGTTAAGACTTCACGAATCTTACAATGTCTTCATCCTTCAATAGCTCATCTATCTCCTGGTTATTTCTTATTGTCCATTCATCATCTTCTTTAACCGGGCCATAAACACGTCTTATAATCTTTCTTTCAAACCTTCTTAGTGTTTCGTCAGTGCCCTCCTCCATAAGTAACAACCGGTCTGATAAGTGCCTTATATAATAAATATTAATATCTTGGATTTCACAGCATCGATCTTTCGAAAATCTATCCCGTCGCCAACAACAAGACGGACAGCGCTACCTACGGCAGCCTCTGAAGAAGCCTTTTAAAGGAGAAAACCGGTTTAGGCTATAAGGTAAACTTTATGATTTTACTTATAAAAAACTTAGTGTTCCGAGTCGTTAATACAATAGTGATATTTAAATATTAATACTTTGCCTCTAAAGAAAGTAAAGTTACGACATAGTTCGTTATGTGCTAAGAACATACATCGGACACATCGACGATACACATAGGGTGTCGGATTAGTTTGAAAATTAACAACTCGTGTGTAGATAACGTTCTTCACAAGTAAAATTTACCGCTGAGGAAATCTGAAGCAGTTAATACAGTTACGGCTCGTGAGGAAAAGAAAGTAAGCAAAGAAATCAACAACCTGGCAGATTAATTGTCTTGACTACAATAATTCCACTCGTTACAATGTTTTAATCTCACTCGTCATCACTGCATTAATCAATCAAACTTTTGGATCATAACAGTTCGACCAATACAAATATATGAAAGTAAAAAAGTTTTATTATTTATATTATGTTTACAGTAGCGGGTCTAGATTTTTTTTTTTTTTTGAGGGGGATCCGGTCGAGTCGGCTTCATACAAAAGAAAAAATAAGTGAAGAATAATCAACATTACTATCTTCAAAGTGGTTTAAAAACACGCCACAATATCCTAAAATCAATCCCATTAAAAAAACGGTAATAGGCCTAACACAATAAAAATACGGGTTATTGAAATATTGTTTAGAAGATAGTTATTGACTGTACTTATTTTTCTGTATTTCATATTTCAAACGTTTACGCAAATGTTGTGTAATAAACCTGTTTGTATATTTAAAAACAAAAAAGTCACTACTATACTAGCGTACACAGCTGAAAAAAAGGTAAAATATCTAAAAATCAAGATATTCACAAAATTCGTCAACCTTTTTTTTCGACCCTCTGGAAGGATCCGGTCCCGGTCGCCCCCCCCTCGTACATATGCCTCTGTATGTCTATGTTATATTTAGTAGATTCAACAAAACGCATCTGAAAAAACACGTTATGACGTCTGTGGTCAAATCGTTACGTGTGTCTGTTACATTTTTTTAATGTCTCTCCTCTTGGCTGTCTGCAGATTATAATACCGGGTATTCCCGCTGACGAGAAGAGACGGACGCAAGCTGAAACTTTCTGGCTCTGACGAAAATTTAATGAGCACGACTCCCGCGCTACGGATTACACACATGCCAAAAACGTCCTGCCTCTATGTACGGATTATGTAACAAGCCCGGAGCAATGTTTAAACCCCCTTTCTCTCACACTATCCAACTTACGGACCAATACTTCTCATTTTGGGATCCACTAGAGAGTCGGGTAAAAGTAGTTGGAGTGTCATTCAGTGCCAAGTATAGTGGATATATTACAGATAGAAAATTGTATTGTTCAAATTTTCCAGTCTCCAGGTGAAACGGATTTTGTATGTCCTTTCTTTCCTTTTCTTCTTTAATTCCTGGCTTTTCCTTTCCTTTTTTTTAAGGTGAACTCGGTGACCTGTGACTTGGCAATTGTGGCACACGGGACGATCTGTGACACACTGTAATACTTATAATGTGTAACATAAAATCAATGTAAATTAATATTTCGATAATTCAAATTTAAAACAAAAGGGATATGGCGAGTCGTAACTATGTCTATAGTAAATACATCTCTATATCTATATATTAATAAACTATTGAGAAGCTTATGAAAAATTGAAAATGACCAAGTACAAACATCCCATTGAACTTGTAGATGTAGGGACAAGAATTCCATTAAAACTTCGTAAACATTTTCTTCTCCTTCTTCTTCTTCTTCTTCTTCTTCTTCTTCTTCTTCTTCTTCTTCTTCTTCTTCTTCTTCATCGTCTTCTCCAGGCTGTGGACCTTACGATCCGTTGCGTACTCCTTGGTCCGACCACCTTTTCTTTGGTCTTCCAATATTCCGCCGTCCTTTCGGATTATAAACCAAAATTTGTTTTGGTATCCCGTTCTTACGCATCCTTTCAACATGGTCTGTCCAGTCCTGTCTGTATTGCTTTATCCTTTCGTTTAGATTGTGTATTCCACGGATGTTCCTTGTACCATCATTTTAATAACGTAGGTTATATTAATTCTGAAAACATTGTGATCCCAAATTTCAGAATAGAGACTTCAGAATTCAAATTTAAATAAAACATATGCATTCTCATCAAGTATAAATTTTGTATGTACTTATCTTGAAGGGTGTTAAATTGAACCTTTGAAAACTTTCTTTGATAATTGTTAGACGATACGATTATTAAAAGATCTACTTAAGTTGTTTCTGCAGTTAGTAAGTTACTGCAGGTTTTGTTATAAAAAACATAAATATTTTTCAGTAGGTATTTAATCCGTTTTGATTTGGTTTATACTGGCACGCAGACAGAGATATTTTACGATACTGTGGTAGAAAGTTACCTCTAGTGTACGCCAATCACCACTTCTAATAGCGCATTATAAAAGCCAGGGACGTGATCTTCAAAACTGGGAGACTGTTTAAAAGTCGTGTTCAACAACGACCACAAAGATGTGACTTATATGCTGCTGTGTGTTCTCTGTCTTACGCATGTGGAAACATGGACACTGACAGTTATTCAATACAAAATCAGCAAGCTTTGACGTTCAGATTCGATAGAGGCCTTGAGATATGGCTCTATCGAAGGATGCTGGCGATGCCATGGACAGACCCTGTCACAAATATAGAGGATGAAAAAGACGAAGCTGATACTTTAATATCAAGTTGAAATTTCAGTATCATATAATTACAACTACAGGCTCATTACAACTGTGATGTTTTTACTTTGTAATACGCGTTAATACAAATGATTTAACACAAACGTTAAATACGCGTTAACACAAGCAAATTGTTTTCTTTAATTTATTAGGTCATTATGACTTGCCTGGAAGAAAATTCAAAAGTATGTCTTTCTTTTCAGTTAATTGATACTTAAAGACAAATGAATTTGAACCCTATCTGAACGCATAAATAAGGTTTATTACTTTTAATACTTTTTTAGTATTTATATGTCAAGGTAAGCGTTACTATATTATATTATTTATTTATATTTTTATATGTACATTTTTCATGTATCGTAGACACAATTGTTATAGAGTCTGTAATTTGAAGATGAAAACACCTACAGACAATTCTACAAAATGTGCATTAAATTATACAAAATGAGATATCAAAACCGTGCAAAATGTCACAAACATAAATGTTAGATTCTATAAGTGGAATGTTTCTACTGATAATGTTACCGGTTATCTGCAAGTTCGCGCTTACAAACATTGTGTTCGTTTATTTGCTGCAAGCGTGTGATTGTCTTGTGCGGCCCCAGACTGTGGTATTCCCTTTGCGCGCATACGTTTGACTTTATATTTTCTCCGTTCCAAATGTATATTAGCTGTTCACCATCTACACAACAATTTTCCTTCTGCTGTGCAATACTTGTTACCATATTACACGGAACGGCATCTGCAGGCGTCGAGAAGTGTTATTGAACAAAACAAAGGCAAAGAGTGCATGAGAGAGAGGGAGGAAGAGAGAGAGAGAGAGAGAGAGAGAGAGAGAGAGAGAGAGAGAGAGATTGTGCGAGATTGGAATGAGCGGAGAGGGAGAGAGAGAGAGAGAGAGAGAGAGAGAGAGAGAGAGAGAGAGAGAGAGAGAGAGAGAGAGAGAGAGGAGCAGAAAGAGAGAGATCTCATGAGTCCCCTGTTAGCGAACGTCTTTGTTTTTTCAATTTTCGTTTCAGTTAGTCCAATAAAGTACACAGAACCGACTCGACTCACAGATGCGGCGTTCTGAAACTGCAGTGAGCTGTCTCAGAAAGTACAGAAGTGGCCTCAACATAAAAAAAATGATACCAAGATTACTACAAACCGATACTGATACGTCCATACGTGTACAAAATAATATTATAGTAATAACGCCACAACTTTTATAACCATGCGGTCAATTTTAGTGTCTCTTTCAGTTTCATACTTGTATGGAATGTAAGTGATGAGAGAGAAAAAGAATGAGAAAGAGGGAGAGGGACGTATATAGAAATTCTAGTGTAGTTGGCAAACAGATTCATCAAATATAGTATCTGATATTGTCGTATTAGATATAGTAACATATTAGACGGCACTTAGCTCAAAGCTTGAAACAATCGTAGTAGTTATGCTACTCGTTAATGTAAAAAAATGTATTTAAGTAAAAATATTGCAGCTAGAAAGCATAAAACAAAAGTTACAGTTATACAACAGTATAAGCCAAAGACGATGATGCACTGAGACACTATTGTAAATAAAACTGTACATTCCCAATATTAGATTCATGCTTAACGTTCAGGGTTTCTTAAACTCATTACCCCACTAATGGCGATGGAGAGTGACTTTTAATGGAGGAGTGTCAGTTTTTACGTACGTTCGACCACAAAAATTCATGTAGATCTGAGTTTAGCATTTATAGTGACAAGAAATAGAAGAAGAATCAACAACATTACATAAACTCGAATATACAAAAAACGCTCCAGACTAAAGTAAAGTAATATAAATTATATGTTTATGGAACGTCCCTCTTTTCCTGTACATATATTTGCATTTGTTAGATAGGGGGTGTATTAAGCCCATTGCTGTTCCTATGTTCAATGGATAACACTATTTAATGTTCTAGTTTAATGTAGATAACTACAAAGTTCGAAAAATCTAAAACTTTAGTCACCGATAACAGATAAATAAAAACAAGTTGATGCTTCTTTCACTAGGCATTAAATGTACTGAAAAAATTACCGTATCCTCATTGGAATACAATTAAATATACTTGGAAAGTAAAGTTAAGACATGGGGAAAATTACGAAGGGGAGAAGATCTGTCCGTTGACCTAGGGAACGTTGCAAGTACGGAATCCGGAACAAACCACCTATACCTATATTCCACGAAAGGGGAAAAGCAAAAGAAGGGGAAGAAGAAAGCGTGGAACATAAGCGTTGGGCTAATAAAAGGTGTACATATAGTTGATAACATACACTATACACTAGATATGAAATTTTATAACACAAGAAGACGACACCAAATTAAGGATCCCGAACAAACTGTGTTTCTAACTGCGGTGATATGTTGGGGAGGGGGGATATCTTAACACAAAGACACCGAGACTTCAAGCAGCTGAAGTAAAACATCTTAGAACAGTCACAGGGGTTATGAAAATTACTAAGTAATATGTGAGACGTAATTGAGTCATTCCAACAGAAAAGTGGTAGAGGATAAAAAAATTGATGTGTTTCAGACACATGTTGCGAAAAAGAGGTCGTAGGTAAATAAAGAACGTAGGGTATGTATTTGTACATGGATACAATGTGGAACAATTATAGAAGAAATGGGAGAAGACCGAAACTCAAAACGAAAGAACTGCCAAAATACCGGAAGAAGTGGAAACTTATTTATAGGAGGTGTCCATAAAAACAAAATACGGTACTGTTTACTTTAACACTCTAGGGTACAAAAGAACTGAATTATTCTTATACTTAACCAAACTCTGAGAACACGCTACGTCCCAGCCACTAGCCTATATGATAAAAGGCAATAACTTTACGTTATTGTTACGTATGCAGAACTATAACGCTAAACATGAAATAAAAGTTATAATATTTAGTCGCAAGCAGTACCCAGAAGCCACTTGATCTATTGTTGGCAATCAGGTAGAAAGGTTATCTACCATTGAAATATTTAAATATCTGATTTAATATCCGGGTTGTTATATTCCCAACCAACTGGATCCTGATAAAAAAGTGAACAAAGAATAGAATCAACAAAAACAACTTTCCTTGACGTAAAATGCTTGTTTTGTAATAAAAATCTGAATTTGAAGCTGATACGAAGGATGCTTAATTGCTACATTTGGTCAATGGTGTTATAACGTAAAAATTGAATGCTACTCAATTTTACTCAGATTTTATATAGAATAATGATTAGTAATTGTTTATTAGACTAAGACGTGCAAGTAACGTTGAGTTGAAGTACTGTTAGCACCAAGCCTAGCGGTGTTTCTTCAAAAGAACACACCCTTGTCGAGGCGCCTGTCTGACGGGGAGAAAACCATACAACAAGTCACGTACAGGATGAAGAATCATAAAATGTATTGCACTAAAAAAAGCAATAAATTTTAAGTGAAATCGAGAGAAAGCTGAGTGTCAGACAATACGGTCCGTTAGAATTATAGTGAGAAGGAAGAGCGGGCGAACATTAGGTGGCGTTTCCCCCCACTTGTTTGTATAAGTTTCGCACGCGCTGTTTTTTGGCGAATGAAAGAAAGCGTCATGTTTTTAGCGGGTGAAATTAGCTAGTTGGGTTGGAGGAAATCAAATATCGCGGTACTTGAAACCAATGGGAAAGCGATTTGTAAATATTGAGTGTGGGTAAGGATTGTGTGTGTATAAAAAACGTAGTTGGGAAATTTGTCGGGAGTCTAGGGAGAACATTACAGCTATCAGACTCGTCACCGCCTATTAAGTCGACGAAGATTTTTATTTATAACTAAACTTGCGATAGTTAGTATGAGTACAATATTCGTGTCGTGCATTAATAGTATTAAAACCGGTGTTGCAGTGGAAGAAATATACTAAAATCAAAGTAATCAGAGTGATAAATATACTGTAACTTGGCGATAAACTATCGAACTCCATATCAAAGATAATCTAACCGTGAATCGGGAAGTTACGAAGCGTTGAAGTGTATTCGGTATGAATTACTGATATTGTGAGCACTCAGCTTAATAACATATTTACTAAGATGTCAGAATAAATAGTAGTTATACACTAATTACATGCTCAATCAGTAAGTAGATGTGAGCTGTGTAGTGAAGGTGAAACCGAGGTAATTAACGTGTTAGTGTCAACGAGTATCGACAACAGGATCGTCCGAATCGCCGTCGACCGCAAAGCTCCAGGATCGCAGACTCCGAGGGAAGGAATCACCAACACAAACGGAATTCAACCAACAAGTAAACAAATTTGAACATTAAAACTCATAATAATTCATGTATTTTTTGTTAAATGTATTACTATTGGCAATTCAATATGTCTAAGAACCTACTTTCAAATGAGAATTGATGAGAAGCTATAATTTCAATATTGTAAATCATTTTAAGATTGTATGTAAATTTGTAATGAGTTAATGAAGAGGTTTATTAAAATTAGGATTCATTCCATTCAAATTGTGTTAATAATCATTTTGATACCCTGAGATAATTTTAAGAGTCGCCATCAAAGCAAGAGTTGAGAGCTTAGTATTAGTGAATTACACATATCCTTTTCTAGCTTTAAACTGCGAGTGTTGTACGGTTCTTAAGTCTCCACACTATAAGCTGCATGGAAGCCTTTGAAACGTGCCTTGACAAAAGAATGCTTCGCATTTAATAGACAGAACGGAAGTCCAACTACGAAGTTTTAAGAAAAGCCAAGGTTGGACGACAATGTATAACACAAGTTAAATGTACGAAAGTAGTCTATAAATGTCACGTACTCTTAGGCAACAAGTACGAATTTATGAAATTAATGTTACAAGGAAAATTGGAGGTTGACGAGGTCTTCCAACAAAGAAAACGGGCATGTCTATTCCAGACAATATTCCAGACTGGACGGATATCCATAATGTCGAAAAATAGTTTCGCTGCGTTGCAAAAACCAGACACAAATACGCCGATTGATAGCCAAATTAAGAAGACACACAGGAGAAGACGCATTAAGGTTTCTCTTACAAGCTGTTTTAAAATATAAATATAATTTTGCCTTAATTATTTCTTAGAAAAACTCGTTTACATCACTAAAATACTTTTAATTTTTTTTTTATACACGGTGAACAACTAATAAACGCATCCACTACCTATTCAAAGTAGGGAGTCAATGAATGCACGTGATGGTGGAAAGTCATTTGGAACAGATCAGTAAACCTGAATCACAGGTGGTAACGATTGCTATCTCTGTATTACGCGTTACTGTAGTACAAAATTACAAATTTTACACAGTGTGAATCGGAACAGTCGACTTTGATTATCAACCATCAGTTCTGAGAAAAAGTCCCGATTACTGACCCTACATATGTATCTGAATAGAATATATTTTTGTTACCCACTGCTGGTCTGGCACGTAAAAAGCGAAGCAAAATATCAACGAAGTGGAATACTGGTATACTATATTATATAAGCTGTTTAAAAAATAGAATTTAAGTAACGAGAAACTTTGCTTAATCTCACAGAGCTAACATGATTGCAAAAATTGAAACTCGAGTCACACGATGTGTTGAGAGAATGTTTAAGAAATCGCAGATAAGAATTAGGCTACAAGGGGTCGTCTAATAGTTTGTCGAAATGCGCTGGAGGGTGAGTATAATTCGCTCTGGGTGTGTAGGTTAGTTAATACAGCCTCAATTAACTTAATTTGATTTAACAAAAAGTTACAAATTTCTATTAAAAATTTAATATACAAGAAAATCTGCTGAATTGGAAAGAATGTTATTAACTGTCACGAAAAAAATTTTGCCTAAGTGGGAGTAATTAATAGACTACCTAGACGTACGCACGAAGGACGCGCGTGTAGACGTCCAGTTAGATTGTAAGGTGATGGTGAAATTATAAAACCATTTTTGTCACGTTAATTACAGATTACAAAAAAGACAAAATAACTTAAAGCTACTTTGTCCAATGACAAAAACGCAAATTGAATTCTACATATTCTTTCTTGTTTTAGTCTTGCTGCTTCAACAATAAGTGTTTACAACACTGGGTTAGTTAACAATATGTAACTCACGCTAACGAAACTATCTTGTTTATAAATATTAACGGTATTATATTTATACTATCAAATTGACGTGTTTTATTTGAATTATCATCGTCATCGTCATCGTCTTCATCATCATCCTCTGGGATTAACCCAAGTTTAATTTGTTCCAGTCTCAAGTAGATAAAGTCTAGAAGTGGTCTCTTCAGCGCTCTTAGGACGATCCATACTTCTCCGTCCTTTCGGCTTAGAGTTCAGTGGGTATGCAGTAGCCGTCAATTAGGCTGAGATCCAACAATCAATTTAGCCGATATTGGGAAATCCTATTAAGTATACTCTTAATATGCAGGTCATGCCACGTATCGATATTCTTCTCTGTGATCTTGAAGAGTATATCCTCTCATTGCAGCCGCTTGAATACGACTGGCTTAGACTCTTGGCCTTTTGTCAAAGTCCAGTTCTCAGACTTATAAAGATGTGCGGGAAGAACTACCACTTTGGAGAACTTTAGACCTGTTTCTTCAAAGTTCTCTCCTGATGGCCCCACACAAACGATTGAACTTATCCGCAGCTTATTAGCCACATCACAGTTCGAATTATAAAAATACTATAGGCTAGGCCAGATATTTCGAATTAACGACTTTCAGCAGGACAGTCGCATCGATAACAATTTTTACTCGTGTGGAACCAGCTGCATGAAAACCATTACCTTGCTCTTCACTGTGGATATTTGAACCTTCACTGTATAATCTATCTGCAACCTGTTTTCTGAGTTCAAAAAAACAGCCTGATATTTTTATATTTCTTTTAGAAAATATACGTTAATTTTTACCAGCGTTTACTATATAGGCCTAGATTATCTATGTATTCCACTGGACACTCTGACTACACGGTAAGTTTTTTCTCACTTCTGGTGCCAAACAAGATAAACTAATTTTTAACTAAATAAATATCTTTATCAAGTGTGACTTCAACAGACTGATAACAGAAACATAATATTAGAGACTGATAACAGAGACTATAATTAGAAACAACCTGTTCATGTTAATGAGCTGATGATGTTAATAATCTTGACTTGTCATTAAAAAGTTATAAATATATTCTGCGTTTATCTCGCTCGCAACTAAGAACAAAACAATACGATCGCATTTATACAGCTTGTTGAAGGCAAGATAAAAGATTTTTTATCAGTTAATTACAAGTGCACTCTGTGTACTAGCTTTCTTGCTGTCAATGCTGCTTCATCAAACAAACAGGGTATTTATCTGTTATCACAACACTCGTGTACAATGAACGCGTACAAAACTCGTTCAGACATTACGCACGCGTACCATATATGTAAACAAATTGATGAGATGCCTGCGCGCGCGCGCGTACTGACACGCGTGCACTTACAGCTTACCTTTCACAACAGCGTTTAACTTACCCGACCTTAAAAGGAGTTGAAGTATTTGATCTTCGCTAAACTCTTAACTGTGGTCAGACTATGTTATATAGGATACACTAGTAGGGCTATGCGTGCACAGCACCATCATACGTATACAATACGTGCTGCTTAATAAAATCACTGAATAATTTAATCAGCCGTTTTACTGGACCGAATTCACAGATCCCAACCACACTATTGTATGTTTTGTCTACGTATTATTTACTTATAATTCTCAATATGATTCTTATTAGCTGAACTCTGCATATTTATTTTATATGTGTCCAATGGAGTGACACGCGATTATAAATCTCATTCACAAGAGGTCTATTAGTTTCTTCACTTCAACTCCACTCTAACCGTGGTTAGTGTGAGCACCCCAGTCTAAGATTAGGTGATCTGTCGTTTCTGACACCCTTGCATCAATGAAGTAACAAAATAATGGTGATTGTCAAGCAAGTGTCTGATGCAACAGAAGAAGTATACTCATAAAATAGTTCAGGTCATATAAAATCTTAATAGACGATCAGATTTATATCAGAACTAAAGCATGAAGTGTTCACATAGAATTATTCTTAACAAAAATTTGTTGTTGGAGTAAAAGACCTCCGATCTATGTTAACGGTAATATTGTTGCAAGGTACCATGACCATCTGTGCAGATTGTGATATAAGGAGTTTGAGAAAAACTACTGTGTATAACTAAACATTATACATCTGTTACTACGAATTCGAAGACGTTATTTGTTAGTTTGGTATTTCTTTTCGTAATGAGAAAACGTGGACTAAACACTTGCACAGATCCAGTGATATTAAATGGATCAGCCTTGAGTACTTGGAAGACAAGTTTTAAGAATATTGAGACCTCTAGCTTCATCTTCTGAGATAATGTTAAGGTCTGCAAGCAAGGTGATCGTGTTACAAATAAAGATATATCATCAGAACTATAAATATTTCCTGTCTGTTATCACACGCCGAAACGAAAATGGGAGTCCCGTGTAGTAAAAGACGTTAGCACGAACTGACAAACAATTTGTTGTGTATATTGCAGCGGGTGCACAGTAGAGCGTCCGAGTGTCGAAGAAGACGCGAACCAAGAGTTGGAGAACCTCCTAAACGAGGAGGAACTGGGTGTGGCCCCCACCAAAGTCCATACGGATCTCAGAACACATACACCCAACCTCCCAGAAAGACCAGTTTTAGGGAAAATCTACCATAGCTGGGTACCCTGTTGTACCATTTTTTAAGTACGTCGCTGATAAACACGACGACCCCCGAAGCCAAGAATGGTCCCCCGACCTCCGCAGGATCTCCCTACGAGTTCTACGGTTTTTCTTCCATCTTCTGGAGACGGCTGGGGAACACAACCTCACCAGGCCAGTGGTAAGGTAGGTTGTATCCTCCCCCTCTCGCTCGATCCAACATAGGACCCCGCAGACTCAACGGACAACAACCCGCCGATGATGGGAGAACAAGCGGCCGGAGCCAGATGCTACTAGGGTTCTTCTGTGTACTTAATAGTCATCACGGTGCATCAGGTGTACAGGGAACTGGAAGATCGATGAAATAACGCTGGCATATGTGAATCCGGAACGGATGTAAACGTCGAAATAAATCGTCCCAATTTAGCGCCGCGTGCCAAAAAGACTCATGACTCAGTTAACGGTTCTCTGCATATTTCTCTTACAGTTTATTTTTTTTCTATCGATATTTTTCAAGCCTATTTTATATTTAATCTGCGGCTACCCACTTTTTCGTCCGTCTGACGCGGGCAGTCTTCCTTGTCTTCATGTGCCTCATATGTCATTCCCGTTTTGACCTTTCTTCCCTACGCTCTTGCCACCAAACATTTTTCCTTCAGACTTCGTTACCACAGTACCAAAATACTTCGTATTTTTTTCGCTTGTGAGATGAATGCGCTTTCCTTCGTAAGCGCTCGCTGTTCCAACCACTGTTATCGTTCTCATCAATTGGAGCCATGCGTGTACACTGTTATTATCTGCCAGTTCGCTTCTAGCGACACGGAATATTATTGGAATGTTAAACATAATTAGGAGATATATATTACCACGATGTACCGTGCTTGATGATGTTTTGTCATGTTTCAGCAGCTCAAATTGGGCTCTGAGGGTTCAGTACATAGATATTCGCTCCTATTGTATTTCATGAAGACAATCAATATTCCCAATAAAAAACACGGTGAAAGTACGAATACACATCGCTTTACATGCCGAATGGCTTTACACGCATTTCAATTTCAATTCACATAATGCATTAGCACACACACACTCCAGATAGTACACGGCGTGCATTCGTACTTAAAAATCTGACCTTAATTAGAACACTCGTTTTCAGGAAACCTGAAAAATAGATTGAACGTAATTACACAGTGTACGACACAACGAGTGTACTGCGGTATTATAACTGGCTGTGTTTTACATCACAATTATTCATCAATATCGACTGCACAATGCAGTAAGTAGTCGGGCTAATTACTATTTGTTTTGTAAAACACGACCGGCGGATTTACATGCTTTCGTTCCATTTATCCGTAACGGGTTAATTAAAATATACCTAATTAAAATTATTAATGTTTATTTGAATGCAAGTTTTGAAAACATGTATGTCTTCCTATTCAGAATGAAAATTTTGTAATTTACGAAATCCTGTAATAAATTAAAAAATGCTTTCTTTTATTTAATCCATTTCGATGGGGCATGAATTACTGATGTGTTGGTGTGTTTGTAACATGCACTTGCAGATCACGAGTTATTAAGGTTTTACATTTTCATAATGCTCAAATTACTGATGTGTTGGTGTGTTTGTAACATGCAGTTGCAAATCACGAGTTATTAAGGTTTTACATTTTCATAATGCTCAAATTACTGATGTGTTGGTGTGTTTGTAACATGCACTTGCAGATCACGAGTTATTAAGGTTTTACATTTTCATAATGCTCAAATTACTGATGTGTTGGTGTGTTTGTAACATGCACTTGCAGATCACGAGTTATTAAGGTTTTACATTTTCATAATGCTCAAATTTCCTATTTCCTTGTAGGTGCCCGACAGTCGTTCCTGAACAGTAAGCTGCGCCGACTCAATGCATGAATTACCCCCTCCAACAACTATAGCTTTCTAGAGAGAAGAGAGGGGAGACGGCGAGATAACAGTTCACTGTCTCACTTCCATATTATCTCCCTGTCTGTCACACACATGCTTCCATTCTTCCCGCCAATCTTGTTGCGGCTGATGTTCACAGTATGAAAAACTGTACAAGACTGTTGTGCGCGTGTGCGAAGTGGATGAAAATTTTTGTTAGCCTCGCAACGAGGTGTTTGTACACTGCTCATCTCTAAGCCACTATTCAATTTCTATCGTTAGGTTTCTACTAGTGGTGGGCGTTTTTGTTGTTTTTGCAAAACGAAAACGAACTGTTCGTTTAGAAAAAAAAAAAAACTGTTTTAAAAAACAGTTGGAAAAAACAGGTTGAATTAATGAACTGTTGCTATTTACATTTACTGATTTTACCGTTATATTGTTAATTTTGTTTTGAGTATTTCAAATAACTGTTCATTTTAGTATTTTTCTTTTATGTAACTTAAACAATGGCGTTAAGTCAATATTTCTGTTATTTACCAGCATCTTAAAAGGAATTTTTTGTTTTAAATTGTTTCATCAAAATTCATGGGGAATATCTGAATAATATTTGTATAGTAACTGAAATAAAACTGAGTATAGTCTAATTCTGGGCTAAACAGAACGAGGACAGTACAATAATGGAATGCAAGTCAATGAACGTTGCAGTTAAAAACGAACAGTTTACTCGTAACAGTTAAATAAAAACAGTTTACGCCAAACATCTCAACGAAAGTTCCAATGAAAACGAATAGTTTACTCCGAACAGAGAACAGTTGTCAAACCTGTTGTCAACGCCACGTTCGGTTTTAAAACGAAGAACAGTTTGTCTCCGCGGAAAAGAACAGTTCGTTCGTGTTTTTTTTTTCAGAAGACTGTTTTTTAAACAGTTGTGCGTTTTTGTTCCCAGCACTAATTTCTACTGCCCCATACACCGCAGTTGTAATTTTCGAGGAGTTAGCTACTATAGCTTCCCTTCTCCCCGTTTCCAAAGTACCTTCTTTCCAGCAGTGCGGTGGAATATCTGTGTTGTAAAGTACATATGAAATAGTGAGACACGAAATGGTTGGCGCAGATGTAGCGAATAGCGGGGAAGTCGGTGCTGGTAGTGGGATGCGCAAACACCAATCACGCAGCTATTCTGAACACAAAATGATTCCTCGGAAAACAACGCATCGAAGTTACGCATGCACAATGAGATCTTTTCACAGAGCGCGACAGACACCCGTTTCACGTCTAATTGTTTTAGCTGTACCCTATTTAACGAAAGAACAGAAGAAGTATTAAACTAAGGAGAAACTATTAAAAATTAGAACAAAAACAGTTTGTAGTTTACAGTGAGTTATACGTAATATTATATTTTAATCCTTGCAATATATTATTAGTATACAGTTTTATACTAGTAGCGGTCCACGCTTTACTGATTTACTAATGCCATATGTCATTCATGGGGATACTCTACGCGAATTTCTGAAATATCTGAAAACATGGTTGGTTTCAGTCTCAGCTACTGAAGAAATTTTAACAGATTTTGAATAACAAAAATTAATCAAACAATAAAAAAAAATTATAGGCCTAAGGTAATTTTGTTACATTGTGAACTTGTATTATTTCTTATATATTAGGCCTATATTGTAATTATCTATATTACTGTACTAAGTTTCAGCTGTATGTCTTTAATGCAGCTTGATAGATGTGCGTTTTTAATTTTCATAATCTGTTTTTTGTAAATCGCTAAATTTATTTTACTTGTTTCTTTTTTTTTAAGAAGCAAGCGGTCCTTGTTATCTGTCCACCTATGTGAGGAAAACCACAAAACGGTCATTTCTAGGGGGCCCCTATTTTGTTTCATTACTCTATTGTGTTATTGTAATATTGTATTGAAAATACTGTGATGAAATAAAGATTTTAAAAAATTGTACTACTGTCCTAATACCGACACGTAAGCATGTCTGAGCAAGCTTCATTTAAGTATTCCACGTATCAAATGTTAGATGATCAGTTTGTTAGCTGTGATATAAATATCGGTATGGAGAACCATACATGACGTCCATGTTCTAAGATTTATATTTAAAATCATTTTCGAAATGAAATATTTCCATAGAAACTACTTCTTTCTTCAGACTTAACCACAGTACTGTAGTTACTAACGTGTACCACCTCACGTTAGCGCACTTGATTTTCACTGATGATCGCAATCGATAGAACTGCCGAAACGTCTGGTTTTGTATAAAACATTGGACCACGCCAAACAGCCCGGGAATTAATTTTAATAACAAACCACTTCTCTGCCGATAACGAAGCACACATGACATAAATAAAAATTATCCCCTCCCCCTTCAACTGTCATTTTATTTATAGAAAATTACCCCCACCCCCCTTCAACTAGCCTCTACATTTACAGATCTTTCATCTACGTTTCTACAGTGGACTATTATGATCTTCTTTTCAGGATACTTTATTTATCACAATTAAGTACTTTACTCTTGTTAAAACATAAAACGTTGCAGGTAAATTACCCTTTCCCCGTAACCGACCTTCACCAAAAATCAATAGGCCTTGAGTCCTCTACAACTCAGGCACATATGCAAAAAATTTAAAAATTATTTGATTCTGTTTGAATGTGCGGCAGTTATCGTTCGTCATCGTAAATATCGGTATGGAGAACTATACATGACTTCCATGTTCTAAGATTTATATTTAAAACCATTTTCGAAATGAAATATTTCAATAGAAACTACTTCTTTCTATAAAAAATTACCTATGTTAAAACATAAAACGTTGCAGGTAAACTACCCCTTTCACTTAACCGATCTTCACCAAAAACAATAGGCCTTGAGTCCTCTATAATTCAAGGATGTATGAAAAGAATTATTTGATTCTGTTTGAATTTGCGGGTGTTATCGTTTCCCATACAAAAAATTCTACACACAGACGACACACACACCCACACACACACACACACACACGCGCGCGCGCACACACACTTTTCGAAAAATGACTTTTCTTCATGTTTTGAGGGTAGTACAATCAGAATCAGCCGTTATCTCGAACACGATTTTTTTCACCATGCCCATACTTCCATTTCCTTATGGAACATGGAAGTAAAAAAATGGGCCTAAACTAACAGATAAAAGATAAAAAAATGTAGGTAATATATCACAAAATAAAAAGTAAGAGTTATCTTGAATAAAGTGGTTACAATAAAACTACGATAACCAAAGTAGCAAATACAATAAAACAGGAAACAGGAACACGTATAAGAATCAACTACAAAGGAACAAACGACTAATAATAATAATAACAACAACACATTATGCGGGCTATACTCACTTTACATGACAAACAATTTAATGACAAAACCTAGTGAACTCTTTCAAAATAGGGATATTAAAAATAGCATGCAAAACAAAAAGAAATAATATACAAATATTAATAAGGATAATAAGGATATATTAAACAACGCAATCTAAAAAATAGAATCTAAAGACTGCAACATACTTTACATAGTCCAGAAAAAAAATGAGAAACTCTACTTGGAAACCCTATTTAGCAAATCCTATTAAGCAACAAATACTGGACAATCACAACATAACGCTAATAGAACATACACCACACAGAGCCACTGTAATGAACGTTTGGGAAAACCTACACTTATATAAACATAAAACACAAAACAAACTAATACCTGAACAAATACAAATCCAATACAAAACACAACACAATTTTTAAAACATTAAACACTCGAAATGCTCACAGCAGAAATTTGTTTACCAAATCTAGTATGTCAGTAATAACACCAAACAAACATATTTAGCAGAAACCAACTAAAGGTATGTATTGTTCACAACGCCGTAATTAATATACTATACAGTACTTCTTTTACATTATGCCATGTTACCTTTTATACAACTCTCGTCATTCGGTCCCTGAAATACCTTTATATTAGCTCTAAGACTATTACTTCTGTAGATACTTGCTTTTTCTTTTAATTAAAAAAAATACCTTAAAAGTAAATTAGATCAATATCAACACGAAATAAATATTTACATTATATTTCTCGAATTCCTTTACTACTGTCATACTAAAAAATATGACTTCCTTATATTCAAAACTCTAATCATCTTCATCTTCAAAACACGGCATAGGCAAGGTGCTGCTTGTTCCGCATTCATAGATCCTCCACCCTGGAACATAGATCCTTCCTGGGTCTACCTACACACCTGTATCCTATAGGTTTGTATTTCCAGACTTTTTTGGCCAGTCTGTAATCTGACATTCTTTCTAAGCGTTTTTTCCACCGTTGTTTGTTATCTTTTAATTTTTCATTCAAATTAACAACTTGTGATTCTTCTTTCATGGCTTCATTCTTTATACGGTCAAGTTCAGACCACATTTAACTCCTCTTAATAATGCCATTTCTGAGATCTGTATTTTAATTTCTTGTTTCTTTGTGGTTGTCCATAATTAACACCCATAGGACAGTACAGGGACGACCATAACTTTGTAAAACTTTAATTTTGTACCTCGAAGTAACTTGTTTCTAAAAAAAATACGGTTTAATTATCCCACAGATCGTTTGGAACTTACCTAACTTAACGTCAATATCATAATTCCTATCAGAATCCAATATTATTTCTCAAAAACTCTAGTGTACTTATTTAATGTGATTGTTAGAACTTCGATAAACGTTTGTAAGGAGGACTGATAGCTTACGTCATTCTAAACTGGGACACATGTTATCACAAAGAAAGACTCGAAACAGCAGATAAACGCGTAACTTATTTTTTTAGTAGGAACTATTAATTGGTTTAATCAGGTTCGACTTGCAGTCAACAAGAAAAAAGTAATGTTACTCCTTTGCATCGAACACCTGAAGGCATTCTAGAACAAAATTGAAGACTTTAAAGTAGTTATAAAATTACATATATAGTAATAAAATTGTATGTGTGTGTGTGTGTGTGTGTGTGTGTGTGTGTGTGTGTGTGTGTGTGTGTGTGTGTGTGTGTGTGTGTGTGTGTGTGTGTGTGTGTGTGTGTGTGTGTGTGTGTGTGTGTGTGTGTGTGTGTGTGTGTGTTTATACCTGATAAAAGACATAACTTCTTGCATATTTGACGTTAATGTCATATCGAAGTATTAAATAACAGCTCCGATCTTAATTTTGCAGCGACCGACACTGCGGTATCCTATGCGTCTTTAAAATACAACCAGTTTCATCGGCTTTCATCGGCAATTCTCACTGTGATAAATTTTATAACCTTAATTACAGTCTTACAATTACAGTCCAAAGGCTCGTCGACGTTCATTAATCTTTCTTAAAAATACGTTCTCTCACACACAGTTTGCAGTTGCTTCACACGTTCGACCACACCCGCTACCCTCGTTTGTCCTCAGCTGGCATATTTTCGTCTGGCATAATGCAGTTATTTCTTACCAATCGCCGTCACTGTATTGTCCTGGTGCAAAAATAGATTTAATTCGCTGACTCCCAAGCTCAGGACAGCCAACGCTATTTGAGCTTCAGTCCGGTTCTTTAGTGTTCCTCGTTGTCTCACTCATGCGATAATAGTGACCAACGAATGTTTAGGAAGTGAGACTTTAAATAATATTTTTCTTACGTTAATAAAAAGTCAGTAAAAGTTATAGTTCTTTTCCGCGGTCAACTTTGCTGCATCATCTCAGAAAGAATAATTTTAATTTAGCTTTTCCTGATATCTTATAAAATTATGTTATCTTGTTTTATCTTAGACTTCAATTTAGCTTATATATTCCTATTTTTAAAAATATCTTAAAGTCACTTCCATTATGCAAATTTTGTGACTTCTTAATTATTGTATTCTTTATAAACTAGTAATAAATTACGGTTAAATTTTTTTGGGCGAATTACACAAAATGGCTGGAACACTCGTTACCACGACGAAATGTTAGGATTCGCAAAATAAATGACATAAAAACTACAAATTTATTTAATCGTGTTCAACTTGTAGTGAACAATATAAAAGTAATCTTATTATCCCGAATTTAAAATGTGGCCAGCTTCGAAGGCAAAAGTGAAGATTTGAAATCGATTACAAAATTACGTACATGGAAGTGTAATTGTGTGTTAGGTAAGTCACGAATAATAAGTATGCATTTCTTAAGGATAAATGCATTTCCGCAAGCTCTCGTTTTATAACTCGTTTTATCTACATACATTATTTACATAATTTACATTAAATTTATATTATTTAAATTGTTTACATAAGACTGTAATCAATTATATAATAAGTCAGTAAATTTGAACTTGTAACGTCGCAAAATCAATTTTTTAAATTTATTTAGAAATTTTTGATTTTCAACAAAAGTCATTAAAAATGCAGACAATGTTTCAAACCGATTACATGCAGGTTGTTTGAAATCCGGACTGTCTGGATGTAAAGCGGCCAGGTGGTAACACTGTAATTGTTTTTTGTCTGTAGTTAAATATTAAATATTTCCGTTATCTGTCTACGATTTCGTAGGCGGTAGTGGAAATGTCATGTCTGGATACTGTAATTTTATATAACTCTGTTTCTTGTAGTACTTCACTCAAAGTATTAGATTAGCCTAAAAGATTTCTGTGTTTTTCCTGGCCTAGTTACTGATACGTGTATATTTCGTTGCGTACCATTAATAATTTACGATTTCGAGTACTATCCGAGCAGAGTGTTCCGAGAATTTTTCTTCATAACATTATTTTCTATGTTGTTACTGGAAATCGCTGCCTACATACACAATGTGCCTTATTTCCTGTAGCAGTATGGTTTTCCTATTTTTATTAGAAATTTTTTTTAGATTTAACAACAAAATTTTCAGGATTCACCGGTTAAACAGGATTTTGAAACTGAAACATATTTATAAAAGTGTATTTTCATGTCCTGCAAAATGGCTAGCCAACAAACTATTATAGTCATAATAAGTTTAGATGTACGTATTACTAACTGAGCGCAAACCAGGAAAAAAAAGGTAGTAAAACTTCTTTGATAAATTATTTACCGAACAAAAAGGGTAGACTGACTGCTGTATTAAAGATGTATGCAGTGGAGCAGAATGGTGTATTATCAAAGCATTTATAGACTGGATACTAGAGGAAAAATGAGTAAGGGATTATCTTTAACGAGGTAGCAGAGGCGCTCGCGATAGTACGAATAAATGATGGGTTTAAGAACGTGTACATAATGGTTTCAACAATGCACAAAACGGAGTGAACACGCTGTGACCTCAGACTCCCGCCCAGTCAATAAAGCATAGTTATAACTTTCCTCGTTTTAACCTTTTCTTTTACACCACTTCCCCTTCCGATTTATAATTTACCAACTTATCTAGTTACTGTAGTATTCTAACTGTCGCGAAATACTTAGAACGTCTACTTCTTACTTTTTACAGTCCGCCTTAAAAGTATCCGTGCTTACACAGCGGTAACTGAAACAATTTAGGTTAAGAACCATATTTTAATTTTAACAAACCTGATGTGATTACTTTGAGCAATTTCGTTTTGTTTCAGGAAATCAGTAGCATCGAAGAAATTAATAATTCAAAACAATTGGAATAAAATTACTCTTTACATATCGAATTTTAATTTCTGATTTCAACAACTGAGTTCCACTGTAATTAAAAATTCATACTAAATTGAGGAAGAAGTACAAAAAGACAAAGAAAGAGGGAGAGGCGGAGCAGGAGGAGAAGGGGAGGAGGAAGAGGAGGAGGAGGAGGAGGAGGAGGAGGAGGAGGAGGAGGAGCAGCAGCAGAAGAAGAAGAAGAAGAAGAAGAAGAAGAAGAAGAAGAAGAAGAAGAAGAAGAAGAAGAAGAAGAAGAAGAAGAAGAAGGAGAAGGAGAAGGAGAAGGAGAAGGAGAAGGAGAAGGAGAAGGAGAAGAAGAAGAAGAAGAAGAAGAAGAAGAAGAAGAAGAAGAAGAAGAAGAAGAAGAAGAAGAAGAAGATTTGCCTGTATATTATTTCCTTCATCGGTCTTGATTCTTTAGAAGATATAATTAAATCTTCAGGGCAGTGTATTAATGAAATCTTTGTAAAAATTTTCATACATAACAGGAATACAGAAAATTTCTTTTTATTCTTGGGTTTTAAAATAACGAGGATAGTTTCAGGAATTCTGAATAAATTTTAATAAATAACATATTTACATTTATGTTTCTGTATTGCTACAAGGCTAAATGTACTTTCACAACATGAGACTGTTAGAACATTCCCAACAATTGTTTTAATTTTAGAATTTACTGTAATATAGTTATTAAACTAGTAAACAAAATATTGATGTTTTAGTTAATACAAGTGCATTATTATGATTACTACGTAATAATATGACTGTAGCCGGGTATACCAGGTTAGATAGGAAAAGGAATGAGGACATCCATCATGAGTTATCTGTACGACCAATGAAGAACATGACGACGGAGTATAGACAGAAGTGGTTTGATCACGTAGAACGTGTGGACCACACGTAAATGCAAAATATATCCTAACGGTAGAAGTGTGGGACGGCCGATGAAAAAATGCAGTGATCAGTTGTAATAGGACAACGTAATAGGATTTGAGCTTTATACTTGTCAAGAAGAAGAACAACAACATGGCTCTTAATATTCATTTAAACAGATTAAAGACAAACCACATGCATATCTATCTGATCTGTAACGTATATTGTCACCTACCAATAACGACTGTTATTTTTCAGTTCATCCAATTTAAGAGGGACTTTAGAAAACTACGTCATCCTAAGTGATAAGCCTATATTCCAATGTCTAAAAAGAATTTAATAATAAAAATACTTCCGTATCCCATGTAGTGCTATTAAGTATATTAAGCCTAAAACATCTGACGAAATAGTTGTTCATGGCTTTGAAATGAAAATATTAAAATCTATTTGAATTACAATATGTACAAATTTTAGTAATTTATTACATTATTTTTGTAAGGTTCTGTCATTAAATCAACACAGTTTGCTAAAATTTGTATTGATATTTTGACAATTTTATCATCACAACAATTCTAGACGATTTGTTATTTGTAGTGTTTTCAGCACAAGACAGTTACCACAGTCTGGGGCCGTATTTACGAGGAGACGAACAGGACCGAACCCCCCGCCACGTAGAGGGCGAAAAAAGTTAAGTTTGTTAATCTCTTAATTTTTCGATTATTTTTCACCTATGAACGCTAATATAATAGTAACTCTTTTTTAAATAAACAAACAGGTTTATTACACAGCATTTGCATATTACGTTTGAACTGTAAAATATAGAAGTATAGAATAAAATATAGAATATAGATACTATTATTGGAAGTATCTTCTACAGAATGTTTCAATAACTCGTATTTTTATTGTGTTATTACCATTTGTTTTAATGACATTGGTTTAAGTATATTATCACACGTTTTCCAACTACTTCAAATATAGTAGACTAATGTTGATTAGTCTTTACTTGTTTTCTCTTTTGTATGAAACCGACTCGACCGGAGCCCCCTCCCCCAGACCAAATTCTAGTTATGCCAGTGCCACAGTCGTTCGGTGTTTTGGCACGAGAAGTATCTAGGTAGTCGACTTCGACTATCACGTACGTGTTAGTGGCACTCGAGCCCCCGAATCTTCTTTGCAGTGAGCTCTGTGCATATTTCCGATCCAGGCAGTTTTTCTCAGTTCAGTTTCAACTGTCGAAGGAGCAGCTCGTAGCTGGAACTTACACCCCCCCCCCCCGGACCATCTGTAAGTTTTCTTTTCTTCTACGATGCAGGGAATTTTTTTTCCTTCCACCCTTTCTTGCTAAAGGGAACTGCTCCCCCTCCCCCAGTTCGAACCTTCTTCGAAAAATGGGGAATTTGCAATAAGGTAAACCAAATCTATGAATGTTATATTCTTTTTAACAGCTCACCACTCGCTCGAGACACTCAAATGGTTACAGTATTTAAACCACGTACAGTAGTTTTCATCACGTATAGAGGTTATCGTAACTTTTCACGTAACTAAAAAACCTCACAGTCATATTTGTGATGTCTTAATAAACATCTGCAATTGGCTTCATGATGACGATAAAAACTGTCGAAACATCGACACAAAGGTTTCAAAAACTGTGTCTATTCAATTACCGAGCGTTACCGATTGGCGACTTCTGGTCACTTGCTGATTCACGGACACTACTAAACTAAAGATTGTATTTAACGTTTCAGTAAATTATCGTTCTTTTAAATAAACTCAGAGTTATTATATTTATTAAAACAACGAAGTCAATTTAAACTTCGTAAAAAAAATTATATGTTAAACACACACAAAAATTGAATTTATGTTCTCCTCCTTACACTATTTTTCCTAACGTTATGATAAAAATACTTTATTAGCATTTCCTTACAGTACAGTAGAGTTCCATACAGTACAACGACTGCGTACATTAAATGATTTTCAGCAAGTAGGCCTAAACTTTTTCTCATCCACGTCCATATAACTTATAGTCTAGTTACCCACGTATAGGCTATCTATTCTTATATCTTATTAACAGATCCATACGCGTGTATCTTAGCCCATGTACCAAACTTACAGATGAAATAATAAGTCATGAAATGGTTTCCGGAGATCATAGAGGGGAGCAGGGAAGGCAATGCAGGAAGTGGGGTGTGAAGTGACCAACCATAACACAAAATCATGTGGCACGCCGACCATGCAGCTGTTCTGAACACAAAATGATTCCTCTGAGAACAACGCGTGAAAGGTACACATGCACAATAAGATTTTTTGACACTGCGCACCCAGACACCCGTTTCATGTCTAATTATTTTAGCTGTAGTCTAATAGACGCCACGTGATTATAGTCTGTTACTTTAAGGTCTTTTCCAAACAAAAATAAATTTTATTACTAATACACTATATTATATAATCTTTAATCACTAATCCCGTGTAACACTTGAAGTTTGTCATATCTTATGTTACATTATGATACATACTACCAGTTAAGTTACGTATAATTAGGTTAGGTTGAGCGAAGTTTTGCTAGTGCCAACCGATGTTTTATCATTATTTTAAATTTAAATTAAAATTTTTAATGGAATTGAAAGTTAACAAATGTAGACTTATTGCTTTTAGAATTGCATACAAAGAAGATATCGTGATAAGGAAGAGAATGGAAACCAAAAATGCTATTACTCCTAAGAAGGATCAGAAAATGTAAACAGTTATTTGTGTATTGTTTTGCGTGAATCGGTGAAAATTTTAGGCAAAGACGAAAAGAACAAGTAGGAAAAGTTGAAAGAAAGAAACGAAATGTTTAAAAAATCTTGAGTAAATGAGGTAGATACATTGATAAATAGGTAGACAGATTCACAGATAAATAGTTAAACAAACAGGTAGATATATAAACGAATTGATGGACAGGTAATATAATTACATATTTGAATGATGCCAGTCATATAGTCCCATTTCTCTGGGGAACGATTTTAAGTAGATAAAAACATTAAAATATCTTAATTCACTACCATGTTATATATTCTTTGTTGGTTTCTAAACAGTATAGAACATTTTTTTCTCGTTTCAACCAGCGTGTTTTAAAGTACAGCTTCCTTTCGATTTTCAATTTCTGACAGGCTTAATTTTTTGCATTCCTTCTTTGGAACTTTTTAGTTCGGTTCTTACGCCATCGCACCAGGTGCGCACTTCCAGCTCAGCTGGGAGCCCGAGTCTTAATTAACCTGGCCACCACCTGTTACAAAATGACTGAAGCCATTCAAACAATGTGCAGGTTACTGAACTATTGTTGTAAATTTTAATAACACTAAACACTTGATTAACTTTAAAAATAACTTTCAATTTAATTTGTTCTCAGAGTTTCCAATAAGTCGAATGAGAAGTAGAATATTAATTTTCCTCTGTGTGTGTGTGTGTGCGCGCGCGCGCGCGCGCGCGTGACAGGTAACTCGTTACTTATTAAAACGATTGTTTCATAATTCTGTAAAACTA
This sequence comes from Magicicada septendecula, assembly GCA_034769895.1. NCBI lineage: Eukaryota > Metazoa > Arthropoda > Insecta > Hemiptera > Cicadidae > Magicicada > Magicicada septendecula. The sequence continues at coordinate 177,507,757 of CM068371.1, read as the reverse complement.
CTTAACACCATACTTTACACTCAAGAACCTGAGCCTTATGACTTGATAATGCTTAACGACAGTGAACTCTTGCTCTTTTTAGTCTAATGGTCCACTTTCATAAGTTTTTGTACTTAATTTTACATGCTCCTCATATTATTCGTTTATCCTATTTCACGTTTTTCAGTCCTCCGATGCATTTACTGACATAGCCATTCAGTTGACGTCCAGACAGTATCCGTTCTCCTTTCTTGATCATAAATCTCCGTTCCTGAAGAGAATGACTTATGGTATTCAACTACTGTTTGTAAGAAACGCTTTCAATATCCTATCCTTTTCGGATGTTGGCAACCGTTTTGGGTGTGCTTTCTCTGCTGAGAGTTTCTCTGGGTAGATTCATTGTTGCCTTGGAGACCCAGTTTCTCCGACTTCGTGACCAGGAGATTCTTCTCCTACTAGCACCTGTCTTGCCGGATATCTTGCCCTGTAGAATGGACTGCAGTAGGCAAAATCCGTTTCATTCCTCATGGATGTGACTGAGGTATCGGTCACATTATGTGACATTCTACAACCGAGGTAGCTTATATTAGTAAAATCATAGTTGTATATTTATTTTCAAATTGCTTCGAGTCTAATATCGAATATTGTCTGAGACCTTTAACTAAACTGACCCAAGTACACTAGAGTGACAAATAAAGAATGTAAATATAAAAATCTGGTTGTCGTTGTATCACTATTCGCATATTGGTGTGAAAACGTTTTTAAGAATTCCAATTATTCATTAAATAATTTAACTTCTATGTATTTATTTTAATTAATTTCGCATTTGGCCTTTCACGATTTTAGATAAAGATCGACTTGATATTTTTGTTAGAAAAGAATTCGGTTTTTTAGCCGCTTTTTTCTTGAATGTCTTTCAGTTGTTTTTGTTTTGCGGTATGTAATAAGTGAGCAGGCAAACTAAAGTTAGTTGTTCCAGCAATTATAGCGTGGAAACTTGTCGCTAGATAATTAATGCGTGTCCTCCCGATTGGCACTATAATTCATAGTTGCGTGAGACAGCGGCCCCGTACCGCCGCGTACAAGCCTGTTAACGCACGTCTAAATAATATTTAAATTGTTTTAATTCGTTTGTAAGTTACATACGACTTCAATACATTACGTATTTATTAACTGTGGATATGAATAAACGTTATTTATTATTGGGTGGGTGACATGCTATTTCCACTGCAAAACTACTGAACTACGTGTGTTTCTGCCAAGAAAATACCGTCACAGAATCGTCGGATGAAGAAGTATGATCAGAAAGGGATACAATTGTTATATTTCCTTTATATCGAATACACTAATTACGTACATTTTTTTTTAAGTTGCGTCTGCTACCGTAGCTGTCTCATTGCCTAAATATGCACCGAAAACAACTATTTTTATTTTATCTATGTCACGTTTTTTTAATTTGCAATTGTAAATTATTAATATTAATTGCTTGCCATCTATCAACAAAAGTTTTTAATGTATTTTTCATTAAGATATGTATAAACGTAATAAAATATTTGAAGATCGGTGTGATATAATAAGTCATTTGTAAGTTCCAGATGTATTTCCAGGACTGGACTAAACGAAAATTTTTAATACCTAAATATCATTATTTTGAATATACATTAACAAATGCATGATTTGTTAAAATAAAAGATTCATTGATGATTGTCGATTACGCTTTTAAATTATGAAAACGAAATGTGTTTCCTTTAACTGTACCATCTGAAACTCCTTAACATGATAAAATATCATTATTATAAAGCAAGATGAAGGACCTAGACAATCTTTCTAAGTATATGTCTCCAGAAGCAACACATTTTAGGAACAAAAATTTATGCTGGCCACTAAAACCGTACAAAATCGCAGACAACGCAATGGTCAGTAAAACAAAATGTTTTATTTCACAACATTTAATTAAATAATATTAATAACTTGACCTATTTGTGTGTTTACATTGTTTTAAAATAAAGAAATAAAACAAAGGTGTCTTTCATAACCAAAAAATGTCTACTTTATCTTTACATATCGTAAGAATTGCAGAATGGGCACATGTCCGCGACTTAAAAATGGGTCTGTATACCTAACATAAAGATAGAATTTTTAGATTATTTTTATGCTAATTTAAAAATATTAATATTGCACACATCTAACAAATTTTGAGGCTTTTATGTCACTTAAAAAAATTATATGCAATTTTTAGTGTTTCCTGAAAAATTTACCTTTTATGGAGATGTGGTCTTTCTGCATTTAGCGATTCATATAACTTATCTGTCTGAAGTAATCAATGTTTTCTGTTTAACTGAAATTAATTAGAAAACGGCTTCCAATCAATATTGACACCGAACGATTTGAGCCAGAGAGTAATTTTATTTAATTCATCACTACCTGAGTAGTATGTTACTACCAAATAGGAAACCAAATTACAGTAACAAATTTGAGTAGTATGGTTAATAGGAAATAATTTACTGTTAAAATTGTTTGTTGTTAGGTAAGGTTGTAGCCTATTTACTATAATCCGGTTTATTAGTTCAGTACATAAAATAAGACGCGAAAAAAAAAATTCTCACCCGCAAGGAAAATGTTCAAGTTTCATACTGCATCAACGATTTGCTAGAATTTCCCTGGGTCAAATATATTGAAATATTCCAACCCCTACGCTAGCAAAATAGTGTAAATTCAACACGATTCCAAAATGACACCATCCATCTAATTAATTAGCTACCACTTAACCGTGATATTCCATGAAAGTTATCTAATTAGACCAAAATATGTTATGTTATTACCACTAATGTATGTAATATAAATTACGCTGACCCTTCATAGCCGACACATCGCACACCTGCATTACATTTTGTATTAGAGTCAACCCAAAGAGTACTAGGCTTTACAACGTTGGTTTTTATAGTTACAAAACCAACAAATTTAGTAAATTTCTTTACCAGAAATTACACCTAGGTCAAACAACCACAACTCCGGTTTAAAGCAGTTTTATACACTAACTCTTAAACCACATTTTATACAATGTACCAGAAAAAATACAATGTCTGACAAAATACTAAATCAATGGCGTGCATTTTATATGACAAAATAAAATCTCGTAAACCTCATTTATTTTATTTATTTATTTATTTATTTATTTATTTATTTACTTTTTTGATTCTGTGACATAAAAGTTGCGAAAAAGATCATTTTCAAATATTTTGAATAGATGGATTTTTCTCTTGATTAAGTTTTATAAAAAGAATCAAGTAAAACTTTTAATAGAAAAATATTTTTTATAGTTTAGCTTCTATCGAGTGTTAAACAAGAACTCCAATACATTTTTACAGAAATGTTAGTAGCCCATAACTGGTCTATTTTTCTTCATATGTACATGTTATTCAGTACATTCTTTATTTATTACAATTTAAATGAAATATAAAGGAAGAAATTTCTAAATCAAATAGGATAAATTTAATATAAATTTCAGTAAGGTACATATATTAGCGTTCAGTTGTATACTACAAAATCTCAGTATTTTGAAAGTTTTATATTTTCTGTATTTTGAAAATACAAGTCTAAATGTTTAAATACATACGCCTATGTATATGATGTATGTATTTTTTTAATTTATGATGATGCTGTTTTACATATTATTCCTAACTTAGTAAGTTCCAGTTACTAATTCCTATTCCTAAGTTCCTAAGTTACTGAGTATAAGATATGAGATTTCAGTTAATACTTTATTTAGCCAAGAAAATTCAGTAAAAGTTACAAACATCACATGCAAATTATTTATATCAATAATATCAGTCTTCGGGAATATAGCTTAACAAATCAATTTTTATGGGTACCCTGCTATATGCGGATGACATAGTTCTTATTTAAGAAAATGAGGATGATTTACAAAGAACTATGTTTCAATTACAAGAAGTGGCAAGAGTGATAATTTCAGTAAGAAAGACCAAAACCATGGCCTTTAAAGGTAAATATCCAGTGAGGATAAAGCTAAATATCTCGGCAGTGCAGTAAGCTATGAATCTGAATATGGTATAAGAGACAAGATAAATAAATTTAGGAATATTTGTGGTATGATTAACAGAAACTTTAGAAATAAAAAAGACACAGCACAAGTATTCAATTTTATAAGACAATTGCAATACCTACATTGATTTATGGGAGTGAGGCGTGGATCAGAGTGCTGAAATTCAGTTTCTTCGAAATACTTTAAATTATACATTGCAAGATAGAATAAGGACTGAGGATATCAGAGCAGAACTTGAAGCAAAAGACATAAATGAAATTTATGCTACACTCACTTGTTGCACACACCAATAGTCACTGTGACACTAATCGGGTCGGCGCTATCGGGGTCACAGTGACTAGTGGTGTGTGGAAAAAGTGAATGTAGCATAAATTTATTTAACCACTAATAAAATTTGTAGTTTAATTATAAATGAAATTATTTCAATTTACAGAAGACAATGGCGCGATCATCTGCAAAGGATGATAGAGGATCTATTGCCGAAAGCGACACTGAACTACAAAGCCACTAGTACATGAGCCGTGGGTCGTCCGAGGATGAGATGGGTGCCGGAAAAGGTTTATGTAAACTAATCCTTGAAGAGGAGAAGAAGAAAATAATTATCAGTCAATTTGTTATATGTTCTATATTTCAGAATTCTTTAACAGAATACAGAAATATATGAAGTAAAGGTTATAAGGTATATAAAGTAACATTTGCATTAAAAATACAACTTAAACTGAGTCTGTATCACATTTGTTGGGCTGTGTGTTCCCGCCCCTCAGAGACAAGAATGTCTCATCAGCCCCTGAGTAAAAGTAAAGAAGAAGAGCTTTCAAAAAATGGTGTAGATTTTTTAATCGCTACTATAAAATAATATGATAAAGCTTCTGTTGGCTACATATTATATTACTGTATTCCACACAGATAGTGGCTTAGTAGAATACCTTATACCCTACTACACCGATTTCACACATAAAAAGGGTAGATTTACAAGTGAAAACATTTATGAAATCAAATGGCACATTTTGATTGCATCTGATAAAGGTACCGTGTAATCCTGCACAGTTACAAGAATTCCCCAAAATATCCTTCTAGTCCTACATTGTTCATTAAAAAGAGACGACAATTTGATCTCACAATCGTGAGAAGAAATTCGAAAAGCCGTTGGACGATCACGCTGCCTATGATTTAGACGTGTCACGGGCGAGTGCGGTTTTATGTTCGCTGTGGTCTACGTAAATTGATATTCGTTGCCGCTAATTTATACGCGTCCTTGGCGCCATCGGTCACACCTAGGGAACCATTTCGAAAAATATAAAGGAAGTCGTGATTAATTACGTTCGAGAACGTGATATAGACGATGATAGTCAAGTCCGACACGTGCAGAAATATAATTTACTGAGTGAAAAACTTAACGTATTTGCCACAACATTTATTTCGTTTATTCTTGCCAATTGTAGAGTCCGATTATACGTTACTGACACTGTGTAGCGTGGAAGGCGGTATTGTCAGCTTTTGTTTCACGTTTACGGTAACCCTCGTTAACCGCCGCAAAAGGGACACAGCATCCACTATATTCTCAGAACCGAAGTTCAGCAAATACTTCTTGCTCAAATATTGCTACGTTCCCACTCGGCATTTATGATAAGATAAAATTAAAAAATATATTATTACTGAATTATAAAATATCAAGTTGTAGTAATAACACAACCTTTCAAAGTTTGACCTGATTGTTAACTATAATTAAATAGGAAAATAATTACTTCGATTTATATAATCTACCTGCATAACAGGTAAATGTGTACACATAGGCCTATTATTTATATATGTTTTAAGGTCTTATATGAAAAACTACCGACTCGGACTTTATAAGTACAATTTTATTCGATGTTATTAAAACAAAGTTTTTGGAATACAAAACCATAGTTTAGTGACGACCGTTAGTAAACGATGACAGGTTTTGTTAGGTTAGCTTTTAAATAGACACAAGTTTTCAAACAACTGTTGTGGTTTTGGTGTCATACCAACTCATTTAAAATTGTCCTGATGATAAGATTAACATTTGTCGAACCGTCAACACAATTTTCTTTTTTAATTATGTCTGGTTAATGGCCTAAGCTTACAAAACATATCGTTATTTATAGTTTTTATAATAATTTGCCTATTACTTTCCCCAGTTATTTTAAAATGAAGTTTTAGTATTATAACATTTAAGTTTAAAATTACCTATAGCTCAGCACATGAGTAACGATAACACAACAATAAAATTTATTTTTCTAACCTCCGAAGATATTACACATTATAATTATGAGTATTATGAATAATTATACGGTTTTTATTTAATATCTAATTTCTTAGTGAAATCATCATCGAGATTTTATCCTTGCGCATAGGTAATACCCATAAAAACTATAAGGCACTGAAATTGGAGAAGATGCTTTGCTAAGCAAGGCAAACAAAATTATACCAGAAAGTTCGTTGTTTGGAGAAAACAACAGACACACTTTTTCTCCTGATTTGAAAATTCTTAAACGAAAACATCGGCTGTAAGAATACGCTGAAAACATTATACAGTATACCTGACGCGGTCACTTGGGGTAAGAAGAGACGTGATATGAGCACTGTCCTATCTGACGCGACACAAAATGATGTCACTACGAAGGGTTGTAAATCTACTTGACATAAAATAAAACCGTTACACAAGTTTATTACCTGTAGCTTCCGAACAGGATAAAGCTACTTTACATTCGCCAACAGAGCAATATTTATAAGTACGAACATGAATGCAGCACAGAAACATAATATATTTCGCCTTGCAAATTGTAATATTGAAACTATTCTAAATATAAACGTAAAATTCTTGGTTTGTATTTCATCCTTGTTTCATTAATGTATGGAAAATATTGATTTTACTGCGTTGATTTATCGCACACAAAGCTGTTACAGTATTTACAACTAACAGTTTGATTTTCAAATTTATTCTTTTTGGAAAGCTTAATTCAATTATACAACATTATACAATAATTTTATTTTCGGCAATCTTCAAATTAAATTTCTCTTCTAACAGCGTCGAATATAAAAAATGAAATAGGTTTCGTTCATTTGTTTTAGCCTAATTACAGTTTTGTTTATTATTTACTTTACCACTATTTGGAATCCATGAGCAATGAGCTGCACGAATTAGTACCTACGGAGTACGTGGATGGCAACCTCTAGGTCCTGAACTGACTCAGATATTCTTTCAATTTATTTGTGCCAGACTCTTTATTTTCATATTTCATATTTTCAAGGAATACGGTGATTTTTATTTTACTCCTCTAAAGTACTTCTTGTACAGGTTTACAGACGAATACCACACCGCAAATGAAGGAGGAGAAGAGGAACTTGGATACACACACATACAACATCGACCTACTCAACTTTTTAAACGGAAAAAATAGCTTTTAAGCATGATTTGATATCCCCTGCTTCTTCATACTTTTGAACTGTTCTTTCTATACGTTCGTCTACATTTCCTCTTATTTTCTTTCATGGACAATTCAATTCCCATATTCATATTGTTTATGACCTCCGCTTCTTTTTCCAAACATTATACAACTTGGAAAAAAGTAAATTAAAAACTTAATCCAAATAAGAAAATACATAAATAAGTATTTTAAAAGTAACGAGTAGATGTATTACTATAGTGCCCCGTAATGAGTTATATTATACATAAAGTTAAAATGTATATTATTTCTTACAAAAACATCAGAAGCGTGCAAATTTTGGTGGTGTCAGCACACTTCGTATGGCTAGTGTTTGTGACTTCACGGTCTACCATCTTCAGGTATCAGAGAGTCTCACTGCCCGCACTATTCGTGACACCAAATAAATTTGATCTGACTTTATATTAATTTTAGATTAGTTTCACCCGAAGACGATTAACCCTTTCTTTCGTACCCAAAAGGTTGCTTTCTACATTTATAATGTGATGCCCGCTTTGTGCGTTTGCCAAATTTTAATCCTTGTAATATCTTATATTGTTCTACAGACGATCAGATTTGGGTTTTTACAATAAAATTATATTATTATTTTATTTTTATACAAAATTTTTTAATAAACAATAGTATTTGTTACTACGTGTTTTATTATTAATTTCAGTTTTACATTAAACCTAAATAAAATTACAGCATTGAAATCACAAAGCAGAGTGACATTTAGCATACTTATGTTATATACGAAACGTTGTCAGAGTTTTTTATTCATAAACGTTTGAAATATTAAACAAAGGGTTTTTTTATTTTAACTTCGTGACACGCTGTTAACATAATTTGCTCTTTGCGCTAATAAATTAAATAATAATAAAGTCTTTATGAGACTTTGCAATCTTTGTGTATGTTTATACATTTTATGTTAGTGTACGCAAAAAAAGCGTATTTTTAAATTAAACAATTATTATTTAATTATTTTCATTAAAATTTCATGCAGCAAGCTGACAGTTTGCTTACGTCGTCGTTTGAAGATTGAAATTTGATCTTCATTGCTGACAGCAAGAATTAATTTCATTTCAGAACGAGCGACTCTCAGGGGTAGCAGGAATTACCTTTTCCCTCCACATACTGGCTACATACCGTTATAAATAGAAATAAACATTGTTTGCGACAAAAATCATTAAATAATTAAATGATATAAGCACGTCATACATCAGTATCAATCGACATATGTGGACAGATAAGAACCCCGGAAATAGAACCAAATTCTTGTGTCTCTAAGGTGGGAATCACCATTTTTAAGACTGATTTGTAAAACATCAATATTAATAAAACTGTTTTTAAGTAAAGATCTACTATCATTAAAATTCATTTTTATAAAATGATAAAGACAAAATTTAACTAAAATTTAATAACTGAATTAAATTAGAATTAACAAAATTTCTTTGAATTATTAAATTACTTTAATCCTTAAATTCGTAATGACCGTCAATCAATGAATGTTTCGGTGAAGGGTTTGTGAGGATCGGTCAGAAATATAACAACAATTTTTACTTATTTGTGTCGATGTTTCGACAATGTTTACACACGCGCACACACACTCACATACACAAACACGTTCACTCAAATAATTGTTCTGTTGTGTTTAACATTTCTTTTGTATTCATACACAGGTCCTGATGATGACAACAAACATTGTCGAAACGTCGACACAAATAAGTTAAATTTATGCTATATTTTTGACCGATCCTCACAAACCTTCACCGAAAAATTAAATTAATTTAATGTTTTGTATTTTTAAACATCTCGTTAACCTTAACAACACGAAACAAGACACTCCTGTTCCATACGATTCATCACTTACCGATTTTCCTACGACCCCCATTCCATCAGTCTTATTTTACTTAGATTTAATCAATGTAATCCTTTCAATGTATCTACGGCATTGCCTTCTAGCAGTAAACGGAATCTCCGTTTCCACCATGGAATCCTCCTCCAACAAACGCGTCTTGCCTCATCAAGCCAGAAGCTTCCGTTATTGCAGTTTCCGCATGTGCCAATAGAATTCTTTTATACCTGTTCCTACCTTATGTTAGTACTACATCCTCCTCAGTATCCTCATCTTCTCCATATTTTTGTCTTACTGTTTTCTCCCAGACTAAAATTCAAGTTTCTTTCCTCTAAAGAGCATCACCCTAAAACGTCAGAGAAACAACAAAACAGACGCCCTCTTGGATCAAACTTCGCCCGTGAGCCATTCTTTGTGAGACAAACGTTCGAAGTTGTTTATTACATCTTAATAAACAAAGACAACAAGGGGCCCCTTTTAGTCGGCCTCCCACATTGCGGTTCCGTTAGTAACGCCACTGATTCCTAATTCTTACTCATCGCCTACACATACCAAAACTTGAACTTCTACAGCGTCTGCTAACTTAGACCTGAGCCTACTTTTAGACAGTACTCGCGCTTCGGATCCGCACAAACCAGTTGAGTGGAATTTCATTTGAGTTCGTTTTAATAGTTTCCTCCCTAATCTTCTTCTAACATCTAATCTAATCTACTTTTGTTTATTTTTCTCTCGATGTTCCAATAGCGTATCCAGAATTTGGCCTGGGGGGGGGTTCCGGGGTCTAGTCGAGACGGCTTCGTACTAAAGAAGAAAACAAGTTAATTAAAGAGATGTTTAAAGACTATTCAACATTCCTACCTTTTGAAAAGTGAGTTAATATCCTGAAATCAATAGCAATAAAATAAAAGGTAATAAGGCAACAAAAATACGCGTTACTGAATCACTGTTTAGAAGAGACTGACTGAACTGATTTCCTATATTTCACATTTCAAACGTATACGCAAATTCTGTGTAATAAACTTGTTTGGATATTATATAAAAAAGAGTTACTATCTGAAAAACGGCTGAAAAGAAACTAAAAATTAAGAGATTAACAAAACTTTTTTCGACCCTCTAGGGGGAGGGTCCGGTCCCGTCCCCCCCCCCGCGAAAATATGCCACTGCGATGTCTCATTGATATTATATGAAACATCACACCCTACGTACTGAAAGTGGGTTACTTTCTCTATTATTAGAGTGCTTATTTTAATGTTTTATTTTGTAGGATGTTTGCCTTTTAAACCACAAATTGAAAGATGAAACTAAGAAATTTTAAGTTTTATTAATAGGGATATGCAAGTTTTACTGAGAAATTGGTCACCAACATGATTGCTTAGTCCGCAAATGGTTCTTTCTAAACTGTCTTCTGTTTCTTGTATAACTATATGTGTTATACACGACATGTAGTTTGTAGAATAAAAACAACATAGATGTAAACTTACGCTTGCTTTGAAGTTTTATAGCTAATGTTCCGTATAATTCGATACCACGTAACATGATTGCCGTGTATGAAGTCGAAATACTGGAATATTTATTCGTGTTTGTTACTGTGTAGTTGTCAGTTTCTCGTAAGCATGTCACCGACAACGCATCAATATTATACCACTCTGTCTGCCACACGTGCGCTCCACATTATTTATTCATAATTTAAAATACATCGGTGACCATATTATACGTAGCCTACATTATTTACCAATCAAGAGTAAATAATTCACATTTATACTGAATTCATGTTTCGAATTTCTATTAGGTTAGAATTATTCATTTTGTAGCTTACAACTATTGCACGCTAAACTACAGTTTAAACTTACCGGCGATGACCAATTTTTCTGTATAAATACATCACAGTATTGTCAGTTGTACAGTGTTAAAAATACGACGACTATTCGATATCAATCTCCGATCAGCTAATACACGCAAATCGGTTACTGGTTCCTATTAAAACACATGCGCATGCGTAGTAGCCACCAGTGTCCTTTTATACTGTTACACACAGATCCGCGGCCCCTTTTGTTTACTTACGTACGAGTACTGAGTAACGAAACATAGCGCTTGTCGGTGCCTCTACCTCCACCTGTAACGTGTGTGGTGCGTTTATTGAAAGTCTCGTCGTCTGCTAGGTACGTTCGCGACTATGTCGGACGATGAGCCACAAGGAGCGAAGCCTATCGGCCGTTGCCGAGAGCCGTTCAGGACAGTGCCCCAAAGGGACGGCGGTCATCCCAACAAATCACCGTCGAATCAAAAGTTAGTACGAAGCGCCGGCTCGTAGATACGGCTTTATTAGACTGTCGGTTGCGCTTCCATAGTAAAACGTATGGCTGGCATACGGATCAATAAAAATTAACAGCCAAGCAAGGCTGGCTACCACGCTGTAGGCTTTATGGGCCTGAATGTTCTGTAGGTCATTCTGCGTACTCGAAAGCTCGTATTTTACGGAAGTTCACAACGGGATTAGCGGACAATCGTGCACATGCCCTGTCGACAACAGATTCGAGACCGTGATTCTTCCGGATCGACTATCGTCAAAGGGTGCCATCGTGTTACCAAGATAAATATCTGGCTATACAGCACCTCTTGAAACCTACGAGAATCTCATGAGTGGCATCAACTTTTGTTGGATAACTTGGAGGCAGCGTTTTTCAACAAGGCACTAGAAAGGCTTGTGCAACGATATAACATGTGCCTCTTATATTTGGAATAGTAGTAGCCTATGCGGAAAAATAATATTGATACACAAATCCGCCTTGTAACGTCTTTTGTTATCTACTTATTTTACCTTTTTTATATATTGATGACGCATTTCAAAGCATATGCTTCATCATCAGATCTTAAAATATCACTCGTAGGAGGTCGTCATCGGTTAAAAATCCAATAGCATTTGCACTGTATGCGCGTCAGTACGTGCACAGCTATTCACGTTTGGTCGACCACTGAGCGCTTGTTCGTCTCTGATAAAGCAGAGACTATCAGATACTGTCTTGAACCTTCTTTAATCAGACAGAGACGAACAAGCGCTCAGTGGTCGACCGAACGTGAATAGCTGTGCACCTACTGACGCGCATACAGTGCAAATGCTATTGGATATTTAACCGATGACGACCTCCTACGAGGCATATTTTAAGAACTGATGATGAAGCATATCCTTTGAAACGCCTCATAAATAAAAAAAAAACAGACGTCAGTCACAAGGTAGACTGAAAAAGGTTAGTTTGTTTTTTCATACAAGTGACTTGGATACCATTGTAAACATGCATGCATAAATACATACATATAAACATACATAAATACATATATACATATATAAATTTTGTCTATAATAAAACATTTCATTTTTCTTTACCAACCAATAGGCGGTTAATTTTCGAGTAGCCCTAGTAAATTTTCTATTCTGGAATTTTGAATTTGTAATGTAAAACGTTTTGTCTAGTGCATTCTCTAGGCGGAAAAGAATACGTTTTGATCCAATTGATAAAAAAAATCTGGTCACGCGATCGCTGTAAGTATGCTTTTAATTTTATTAAACGAACGAAGGCTTGATTGTCGAATATCCACGTCACACTTAAGCGGCTAAAAACTTTTCGAAAATTCTTCTTCATTCCCATTCACTCTTTTTAATGAAATCATAAATTACAAACGTTCGGAAAGGTTTTATTTTCTTCTTCTTCCTCCTCTTACGAGCTCTTAAGCACTTCGTTATCCGCATTCATTGTAGGAGGCGCTGTCATTGATTTCGTTTAATATTAAACAGTTTAGTTTGGAAATCGTAAATAGTGAACAAGTCGTAGAAATGTTTTGCGTTTATATATAGGCTCACGGGGACAGGTAGAGCAGCGTGGCGCGCGCACTCCGGTTTTCTTCTGATGTTTGTACATACACTGAGAGAGAAGAGAAAGAGAATTTCATTTTGTGAGTGGCGCTGGTGGTGGGGGTGGCGGAACAGGTCCTGTGAGCGGTGCGGTGGCCGGATGCCCAGGCGCGCTACGCTAGACGCCAGTTCTGTTTGGAACGCCGCTCAGTGCACGTCGTTATTGAGGTCGAGTGTACACACACCAGTGAATGGTCACGAACGATAGTAACAAGTGTTTTAACTCTAGTGAATTGTGGAAAGTTGTCAACAGTGAAAACAAACGGCCGATTCTTACAGTGTTAAATCTATCGATTATATTTTTTTCAAACAAATTTAAAATAAAAATTATTTGAGTGAACGAAAAATGTGTTAAGTATTTGAATTTACTATTTGGATACAAAAACGTACGCTCAGGATACATTGTTGCAAAGTGAGTGTTTTGTTATCAGAGCCGGATGCAGTGACAGTGTTTTGTTGTGTGCGAATTTTGAAGTGCACGGCGCCCAAGTTTCTGCATATGAATCACGGCGCGTTGTCGCTGCCATGAGTCATAAACAGTGAAAGGGGTTGTGAGACAAGTGCGTTTTCGTTTTACTTCGTCCCCCCCCTTAGTAAAACGCATGGCTGGCATACGGATCGATAAGAATTAATAGCCAAGCAAGGCAGGCTACCACGCTGTAGTCCTCGTTAGCAGATTGGACTTACTGGCATTTTACACTCAACCCCCACTGACTGACATTTGTGTTCGCCTACCACCATACTGTTGTCATTGTTGTGTCTTCTTTTTTTTAACGAATGCATGCATCTCTGCCATCGTCAGTGCAGTCAAAGCAACAATAACACCTACGCCCGCTCTCGAACAAAATATTGCTACTTTCCGCGATAAATAGTTTTGTCATCATTTTTGTTTTGGAACATCGATACAATGTGTGTTTACAGTGTGAAATGATGTGATACTGTTTTTATGTCTTTCGATACATACAGTTTTATTGGATTTACTATTGGATACTACTGTCTCTCAATCGCTCACATATATTTTTACGGTAAGTAATAATTTTTATGGCTGGACCTTTGAAAGAATTATTTTCTTTTTAATGTTTTCACATTTTTCCACGTGCGCTCGTGCTATTGTTGTATGTTTTTATATATTTTTAAATGTATGTGCAAGTAATAAGTAAAAATTTTCCATTTTATCAATTATCGTCATTTTAAACTATTGTGATATCGATTCGCGTGAAAAAGAAAACGAAACAGTTAAAAAACGCGCTTAAAAATTAAAACTATGTCAGATACTTGTCAGAAGTGTTTAAATCATTTCTAACCTAGAAAGTTCGTTACTTTCTGCTTTACAAAAAAACGAGAAACATGGTTCGCGCTTGCGTTACCGATAGTAAGAAAATTAATTTATCTCCATTTAAAAAACAAATATCATCACGTGCCTTACTCTATTTTCACAATTGTTGTTGTTTTAAAAGTATCCGAAATTTTATCGCGTTTTCGACACTCTCGGTTAAAGAAGTCAAAGAATTTACACGTTATTGTCACGGGATTTAAGAATAATCAGCTAATTAGCAGAGCAATGATAAAATAATATTTTTATTTTGACAAGCCTTTATGAATACACCGAAATCCCGAATTTTACCGTGAAACATCAATAACGTTTACAATAATAATATTGTAATTCAATTCATGGACATATCGTATGTTATCTTTACTATCATAATAACCGTAATTTTTGTTCGGGTGTTACCGACACTGGAGTGATCACCTCGTGAGCCTCCACTACTCTCCATTTAAAATAAATTCGTATATTTCGATATGATATGACGTTCTTCAGCAAAAGGTCTTGTATTCGGAAAGAAAATAATTTCATCACCTTGGACATGCAGACGACTTGTAAAAAGAATCAAGTCATCGCTGGCTCGTGCCGCTGGTACCGTCGTTTAAGTCGCCTCTGGCATATTTCGGTGGAATTGGAATTGTTTTAAAGCCGATTAAATAAATGATCTAAATCTTATGATTTTTAATAATCCTCACATAAAATAAAATAAGAATTTTCTAGAAAATTATTGTCTATAATTTTTTTCTATAATCCTCATATTTAAAATGTCTCTGAATCACTCAATAATTTATCTATTAAAACGTTAAAGTTTTCTTAAAATTATTTTAAAAATTATAAACGCCACGTTATAGCCAAGTGATTGTAAATTATTAACTATTTATATTCATAATTAAATCATAGAAATATATATATTTGACAAGGCAGAAATTTTTTAGGAAGTTTAAAGGTAAACTTTTTAAACTGAGAAGTCTCATAGAATCACAGCGATATTTTTTTTAATGGTTTATATAAATTATCGTAGAAACAGCCTCACATACAGGAACATAGGCCTGTGTATAAATTACAGAATATCCGCAGGATAAAAATGATTTCAAGTAATTACAAATTCCCGTATTTGTGCGAGTTTTTACTAGTATTCGAGCTTATCACAGCCGCTTGTATGTTGCCGCTTAAACGCGAAAACGAGTGCGGATCGACGCTGTGAGACGCGTTTCTACACCGTACCGGCTGAAATAAATTACCGGGAATACGCGTTACCGCAACGAAATTTATCAACCGCCTCGGTCCCAGCGTCACCACAGTTTTACGCGTTATTTTTTTTTTTTATTAATTATTTACGATTGTTTACACGAGTCATAGAACGCGCAAACCTGTCGGCTAACGCCAAACAAATACGATACCAACGCACGCGTTCCGTCTCTCACGTGAAGTGATAATTATCGAGATATACCTTCGGTTACTAGTATAGGGTATACTTGTAGTACGTTGAAAGTTTCACTGTATCTGTTTACTGCATTGTCCTATTTTCTGTTAGCGTGTTTGTAGGTAAAAAAATGTTGACACGTATTTTGGTTCATTTATAGTAAACGTAAATAGCGGTGTACAGCTGAAATCGATACCGAACAAAATATTTCCCTGCTATTAAGCAGCACCTGTCATAATAGTAATAGCCTCTCTATACATTCGTGCATGTAAAAGCTATATGTATAGATTTAGGTGTTTGCAGTTATTAGTTGTAAAGCTTTCGCAGTAATTTTGTCGATATTGTTGTGATAGATCACAATGGATTTCCGCGAAACGGGTCCTGTTATGTTTATTTGCGTGCGGCCTCTGCGGTCGCGTATTAACTGTACACGTATATATCAGGCCTTTAATTAGACCATATTTTTGTTGTAATATATAACGCCAGACGCGGTGCAAACGAGTGTATTAATAAAACCGTCGCCCGCGTGAAATACACAGCCAGTAGCGCGATTTTGCGCGCACGCGAGTGAGAGAGAGCGAGAGTGAGGCGTCCAGAGGTGCGAACTGGGTACGAGGATGTAATTTTTGAAGCCCTGAAAATGAAAACTAAAGTTACTCCCCTTGACTAAAGTTAAATCTCTTCTTATTCACAAAATATTCTTATTCTTAATGTTCTTAATGACTGATATTTGTCTCAATATCATTAGTATTTGTTAGGTTATTTCACTATTACTGTTAATATTATTAATGTTATTATATTCGTTACGGATTATAATTTGTACAATTAACAACTGTTAGAAGCAGTCAGAATCTAAGTTTATTTGAAGATTCTATTAATTTTTCTATTCCACCATGACTGCTTTACGACAAACTTAAATTAATTTTAATCATAACTGCTGATAATACGAACTGTCAGTGTGGATTTTCTAGTAGGCCTTTTATTTCATAAAATAATAAATTTACGCTTTGATCAAGTTTAGATGATGTTTTCAGTAGCATGTAATATTCTATAATACTTTTGAGTAAATAATTTTTGCGCGTTAAGCGTGTGTGTTTGTTTAGACAAAAAATTGACGACGATTATTGCGTCCACTAAAACACGTGTTAACATTAAAACTTCGCTGCAATGTCACTAACACATGTCTTTCCATTATACCGTTAAGTTTTATTCACGCGTTTCTGACATTTTTTCGACGAACAAGAGCAAATAATTAATAATAACTTCGTTACCATGTCATGTGCAATAGACTTGTAGAAAATTAGTGAACAAAAATTTTTTAATGTAAAATTATTTTTCAACGAGACCTATTTTTCTTGAGTATTCACCAAATTTATAATACCTATTTTTCGTGAGTATTTACCAAATTTATGATACAGCGCATTTGTTAAAGGAATATTTATTTATATTTTTTGAGACATCGGTAGGTATACAATTTTGACATTTCTTCGGTCACTGCAACTTTTAGTTTTTATTTATTTCTTTATTTATTTTGTAATCTCTGATACGAGGTACACGCATTAATAACACTGGGTCGACTTCATCGTATATATATCAATATTTACATATTAACTGGCTACCAGAATTTCAAAAATCGTATTTTTTTTAAACTTAATACTGTACTAATGTACAATCAAGTTTTTCGTGGTACAATCAATGTACTAGGTACGTTTTTCGAGCATTAAGATGTATGTTCATCGTCAGCCATTTCTGTTTTCTGTCTGCAAAACAACAATTAAATCGTTAATTACATTTGTAATAAGTATATATAAATAAATAAGCGCGTATTTATTAAATATAACAGCACTTCAACAAACAATGAATGTTTTATGCAGTTTATGCTTGGTGGGATCAGCGAAATCCGTTTTGCGATTTTCCAGACATCGTTTGCTCCTGCAAAATCTGTCAGGCGCTTCACTAGAATCCCGTTTTCCCGACGTAAATTTCCAATTCCTGACGAAAAAATCTCAACGCTGGTTGTGTACTACAGTGCGGCGCGCGTGCTGGTGTACTGTCCGGTCACGTATCGCTCCGGCTCAGAGCGGCGGCGCTCACGTTTGTCCGTTTGGGCTTTGATGTTTCTCCTCCATGCCTGCAGTTCTCTCTGCTACCCAGATAAATCTGAACGTCTTAAATTATTCTCCGTTCGTATGCAGCGACTTGTCAGCTTCCACGCACGAGCAGAAGTGATTGTGTGTATCTATCCTGCGTCAAGACTACAATTATCGTGTTTCTACAATACTCAGATACTAAACCTATGTTTCCATGCCACAGTCTACTAGAATACCTTCTCGGTAAAGTAAAAAGCTATGTTCTTTAGCAGCATTATTGAACACAACGTAGTTAAAATAACGTAGGCCAACAGTACGTATCTATCTAATGGAACACACGCTTTACTTTAAAAAAATTAATTATTAATAGCCACCATTTCCTGAGTATTCACCAAATTTATAATACAGCGAATTTGTTAAAGGGATATTTATTTATATTTTTTGAGACATCGATAGGTATACAATTTTGACATTTCTTTAGGACTGTTTAAATTTTGGCTAAAGTTGTTGTACGCAAGAAGCATATATGTATGTATACTCATTATTAAACGGATAAATCAAGTTTTAAAATAAAAGGCCTGTTTATTAAATAAATAAAATAATAGTATAATATAATTATAATATTAGTATGTTCATAAATGCTCATATTTTTCTCGTATATGTATTTTATATTATTATTCTTACAAAATAATAAAATTTATTCTTGTAAAAAGGATTTAATAATAATAAATAAAATAATTAATAATTATCAATAAATAATTAACAATAAATTTAATAATTAATAATAATACAAAACATTAGCATGTTATATTTTATAACTATATTAAACAAACATGTATCTGGTGCCACACACACGTGTGTGTGTGTGTGTGTGTGTGTGTGTGTGTGTGTGTGTGTGTGTGTGAGAGAGAGAGAGAGAGAGAGAGGGGGGACCGTCTGTCTATCTGCTTCATTTGTGTTGGTATTATAGACAGATCGTCTTTCAGCATTCTTAGTAATTCATAACTCATAATTCATAACTCAGACAAATGTTCCGTAGGAATAAATATTTTGATCTCACAGACACTGTTAACGCCGAACACAGAGTATTCCGCACGTCATCAACGGTTTTGCTTTTTCGGCGACGATGCTCTTACGTTAAGCGCCCGTAATGTCGATTAGTTTATTTAAATAGTATTGATTGGCATCAGGGCCGCGACGACGGTATCGGGTTATCACGCTATTTCCTGCTTTATGTCCCGACACACAGCTGATATTTTTATAACCCCTTGCCGTGTGTACGGACCGAAACAGCTGTAGTAGTCCGGAATACGTTGAGTCTTCTACGTCATACAATTTCCTGTTATATATTCTATGAAACCAGTAACAAAACTGTGACGTGTGCTTCTTGTGCTATATATTTATACTTTACAATTTCAGTTAAAAAATAAGTGACGATATTTTGAATTTAATTTATTATTTTAGAATCTGCGCCTTTTGTTTTATCAATCATGTACAATTAACGTTTGCAAATATAAAATTTTATTTGATCTTACTATAACTAATTGAATTTTTTTAATAAATAAAAATTAAAATAAATATACCAATTTCTGTTGCAAGTATTTTTCAATAGAAACGAATTCGTTTACTTGTAAAAATTACATCCGATAATATATTTTATAGGCATTTTGTTATACTTATATCATATTTATAATTATATATACTATAATACTACCATTCCATAATAGGATTAAGGTTGTATACAGTATTACAAATTGGTTCATAAAAAATCTTATTTTCTTAATATAACAAACATTGTTTGAGCAAATCCTTTTTTTACCCAATAAAACTAACATTTTGAATTTCTTATTGGCCTACTGTTAGAAATTAAATTTTGAATTTTTCCATAACTTTGTAAATACGAATAGACGACTCTATTAATTGTTTCTACAGTTAAAGCTATAAGATAATTATTGTTTTAGTAATTACAATAAGGACTTGCAATTACAATAAAGTTTAAATTATTTTTTTTTTACTATTCAAAGTGCGTTTAAAAATTTATAAAGTATTTAGTACTTTAAATATTAATTATATCAACGTTATTTCTAGATTTTTGATATTAATAGTTTCGCCCATACAACTATACGCATGCTCAGAATGTAGCCACTGAGGATACCCCATAATGGGCAAAACGCTAGTTGTTAATAAAAAAAAAATAATAATACTTCCGATATTCTTAACGATAGAAACCAGGGAATCTTACTAGTGAGTTACAAATATAGACGATTATAGTATGCCCGTTTTTTATATTTTTCAATAATTGTTACTTATAGTGTATTTTTCTTAATAGGAATATTTTTAAAAAACATAAAATTATATTATTAATATAAAAGTAGAATTTTCATCGCATTGATGACAAATTTAAAAATAATAGATTGTTTTAGTTAAGTTAGGATATAAATTAGTTAATTAATTAATTAATTAATTAATTAATTAATTAATAAAATCGATTGTACTCGATGTATAATATATTTAAAATTTTAATTATATATGCGGTGCGCTTATTACATTCCATATTGAAACCATCATCATGAGAAAATTAAGTAATGAAATTTATTCAGTGTTTCCTGCTGACCGTGTGGAACATAAAACTAACAAATGACGGTCACTAACAAATGACTTGGTACACTGAAACCAAAACTACGCTTTTAGCAACTTCTGCCAATTACAGCACAATTAATATGAAACAAAACTACGAATATTGCACGGAATTATTTCCGTTAACATCGTATTCCGCTGTATTACACATTTCTTTATTTCCTTTTGTATTCATATTTCAACCTTTCCGTTTTACTCTGTTCCGTTGTTCTTTTAAATTTTAAATCTTCAAGAAAGTGTATTATTTTTTAGTGTGAAACGAATCAGTAATTTGTAACCTACCGGTTCTGAGAATATCAAAATAACAGATCAACCAGTAATACGAAATTATAATAAAATATTGCTCGTAACTTTATCTGACGTTTTCCTGTTTTGACAGTGAACGATATTTATGAAAACGTACAACGTAAGGCAAGGGGACAATGTATTCAAGGAACGGTTTGCTCTCGAAGTAGGTAAATTGAAAACAAAGTCTTTTCCTTAGGCAAGTTCCAAGTTTATGATCAATAGGAGCGCACACATGTGAATAATATCTACTATATATTTTGTGAAATATATGCATATTGTCGCTTACTAATTCAGTCGTAGAGTCTGCGTTTATAAATATTTTAAAAATGTAACTCTCTCATTCTTGCTTTATATTATCTTAGTTGGGGAGATAAGTACCTGTACCATAGAATACAAAAGATTGTGAAACAAAATTAAAATTACTATTGTACTTCCTGAGTTGCAGAACTCTCTCACTATTTTGAACGAAGTAGGCCTACACTATTAGTTATTACAAAATTTCTATATTAGACCATTTTTAAATTATAGAGGAAATTACAAAATTTCCCATATCTGTATAGTACTGCTTCTTTAATAATACGTGCAACAGTTGGAGAGCGCACAATCATACAGTAAACACTAAAATTTAAAAACATTGGGATTTGGGTTCCAATTCCTTTTATAGTCTGACAGCGTGCTAGATTTTCACAATTTTTTCAAATTTTTAATCTCCTTCGAGCCCTGGTGTCCCAGAATTTTGAGATCTCCAAAACTTAACACTGCATTCAGATTTTAATTAAAATTAATTAAGATTAATACATCTTAGAAAACTTGCATAAGAGTTATTGATGCTTTTTCATTATTGTTTATTCTTTTCTATAAGGCTTATCCAAGTTTCAAACTTATTTTGTCAAAAAAATGTAATCGTGCCCACTTAACTGAACGAGCGAAGTGAGTTCTTAGTTTCAACTTGACCGTCTGGCATTTGTTTGTCTGTCTATTTAGGGTATGTCTCGATAACTTTTGAACATATCAAGCGATTTTCGTAACCTTGGCATGAATATCCATATTTTTTTACCCTACAGAACCCTATTATTTTTTAGACTGATCCCCCAAAAAAATAGACGAACGGAAGTCAAAAATATGAGAGGGTCAAAATTTTGATAAAATCGCAAAAAATTGTGTGTTGTATCAAATTAAAGTGAATTTAAACCACGGTCTGAATATAGTGCTCATTTTTGAAACTATAAGAAGATGCACGATCTCCTCCGCGGATCTTCTTCTAACACTCTACCTCTGGACAGAATACGAACGAGGATACTGGAGGACATTACGGTGGGAGTGCCTCGTGACGGAGAAGTCCAGAATCATGACCGGGAGTAAACGTAAAAAATTCCACATCTCCTTCGTATTGGCTAATAAAACGGTTTCCTCGAACGAGCATATATTCATGCATTATACAAAACATTTTTTACGACAGACGACTACAAACATAGTCGAAAGTCTATGTTTGTCACTTGTCACGTTATCGATGAGTTAATCGTTGTCGACTGCCGTTGTGCCTTAAAATAGAACACTAGAGACAAATTCTAGATTGTCATTCATTCGTAATCAGTTAAATACTATAGTAAGGACACTTTGTGTATACTAGGAGAATAGTGTTATAGTACTTCGTGGACAGACGGTTCATTTATTTACGGCAAGCTGGTAACCGTGCTCAACGTGTTATTTGCATTTCAATGGTGAGCTGAACAAAAACTGTCAAGACCTGATAAGCCTTACCAGACAGTATACTGAGGGCGAGTTTAATGCCGTCTGATAAAACTAACGGCAAAAAAATGTACGTTTCCCAGAAAGAATTTTATTATGTGGCAATACAATTATAATATTTTTGTCTTTACAACGTAACATTTCCTTGACATGCGTTTTTATATTTATTCTGTATCTGTACCTGATTACAGTCTGTTATTCTGTCTGTCTGACTATGTTCGCCCTTCGGCCCAGAACAAACAAGCAAGCGGCTTGCAGCACTGGACGTTCGTTTGTGTATTTAAAATTCTGCGCGACACGGACGGCCCCGAAGCATAAAATTTGACAAGGTAATGTGATTAAAACAGTTTTACCGCTGGCTGTGCGTGCTAAGTCCCACGGTGACGCTGTGACTCGCCCGCTCTCTCTGGCTACGTTTTATTCAATAATTTCGACAATATCGTACGCTCGGCCGCTGCAATAATGACTGCAAAACCTGTACGGATTAAGCCGTTGTTGTTTAAATGTAGGCTGTATAAAACTGCGCGTACTCGGTACTGTGTCAAACGCAGTTGTTCTGCGGTCGGTCGGTTCACACCTACTCACAGCACGCGTGTGTGTTCGCGAAAATGCAGTTATTTATTACGAAAACGCAAACAGAAATTGTTTTCCGCGGGACGGAAACAAATCAAAATATTGTGTTCGGTGAAATATTATTATCCGGCAGTTTTCATGATTAATTTTTGGAATAACGGCGGGAATATCGCTGTTTGGCAGTAATAGCCTATACGCCTACGTTTCAAGCTAATTGTGAAATTGTAACGATCGTTTTGATGATCGTATGTCGAAGACCGGTTAGGCTTTTACCAGTAAGAAGGATAATGTTTTAACTTGAACCGATTAGTTTTACAGAAATTATAATTTAGAATGGAGTTATGTTTATTATTATCGTAGATGCGAGCGCGCTCACACACACATATAAAATTATACAATTAATAAACTGGTATGAACAACTTAATCTGTTTTAATTTCGCATAGCACTTTCCAAGTTCGGCCTCGATTTCATCAGTACGATTCTGATAAGTAAACTCACGCTACGTAGTTCAACCAACACAATACGTGTGTGTGTGTGTGTGTGTGTGTGTGTGTGTGTGTGTGTGTGTGTGTGTGTGTGTGTGTGTGTGTGTGTGTGTGTGTGTGTGTGTGTGTGTGAATTCAGTTATTTTCAAGTTGTTTAATTTCTAGATCGATTCTGTTTTTGATTTAATTTGTTCACTTTATTTGACTCAATTAAATTTAATCTCAATTATTCGATCATTTAATCTCAATTAAATTTTAGTACAAATCGTACGTTTGATTCCTCGTTGTTACAGCGGTATGTATTATTACGATTGGTATTATAATGAATTAACATAGCCTGCGTTCATTTTGTTGAGAACCATGAAGCGAGTTATTGTATTTTGCATCTGAAGTACTCGTGAGTGTGTAGTAATCGGGTTTCATGTTGTTCCGTTATTCTATCCACTTTCGATGGAACGAGTATTTTGGCAGATGATAACAAAATTTTGTGTAATGCCCTCCAGGCCTCGCGGTGGATTTCAGATTCGAAAGACAGTCGGCTAGTGTTTACCCTGTTACTGACTTATCTTGATTATCAGTTTACCCCTAATAACTGACAATATCGTAATACAAATTTTTGTTTGTTATTAGTAAGGGGTGACAATTTTTCAACGGGCTACACCAATAGATCTTCTTCTTCTTCTTTTTCTATCAGGGACTACGCGATCACCTTTTCCGGTCCCAAAGCAGTATATACACTTCACCAACGCTTCCTACGTCTTCCTATTCTTCGCTGCCCAACAGGCTTGTATCGCCAAACTTACTTAGGCAACCTGCCATTTGGCCATCCTATTCAGATGAGCAAACCTCTCTTTGTTCTCTACAATACGATTTTGTATATTTAAAGTGTCCAACTCTTTACGAATGTCTTCATTGTAGAGGCTGACCCTTCATGTGCAGCCTTTAACAGATCGCAAGAATTTCACCTGTGAGGCCTGTATTCTACTCCAATATTTTGTTGCCGGAACACAAGATCAGAATCACA
This sequence comes from Magicicada septendecula, assembly GCA_034769895.1. Classification (NCBI taxonomy): domain Eukaryota; kingdom Metazoa; phylum Arthropoda; class Insecta; order Hemiptera; family Cicadidae; genus Magicicada; species Magicicada septendecula. The sequence goes on along the minus strand of CM068371.1, from coordinate 177,482,913 downwards.
CTGGCACAGCCATTACCTTATCAAATTTTAGTTGAGTCTCTTTCATTGTTTCTCTTGACAGCTCTCGACGAAATTGTACCACGTATTGACTGAAACTTAGCCAACTAGTGATCAACATCGTTATCCACATCGTAAGTGATGTCAACTAAGATAGCAGAAATGTGAAACCTCCTCAGTATTTCACTTTGTATTTAATTAATCCAGATATTCTTATGCAGTCCATAAAGATTGAGGTAGATTTTTCACTCTCCACGTCGACTCCGCCTGTTGAGGTTAGAAGTTTGGTAATAGCTGGCAGCTTAAACGTAGTGTTGGCCACTCTATCTCCTTTGTTTGCTGTATTGCTCAAGTTTCACCCTGAACCGTCTCTCTTACGCCATTACAATGATACAAAGTATCGTAATCACGATTTTCGTTATTGTTAGCGTATGAGCTGATGAAGGAATCAAAACAAATTCAGATTCATGAAGTAGGCTGCCACCGGTATACTAACATTGTACCAAATATGAAGTACCAAAAGTCTGTTGTCAATACCTTTTTTAATTCTTCTTCCAGTAGGAATGCCTTACCGAAGCAGAAACTGGAGAGAAAAGCATACACCCCGTACATCCATTTAAAAACCTGACGATAATTATTAAAATTTCTTTGAGGTTAAGCGAGACAGTTCCCGCTTTAAAAATACAATTTTTGAAGCTATTGTCCGACTTTTTACTGCGTTTGGAAATTCTTGTTAACATGACTAACGCAACGCGTTTTTTCTTCGAACTGTCTGTGGTAAACGCTGATGTATGAGATTTATCATGACTTATCGTCTAAAGTGCAAAATGTATTCATCGTAAAACACGGTGTTAGATAATACAACAGGTCTTGTGATTGTTTGAGGAAAGTTTTAACAGTGGAAAATAGGTCAAGTATCTTTTGTTTCCCACAGAACGATTAATGTTATGAATGTGGTTCACAGTTTTATGCTAGAAAATTTTTCAGATTCTGTAGCCCACGTAATATTGCAACGTTAGGTTTTCTCTATAGGCCTATTACGCCTCTTTACGGCAAAGAAACCTACCGCAAATATAACTAAGTAACTTTTGCCCAATTTGTATTTAATATTTTTAGTAAATTTTTTGTCGCACCCAGTGTATTTCTACTAAAGTATCTCTGAAGTCTACAGAGTTTTATAATCATCGTCAAAAAATTTGAATGTTTTATTAATTTTGTGATGTGCATTTTCCTTAATCGTTTCTTCGGTCCGAAAAAATTGCCTAGATAATATAAACCAGTGGTTTTCCATTTTGATTTCCTAATCCCATGGAGAACATTAGGCGAGTTTCTGATTATGTGAGTTTTTCATCGACAATTCTGTTTACAATAAAAAATTTATAGATTTCTGATTTTCAGTTAATTATCGACTGAAATTTAGTAAAGCTTCATCGATGGTGATGTCAAAGTCTCGCATAGCAGTGCTACTGGTACAACAGTTTCACAACGATTGGTCAGTAGTACATTAGCTCCCCTGTTATGTGCAACCAAGACATCGACAAAACCTCACGTCTCGAAGACTTCGATTTTATCCCTCTTAGTTGTTCAAATAATTCAAGATTCAGAATCCACAAATGCATTCATCTTCCTATGTATTTTTCTTACACTTGTATCTCCTTTGTTTTGCATCTTACTTGTATCTTTACATGTACTTTTATGCATGTAGAGTTACAGTTCGCTTGCCATTAACGTCATCAGCATCCCAGTTACCATCGAGCCTATCCCATAATTTTTTTATTGTTTCACTTGTAATCACTTAATATTCAGTAAATAACATAGTAAACAATAACATTTTTTATAACAGTTTCTCAGAATTACTAATTTTGTAAAGTTACACCGCTACATTCTCAACGAAAAACGGTGTTTCCAAGAAAAGTATATTAAACGGGAATTTTATTTGCGGCGAGGTAATTAAGAAGAAACTGCAATAAAGGAAAAAGACTGTAACTGCGAAGAACTGTTCACATAACTTCATTAGAGCGACCTTATAAGAATAATTTATAATTACAAATAAGCGTTAGCGGAGTGCGCGGTGCTACCTGTTGAGTTCGCTGTAAACCCCGACGTCTTGGCGCCTCGCGTTAAATTTCGCCCGTGCCAACGTGTGCGAATTAACACTGACTGGGGAAACGCTTGCTGCTTTAGCTGTAAGAAAAATAATAAACGCGACAAACGATTCGCAGTTCCTTTTCTGGTCTTTTAGAAACGAAGTCTACGGCCAGTATATATATTAGAATTGCTGGAGCGAGGCGTTAATATCTCTAATTCATTACTCGTGTTCCTACGGTTTTTTTACATCGGTAACAAAATTTTGCAAAACCATTGCACGCAACTCGGATATTTGGTTTTCCTTATCTTCGTGTTTAATTTCAACTTATACATATTTAAACAATCACGGGTTGATTATTTATCGTTCTATTGCGAATACTTACTATTTTTATACGCCTAATTCCTTACGTTTATCGAAACTCATTTTTTGCGTAAAAATTCGGTATATGAATGTGTGTGTGTGCCTCTGGTTGCGTGTAAATAGAACCTCCACGTAACTCGCACATTCTTACACGAGTAAGAATAATTCACTCAATCTCGGCCTCAAATGGGAGAGAAATGGCTGTTTTTTGTGCGTAAATGAAACAAAGACTTGACAACAATTAGGCGTAATCAAGTTACTGGTAGATAATTTCAGCTTCGCCAGATATTGATAAAAGTTTTGGCGATAATTGCAAGAATCGTAAGAACTATGTTTGCGATTTATTGCGTTTTTTTGATTGTTTTTCTGCGCACAGTTTCGTAATTAAAAAAAAAGAATGATTTAACGTTTTTGCGGGTTATAAAAAGGAAAATGTAAAACTGAAGTGGACATACAACAATTTTTCTGATTTCCATTGGTTAAAAATTCCGTGTCCAACAAGCAACTCATGTCTTCCAAACCGGATGTTTAACTCTTGCCTCTTTACATTAATCCGCGATTGATGGTTTCTTGTCTAATAATATTATTGTACTATAGGCATAAATATGGTTTCCTATTAAAATAGTAACTTCGTAAACAGTAGAAAAACAGTCTGCATAATATAAAAAGCATACCGTGGAAACAGTTTTCAGAAATGTTATTAACGTTTCGACTGGCCTTCCGATATCTTTGTGCCCACTGAATATATATTATAGCCTACTTTCCACGCTTCGAAATATAAGACTGTTATCATGAACACGCGTAGTTTGAACTGTATCACATGGCTCATAAAAACTGTCAAGTCTAAATGTTTCAGACGTGTTATTAGGAAACACAATAAACGATGTCACCCACATTACAGAGTGAATCATTATTTATTTGCGTTACGAAAATACTTCTGCAGCTTGTAAACATTCTTTATTATTTCTTCAGAAGTGTAATACTTTCTTTATTGCGACAAGAAACACGCTGACATTCAAGTTGTTACAATAAAAACAGTCTGGCTAGCGAATTTTTTCGTAACGCTATTAATTGCATCGGTTCGCCTTGCGTCGCCAGCACGTCAGAGTTCACGATTCGTAATGCAACAAATATGTCCATAATGAATTTATGGCCACTATTAATATCATGTTGTATTTGATGTTCTCTATGAGTTTTGTTTATGTCGTCGCTTGTTTTTAATTGCTGCAACTGTTCTTGGTCTGTAAATAATTTTATGTGTGTGTGTGCGCGCGCGCGCGCGTGTGTGACACTTGTTACGCATTCCCAGAAGACCTTTATGTAATGAGCCTCAGATCGGAGTAATTGCAAAATAATACGTTTTTAATTAACAGTCATAAATAATGAGTGGCGATCCAAAACCAACATCAACTTCGGATCGACTTACGGAAATTCACGGACTTGTACAATGAGGACACGAAACCAACCGCCACAGCCATAATGGAGATCACATAATTATGCTTACATAAAACAAACAGTCTTACGAGTATAAACAAAGCTAGTATGATATAATTTATAAAAATAAGGAAAATAAAATTGAGGTGGCAGGGTCTTTCATGTGATCACGGAGGCAAGTTGATTGGAGATATTCTATTAGACCTACTTCTTCAAGATCTTGGAGTATTAGTTCGATTATAAATTCGCTTACTCCTAAGTGCATTCGCTCGTTTTGGAAGCATTTGTATTTGTGTGTGTGCGTGTGTGTGTGTGATATATATTTAAATTATAGTGTTTGCAGAAATAAAGAGAACACAGCAGAAAACAATTTGCTTTTTGTTTGCACCTGCTCGACTGCTTGCGTAAGAAGACTATCAGAGCATATTGAATTATTACTAAAAAAATTATCCAATCGCAAACAAGTAATTTTTGCCTTCTCTTCGACTTTATTAAGTTGCTTAATGACGTGCTCGATTAGTCTGTCATAAAATGTCTTTATAATATTATGTCTTTGTAATTTTGAGCCTTACTGTTACTTTGGTAGATTTTTAGGCGTATTCCTGATTATTATAAACTATATTAATTACTATAATACAGCGTGATTTTAATGCTAAAAAAACGTAGTTCTTTTGACTTTCTTTTGTCTTTAGATATTCACAGAGCAACACTTGAAACGCACAAAACGGAGTAGGTAACGTTTCACAGTATAATTACAGGTTTCTAGCTGACAAGATTACTGCGTGCCACTAGTTTTGCTCTTTAGTCTGTACGTTGTGTCCAAGCGGTTTTACTAGGGATACGCCGAATGAAACAAAAACTTGATGGCGCCCCCTTAATTAACTGTTAAGTTTGTTCAAATGTTAAGTGTTTTTAAGAACCTCTTTTGCTACTAAAATATTATTTCAATAACGTCTTACAACAATTTAATTAAGCCTCCTGCGAACAAACTTTAAAGTGGTTAATTTCGTACGAGAAAATCCGTATCTTGTCGGCAAACAGCAATACACTTGTAACGGTATAAAATTAGTAAAGTTACATGAATGACAATTACATGAAGTTGGATATTGGCAATGTTTTATAAGCAGAACACGACTTCGATACACACCTTGTTTGAAAGCCAAATGAGAAAATTTAATATTCCACGTCCATGAGGAGAGCTCTCTCTGAATAACATTCTGTATTGCTCGAAGGATACGGCGGTTAATTTTTTTTTTTTTTTTTATTTTTGCTTCGAAAACAGTATGAATAATGTTAAAAATTTGTTCGCACGCCCTTTCTCTTGTTTTAAATAAGTAAAATCGCCAGCACAGAACGTTATACGTTTTGAATAATAAACCAAATACGCACTGAATATCAAACGTGCTATAATTATGTAAGCGTACGTTGGCTGTTCAGTATACCTTTGTAGGATTCACTAGGTTTGTATTATCGTTCGTCTCCTAGCATACTGTCAGCGGTTTTCACTTTTACACCGGTTGGAATTAGCCGAGAGCGAATAATCTCGTTTAGCTGGAGAGAGAGAGAGAGAGAGAGAGACCGCGCGAACGTGTCGGAGCCCCACACGTCGTTAACGTGTTTAGGATCCCGACAGCGTCTGCACCAACGGAAAATCGCAAACCGCCGTCCACCAGCAAGATTACGTACTTCTGTTTTATCAAATTCTGTAATGGTTCAGTACAAAGTAACGTCGACTTTTATAACATAATTACTAAATAATTATACGGTAGCGACTTCTTGAAGTAGGGACGAAGAAAGTAGGGGAATTCTAGATTGGACCTAGTAAGACAAGATACACCAGTATCTGGTAGTGGATTGTAAGATACAGAAATCAAGAATATAGACAATTTCCCATTTACGTGTAATCTCTACAAAAGAAAACCAAATCGGGTAAGAGTGAAGTCAAGGATAGAAAACGGAAACACTGTGTATTTTGCAAACAGAGATCATGTATGTTCCAAGTTAATAAGTAGGGCCTAATAACTCCAAATACGAATCTACTGAAGCTTAATAAGACGTGTAGTGACTTCCGGCTGCGAGACGTGAATTATGCAAAGGAAGGACGAATAAGAGCCTAAAAAGAAGATATTGAGGACAATTTTGCGGCGCCCAGTTGAGAATAAAGATTGCATGTGACGAATTCGCAAGACTTTTGAACTGTATGGGTTAACAAATATTGCATATTATTGTAAAGTGTATAGTAAATCGCAGAGAATTAGGTGGCTTGGATATATTCACAGAATGCAGAGAAACATAAGTATAAGAGCTATCACAGGGTGGAAACCCGCAGAGTCTGGCTGGACCCAGAGGAGTTCAGGAAAACGGCAGGTGGAATATGCGGAAGAAGACGTGAAGGCCATGGGAATTAGGAGATGAGGGAGAGGAAATAGTGTGAGTTGCTAAAGAGGCCATATCCGACACAGAAGTGTCGAGGCAGAGGAAGCAAAAGAAATGAAGGCGTTTAGAAATGTATGAATGAGATAAAGCTTACGTCAGTCAACAGGCACGAACGCAGAAATCGTTCACGAAAGGTTTAGTCGACGGAGTCCTCTCAGTAATGACAGTCTGACTATTTGCAACTCGGTAACCAAGGGAAGAAATAGAACAAGGTTAATTAGGTCATAGACTGTGAAAACGAATAAGCTTTAAGAATACTCAAAACTTTTGTTATGAGTCTACAAAAAAAAAAGTGATTAAACGTTGGATGCCTTTCGAAAAGAATATAATCAAGTCAGTTTGTTTGGAAAGAATAAGAAAGCATGCTTTTAACCTTCAAGATTGAACGCTCTTACATTTTGTATTCACATTACTTGTTGCTTCGTGTTCAACTCAGAATGACGAAACATTTTCTCTTACTATGCAAGTTCTTAAGCTTTCTCGGCCGATTTCAACGTTGTTGAAATTCGTCAGATTCTACCCCTCATCTCTGAGGTGAATTGGCGGACACCGTGCCAATCTAGACACTGATGATGGCCTCCGATGGTGGTGCCGAAACGTTTGTCAAAATCAACAACTGTGGATCGCGGCCTAACAGACAATAATAATTTAAACAATTTTCTTTTACTGTTGCGGGCATGCGCTCATTCAGACTTTTGGAATCAATTCGTTAGGGAAAAATGTGTGTTCACCGACAATAATTGATAATCCCCTGGCGCCGGGCGTGGGCTATACAAAGTTTCGTTTCCAAGAATGAAAAATTTTAATCGTCGAATTATAGAAGAATAAATTAAATTTACATTAATTATTTAAAATTCTAGCTACTAGTCTACTTAGCTTATATGAACTTACTAAATGGGAATTTAAAAAAAAGTCTTAAGATAAGCGTAAAATAAATTCAACACGTCGACTGAAATTCGGTAACAGATATTTCTTTCAGACGACTCACAGCGAGAGATCTCTTCACAAAGATAAGGATTTTCTTACTTGACGACACGGCGTCAACGCGTTATTTCGAGAAATTAATTCAGTTTTTCTAAGCAAAACCGCGGCGGTTCTTTGTTTTAAATTAATTTAAACGAATTAAATCGTTTATAAGAAATTTTCAGTTTTCGCTCTGAGCTAAGCGGATTTCGTCACACCGGCCGAGATGTGGGTCTGCATTAACACTAATTAACATAAATGTAAGTTCTTCTCGAAATTTGTAAATTATCGACTTAACGAGAAACCTAATTATCTCCGCTGTGTATGGTACTGCCAGAATTAATTTTGTTTGTAGCCCCGGGTTCGCCAGTGAACAGAACGTTATAGCAGGTCCTGTTTATCGAGTTACCTGTACGTTGAACACAGTCAACACACCCTCAACACCTGTGCATGTAGGCCTACGTGTAAATCATAATTTTTTAAAGTTAACGCTAACTCTGACGGTCGGAGTTGCCATAGCTGTATGACTCCTTATTCGGGCTATTACGCTGTGGTCCAATATTTAAATTTTCTGAAACGCCAGACTTTCAGTCCCAGTTTTTTCTTTAGCGAGCAGTAGTACCTTGTTCTCGCTCCACTGAGGATGGCCGCCGTCGGTGCAGCCGAAATGTCTGGTCTTTCAGAAAATTTAAATATTTGATCACGCCCTAATAGCCCGAATAACATGTGCTACAGCTATAACTTTTTCCTTTCACCTACATATTCGTTTAACGTGTATATGCCTATTGAAAACACTGAAGTGGCTACTTGATTCTGTTTAAAAATTTTCCTCTCTCTCTCTCTCTCTCTCTCTCTCTCTCTCTCTCTCTCTCTCTCTCTCTCTCTCTCTCTCTCTCACACACACACACACACACACACACACACACACACACACACACACACACACAATGTTCAGATGTGTCACTGAAATTCTTGATTTTTCGTCGGTCAAGTTTGTGATGTTTGGGACACAGCGCATCGCAATCTTACAGAACCCACGTGGTAATAACTTCGATTAAGAACAAGTTGCGTCAGTTAAAGTTGTAAACACAGGATGGTGCGAAATAAACAGAAAGCTCCATAATACTTCTATCCGACGGCTAGCCTATCCGTTCTCCTCGCTAGCGGAACTTTCGGGAGCATAGAAAGAAGATACAGAACCCGACTCAAGAGGGACAGTAATACTTGTATCACATTTGACTAGAAAAATGTAGAAAAACAAGAAGACAACTTAGCACTTATAGAAAATTCCAATTAAAGGATAAAGCTGAATGTGTTGGACATTTTGTCGGAATGACAGCTTACCAGTAGCGTTACTGAAGTTTCGACCATCGAGGATGTACTGACGCAGGCTTTACTTTTATGACGAAGAAAGTAAATTATACAAATAGTACATATTTCATGTAATAATAATAATAATAATAATAGATCGTTTTTATTGTCTGCGCAGTCTAGGAGAAAGACAGGCTATATTGGCTCATTCGAGTCGTTCGACATACATAGAAGGTAATGTGGCCAGAACTACGCTCAGCAGCCCATTTTTATCCCAGGTAATGATTTCCGCAGGCTGAGTCGAACTGGAAGCTGAACAACTCGTCTTGATCGAACCCCGGAACCTCTGTGTTAGTAGCCAGACGCCGTAGATACTGGTCTACTAAGCCCCAGATTACATGTTACTAAAAGAAAATTTTATTGTGTTTACAATCCATGGATTATATTTTAAATTCTTATTTCATTCTTATTTAATTATTTCAAATTCTTATTTCATTCTGTATCTCTATTACCCGTAATTCTTTTCCGGGGCAGTCTTCTTCCAGCCATTCTTCATTCGAAGTGTCTGCACAAAGAATGATAACGACATAAGTTAAAAGACCTGAAAGTACTGTCGTACAATTTATCAACAGTAAATTGCAAGGGATGTGTTTGCTGAATATAATTTATTTACGTTTGTCGTTCACGTGTGTTATTTATGTATTTTGCGTATAAACTTAATGTATTATTGAGGTCAGCGAATGTAGGCAGTTACCGAGACAAGAATTTATTCGGCTTAAATCCACGGTGAGCGGTAGTGTCATCGTTCATTAACTCAGCAAGTGTCTGTCTGTATTAAGTGACACCTACTATTATGCAACAACTGTCACTGCATTACTATATCAAGTGTCCTCGTGTCGTAACTCGCTCGCTACATGCATGCATTTTGTGCTTAACCCTCTCTCCTAGTTCTCTAGCTCTCTGCCTGCCCCCCTCTCTATCTGATATTTAGTGTGTCACGTATGTATAAGTGTTTCCCTACTTCAATATCTGTTATATTTTTATGTTGGCACATATTTTTCGTCCCATCGCGAAGTGTCTTCACTAACAACGACTGACGGATGCCGTCAACTCTTATTTTTACGTTGTACGCTTCCTTCTTGCAAGCGTTAACAAATACCTAAAGATAAAACTTTAGTTACTTAACAGGCGTAATTTATTTTTTAACGAATACTTATTACACAACTAGTTTACTGAGTGAGTTTTACGTTTTCATGAGTTGTATGTTGTCACGACTTTCGGATGGCATCTCTGCCTCACTGACATCCGAGAAACGCCTTGCTTCTTGTTCGCAACTACGTCAGATTCGATTGGATTGTTTGACGTAGGTGACGTTGGTGTTTCACTTTGGTGACTGGCAGGACGAGAAGAAGCCGTATGGTGAAGAAGGTTATTGCTAAATCGGAGGCCAAGAAAGCTATATAGACCCCCCCCCGCCCACGTAATCCGTTTGTTAGATGGAGAGAGGCTTGGTTAAACGGTGTAGTACAGTCAAGTGGACAAGAATTTCTTAGGAGAACACAGTCAGTCGATCGAAAGTGACTGGGAGGACAGTGTCTGCACATCACCATCAGTCGACACGGAATAGTGGTAATAAAGATGCGTCTGCCTGCGCACACACCTGAAGCGTCCGCGCGCTAGCGCGTGTCCGTAAACATCAATTTAATTCTCGTGGAACAAATATTTCCAAAACACAATCAACAGATGACGATAAAAGCTTGCTAAAGTTCGAAGAAAGTAAATTCACAGATGGCACAATTCATTGTTGCGACTACGTGATATTTGCCTCGTTTGTCGTTATGATGTTGTTTCCACCAGGAGAAAAGAATTATCTCGTCTGCAGAAATAAAATTCTCACTGAATACAATTTATTGTTTGTCTCCTTTCTGCTATTCATTCCATTTTGTAAATACAAACTTTTAACATATTTCTTTGCGTCTTTCTTTCGTTTTATTTCCTTGTGACGATAAGAATAAATCCACTCGAAACAATAAAGAAATGAACTACTTTAAAAAGTAAACAATTGATAGTCTTTATTCTCTTTGTTTATTAGTGAAATTTAGAAGAGGGATTGTTTTAAAAGTTGCAAACACTAAGAAGAAAAGAGAGAAGAAAGAAATTAAGTTTCTTTTCTTTTTTTCTCTTTTCCTTTTCAACTAAAAAGTTTGCTTTGTTAGTAAAAGGAAATTTTAAAAAGAAAAGAACTTCTTGTTAAACGAATGAACTTGTTAGAACGCCGTCGCGGTGTTAATAATGTCACGGTGAATTACGATCGCTTTTGTAAGCCATCTTCAGACACAATAAATTATATTAAACAAACAGCGATAATTTCAATACTATTAATCATTTTAGAGAAGTTTATACACTCTTCGCCTCTGGAAATCAACGTTTGTTTATTTCTGTAACAACTTCTTAAGCATGTTTTGTTTAGTAAAGTTATTTAATTGTTGTTCCGAACGTATATTAAACTTTTGCACCCACTTTTTTCTATAATGAACGATTCGAAATAAAACCTACTACTTACTTTTGTTGTTCTTCGTTTTGAAAAACATTTTCCTTTTTATTTTGTTCATTTTTCGTATTATGTTTCGAAGAGAATAATTTTGTTTAATTCCTCTCAATGCCATTAAGAAAAGAGGATTCTCAGAAACATATTATTTGTATTCTCCTCCAGTATTTTGTCCCCTCATTTTTATCTTGTGTGAGGTCAGATGTTTCCTCAGTGGCCAAGCCTTCGTAGCAGTTCTGATACCGTGATCATAATGCCTTTCGGCCTCTCTTTATTGGACACGCTACTCATGAGCAAAATAGGGTGTTCGAAGAGGGCAGACCATTTGAAACGTGGGTTAGAGATACGGATAATGGTTGTATACATCATCCACAGTTAACCGTTTATAATAGAACAAATAATTTAAGACTTCTTACCCATAATCCACACTATGTTTCTGTTTAAGGGTTCCTCGAAAATATGAGAAATGCTGTATATATATTCACAGAACACCTACATTCTTATGTTGTGTATACTTCTGAAAATATTTAAAATGTCACCACTTTATTATGCAGATTTTAGTTAGTGTTGATACATTTCTCACAAGTTATAATTGTATCAAATAGGAAAGTTACTCTTTGTAGAAAACCTAAAGTCAATCAAGGAAATAGAAAACAGTCTCTCAAACACAATCGTCACTTCAACCCCTGTTGTATACCTACCTTCTCAGTTCAAAATGGACACACGATCGATATCATCAACACGAAAACGCTTCCACGTGCCTTGTCACCTCTGTTGTCAGTTTCACATATCGCTTCTCAACAGTGGTTTTTCTCTCCTTCAGACTGTTCAAACATTTAAACTTCGACTCTCCAAATGCATACAGAAGAGCTAGCCAGTGCGTATACACGCACTACATATGCGCGAGAGAGAGAGACAGACAGACAGACAGACAGACAGACAGAGAAAGAGAGAGATAGGAGGCAGGACGATATGGAGTTCCACTTGCATATCTCGTACGTACTTTGCTTAAGACTGTTCTCTCACGTTAACTACTTTCGTACTACAACTTATATTTATTGAGTACATAGTTCATAAATGTAAAATGGACAGTTTTAAACGCAGTTTTTGTTTGACCCAAAGCACAAAATAATCAATAAGCGCTTCTTTAAAACACAAACAAATTTCAGCACTGAAGACCTAGTTTACTACAGCAAGAAGTATAGTACAGAAAGGAAAGAAAAGCAATTACTAGGCAGGAAGCTTTGCACGATTTCAGGTTACAGCAGTCTAGGATTCTGATGATTGTAATTGATGCTGACAGTAGTTGTGTAAACATAATTGGCTCAAAAAATGTTGACGTTTTAAAACTAAAATATAGATTCTGTACGCCTGTGAAATCAGTAGCCAGCCTCCATGTCGGTTGTTATATCTCCCGCGGAGTAGATCTTATTCGATCTGTCAGTGACGGGAACTTTGGAGAAGTAGCGTGTCAAACTATCGCCTTCCCTCTAAAAACACTTGCTTAAGTATTTATCGGTAGCCTCCGCAATAAGTTCTTAACGTGAATACTAATTTGATGTGACGCGACCTTAGGAATATGTCGGTTACGATGAAGGGAAACGTCTGTTAGAACGGTTCGGACGCGTGAAAGGAAGACAGCAACAATAAGTTTTGACGCTGAAAGAATAAGGAAACGGGAAATGAAAATTAAAAAAAAATAACGACGACGAGTGGACTGAACGAGAGTTTGGTCGGCAAAACGTGGAATAAGAAACGATGTGGTTCTCAACACGGTGGCAAGCAGAAAGGTAATGAATGGCCTGGCGGGGTGGGTGGGTCGGCCAAACCCAGTGAAATGTAGAAAATCCTTTAAAAAAAAGTATTTCTCGGCGAAAGTACTGTATTTAAGGTGGAGGTTTACTTATATACGCGGGGCTTTCATCCTCTCAAGGAGCTCCAGTTAGCCACAAATACAAGACTTACTACTGTAGTATTCGGAACAATTTCCTGAGTAATTATTTCTTTTCTAAAAATACGTTTTTACGGCGAACGCCATTTTTTTAGCGTAGGCGTAATGACAAAGCAACGTAACATTCACAAAGGACTGTTCACACAACAACTGTAATTTCGAGACATTATAGAGCGATTAAGTAGCAATTACAAAATAAATTGTTTAATTTTATTTAAAAATTTCGAAATCTCCGTATTATAAGAAAAAGATGAGTGAAGTTAATAAAACGCAAAGCGGGCAACCTGGAACAGTGGATTCGTTCTGTCAGAACGCATAACGTGTGTAGATATTTGCCTATTCTTCAGGGGCTCAAGACTAATCACTTCGCTACTAGAGAGCGCCTACATGCTTCGCGAGATAAACGCTAATACACCTTGCTTACGTATTCAGCACACACTTTTAAATTAAACGAGTTCGCGTCCACACGCGCAAATATTCAATATAATGCAATCGAATGGCTTATTGTCAGGTACAGTGCTTTGGTGCAAATCAACCATGTAAATAATTCATCCATGTTAAACACACACACGCGCGCGCGCGCGCGCGCACATACCGTATACGAACGTTTAAGTGTTCAATACTACTGGAATCCACTGGGTTTTATATTAAAATTTATTAATGTGCACAAAAATAACTTATCCGGTTTTAATAAGTAATAATTTATTTGCGAATGTGTATTTTATGGATGCATAGAAACCCGTACCTGACAGTACCAGCTCCGTTGGCTTTGAATGAAATACATTCTACAAAGGCAGACCCCCTCACTCTCTCTCACCCACCCTTTCTCTCTGCCCGTCTTTCTCATCTCATCTCTCTCTCTCCGTTTCCTTCTATTTTTCTCGATTATTTATCTACCTTAACTCTTTTTCTTCTCTCTCTCCCTGTTCTTCCTCTTGTATCTCTTTTTACATAAATTAAAAATACTACGTTTTGAGAGTCCATGTAAACATTTTTATCCATCCATGAAAACGATGGAGATCTACTGTTTCTCAGGAAGGATGAAATTGTATGTTATACCAGATTTGAGGCATATTGTGCCAACTACAACTCTGGAAAAATCTTGAACTATCCAGATGCTCTATTCAAATTTTCATTTTTGTTATTAAATTACCTCCACGTCTGTGGTTTTTTTTATATTCATTTGTTATGCATTTATTTGAAAATCTGTTTCATTACCTTTTAATAACTCTGTGTAGCTTTCAGTTGTTCCTTAATTAGTTGCATCGTATCGTTGTAGACAATTTTACTGGTGTAAAAATTTTTATCTGTTCAATTGATTTGGAATTCTGTTTCCAATCAGTATAGTCGTATGTGCTATCTATTGTTCCTTAATTTGTTGCATTCTATCGTTATAAAGTACTTTTATCTCGTAAAAATCTTTATTGTTTCCAGTAATTTAATTTTCGTTTACTTCATTTTTTAATAATATAGAGTAAAGTTTATGTTAATTGCAACTATTCATTATTATCGTATGAGATTCCTGTAAACTGTTAAGTCTGTGGCATGAATTAGTAGAAAATGTGAAATAGGCCTACGAGATGTGTGTATCATGTAGAAAATCGTCTAACGTGACACGGAATTGATGTTATGCTCGTGTAAGTTGTTAAGTCAGAAGTCGGCAACATGTGATGTGTGCGGCGGCAGCATCAGGTGTTTGGCAGCGATACACGTTGGGGCGAAGCACACAGGATTATTGACATTAGCATAATCTTATTTTAAAATCACAACATACTGTACTGTACTTTTGACCCAGTTGTCGTAACTTAACGTAAGCGCTTAATGTTGATACGCTCGGTGGCGTTACTTTCACACGCGCTGTATCCGTCAAACTGGGCGTGTGTTTGTGTTGTGAAACTTGTGGGCTGTGTGTTACTTGCACTTCCGCCAATGTAAACAACGTCTTACAGTTAGTATACAGGAAACCTGTTACGTCGATTACGTGCGTATGACCCACAACGCCGGGCGACCTGCGCACGCGCACTTCGCTGCTCTGCTTGCACACCTTCGGCAGAGATATACTACTGTATACTATACTGTACACGACTTTTCCGAATGGAGTACTGTTTATGTTCAAAGCATTGCTACGCACTTGCGGTGATCCCCACTTTCGTAAAGTTTTAAACTTTTAGACTTTGCCACTCTCTCTTCCAACCAACCTGTACCTTATATCTCGATTTACTGTTCCCTCGTTATAGGCCTATTATCCGAAAGTCAGATGTGCGTACTTGTATTCAAACGTAACAGAGAAGAAAATGCATGTGTTCTCTGTGTATCATACATAGAGGATGCGTTGTCTGATAACCGTGAGGCCAGTTTCGTAGCCAAGCTTATGAAAGCAAAGGTTATAAGCCTAACGGCTGGAACAAAATACACCGTAAAAAATGGTTTTAAATACGTTAAGTACCTAGAATTTGAAAAATGACTTAAACATTATTAATCGTATAATTTTATAAGTTACAAACTTCAAAGATTAAAAAAGTCGTTAAACATAACTAGTATCTACGAACGGTAATCGCGCCAGACGAATAGGGTGACGAGGAAGTAGATACCGTATATAGAAGACAAAATAAATTAATATTATCAAGTGTCGAGTGTTACTGTAGGTAATAGAGAAATGACAGGGCAAAGTAAAAATCGAGTTTACAAGACATTTTTCCTGTCAACGTTACTATACGTTACAGAAAATCTAACCCTGTTGGAGACTCGTAAAACATACTGCAAGCGAGATGAGTTTGCTAAGGCTCGAACTGACTATACCGATTAAGGAATACGAACATCAGGAAACAAAACTGGCAGGATTTAGTCGTAGAAATAGTGGAGAGGAGAACACTGCAATTGTTTGATCATGTTACAAGAACGGATAATAAGATGAAACTGAAAGTAGCCATGGAAACATGCCCGGTAGGAAGAGGATGACAAAGGTTGAACAGACAGAGTATACCAACAGGATGGTTACCGGATGGGGGGGTAAGTGGATGAAGGACGTAATCCCTTGGCGGCAAAACGAGACAGTGAAAGATGGCAGAGTTAAAATATTTCGACATTTCATGTACAAGTCTCACTTCTAAAGTTCTACAGTTTTCATGATTTATTACTGAAATTGCAGTAAATCTGTTTACATTTCGCAGACTATCGTTACGTTTCTTTAGTACTTTCGGCTTTATTATTTTACAATGTTCTACAACATGTCTTCCGCACTGAAATGAACCTGTCGTACAAGCAGATGGAAATAAAGTCGTCCGTCCTTCCTGACTATCTCTTAGATTCTCCGCTATTAGCATTCCTAGCTGCACTAGACAATTATTTGAATAAGGCTGTAATTATCGTTCCACATTGCGTGGTCAGAGCTTACGTGCTGTCCTCTCTCTCGGCTATTACTAACAGCTCACTACGTATTCAATAGCTATTTAAAACAGAGATGATTGTTATTTAATATGTCCACGGAATTTTAATAGTGACCGCCGACTACTCGGTAGTTTCGGTTGGTTCTAAGAAATCTTCGTTCCACTGTCTTCTTCTGAAAAGACGTTTATTATCCTTTACTTTCGACAGTCTTCTATTTGTTCTGCCCTGCATTATGACGTATATGTCGTCTCGTTAATTGACATAGATCAAGTAAAATGATCTCCGGCTTTTGCCCCACCGATTATTTTCTTGTGCTCACTTACCTGCCTACTAGCATATAACTTAACCAATAACAGTAACTGTCACGTATGATTGTCGATTGCTACACTTTCGAGGACAATGATAGTCACCTTCGAATGCAAACTGCGCGTAATGTATCTCCGAAAGCGATGGTAACGGATCCTATGTCATTTCCGGCTAAAACTGCGATCACTGTACCTGGACAAAGATCTCGGCATTATTAACAGTACCTAGATTCAGCGCCTCATACGAGCAGGCCACCTGTAGCGAACGAGTGACCCCCGCACTCGCAAATACCCAATCAAGAAAACCAGGACGGTGGGAGGCAAAGGTTAGAAGACGTCGAGACCCAGTCCAAAATGACGACGGGACTTTGAGGAACTACAAGAAGAAGAATTTAATGTGTTTAATATCGTTCTCAATAATTATTTTCACTACTAGAATAGAGTTTTTTATAATTAATTATGATAGCAGTAACAATTTTGTCCCAGATGAATACAGATTTTTAGAGCCATTTTGCTATCCATATTTAGCGTGAATACAAGCTCTCTTGTAGAACTAGTAGCTCTACAAGCTACTAGTAGCTTTTATTAGTAAGCTCTCTGAACCGCAGAACCCGCTCACTATTTTGAATGAGATACATTTACCATTTTAGGTTAATCTCAGTATTAGCATTAATTCTGTTAAATTACTAAGACACTGAGTTTGTTGTTTGAATAAAATTCGCCTAACTTTATCTCCCACATAGACTTTTACAGTTTTCTTGAAATTAAAAAAAAATTCATTGTAAACGACCTATTTGAATTTGAGTTAAAATGGTCTTTATTCTGGTACCTGGATGGAATTTTGTTTGTGGGCCATAACATCCAAAAATTTTGATACTTTTAAAAATGAGAACTATATTCTGATTTCGGATAAAATTTTCTTTCATTTGTTACCCCACATAAATTTTCCTATTTTTTGACAATTTTGACCCTCTCACAATTTTGTAATTTTTGTAACCCCCCTATTTTGGGGAAATATCAGTCTCAAATCAACAGGGTTCTGTAGGATAAAAGTTTGGTCACACATATCAAGTTTTATAAAAATCGGTTGGTTCATTTAAAAGTTACCGTCAGAGATACCCCAAACAGAAGACAGACAGACAGATGTCAGTTGTTTGTTTGGCTTTTTAACAACACAGTAACAATTGTCCTGATGATGACAGTAAATATTATCGAAAAGTCGATACAAATAATTTAAAATTTGTGTTATACTTTCTTGACCGATCCTCGCAACCCCTTCATCGTTAAAATGTAGAGTTAAAACTGAGAACGCGTTTCGTTCGTTCGATATTGTTTTTACTATTTATGGTTCTCTCGTTTTGAAGTTTCATGAGATTCCTACTTAAAGCTGGTACATTTTTGCATTGTGTACCCAAACTTTTTTTTTGTATTTGTATATTTTCTGTCTTGAGGGAATGTTTTCGTACTCTATACTCGGGTGATATTTTTTCGGAACTGTTCAGCTATTCTGTGAATAGCACACAAGTTCCGCCATCTAAATCACAAAGAAAAGGTGAATTAATCCGTGTATAGACTCCATGTGGGCGTATTGTCAGGCGAGGAGAATCTTTCCTCACCACAAAATTCTTTTTAAGGCAAAGTAAATAAATCTGTAGAAATATAAATGACACGATAGCGTACCGCAATTCAGCAAATACATACAAAGCCAACGATACATTTAGTAATATATTTTACAAAGCGGTAAACGTGTTAACCGCTGTGTGGTGCCAAACACAAAGTCACGCAAACGATGCAAATGTACTGGTCATGCGTAAGCTTTGTGCGAGCCTGAAACTTTCGTCTATAGCCTACTGTAACGCGAAACATTGTTTAACATTAATATTTGTTCTAGAAACTAGCTGATATTTGCGTACATAAAATACTAGTATGACTTGCAGTTAAAGTGCACGCTGTAAATAAACAAACGTCTGCCTCGGATAAATTTGTATTCATACAAACACGAACGCCGCGGCGTTAGCATTTTACTCAGACGTATTCAAAGTACATTTGCTCCTGTGGTCAGAAAATTCTCCAGAATTACGTAGTGGACACATAGGATTTATCCGCAATCCAAAGAAACGTTTAAATATACAGGGACTCTCTCCCTCTGCCCGTCTGTCTGTCTGTCTATCTGTGTGTGTGTGTGTGTCTCTCTCTCTTTCGCTCTCTTGCTCTCGCTCTCGCGCACTCTCTCTCTCTCTCTCTCTCTCTCTCTCTCTCTCTCTCTCTCTCTCTCTCTCTCTCTCTCTCTCTCTCTCTCTCGCTATGTCCTTTTTTCTTGCATACTCACTAGAAAGGTGTCTGTGTATGTCTACACACATGGAGAAACAAGGAAAGATATAAGAGAGACAATCTGAACACGCATTCAAAGAATACAAGCTGTAATATATAAAACAATGGTATCTTCATCAGTTGAATGTAAGCCATTTATAAGTGCGTTCCTTAACAAATAACTTGTTTAGTGTAACAATAGGTGTATAAATTGCTATCGCATTCACTGCTAAAACATTGTCTTGTTGGCCGCACGCGCTCGTGTGTGTTGTATTCGTAAGCGTTTTTAATCCAGTGTTCTTTCAAGAAATGTATTTTTGTCTCCTCGTGTCCGCGCAGTTCATTTTCTCCCCTCGGTTAAGGGTTGACGATAAAGGCCTATCTTTAATTCACCCCACGAATTATCCCCGAAACTTTTTTCTTTCAGTTAGGAAACCTCCGGCTTCCGGCCGATCGGTTTCTTTTCATTTTTCTCGGATTCATTACAAGCGATTGCATTGACGTGCAAATATCAATTGGTTTTATTGCTTCTCCTTTTTTTTTTTTTTGACACCGACTGCCATCAAATGCGACGGCAGGCTGCTTCCACTTCCAGTTTTTGCCCGCTGTTACTCGTTTCCTTAATTAACAGCGCGGCAAGCGAGAACACCGCTTATTGTCAGCCCTGTGATATGTCCTCGCTTCCGCAATTCCGAGACAAACCAAGAGTTTTTTGCTTGCATCAAAGAATACAAATTTCCGACGTTAGAAGGCACTGGCGTACGTCATTACCCTTCAAATTAATGTACTGCTGTTCCGTACATCGCTGACGTTTTTATTATTATTGTTATTGTGTTTAATGACGACATCGCGTATAGCTCTTAGTTATACGGTATATTAACTAATCATGTTTCAGAAACTAATAAACTCGTAGTAAATTAAATGTTGTGCGTTAATGTCAGTCAAAATTATGTGTTATCGACTTAACATAGTATTAATAATTTTTTATTATGACGATGGTGCGTTAATACGTATTTATTCGGTGTCTGTAATTATTAAACCTACTGTCTCTTTTTACGGGAATATACATGAGTGTATTCATGGTAACTATTACTCTTGTCCTTTATAAAAAATCTTTATTTTTATGACTGCATTGAGTACATGGTTTCACGAAAACTACATGTTAAATGTATTTCACGAAATTAAAATTTTAAATGTATAATGCTAACAGTACGTATAGTTAGTGTTAGAATGATGAATTAACAATAGCTGAGTTAATAATCTAAGCTGGTTTATGTTATCGTTCGTTAAGCTTTACATAAGGCTGCGGCAAAATCTAACGGATAGTTCAACTGTCTGACTTCGTAACACCTTTACCTTCTCTCTGTAGTTTGTGAGATCAACATCGTGACCATACACTAATGTTATCACTTCTGTACTAATTTCTCATCTTGGAATTTATATTTTCTCTGTGGTTATAAGATTCACATCAAAAAAATATACTAAAATTAAAAAAAAAAACTGCTTTTATGTTCTCAAGCCACTAAGAACTCTGGAGATCGAAGCCGCGCTTTAAAACTATCGTTATAACTTTTGATGGATAAGACATAGTAAAAATGGTTTTAAAAGAAAATGATTACATCGGACTATATTATGCAAACGAATACGGTACCCGCAAGTTCTGAATCATAACAAAATGGAAAACGGTAGTCTACATTATTTTTCAAAGTCTTTACGTTGTTTGTTCTCGCACACTTGACGGTCAAGAGTTTCATTTACAGAAATTAGAAAACACGAGCACATGTGAGCGATTCCTGCAAAGAGGGAATGGGTATCCGACACTGTGTGCTTGCATTTTATAACATCAGTCGAATTCAAATTATTCCAGTTTGAGCAGAATAGAAATCTAAACTGAAATTCCAAACAGTCGGGTACACTGATTACTGCACAAACCAATTAGTTTATTTTTAGAAATGAATGTCCACCGTGATAACAATTGTTAGTTATTATTCTACAGTTTTTTTTTAATTTCTATAAGCACATTTCTAAACATTTTTAAATTATTGTCGACGTAGTCATAATATGTGGTGGGACGTAAGTAGGCTGCTGGGGAAACGTTTTGATCGTCGTGGCTCGTATGATAACTGGTTTCAATACAACGATTTGTATTTGAATTCTTAGTCGATATAAAAATCAGGTTAAAGAGAACACACAGTATAGATGAGAGAATACGGAATTACGTTCCGCGTAATTTTCAGGAAAGTTTACATGAAAAATATTACTATTAAACCTCACAGTTGGAAGTAAGAAATGTGTGAGCGACAGTAAGAATAGAGTAGAGGTAACTCGCAATAAGGAAAACTCAACGCGATACTAATTTCTGAGAATCTTTTTCAATATATTTAAAATAATTTATGTAAGCATAAAGATTGTATACTGTTAACGCTTTCCTGAAAGGTTCAGCCCTGCGTATTCTAAAGGCGTGTAGCAGTTGTTTCGAAAGGAGTGTCGCGGTGTCGCTAATTGGTGTCGCGGTGTATCACTGCAATACGTGATTAGTAAACAAATGGAAATAATTAGTCGTTCTGCCTGGATCGGCTGCAGTTGTCTCATTCACTTCTCTGTTTACATATACAGATTGCGTTCTACTTGGTATGTCAGTTCTATGAACTGTCACACAAAAACTGCCGTTTTAACGTTAGGAATCCGTACTGTTCGATAAAAGACGAATACCTTAACAGCACGTGGTAACTCTTCGTGTAATTATTTTTGTTACTACGTGTGACGACGTGTTTTAACACTGACAAAAAGTTGAAGCATTTTCACTTAGTATTTCTAAAAATAAACGTAAGTACCGTACTTTAAAGTAACTTTAATTTAACAGAAAGATACAATTATATGCTACTAGTATTACCAAACATTTTCGTATCCAGTATCCTTTGAAAATAGCATGAAATACTACACGTCCCTTCGTACAGAATATGATACCCCCTTTAAACATTGTTGCCTTTAACCGTTGATTATTCTCAGAAATCTGTTACCATAAATTGTAGAGATAACGTAATGTATATGAATTAACTCCAGCCTATCCCGTTAATACACTTCGCAGAATTGTATCTTACTTCAGACAACTATAACTTTCAATATATACCCTATATTTGATTTTAGTGAACTCATGGCTCACTTTAGGCTGTAGTGCTAAAGAAGAAGAAGAAGGAGAAGATTTATATTTGATTTAAAATTTTGCGGTACCCCGTTTGAAAATCGTTTACTTATAACAATTTGTAACACTTCTCTGAGGCACTTTTATTTATTTTATTTTTTTTTATTTAACAATTTAGTCCAGATGAACCCTTGAGAAAAATCCTTTGATCATCTTAGCAGTGCTTTAATAAGTATCACCGTGTGTACAGTTAACAGTTGTTTGTGCAATTAGTATTTTATGTGCAATAAAACCACTAATAACTGTCAATGTTTCTCGAGCACAGAATAATAGTTCCTTGCCGTAAATTTATTTGTGAATCACATTAACGTTCGGTTTCTTGTTTTGTTTCTGTAAACAATGTCAGACTTAATGCAAACCGTTTGCTTTCGATTTGTAGAAAGACAGCGCGTCTACGAATATTTAAAAAAAAATGTGAAAGCATGCTTATTGCATCAACTATTGAAGACAAAGAGAAGAACGTCAAATGAATACGGGATAATAATTCTGTTCATGTACTACTGGAGTCTATTCAACTAGTATTCCAACACTGTGACTCGAAGGATTTACATCTCTCACGCATATGGTCACAATCAGTTGTTTAAGTTAACTTCGATATTACTTCGGGAAACCATAATTTGGAACAAACGTTTCATGCTTTTGCACAATGTATGCACAAGTTACGTTGAGGATAATAAAACAATATCAACAGACGTCTGCAGTTTTCCAACGGCTGGTTTATAGAACACAACACGGCATCAACAACCGCTGTACGTACAATAAATACAATCCTCTGTTCAACAAACCCGCTTCGCGTGATTATAACTCCGGTTCGTGTCAGCAAATAAAAACATTTTTACATAGCGCTGTTGTTGTTTTCGTGACGGTTTTCCTCTTTTTGCGATCCCGGTGTTCACACGACCGAGTATGACGAAACAGTCAGTGTCTTTCAGTTCGCTAAATATTGAACCTTGTTGGAAACAAAACTGTGCGGTTTAGAAACACATGTTTCGTAATTCGTCTTGTCGTAAAAGCACTCGTCAGGTCAGCCACAAGTGTTTGTGCTCGTATTGCAACGTCAAGAGAAACATCAACCTCAATTGACGCGGATAAGAAGCACACATAATGTGGAAATTGTGTTCATCAATGATAGACGTTACGATCTCAGTTTGAAAATGTTGTTTGTCAGACCGTTTATGTGTTGGTTTTCTTACGATCGACGTGGCTGTGTACAACTGGAAGCAAACACTTGCTAACAATTACATATTTAACAACAGTGTTACTACGTGGAGATCATATTTAAGGTGTCATACAGAGTTACCTTAGAAAACGTGTACCTTGCCTTATAAAACTTACCCTAGAAATGATTATGTATTGCACAACGAAAGTTGAATCAGTTTTTATAAATTTCGTTCGAACTTGTAAGTAAAACTGATTTTATATATTTCAAAGTTGTGTAACGAATGAGTCCATGAGAGAAGAGTGTTGTAAGTCTTTAATTTGAATTAAAAATTGAAAGATTACAAACAACGGTGAAAAGAACACTTAGAAAGAATGTCAGATTCCATACTGGCGAACCAAGTCTGGAAATACAAACCTATAGAACACAGGTGTGTGGGTAGACCCAAGAAGAGATGGCTGGAGGATCGTTGAAGGCGGAACAGGCAGCGCTTTTCCTATGCCGTGTTGTGAAGATGATGATATTTCAAAGTTGCCACAACATATAATTTACTTAAAGCACAGATCAATGAAAATAAGAGACGAGAGATCGATATTTTATAAATAAGGTATTATTCTCTTACTCAGACAGTTAGCGTCGGTAATCAAAGCATCTGTTATCAGTCGTAATTAATTTTTTGTCTTCGTCAGTGCAGTTCATTGCTGACGGATTTCTGCACATAAAGAAAACAAATTTATATCAACTACGACAAGACGGACCGGCTTCATTGAAGATGATAACCTGCTGGCGATGAATACTAATTGTGGCAACGCCGCGTCCGCTTGGACTCAAGACTGGAATCCCGACTTACTAACCATGCTATCTGATTGGTACGCAGATACAGTATCGGGAAAGTGCCATAGTTTTAAGAATACAGTTATTACATTAAAGGTTTCCTGATGTCAACCGTTTGGCTGTGGCAGTATTACGAAAATTCGTGATAGAATTTGTGAACTAAGTGTGAATACGAACTTAAATTTTTTCGAAAGAAACTTCACGTGTTTGAAGCCGGAGCGTAAACGGATTACTTGACTTCAAGGCAGGTGAACGAACAGTCTATACATAGGCCTATATGTAGTATGACACGAACAAATGTTGGCATCGAGATTTTGGAGCAATGATTTTTTATCGTATCTGATTAAACTTTAGCCGTCTTTGGCTACAATAGATGTCATCTTCCCACTCGGTTCTTGTATTCGGTGCAGGAGCAAGTAAGCGCAGAAGTTTAGGAGTAAGACACCTGTGTTTGCTTTCTAACTTCAACAAACGTTTGTTTCATACTACCAAACTTAATGATGTCGTTCTAAATTATCGATCTCGGTGCTCACTTTGACTCGTGAGATTCATAATTTATTCGTTGGTTGCGAAGCTTCTTCACGGTAATTCAATTTAACTTATCTGAAACTCTGTTGACACACTACTACTTTTCGAGTCAGACGTCGTAGATGCGCACCGCGTTGTGTCGAGTAACGCACGCGCAACGGTCCTCTACACGTATTGTCAGCAAATCCAAACATGATGTGCCAACATCTTTGTCTTACCGTCCTTCAGACAATACGATTGCCTGCAGAAAGCGACAGACAGCAGTCTACAGGACTCCGATGAGCTCGACCAAAAATAACTATTTCAGTCATTTAAAATTATATTCGTCGACTCATTTAGGTGGATTTCGCTTCGCTAACCACCTAAGGAATTGGTTAGGTTATAGTTTAGGAAACGACTGCTTGCTTACAACTACCATGGAGGGTGTCATAGAAGGAGGAAAAAGAAGAAGGCATATAAGAATGAAATTAATAGATAGTATTAAAATCAGAGGGTGTTACGAAAACGAAAAGACTGCCATGCGATAGGACAGCTTGGAGAGCTCTTACGATTTGAAGACCTGCCTTAAGCAGAACACCAAACAAAGAAAAAAACCACCATTCACCCGACTGTATAATGTCGACAGAATGATGTATATTATCTCGTATTCAAGCTTATCGTTTCTATTCGCCAAGTTTTTGCTCTCGTCTGAATAATTTTTGGGTAAAAAAGTACAAACTTCTGATCATCAAAAAGTTAGCTGTAAGACATTCATCTGATCGGAATGCACAGAACTGAGGTGACGTGGTCGAGGCTGAAAATGACGAAAACAATTATTTTCAAGGAGAGATACTTCAGAGCGTGTCATCAACAATGGATTAGTCTAGGATAGACCTACTTAGGAAGATACGAGGCAGAAGGATTGTGTACATAAATGTGACAGACGTTTTTCATATCACAAGTTTATACTCGTTATAGGCCTATTTTTGAGGTTAGATAGGGCGTGCACAACATACAAAGTATGAACTACGAATCTGTACAAGAAGAGAGGGGCAAAACTTCACTCAGAGCGGTATCGTTTGTTAGTGTAACGCAGTACGTGGATTTCTGCTACGTCGTTGACTAAAACAGAAATTACTAACAGTTCGAACTTTTGTGACGAGAAGAAACATATATTAAAAAAAAAAAAATACTTCTGCCTGTGGTAATATTAAGCGAAGAATGTCTACATTGACTGAAGACGTGTGGGGAGCGTGAAATAAACGATGGTTTAAAGTGCGTACGTAGCAGGTTCCCACACCTTAGTTTTACGCTTTACTTAGAAGTTTTTTAATAAAATTTTATGTTATATTTTAATTATTGCGATTGTCTTCTCCCCGACACCTCCCAAGGAAACGCCCAACACAAAAATTCTTCTTAACGCATAATATTATGATGGCATTGTTCTTCCCACCAGAAATTGCTCAGATTTCTACTGCGACACTTTATTATTCAAGGCCGCTTGAAACGATTTTCTCTACGTACACCTCTTCACTATACAGTCCCCTAGGCGCTTTTGCCACATATGGCGAACAGTTTGTCACCGTATTGACAGTCTAAATACCTGCTGCTGCTGTGGCACTACAGCCCGAAATTGGTCCTTGACATCTTCTGAATTGTCCAACCACCTCGCTCTATCCGCAACGGAGGTCTCCCGTTCTCCCACTCAAAGCATCTGTCATGCATCTATGGCCACACATATCGCTTGGATAGCCTTTTGGTCTTTTACCCTCCACGTTTACTATGAGGGCTCTTTCTGTTATTCGTTCTCACAACGTGGCCATTACATTGCAGTCTTGTCAGTTTCATGTATATTTTCACAGTTGGGTCATTGAAATAATATTAATCTTCATGGTTGCCACGTATATTCCACAAACCGTTTCAACACATGGGGCCCAGGATCCACTTCAGTGCTCTTTCGGTTCGTATCCAGGTTTCACTACCATAGCACAGAATGGTTCGTATAATAGTTTTATACGTATATCCGTATTTTTGTCTGCCTATGAAAATCGCTTGATTTAAAGGTGCCAATTGCAAATTAGGCTTTGTTAGGCAGACTTATGCGTCTTATCGATCTCTGCCTCTTCATTCCCATCTTCTGCCAAAGTTGCTCTCAGGTATGCGGAACACCTGATTGCTACTGTGAAGTCTTCTTCTCTGATAAGGTTTTTACCTTGGTCGGGTATATAATAATAATGGCTTCTTTTTTAGCACCTAGATAGGCTAGATAGGAAGTAGATAGGCTAAACTGTCTTGAGCCGTTCGGCGTACAAGGAGGATAGTGTGGCCAGTGGTACGCTTCAGCCGCCCATTTTTACCCCCCCCCCGCCCACGTTATCCCAGGTAGTCGTTTCCACGGGATGAGTCAACCTGGGGCTGAAGAACGTACCTTGATTTTATGATCTAGAAGCGCCCGGGAATAGACCTCTAGATTAGTAGCAGGCCCACTGGTCTACTAAGTCCCTGGTCGGACAGCTGATTGGCTAAATATCTCACTATCGCCATAATAATCATCTGCCACAAAAAATAGTAGGTAAACAATTTTCATTGTACAACGAAGCAAATATCATGTGACGAAATTGACTCAGGGATCTGCGTGATGAAATAACTGAAAATGAAATGAATTCGCATACCCGTAATATGGCTAAAGGGGGTGTTCAGGTGTACGAAGAGGAAGATGTTGGATCATTACACCAGGACGCTACAGTATCTGTATATCATACTAAACATGTTTTAATTGAAGTGGTTTAAAAATAGTGTTCTTGAAATCGGAAGTGGTTCCTCGCTAACATTTCTGGTTGTTATATAAAGCTTTGTGTAGCTCTGCATATTAGCTGTGTACCTTCAAATAAATTAAATTCGTAAACTGTAACGAATTCTTCAGTATAAGATTTTGCGAACTTTGGAACGATAGTATTGCTCAGTATAACGCAGAAAAAGCAGACGTGTTCTTATAAGACGAAGCGGTTGTTTGGTTGTTTTGACACACAAATTTTTGCATTCCTCCTCTACCGAGAAACGTCGGAAAGCGTACAAACACTGTGACCCATATAGAGAAATTATTGATATGGCAGATGCCTACTACCGGGACTAGGGAATACACGAGAAGGAGATTAATGACGCAACAGAAACATTTTTTCCAGTGACAGTGACACTGTGCAGCAACGCCGCTTCGCCACCAAAGGGAAGTTTGGCAAGAAGTAGTATGAAACAGAACTTTGTGTGTAGGAAACACTATGCAAATATACAAATCAAGCGCGTGAAAATAAAATGCGTCAATCTTTGTGTTTAAACGCAGTCGTCGGTATTAACTTATTGGCCGATATCAAACGTATCGTATTATTACAGCAGGGACGAGGATGTGGTAGAGGTAAATTGAGTGAAGTTCGCGCGCGCGCGACGCGGCTTGTAAACAGAAATTGTGTTCACAACAACAATAATATGCAGCATAGTTCTGAATAATCACTCGTTCCCTTCGTCGGTTAATATTAAAAGCAAATTAAATTACTCGACATATTATGTTAAACTCTGGTACCGGCTCGGGTTGTACATAAATTATAGACACGGCCACGATACGGTCATACATTTTACGGGCGCGCAATCTGATATAATTCTACGCTAATAAAACGGTTAAATTAATTTGTCCGATACGCTGAAGACCGTTGTCTGCCACCCGTTTCTGTGTAAATACTATGTACGGTAACGCGCTGCAGTCATACTGCACCACGCGTGCGCGCCGGCACGAGCGCACGACGATTACGATATGTGCTAGACTTTATTTGAATTTTGAAGAGCTCTCTCGCGCTGCTGCAGTGTCTACAAACAGCTGTTTGTTCACTACGCTGTTGTTGCGTTTAATAATAATTGTTACTGCATGAAACAGTGTTAGTGGATTATGGCATTGTTTTACTTCCTTTCCATTCGCTGTGAGCGTTTTCACAATAACTTCACTGTTCCGTTGTCGTTTCCAGTTCCCCCATGTTTATGATTGTACGTACTTTGAAATAAGTTAAAGACACGACCGTTCAAACATTTGTAGGTTATTCTTGAGCTGTTGGTAACGACCGAAAAAGGAAAGCATACACTGATACACGCCGAGCAGAGCAGGGAAAATACGATATGAAAGTTGGCCTAATCAGAGCTACCATGGGCAGGAGGGAAGACGTTGACTGTCTGTTCTTTTCTGATATTAGATCCTTACACTTCCACGATGATTATTATGGCGATAGTGAGATATTTAGCCAATCAGCTGTCCGACCAGGGACTTAGTAGACCAGTGGGCCTGCTTACTAATCTAGAGGTCTTGAGTTCTATTCCCGGGAGCTTTTAGATCATAAAATCACGGTACGTTCTTCAGCCCCAGGTTGACTCATCCCGTGGAAACGACTACCTGGGGTAACGTGGGGGGGGGTGAAATGGGCGGCTGAAGCGTACCACTGGCCACACTATCCTCCTTGTACGCCGAACGGCTCAAGACAGTTTAGCCTATCTACCACCTATCTAACCTATCTAGGTGCTAAAAAAGAAGCCATTATTATTATATACTCGACCAAGGTAAAAACAGGATGGTAATTCAGGGCTATTCGGAGAAGACGGTCTTACTGCATTCTTTCTAAATGGTTGCAACAGTTGACTTTATTCTGTAATTTTATTTTCCAAATGGAAAATTTGAAATTCTTGATTTATATTTGTGTTATTTATTCTATCTGTTAATCTGCAACCTCTATTTCCGTAAGACTGTATTGTTGACAGAAACCAGAATAGCCTCGGAACTAGGACACTTTTTTATTTATACGAGGCAATTTTAATTTAACGGCTTCATAACGTTATTGTCGCACGTTCGTAAATTTTGTAATATTATATGAATTTTGATACAGTCTTTGAACTCAAACACACATGCTCGCGCACGTGCCTAAATGTGTATGCTCGTTTTCCATCTGATTAGTGGCGTGATCACGTCTGAAATAAACGGTGTTTTCAGAACCAAACATTGACGTCAGTAGAAATACATTTGCGTTGCAGCTCCTCGCAATTTAGTCATTGTAGTAAACATTGTAGAAAGTAAAAAATTTGGGTCAATTTAAATGATCAGATTGAACGAGTGCTCGTTGTATGGAACTTGTTCGTTTTGTTCACGAACTGAGACGACTCGGTTACTGTACAATACTATCCGCACAAGCTCATGAAACTTTCATTGGTTTCAGATTTCTAGCCCAGCGCTTTTTTCTTAAATTTCCGCAGTTAAATATTGTTTGTGCAGGTACCTGGTCATCCATCATGGTCAGCCGCAGCAGATAACGCCCCGCCGCAGTGAGTTCTTTAATTTCTCTACACGTAAAAAAAAAAAAAAACTGTTGCCGACAATTAGTCATTGCCATGTTAGAGTGTAACACGCAGACAGGGGCGCACGCGCGTGATATCCCTGTACAATCCTCGTCTGCAGGGATCATTAATTCGTTTTGCTCATCCACCGCGTTTATGCGATCCCCCGCCGTCGCTGATACGTGCGTAATTCATATCCGTCGTCCGCTTGCCTACCGACGCGACTCACTTCGTAAAGTATTTAATTTATTCAACCACGCTTACTGAACGTGTACTGGCAACGATGCATGATAAAAAAAATGAATGAAAACGCAAATTTAGTCGAGATTGGGATGTCTTGGTAATAAGTTATGAAACATGTTCGTTCATAAGTTCGTTCATATGAAACATGTTATTAAAAGAATATAAAAGTAATAATAATAATAATAATAAAATATAAAAATTAGGTTACATTATTATTAAATAACAATTGTGTAAAGGGATAAATAATTAAAAAATAATTGTCTACATGTGGAACTATTTTGGGTGTGTTAATAGCATTGCCAGAGATAGACGCTGGTATGGAATTGATCGGTACAGTACATTCGCATTCCGCAGAAGCTCGGTGGTGTGCGAGATGCGTATTGCTGCCTAATCCATGTGGTTCATTTTTCTTGTAGGATCCCGCCACCATATGTACAACAGTCGACGTAAACCTCCGTCGAAGTTAAGAAAGGGACAATCATCGAACGATTAATATGAGCACGAGTTATTTAATTAAAAAATAATAATTTATTATTGTTATCACTGCAATCAGAAAACATTCATTCGTATTTTTAAATACGTGTATAATTCTCTTTTTGTGTATTCTGCCGGTTGGTCTTCTCCGAAATGAAATCCGCTTCAATCGCAGTTAATCTATTCCTTTGTAGGTTGGTTATTGTCATATCTTTTTCTATACAGCTTTATACGTCGTACTAAAATTTTGTGTGTCTACCAAATGTTGTGTCTAGTTATGTTGATAAGAGTCTACTTCTGTTTCATAGCACTGAGTTTAACATGATTTTTTTTTACAACTGCAGAGGTTCTGCGGTCGTATTATATCTGATCTGATCACAGATCATTAGGCCTACATAGCCTTCGATAGTCTAAAAATAAATAAATAAAAAGGGCTACATTGATTTACAACAGCAGACTATAAAGGGACTCCGGACGTATATTGTGCTCTTATTAGTTTGCAGTCGCTCTGAGGTGGATTGTCTACGAATATAGTGCTGCCTGCGGTAGGAATAGAACGGCTAGCTTAGGTCACTGGTCACTATACCGGAGTGTGCTCACTGCGATAGTATACAACAGAAGATCCTGCGAAGGAATCAGGCAACAGTTAAGGAAAGTGGTCGCTGCTCATAAGAAACGGTGAAAAGTATTCTTCGAAGTGTCAAGAAGACGTGGCGGCGGTCGTGTAGGCCACCCACTGAAACAAGACACAGCACCTAGTCGAAGCAACTAGAACAGGTCACGAATAAATGCTCAAGCGGAAGAATAAAGGGAAAATAAATTGGAGAGCAGCGAACAGTTTAATATACGACCAATCACGTGGACCTACATCACAGTTACACAATGACTGCAATTGATGTTAGTCCTATTGATAGTGATAATTATTTTTTTGAATCTTCGAAAAAGCTGAAGAACGAAATTGTATTTGATCTCTGTCCATCCTTGTTTCGGTGTCGTAATCTAAACTCAATTTATTATGAACTACCTCTACTATACACACACATCCTTACCGTCTTATTTGTTTGTTACAATAATAAAACGCGAGTTTTACAAACATTCATACGAGACTCGATTTTAAATTTGTTTAATTGGCTTGTCTTAAATAATTATTAAGAATTTACTTTAGTGCTGTTTTCTATTTTATCATCGTAACATTATTTTATTAGGTTGTCGGTACTTATTTTATCCAACATCGTCAGGTATTTGGTTCCGAATATTTTATCCGAGTATTATGAATGAAACAAATTATATTTATAAGAATTACGAATTGTGTGCTAACATTTTAATTACGTAAGCACGCGCGCGCACGTGCATGTACGCACACAGCATACGCCTAATATTAATACATCAATATTCATGGGATTTCAAAAGTGGCATCTCTCCGTAATTGATATTTATCCTGTATCGTCGCTTTCGATAGCGAAATTTATGTCTGTTTAGCATGTTGTGCTTAACCCTCTGTATAGACAACTTTCCTGAATGAAACGTCCGAATGAGGTTCTACCGGGGCCGTCTTTCGTTCCCTTTGTGTTAGCAGAGTCAGTTCTTCAAAGTCTTAATAGACTTCCATCTTAGGACAACTACCACATAAGTTAAATAGTATTCTCATAGTGCTCATAGTTAAATAGATTTTCATTTAAATAATATTCTTCTGTTTGCCATCCAGACGGTTTTATTTCTTCGGTCAGCTTCTTTAACATTTTATCTTCATACGTACATGAGCGTGCATATTTTCATTTGTGTGTTTTGTTGTATTTCCGTATATACTAATCTGATTATGCTACTACAGATTGGTTTCCATTGCGACATGTGTTCTTTTAGAGTTAAATGCACGAGATTTACTTGATAATGTCTAGGATTGTCAGAGGGAGAGAGAGAAGGGGGGAGCGAGAACGTGTGGTTTTAATGTTAGCATGTTTAAGAAATGCACAATGTTCGTATTTACGTAAATTTGTTCGACATCTAGAACTTCATCGCTTTGACGTCTTCTTCAGGGCGTCGACGTAAAGTTTTCGACTGATCCAGTTGGAACACCCGAATTGTAGTACTACCAACAATCGGATGTCTAAAAGCCTAAAAGGATAAAGACTGTAACAATGTCCAGGGTTCACATAACAACCGAAAATAAACTCGCTGAGAAGAAAAAAGATACAGGGTGAAGGAGACAACAGACAAGTGGAAAACGGACAGAGGTATGAAGACAGACACAGATGTTGGACAGTGCTGTGTTCTATTTTTTGGCATACGAACAACATGGTGCCTCTCTGAATTACACGTTCAGTTGTTTGAACTTTCACACACACGCCATGCGTCCCTTCTTACAGTTGTTTTGTGTCGGCTACAGTTATCCGTCTGTGTTATCAAATACTGTTACTAACGTATTGAATATTGATAAACAACAAATAAAAGTATCCGTTTCAAAGGAAGAGTATCACACGTGCTGATAACATGAATATAAAAACACGACGAGAAATGCGCACGTAAACTTCATTCGTTCGTATATTAATTAATTATCCGTGCATGATTAGCTAACCGAGTCAGTAGGTTGCCTGTGAGGAGGAGGAAGTGGGAGTACCTTGTTTGTTTGAACAGTCGAGAGTATCACCCTTGCCGTCGGTGTTATTTGTATTATCAGTGAGCAAGCAAAACATAAACAACGCCAAAGTACGCAGGTGGGTACGTTATTAACGTGTAGCGTACGTGTGTTTGGGGAGGGGTTGGTTACGTTTGTTGTGATTAACGTCTCTCTCTCTCTCTCTCTCTCTCTCTCTCTCTCTCTCTCTCTCTCTCTCTCTCTCTCTCTCTCTCTCTCCCCCCTCTCCTCTCCTCTCCTCTCCTTGCGTTACACAATAGTCTGAAAGTTAAGTAGCGGAAGGCTAAAGTTAACAAAGCACCAACGTAATTAGAATACTTTTGTACACACACACGTCCGCGCTTGCTTGCTCGCTTCGAGCGGTTCACCCGTGTTCAATGCCAGTATTGTGGATTAATTCAATGTATGGATAACTCACTACTCCACAATATTAAATGCCGTACTTCCTTAATTAAATTTCACACACACAAACAAACACGTAGCTTACATTTAATTATCTTACATATTCCTGCGACGCAAGAGTCGACACAGTTCGGCGTTTCGTAAAATCTAATTTTTATAATATACGCGAGGAAGATTCCTGCAGCTTATAAATAAACAAATAAAGTACTTTTCTAAATATCAGAATAATACTGTTACATGGATTGCGAACTTTATGAAGTGAATAACATTATTTTATACCAGAGAAATCAACACGGTCACAAGTTATGTTAACGGCTTACCAAAATTCATATTCTTAAAAAAAGTGTACACATATCTTGCGCCTTACAGGAGGTAATAATAGTCTGAAAATTACTAAATTTTTTGAAGGCAATTGTAATTAATGATAATGTATACTACACGCCGAGATGTTGGTTGGAGATAAACCAATCATACCTGTTTGCAGTGCTGTCCCGTCTACTGTTTAACGCTGCTATTATATGGCCAATACTTTCGCTGTCTCTCTTGCTTTAATCTCTTATTAAAATGTACGGAGTAAAAATACTTATCTATAAGTACAGAGTTTGTTTGTTTCCTTACGAATCCAAAATTATTTTCTCGACTGCTCACACAGCTAGTGAAGGATAAAAAAAACATTTCACTAAAATACCATCTATATGGTTCGAATTCATTACGTCATTTGTGTAATTATCGTGTATACATTACGTCATTGTCGTTTCAATGCAACATTGTTCTTCTCTACGAACGTGATGTTTTCACACTGAATCATTGTGGTAACCGCATAGCCGCATAGTGTTTTCGCTGGTCAGTACAATACAGTTCAATCTGATTGGTGCAAGGAGACAGTGTCGGTACAGTGCCACAGTTTTAAGAACACTATCACATCAGAGGCTTCCGACTGTGACCTTTCGCCTCAGGCAGTATTATCCGGTCCGACCGAGCAGATTTGGCGTTATCTCTGCTTGGCTGGTACTATTATGGATTTCAGTACCACTCTGAATTGGTTGAAGTATTTCCTGCGAAGAGAAGTCTAAAATTTGACAAAGCAAAGAAGCCCCGTAAAACATAGGTATTACAGTAAAACTTTATAAACCCGTTTTACTGTGTGTAAACTTTACGCACGACCGCAAACCAAATCGTGTGTGCTGTTAGTTGCTTAAGTTTTATCGCTCCACGGTGTTAATTACTACACAAGCACCTCGATGACAGGCCCACAAAATTAATGACACCAAAAACAAAGAGGTGAGCTGAGACCTGTTCTCGGGTGTTAGTTTTTCAGAACGTCCGACCCGAGATAGTTTCAACTACGGCTGCAATCCCAAAACACATCTTACCTCCCGGCTCCCCTCCCCACCGGCCAACCGGTATCTAAACTGATCTAATCAATGGAACAATTCATTTACATGCTCCGTTTTAAAAACTTTATATCATGTTTCCCTTGTGTGTGTACGCGCGCACGCATGTATATGTGCGAGTGTTGTTTAGAGGCCTCATTAATATTATGTTTCTTTTTATTGAAAATTATAATGTGAAACAAATATGAAAGCGTTTTGATTTAAAATCCTCTTAACAAAATTAAAAGCTTTTTCATCCGTCAGAGACATAATTATGTATGCGTATTTCATTTAAGTAGAGCAGAATACGAATCGAATGGAATAAAATCAAACCTAATTATATCTACTTTAATAAATTTTCAAGTCAGATAAATCAGTTTTCTTCAGCTTGTATTCAACAAAAAACAAAACGCATTTGACTTTTTTATCTTTATTCCTGTCCACCTAGTGGTAATTGAAGGATGAAATTCAACCACTTCTTATTATATACTTGATACGCATCTACTCGTACAAACAGATGCCTTTTTTTAGAGTGCCTGCAAAATTTGTTTTGATATTGAAATCATCTTCACACTTGACGGTACATGCAGAGTGGACAATTCGGTATGAACTACTCAGCGTCACACCGATACGTTATAAATTCGATCATAGACTAACGTTTACCGTAGTTTTTGACACATTCATACACAATTTTCCAAACGCATCAATGAAATGTTTCAGAAATGCTTAAGAAAACGTTTGGGATGAAATTGGCGGTATCATTAAAGAAAGCATACTCGCTCATGACAACAAGTGTATCAAACTTTTGCCTCTTTAAAGACAACAGTAACGTTAGTTTAGCTCAAAAGTAATGTGTAAGGAGTTGGTTGTCCCAAACAGTTGCATGTTCATGACATGAAGACGAGTCGAGCGTTACACCCGTTGGCAGGAGTTTTGTAGATGATCGAGAAACCTCGTTAGTTCATTACCTGGAAAAATGTATTTTATACGTTTATTCGACAAGGAAATAGTAGCTTATGTTGGTAATGTAGTAGCCAAAATAATTTCCCGTGATAGCTGTACACACGCTTTGTGGTAACCAGTAAAATTCAGAATCAACTCTAGTCTGAAGTATAACAACGAATTAGTAAAGCAAAATAAAGTAACAACCAAAATAACCTGAATTACTTTGTTAGCAAATGGAACCCTCCATTAACAGACCTCATACTCGTATAGGCTATACCGGCTCTGATGGTTTTACTACTTTTTTTCTTATTACTTATTCCAATATTTTATCGATTTACAATTGGAAAAAGGAAACTTAATCCAAGAAAATATCGTTTCACCGAAAAGCATGAACGGTAATGTACTCTTACATATTAACTATATAATCCGTTAAACATGACAGAAAAGACTGTACAGTAGGCATAATTTTCAAATACTAAAGAAAGTACCTGGAACAATGCAAAATATTTCCATGACTGAGCCATGACTGGAAGTTCCATCAAACCGAGTGTAATTGAGCGTCCCGCGGATCGCTTAACGGAAACTACAGAAATAGAAGTCGGTCATATCAAACCGCAGCTTCTCGCTGAGTATATCGAATTCAAACCGACGCGACGCTTTGTAAAGTGACTTCAATTTGACTAAATAGAAACACACAAAAAATCCTATACGAAGTTACATTGTATGAAATTAATTCAGTACGTGCCAATATATTAATGTGTTAGATTTATGGTAGAGCACGGCCGGCCGGCCAGTGGGAGGATAACGTCTTTATTTATACGCGTGGTAGTGGTAGTGGTGGTGGTGGTGGTGTTGTTAATTTCCACGAAACTGTAACGTATTCAGCAATAAATTAAAACGTGTAGTTTTGCGTGCTAGCCGGCGTGCGTCCGCTCCACCGTCCGTGTTCATTTAGATGTCGTTGTTGCGTCCTCGCAAGCACGCGCGCGCGCTCGAACCAACATTTTTTCAACGAATCGTTTATTAGCAAATTACCATCCCTTCCGCCGCTTCGTTATAACGGCGCTAGCCAGCGTTTCTCGTTTCCTTATACCGACGGAATATTTTACCGGAATTACAACTGGAATAAACACCTTCGCCCTTTTCCTTGTTACCGCTTTTACAAGTTAAGACAGACAAGTTAACAGCTAGTCTTGCAAACTAACGCGTTTTGCATGCATTGGATTGTTCGGTGTATTAAATATTATAGTAGTTTTAATTTTCAGTAAAATAGGTTATTGATAACAACACAATTTCGGTTCATGTCTTTTTATTACTTTTAACGACAAACGTTTCTTTCGCTCATACTACTATGAGGCATCCTCAGTAGTTCTCGACTGAGACAGAGCACAAACCCACCCCTATATATACAGTAAGTCCCCGCCCACGATGTTACAAACAAGCCCATAGTTACAACAAAATACCCCCGTAAAATAACCCCAAAAATTTACAACAAATTATTACTTTAGAAATTAAAGCGTAATACACAATAGAAATGTTTAATCACAATAACATTTTACCATTTACATATCACAAATTTTATTTATTTATCATGATCCTGCCACCTTATTTAAACCGGGTTTCCAAACTCCCGG